>CM077086.1:61130918-61730918 GCA_039513925.1 Platanthera zijinensis
AAATTATAAGATAGCGCTAGCTAAGCTAAGATCTTTAAGTGAAATTCGTCACCGATGTAAGATTTCTTGACTCTAATTAGATAGCTTAGCTTTAGCCACTTAATAACAAGAGTAAGATTTACAACAATATTCATTTTAAGACTCTCGCTGGATCCGCAGAGACGTCATAGTTGAGATCTATCGTGATGTTAGTGATTGCCCCATATGATTCAGAATATGTCATGAGTGGGGATACGAACTGTTGACGCATTCAACCTTTTGGCCGAAGAAGTTGGCAGAGCTCATAATGTAGGGTTTACAAAAGCGGATGCATATAACTTCATACATCGAGAAAGAAGAGCGCTCGTCGAAGTTGGAGATGCAACTAGATTATTGGAAATTTTTAAAGAGAGGCAATGGTTAGATAACATGTTTTCTTTTGATATTCAAACAGATGAAATGGACCGTCTGCATAATTTCTTCTGGATTGATGGCCCTACAAAACTGGATTACGAATGCTTTGGGGACGTCATCATATTTGACTGCACTTACAGGGTAAACAAATATAATTTAGCATACGTGCCTTTTATAGCAGTAAACCACCATTGGTAGAATGTTTTTGTTGGATGTGCATTTGTAGCACATGAGATGATAGACTCTTTCTGTTGGGTATTTGAGGCTTTCTTAAAGTTTGTAGGATCTAAGCGACCGATCACAATTTTCACAGATTAAGATCAAGCCATGACAGTTGCTATTGAAAGAGTTTTTCCTACTACTCATCATCGCTTATGCCAATGACATATTTCCAAGAAAGCGCCATCTAAGATACCGAATTTTAACCGAGACAAGCACATTAGATCTTTATTTTATACTTGCATGAGTAAATGCGACACTGAAATGGAGTTTGAGTTGTATTATAGTGAGATGATTAGCAAAGGAAATTTGGAAGAGAATTGGTGGTTAAATGAGCATCACAAACTTAAAGAAAAATGGTCCACTGCTTTTAATAAGGATATACTTGATCTCGGGATTTTATCCACATAATGTAGTGAATCAGCAAATCACAGTCTTCATGGTTGCTCGAAGACTACAAGTTCACTAACCGAATGTTTTCTTGGTTTTGAGAAATTGTTTGATTGTTGGCAAAGGAGTGAACAAGAGGAAGATTTCAAATGCAAACAAGGTACACATACTCTAAAAATCAAAGCTCAATGATACTAAGACAAATGCCCAAGATATACACTAGAAAATTATTTTTTATATTCGAGCATGCTTTGATGGAAGGGACACTTGGTTTGATGGTGTCAGAGGATTCAATGTACGACCAAGACATGATTGTATACAAAACACAGTTTTGTGATACTGGTGGTCCTGAAAAGCAATGGATTGTGATAATAGACACAAAGAGTAATGATATTGAGTGCTCTTGTGGAGGTTTTCAAACAAAGGGTTTTTTGTGCGAGCATGTTCTACGGGTTTATAATTTCCATAATATATAAAAAATTCATTCAAATTACATATTAAAGAGATTTACAATGCAAGCTAAGAGGCATAACAATATTACAATTCCTACATCCACAAACCGCATTCAGTCGAACATGATTTTCAGAAATAATATGATGCGGTGGACATATGACATTTGCCAAAGAATTGAAAATTGTCAAGTGGCAAATGAGTACGTGGTTAAAGTAATAAATGACGTGGGTCAAGTTATAGAAGATATGATCGATAAAGATGAGAAAAAGAAAAAAGGAATTCTTCCATCTATGTAGAAGGACTATGGTGTTTTGAAAGATCCACCATCCATATGACCGAAGGGGGCACCAAAGACACGACTTAAGAGTTATTGGGAATCCAGCTCCAAAAAACAAAGTATGATTACCTTGAGTTTGTTTTAATCTGACATCTTTTTAAATGGTGAATAATCCATAAAAATAATTGTTTAATCTGAATTTTTCTTCTTTTCTTTTTGGATAAACAGGGAAGTTGCTTGCAGTTAAAGGGAGAGGTTCTTCTGCTACCGATGTTTTTGGGGCTCCAATCGAGCATAATTTCATGGATAACAATTCCATGTTGGATTCTAATGCAATTTCAAACCCCACTGTTGAACATGTTGACTTAAACGTTGATTACTCGACAAATGATGATTTCTCTGTTAATGAACCATTAAATTTTTCTTGTATTCCTGATGTATTCAAATAGTGAAGAATCTATAAGAGTAATGGTTATTATGTTTTTAAATTTTAATGTTTATATATGATTTTCTTAAATATAAGTTTAATTACGCTAGTATTGTCAGAAAATACTTCCATAACATGTTTTAAAAGTAACAAATCTTTGAGTTTTTAAATTTGAATAAATATAGTCGTGTAACTATATTGTATTGTAGATGGAATACAATTGGAATAAGGTCATATCTACATACTATACAACCGTCTTGTATAATCGAAATGTTTTAGAATCAACAAAATTACCACACAATATGGGGCAACTACAATATGACTGTATTCAGTGGCGGACACAGAATATTTTTTCAGTGCGGGCATTATATAAAATTATTTAAAAAATAAATTGACAAATAGAGCATAAATTATGTCTATTACACTAATATCATAAGAATTTTTTACAATAATTTATTTTTTTATATATACATAATTTAGGGCATTGATATTAGCATTGTAGTTTTGGCTACTAACACTTTGGGCTATCCGTAATCATTGTTTTTTAATTTGGCTATCCGCAAGCACGAAAGCTATCAACACTCAAAAAATTGGAAAAATAAAGGAGCAGAGCACCGCTGCCTGAAGGAGGAATGAACGCTTGAAAATCGCATAATAGAGGAGCATCACTGTCATGAGAAAGAGAGATCGCCAGATGCGGAAAAGATAGCGGCCAGATAATGCAGGAAAACGCATTGGGATAAAGAACGTCACTCGAGAATTGGAGGAGAATCACATCCCGGATTTGGAGCCCTTCAGGCCGGATGGAAAGAAAGGAGGAAGGGTGTCCGTCAGAATCACGATTTGGAGGGGAGACGGAAGCATGATACACGCGCAAATAAGAAAAACAATTTGTGAAGTATTTGCTAATTGTAATTCTAAAAGTCTAAAAAAACTCAAATTTTGAGTGTGGATAGCCAAAAGTATGGTGCTAATATAAGCACCCATTTTTATTTAGTCATAATACTTTAACCAATTATTGTTCACACTAAGGGTGATATCGAGTTGATTTCAGCCGAGACAGGCTTAACTTGAAATTGAAATTTTCAACTCGGAGTCAACTCAAAATCAACTTTGAATCTGGCCGGCTCGACTCGATTTCAAGCGAGCTTGAATCAATTTGGAGTCAAATGAAAATTAATTATTTTTGTTATAAAAATAAATTAATTTTTATTAATGTGAATAACTGTTTAATTAGAAAAATTAATTTAAAATGAAAATTATTTTTCATTTTAAATCAATTTGGATTCACAATCATTTTTCAGTTTTGCAATTGAAAGTAATTATTATCATTAGAAAAAAAAAGAACTTGCCAAAAAAGAAGTACGAGTGTAGGACCGCAAAAAAAATTGTAAAAAAGCTTGATTGGGAGGATTCGATCTCAAAACCTTAAGAAAAATCTACTTAGCTTCTACCAACTGAGCTAAGAAGTCTTAACCAATTAATAAAATCTAGTATTTTACTAAATATATAATTCAAAAATATTTTGTATTAGTAAAAAAATATTATAAAAATTCAGTGTGGGCGGCCGCCCACACTCGCCCCTATGTAGATCCGCCCCTGACTGTATTGTGTGTTCAACATGGGCTTACTATAATACAACTGTATTGTATGTTAAACATTGATAATATGATGTTGTGGTAAACCGATTCATCTTTTTTGCTTACGTAAAAGCTAAATACGATGGTATCTACATTGTATACAACCGTATTATGAATGTATCGTCTCCAATTATAACAGAAGCCTCTCCCAAATAAAATAAAGGTTCCAGATACGATTATTACACAGTTTCAATAACATATCAAAGGTATACCACATAGCGGTACATGATTTCCAAAATGTAAGTTCAAAATTCTTGTATCTGCACTTTATTTGATTGTATAACGATAGTATTGTCAGAAAATATTTCCATAACTTATTTTAATAGTAACAAGTTATTGAGGTTTTAAATTTCGGAAATTATAATCGTGTAACTGTACTGTATTACAAATGGAATACAATTGGAATACCGTCATATATACATACTATACAACTGTATTATGAATGTATCGTCTCCAATTTTAATACACCTCTACCAAACTAATCAAAAAATCTCCAGATATAATTGCTACACGGTTTCAAAAATATTTTTAAAGAGTACCAAATAACATTTGTAAATACTGAATTATATCATAATTCGATACACTAATCTAATCAGTAATAAAGACCATCAAAATCAATGTACGTAACCTGTGTGAAATTGTATTTTACGAAATTAAACAATTGAATTTATCCATATAAATAGCAGAAGTACTCTTGAACTACTGGCAGCATCAAAGTTTCCCATCATTAACTTGTGCAAAATAGTCCACTTTATCTACCTACAAAGAATTCATTGAAATGCAATTATTAGATATTGCATATCAAATGGTTAAGAAGTGTTTAACAATACTTACTCATAATTTTGTCAGGAAACGCTTTAATTAGGTCAATTGCAATTTCAGCCCTTAACTTCGGCATTTGTTTTTCCAGAATTGACACTCTTCCCAATCAATTTTCTTTTTCCGGACAATTGTTTTCATATACAGAATAAAGAAAACACCACAATCATCAGGACTATTTTGTTTTCGAATGTTATCAACACAGAATAATGGCCACTCATGGATTCTCTCGGGAAGAACTTCACATAAATATTCTTTAAAAAAATTTATCTGCATAACCCAAAATATATGAATATAACTATTAATTAGTATAGTTTCTATCGACAAAAAAATATACCATTATTTTAAGCTTGTTGTAATTAGAATCCTTGTACAAGGAATCATAGTACAGCCAACATTCCTCCGCAATGTTTCCAACGAGCAAATCCCAATGATTAGTGAGGTGTACCAGAATTAGAATTAACTCTACATACTCCAATGAGTTTCTTGTGATGTGACTAACAAGTGCTACATCATTTCTCTTGTGTTTCTTCATATTCTGCATAAGATAATCATGGATTATATAACAATGTAAATGACATTTTGAAGTTTTGTATAAAAGGAGTAAAGGAAAAAAGACACTAACAACATGATCGTAGGACACGTACAAGAAGTGCTTAAATTTGCATGGATGATTTGATTTTTGTATTGTTAACACTATGCTGTATGCATCTAGGTGGACATCATTAAGCCACATATTTCCTAGTAGATCATCAATGTGGGATCGATACAAAGTAATATTACCAGCTTCGATCACCAAACTATTTCTACATACAAATAAGGCAAAGTGAGCAAAGAGACAATTTAGAGAAGATGCAATTTAGAAGGTAAAATCAAAATATGGAAATACCTGTTCGGGAACTCTTCCATAATATGGTCTATTATCAGACGATTTGATTTGTTTAGTGTTTTTTTTTGGAAATGCCCCCACATAGGACGATGATTTAATATTATTATTCTGTTTCCGATCATGATGCCTTTTAATTATTTTTATCAAACTCCTTTCTACTCTCTGATTAAGTGAAGGAAGAGCACAAACCACCAAAGCATCAGATATTTGATCTTTTACCTCGTTACCGGCTATAACCATTTCGTCTAACTTATGTGAGGAGTGATGAGATGCGATAGGAGTAGATTTTTGGGAGACTTCTGGTTCTTCAAATGCATGTGTCAGGGGACTTTTTAGACTTTCCCGAGTGGTGGCAGTCAATTTATCCATCCTTGCATTGATATTTTTACATAGTTCCTTCAGTTCTTCCATCACGATATCATGACATTTTTTTGACTCGATTTCTATTTTTGAGGTCATTCATCTCATAATTTCTTCAAGCACTTTGATTGATCCATCATCCTTTTCCTTTCATCTTTTACCTTCAATAAACGCTTCTTTAACTCTTTTTTCTCCTGTTTTTCTTTTAATTTTCCTCTTTTTTGGATATAGAGCCTTCTTTTTCTCTCTTCACATACTGTTTCATTTCTTCTACACTGTCTTCTTCATCATCCTCTATTTCATGTTCCACCTTATCGGACTCTTCAAAATCACTATCCTCTACATATACATCTCCCAATAAACCCTCCTCGGATGGCAATAAGTTCTCAAAACCCTCTCTTACCTGTACAATAGTTCTATTAATTTTAGTGATTTTTTCGAAAAACATTTCTTCATGTCGCAATTTAATCTGACCACGTACATGAAAAATGAAGGAATAACATACCTGGCCACGCAGACTTCGCTTTGAATTTATCTCTGAGCAAAACTTATTGGAAAAGCTGAATTTAGGAGACCATTGACATAGTCGAGGCCTGACCAAGTCATCATCAACATTTAGAAATTTAGTGTACTCATAAAACAAAACCAGCAAATATGATACTCCACATTTAACTAGCCAATTAGAAGATAAAATAAGAGGTTAGATTAAAATTTTTCTCACCACCAATAGGATCGAACAACCTTCGATGTAGCTCAAACTCTCGTTTGACTTATTCTTGGATGTTGCTATACTTAACTGTCAGAATTGCGACTAGTGAAATGAGTGAATTGCTTCAGGCCAGTTGTATTTTTTGAAATCCTCCAAACCGCCGAACGTATGTAAATATTTCGGTATTTTCATAACCTTTAGTGGAAAAAAAAGTTTACATAAAACAAACCTCACTAGGGCCTCAACTTTTTGACCCTCTAACTCTTCAGTCCACTCTGCCTCTGAAAGCCGCAACATTTCCGCTGCTAAATCCTTTTGCTCGTACATAGCCAGAGGGGTTCTATTATAAGTGAATTTAAGCCCTTTGTTGGGTAGAACCAACATTAATGCGATCTCATTGACAATAATTTTTTTATAAACTCTTCCTAAAAGAAATGTCCTATTCCTCTTGGAGTATATATGATCGAAGAAAAGTTACAACTAGGTGAATATTTTGGTTTAAACTTGGAATGGAGAACAACGGCAGAATCCCAGCTTCTTCCAAATCCTTCCTCGTGTTTTCATTTAATGATCTTAGTAGTGGTATTGCTTTTTCTTTGAAAGAAGAGACGGCACAACGATAGTGTAAACTTGTTGATACAGTCATCTGCCATATCATTCAAAAGATATTGGATAAATAGAGGCGTATAACTGTACTATATTACAAATATAATATAATTGGAATACGGTCATATCTACATACTATACAACTGTATTGTAACACCAAAATGTTTTAGAAACAAAAAAAACCACACAACATATAACAACTACAATACGACTATATTTTGTGTTATACATAGATAATACAAGAGTTGTGCCTTTAACATATGACTACTACAAAAAAACCACACAATATATGACTACTACAATACGATCTAATTAATAAGGATGTATTTTCAGATAGGGCACTAATTTTTAGAAATAAAACTGCAATACAGCTGTATTTACTGCAATATAATAGGAATACGACCAAGTCTACATGCAATACAATCGTATTATTAAAAAAAATTATTTTAGATCCAACAAAAAACCTGATAATACATAGAAATACATATGTATGACAAAAATAAGTACTAAATTCTTATCACAGCATGCACTTAAACAACAAACGACTACACAATTTTTCGTGCACATTATGTTTGCATCTAGCCTGAGATTTTGAAAAAAATAGAGTTTTTAAAGACACTGCAATTTTAGCTAATCATATCGCAATTTTACATTAAATCTACTTCTAAAAAATACAAGTTGCATCGCAATTTCTCCTAATGTTTGATGTTGAGTACTAATTTTAGAAAGGATGTATTTTCAAAAAGGACACTAATTTCTGGGAAATAGAACTTCAATATGGCTATATTTATGGGGTTATATGCAATACAATAGGAATATGATCATATCTACATGCAATACAATCGTATTATAAAAAAAAACTATTTTTATAAAACACAAAATCCGACAAAACATATGAATACATATGTATGGCAAAAATATATAAGTACTAACTTCTAATCACAACATGCACTTAAACAACAAACGACTACACATTTTATCATGCACATGGAGATCTACATCTAGCTGATAGTTTGCGCATTATATTCAGGACGATACAACTGCAATACGATTTTATGTAATGCTAATGTATATATATAACAGGTATTGTATCATAACATTACAACAATATTGCCGTATTGTAATACAAAACTAGTCGGAATGCTAAGTATGAAGTTTCAGAGCCGTTTTGCTCGGTAAAAAAAAAAGAAAATCGCAACTACTCGGTAAATAGCCATGAAATCGGAGTACGATGCTTGAGACTAACCTTTGTCGAGGATATTTCCTTCGATTAACAGCAAAAGGAGGTGATTGCAACCAGTTTCGAAGGACTCCGCTTCTTGGCGACGGAGAAGAAACCCTAGGCTTCTTCGCTTTCTGAAAACGCAGGCCCCACCGCAAGAACAATATGCGTACCTAAAAATAGGTACGTAAACGGACCGAAAACGGACCCATAATAAATATAAAAGTGGCCATAGAAGATAGAGATGTTCGGTCATATGAAGGGAATAAGAGGTGAAAAACCATGACAATATTAAAAAAATGATGAAGGTGACAGTAGCATCAATTAGAATTAATGAGTGAAATGAAATTGAGATAAGAGGAAATGACAGTGGCCTAATTTAATGAGTGGAATGTGATGCTCACAATGTTCTGAATTGGGCATGATTAATAAGTGGCGGCGATGGTGGCGTACATCATTAATATAGTGCTTGAGTGGTAAATTTAAGTTAATTTAATGCATGGGTGTGGGCTTATGTGCATGCAAATTATATTGTTGGCGGGCAACATCGATCATTGATTTGGAAGATGTGGTCAGGTGGCAGTATTATATGAATTCATATGGTCGACTTGTATAGAAATAGGTGGAGCCATATGTAAATGGAGTTTCTAGAATGAAATGGGATTGGCTGCATGCAAAGGTGGCGGATAGCAATTTGGGTATGCAGCGATCACAAACTTGTGTGGATGCGCGACAACTTCATTTAATTGCTTTAGACGGGTTTGCATGGAAGATAACGTGACGGCTTCGTCGAATATTTCATGTTTCAACGTCATGAGCACGATCCTAACACTAAACTTACAAAATATAAATAAAAGATAAATTAGTGAACAAAATATAAAAAAATAATTTATAAACAAAAATACATAATATATTACTAATTTATAATAAATATTATACTAAATTATATATTAAAAAAAATATAAATCTTACTCATCAAATACCTTCATACTTGAGTTTTTGCTATTCCAGAGCAAAAGAATGAGAAATATTTATAAATCTTAAATAAGATTTTCAATTAAACTAAAAATTTATTCAATCATAAGAAAGCTAGAAATAAAATTTAGAAATTTAAGAGATAAGTCCTAAATTATAAAAGTAAAATGAGAGGAGAGAAATAATTAGCAAATATTTCTCAAATAAATTAACTAGCAATCAAAATTTAGTAATTAGCAAACAAAATTAGATTATAATTATAAAAACCCTAATTTTAAAAAAAATTAAAGGAAAATGCAACCTACTATGTATGCTCACCCAATATTTTAATTTAAATCTAAGACAATTACATTTGTTAAAGGGTTTTGGGAATACAAGTGATATGAAAAGGTCTTTGATTATAGGTTGTTGGAACTCAGTTCGGGCGGTTAGCCGAACTACCCGCCGCGGCCTGTCCAGCCAGTCTTCTAGCAGGTAGCCTCAGCGGGCTGCTGAGATGATTCAGTATGTGGGAAATCAGTTCGGGCGATTAGCCGAACTAGCCACAGCGGCCTGTCCTGCCGGTCTTCTAGTGGTTGTCCTCAGCGGACTGTCTGGATAATGTTTTAACAGAAGCCGTAGTGTTCGGTCTGGTGTGCGCCTCAACGATTAGGAGACATGCTACAGCGGTCTGGTGTAGTTGTGTAGCTCTGGTCCAAGGCTTATCCTCTCAGCGGTCTGATAATATCCCGCTGTACGCGGTCAGATGTCTTGCCGCAACTTCAGCATAATGGTTAGCTGCACTGCGGATTCTTGACTATACGCAGGTGCGGCTTAGCGGCCTGTCTGGCGGTCTCTTTCCTGTGTCCGGAGGTTGTAATGTTATGGCTTGTATAGTGAGTGGTTTGGGTATGTCAGACCTCTCAATTCGCTCGACTTGTATTTAGTCCCACATCGTGTGTTGTATTATCTCATCTCCCCCGTTTTCTATAAATAAGGGGGCATACCTATGTATTACTTACTTTTTTGGAGCAATAAAATTTGCGGTTATTTACATATTGTTCTCTTTTCTTCTCATTTTTTCACTTGATATCAGAGGGAAACCGGCCCTTTTGCTCCAACATTATTTTGCTCTTGTAGCGGTTTGATTTTTTGAAACCGCGCAGGTTGTCTCTTTTATGTCCCTCCCTTCTTCCGATTTTGTCCGGCTTCTTCCCTCCCTTTCTTTCTGGTTGTGTGGTTTCTCCTTATTCGCGCGGTCTTGTGCTCTTCTTTATTTTGTGCGGTTTCTCTGCCCTTAGGTTGCAGTATTTCCCTGGCTGTTGGTGTGTGATCACCGAGACCGGGCGGTTTCTCTTTCTGATTCGCGCGACTTCTTCTCTGGTTTCCTGTTGCGGTTTTTTCTTTGTCCGCGCGGCTTGCTTGCCTTCTTCATGGATACTTCGTCGTCTTCTGCAACTTTCCCTGCTCCTTTCCCTCATTCTTCTCCCTCTATTTCTTCTTCGGGTAATTTGGGTATGTTTTCCAAGCTTACAGGCCCAAATTATCCTGACTGGAGTGTGTCTTTTGTCTTCCTTTTACGTTCTCAACATAAGCACTCACACTTGACTGATGAACCTCCTCTTGTTGGCTCTGCTGCTTATGATGATTGGAACGCTTCTGATGCCTTGATCCGTACTTGGTTTGCCAACAGTTTGTCTGATGAGTGTCTTCCTGTCATTCAACATGATCAGACAGTTAAAGCCGCGTGGACTCATTTTGCTGCTTTATATTCTAAAGGGGCTCAGACTTCGCGTATCTACACTCTGTATGGTGACCGATTTGCTCGTCCTGTTATGACCCCTACTGCAGCTTATCAGGAGGTGCAGGGTCTTGGGGCTGAACTTCTTCAACATCGTCCCTTTTTTACTGATCTTGTTGAGCAACAAAAACATTTTCAGGAGCTTCTGGTGGTTTGCTACTTAATTCATCTTCCCAACTCCTATGACTTGATATGCCAACAGATTCTCGGGGAAGTGGACACTCCGACTCTTGATGCCACTGCTGCTCGGATTTCCGCTGTTACTACCCTCCTTCAGCGCCCTTTACTTCCTTCTCCCTCTCCTGATCTTGTTGCTCATTCTGCCTGTCATGATCATTATGGTGATCGGGGTGGCCTCACTGGCGACCATGGTTACTCAAAATATCTCTGTTCTCATTGTGGAAAGACTAGCCACCTAATTGATCGTTGTTGGGTCAAACATCCTTATCTTCATCCTGCTTCTACTGATTCTGCCAAGAAGTCTACTGCATCTCTTACCACTTCGGGTGCTACTCAGTTATCTACTACGGGTAGGTGGCTTATTGACTCTGGTGCTACTACTCATATGACCGAGAATTCTCAGCTTTTCTCCTCTCTTACACCGAGTAACCACTTACCTCTTATTCTTATTGCTGATGGTTCACCGTCCGCAGTTCACGGGTCTGGCACTGTGAATGTTACTTATTCTCTTCAGCTTCGGGACACTCTCTATATCCCAAAATTTCCCTGCAATCTTATTTCTGTAACTGCTATTTGTAAGCAGTTTGGCTGTGAAACGATTTTTACTGCTTCTACTTGTGCCTTTCAGGTTCCTCAACCCAAGGAGATGATAGCTACTGGGACTGAGAGCGGCAGATTGTTCTATCTTGATACTTCTTCTGCTTTCTTTGCCTCCTCTTCTCTTCTTTAGTGGCATCTTCGACTTGGACATCCTCCTCCTCAAATCCTCTATCAGTTACTGCTTGATTTACCTCGGGGCAATTCTTCTCTTCATTGTGAAGCTTGTCAGTTTGGGAAACATCATCGTTCTACTTTCCTTGCCAGCAAAGAACGTAATTCTTCTCATCTGTTTGATATTGTTCATTCTGATATATGGGATCCTGTACCTACTCAAACTGTTGGTAGGGGTAGTTTATATTTTATGACATTTATTGATGATTTTTCCCGCTGTACATGACTATACTTGCTACGTGAACGTTCTGAACTTTATTCTATTTTCACTGCTTTTGATAATGAAATTCATACGCAATTTGATACTTTTATTAAAATCCTCCGATTTGATAATGCAAAGGAGTACCTTAGTCATTAGTTTACGTCGTTTTGTGTTGATTATGGTATTGTTCATCAAGCCACTTGCCCTTATACGTCACAACAAAATGGTGTTGCTGAACGGAAGAATCGTCATCTGCTTGACGTGGCTCGGAGCCTTCTTACTCAGATGCATGTTCTTAAGTCTTATTGGGGGCATGCAGTCCTTCTCTCTTGCTTTCTTATTAATCGTATTCCCTCCTCTGTTATCGGTGGGAAGACTCCCTTTTCTCTCCTGCATCCTGATGCGAACCCTTTTCCTTTGCCTCTTCGTGTCTTTGGATGCACTGCTTTTGTTCATTCTCCTTCTTCTACTCGTGACAAGTTGTCTCCTCGCTCGACTAAATGTATCTTTCTGGGCTATTGTCTGACTCAGAAAGGTTATCGGTGTTATTATCTTGTTCTCCTCCGGCAGTATGTTTCTACCGATGTCATGTTCTTTGAGACTGCTCCATATTTTTCTCCGTCCTCCTCCATTCTTCCTTCTTCTGAAGATTCTGTTCCCTCTCTTGTTATTTCTGCACCTTGTCCTGAGCCTATTATTATTTCTTCTTCGTCTTGTGACTCTTTCGCTCTTCCTTCTTCTAATGTTGAGCCGCTGCCTATAGTTCCTAGTTTGCCGGCTTCTCCTTCAGATGGATCTACACAAGTAGACAGGGCTGACCTTGATCTTCCAATTGCTCTCAAGAAAGGTGTTCGCTCATGCACTCAGCATCCTCTTGCTGGTGTGGTGTATTGCACCAGATTGTCTCCTCGGGCACAGAGTTTTGCTTTTGCCCTCTCGGCTAATGTTCTTCCAGCATCTTATAATGATGCTCTGATTATTCCACATTTGAAAGCTGCTATGGATGAGGAGATGAACACTCTGACTGAACGTGGTACTTGGTCTCTTGTGCCTACTCCACCTGGTGCTGATGTGGTTGGCTATCGTTGGGTCTTTGTAATCAAGTACCTTCCTGATGGTACTATTGATCGTTACAAAGCCCGTCTCGTAGCCAAAGGATTTACGCAAACTTATGGTGTGGATTTCTTTGATATGTTCTCTCCTATTGCCCGGATTACTACGATCCGCATTCTCTTTTCAGTGGCTGTGAACAAAGATTGGGAAATGTCTTAGTTAGATGTCAAGAATGCCTTTCTTTATGGAGATTTGCATGTGACAGTTTATATGGAGCAACCTCCTGGGTATGTTGCTCAGGAGGAGTATCGGGTGTGTAAGTTGAAGAAAGTCATATATGGTCTTAAACAGAGTCCGAGAGCCTAGTTTGAAAAGTTTAATGAGGTTATCTCTATTGTTGGGTATGTTCGGAGTGCTGCAGATCACTCTTTGTTTATTCAGAAAACCTCTTCTGGGCTGGTGATTCTTGCGGTGTATGTGGATGATGTACTTCTTTCTGGGGATGATAGGAAAGGTTTTGATATGACGAAGAAGCATATGCTCTGACATTTTGTTACGAAGCATATGGGGTCTCCTAAGTACTTTCTGGGGATTGAGATATCTCAGAAACCTGGTTATATTGTTCTTTCACAGAGGAAATATGCTCTGGATCATTTACAAGAGACAGGTCTCCTTGGAACTAAACCTGACCGATCTCCTATGGCAGTTGGAGATGACAAATACTGGAGTGAGTCTTCTCCTCTTCTTGAAGATATCACGAGGTATATACGTCTAGTTGGTAAACTTATCTATCTGACAATTACTAGACCGGACATCTTCTATGTAGTGGGAAAGGTAAGTCAGCTTATGCAAGCTCCTAGGGAGTGTCATATACAGTCAGCTCTGAAGATTCTTGAATACGTGAAAGGTACACCAGGTAAAGGGCTCTTGTTCCTGAAGAGAGGACATTTAAAAGTAGAGGCTTATTCTAACGCGAGCTACGCAGATGATAAGGGCGACAAGAAGTCAACATCAGATTTTTGCACTTTTGTTGGAGGAAATCTAGTCAGTTGGAAGAGCAAGAAGCAGGCCGTGGTTGCCAGATCGAGTGCAGAAGTCGAATATAGAAGCATGGCTTTGACTGCTTTTGAGCTAAAGTGGCTTTGAACTCTCTTACTGGATCTGGGAGAGTTTTATGATCACCCCTACCAATATTTTGTGGCAATAAAGCTGCTATATACATTTCGAAGAATCCAGTCTTTCATGAAAGAACAAAGCATATCGAGGTTGATTGCCACTTTATTAGAGAAGAGATTCTAAAGAATCAGATATGCACTCCGTTCGTTACTTCTGATAAATAGCTTGCAGATTACTTCACGAAACTGGTTACTTCGTTCATATAGGTTTGTGGCAAGCTGGGCATGGTTGATATATATGCTCCATCTTGAGGGGGAGTGTTGGAACTCAGTTCGAGCGGTTAGCCAAACTAGCCGTCGTGGCCTATCCAGCCAGTCTTCTAGCAGGTAGCCTCAGTGGGCTGCTGAGATGATTCAGTATGTTGGAAATCAGTTCGGGCGGTTAGCCGAACTAGCCGCAGTGGCATGTCCTGCCAGTCTTCTAGTGGTTGTCCTCAGCGGACTGTCTGGTTGATGTTTTAGTAAAATCCACAGTGTTTGGTCCGGTGTGCGCCTCAGCGGTTAGAAGACAAGCCTCAGCGGTCTTGTAACACCCCTACCCGTTGCATGGTATATAGCAGTAGGTCCGGTCGGGGTCTGACGCCATATACTATAGACAGACCGAAGGGTTACATAATGAAACTATTCTCCCAAACATAAACGCCCTACACAGAGCAACTAGCAGAAGCTTTTGATTAGTTGAAAGAACCCAATATCATAAAACATGTATCATGAGTGTCCACTAACCACATTAGGAAAGAAATACCACAATACATAAAAGTACTTGGCCTTATGGCCTTACAAATGTTCACTTAACAATAGAGTATTTTACAGACATCAACTCGCAGGCCGGCCACACATGACAGAAATAAAGTAATAGTTCGCTTCGGCCTTCGAGGGACTGCACAGCAGCTTGGGATTCAACCTGCTATTTGGTACTTGGCTCCGCCGCACATGCAAGCAACATTCCACCGTACGGTGGAAAATAAAGCAACGGTCAGCTAAAGCTGACCAAATTATAACGACCCCGCCCCTTATTCGGAACGACGGTGCTCCTTCCCTGCATTTCATTAGCCCAGCTAAACAATTAAGTGCATACGTATATTTCGCCACAGGTGTAGTCTCGCTCGGCCCAACACCCCGTGCACTCAAGGCACATTCTCAGTGAATTCGGTCAATTCCGTGTCTTCACTACCTGTAACACCCCTATCCGTCGCATAGCATAAAGCAGTATGTCCGGCCGGGGCCCGACGCCATATACTACGGACAGACCGGTTGGTTACGCGTTGAAACCATTCAACCAATCACAACGTCCTACACAACACCTAGCGGAAGCAATTTATTAGAGTTGCAAAGAATAAAGAACCCTGCCAAGCATGAATGTCCACTACTCAAACCCATAGGAATGTATAATACACAAAACGGAAGAAATAGCCTTAAGGCTTTACAAGAGTTGCTTAAATACAAGTGTCTTCCAAACCTCGGCACGCAGGCCGGCCACACATGAGTACAAGAGGTAAAACACTCAAAAAAAGGCCTTCGAGGGCCAGCACAGCAACTTGGGCTTTAGCCCGCTAATTACCTCTCAGCTCCGCAGCACCTGCAAGCAACAACCCACCGCACGGTGGTAAACAAAGGCAACGGTCAGCAATGCTGACCAAATTATAACGATTCCGCCCCCAAACCGGGGCGGCAAAGCTTCTTCCCTGCACTTGATAGCAAAACACGCAACACAGCCAAACAAGCATCTCAACATAGGTGCACGCTCTCACGGCCGTACACCCCGTGCTCTCAGGGCACTTACTCGGCGAAGCCAGTCCGAACCCCGTCCGGTCCTCGACTCCACCACCACCCCCAGGATGGCAATCTTTGTAAGCATTTAGTCTTCTCAGCCGCAGCCTAGACTCGATCTCCAAATCTCAGTAAGTCCCACGTAAACTTTAGGTCGCTTTAACCGAGCAGGTGGAGCGGGTAGAGGGCTACTAGTCCGTTGCTCACTCTGCCACTGCCATTTAGCCCTTTGGCGCGGACTAAGCTTTCCCCAGTCCCAAATAACGATCAAACACGGTACTTAGCCCCGCTAAGTACCCGGTTGGCTCCCAGGCCACCGATATGACAGAACTACATTTCCGTCCAAGATTTCCGGGTGCACCTCGGGTTTCATCCCCAAGGCTCCCTGCCGCAATCAAACATGATACATAGCCCCGCTATGTTCCCGGCTGGCACCCAGGCCACCGAGATGGCAGAACTTCGTTTCCGCCCAGATTTCCAGGTGTACCTCGGGGTTAATCCCCAAGATTCCCTGATGCATTCTACCGCATAGCAACCCGAAAACAACCACAACGCTCGGAGTCTTCTCCGGCTAAAATATGCATAACAAAACATCACCGATCCGGAACACACGTCCAGGTAGGCTTCACACATCATGCCTATGTCCGTACTACGATTCCGGACTCTAACAAGGGGGACTTTACATATCTACCCCAAGGAATACCACGATCTCGCCGCACACTCGCGGGAGAGGGGTTTTCCCATGCAAAGGAAGAAGAGCTTCACATGCTTAAGAAGAGAATCGTTACCCTTTCGCTTTTCCGCGGCGCCATCGAAAACTATGCGGTTGGAAAGCACCGCAACGGCGTCACCTCCGCGGATCTGGACTCGGATCGCGATTCGGAGCTCCGAAGCTCCTCCGGCGGCCGGATCTTGGTCTCCTCCTCCAAACTTGCTCTCCCCTCTCTCTAAACTCTTAGAGAGAGAATGGCTAAGGGAAATGAGGATTCCCAACCCTAAATCCCGGATAAAACCCCTCAGGAACAGCCCCCCACCGTTGGATCCAAAGCCAAGGAAACGAACGGTCAAGATTAGATCTGAAATCCCAAAAACTGGGCCGAACACGGGTTCACACACGACCGTGTGCCTGGCCGTGTAGCTCATTCGCCGTCTCGACCAAATCTGAAAACCAGCACACGGCATGTGACACGGCCTCCGACACGCCCGTGTCGCCTGCGACACGCCCGTGTCGGGACCCGTGTCACGCCCCCCGTGTGCAATATGACAACACTTCGCAGTCAGAGAGGTACACGGCTTGGTGACACGGCATTAGACATGCCCGTGTCAATCTAGACACGCCCATGTTCGTGCCCGTGTCATTACCCGTGTACCCAACCGCACAGCATAGGTGTGACACGGCCTGGGACACGCCCGTGTCCGAGGCCGTGTTCCACCACACGACCATCGTCGACCTGCAGTGGTCGACGACACGGCCAGCTCGACGGCTCGAGCTCGACACGCTCGACACGGCCTCCGACACGCCCGTGTCGGGGCCCGTGTCACCTGCACCAAAACTCTGACTTGGCCAAATTCGATCCCCGTCGCTCCTACAACATTTTGGGGTGTTACAATTCTACCCCCCTTAAAGAATTTCGTCCACGAAATTAATATAGGAAAAACAGGACTTAACTCAAAATAGTACCTGAGCGGAACAATTCCGGGTACTCCACGAGCATAGACTGCTCCCGTTCCCAAGAGAGCTCCTCACACCCGCAATTATTCCCACTGGACCTTAACCATCCGGATCTCCTTGTTACGGAGTCTCTTGACCTCCACAACTTCGATACGAATGGGCTTGACCTTAGTCGTCAACCCCTCGTCTACTGACACTTGGTCAACCGCGATCACCTGCGAAGACTCTTGCACCGCCTTCCGCACACAGAAATGTGGAACACATCATGTAATCCACTCAATTTCTCCGATAACCTCAAACGGTACGCAGCTTCGCCGACTCGCTCTAGAACCTCAAAAGGTCCAAGGTATCTTGGGTTCAGCTCCTTCAAGCGTCTCACCCGCGAAACCCCCTTGAACGGCTTCACCTTAAGGTATACCCAATCGCCTACCGCGAACTCCACGTTCCGGTGCTTGGCATTGTGATACTTCGCCTGCCGGTCTTGAGCGATCAACAAGCGCCCCCGAATGATCCGCACTAACGAGGTAGCACTCTCCACCTCCAGCTTCTTGTACAACCTTGCCTCACCCGTTTTTAACCAGGATAACGGCGTGCGACATTTTCTACCATATAGGGCCTCAAAGGGCGCCATTTAGATACTCGCCTGGTAGCTATTGTTGCACGAGAATTCCACTAAAACAGGTGGTCCTCCCAAAGCTTCCCGAAGTCTAGAACACACATGCGGAGCATGTCCTCCAGCGTTCTATTGACCCTCTCGGTCTGCCCATCCGTCTGCGGATGGAAAGCCGTGCTGAACTTTAACTTTGTTCCCAGCATCTGCTGCACCAACCTCCAAACATTTGACATGAACCGCCCATCGCGATCACTCACAATGCTACGGGGCACACCATGCAGTCTAACAATATTGTCAACATACAACTTTGCCAACTTCTCCACCGAGTCATCCTTCCTATGCGGAATGAAGTGCGACACTAGTGTCACCACAACTACGATCACACAAACGGCGTCGTTAATTCACTGTGAATTTGGCAAACCATGCCCACAGTCCAGTCGAACTTCTATTCCGAACTAGGCATGGATTCAAGAATTCCCCGGCACTTGGCACTCTGCCTTCACTAAGGCGCAAGGCTGGCACTTTGCCACCTATGGTGCCACGACCTTCTAAAGTTCTGGCCACTAGAGCACTTCTTTAGATATCGGCACAACTTCGTGCCACTTTAGCGAGTTGAGTACTCGATATGACATATCACAACTCCACCAACAGATTATCCACGCTTGGGCTGCACAAACAATGGTCTTACCTTGGTAGCCCACCTACAACCGTCGATTCGGGATCTCGACCCATCGAGCCGCACTTATGATTTCCTTCATGCAGCTACACATCGCCGTGTGCATGATAAATCTTGAACGTATAGTCCCCCAGGAACTCCTTTCATCTCCGCTGCCTCAAGTTCAGGTCCTATTGATCCAACAGATATTTCAGGCTCTTGAGGTCGGTATGAATATCGACCTAACGTCATACGAGTAGCGCCTCCACAGCTTAAGCGCAAATATCACGGTCGCCAACTCCCAGTCGCGGGCCGACTAATTCCTTTCATGCACTTTTAGCTGACGCGAACCATAGGCTATCAAGTTCCCATGCTGCAACAGCACGCAGCCCAAACCACTACCCGAAGCGTCACTAAGAACCTCGAAGCCCTCGGTCCCACACGGCGAACTAAGCACTGGCGACGTGGCCAACCGACTCTTCAGCTCTTCAAAAGCTTGCGCACCCTCATGCGCCCACACAAAACTCTGATCTTTCCTTGTCAAAGTCGTGAGAGGTAGCGCTATCCGCGAGAAGTTTTCCACGAAGTGCCTGTAAAAGCCGGCAAGCCCCAGCAAACTCCGGACTTCCTCTACCGAAGACAACACAGGCCACTTCCGTATTGTAACAGTCTACGACGGATCCACCGCAACTCTTCCCTACTGACTAAGTGACCAAGGAACGACACTGAAGATAACCAAGGCTCGCCTTTGGAGAATTTTGCGTATAACACGTTCCTCCTTAGTGTCCCCAAAACCAAACGCAGATGCTTGAAGCGATCTTCTTTGCACTGCGAGCACACCGATAGGTTGTCAATAAAGACGACCACAACACGGTCTAAGTACTCCCTGAACATTCTGTTCATCAGGTCCATGAACACCGATGACGCATTAGTCAGCCCGAACGACATGACCGTAAACTCGAACTGCCCATATCTTGCGTTGAACGCTATCTTTGGGATAACACTTTCCTTGATTCTCATCTGATAGTAACCAGACTTAAGTTCCAACTTTAAGTACACCGATGACCCACCCAACTGATCAAACAGATCGCCAATACTTGGGATCGGGTACTTGATCTCTTTTAACGACTTGCTCAGTTTTTCATAAACGGTTCAGAGCCGCAAACTCCCGTCCTTCTTCTACACGAAGAGGGCCGGTGTGCTCCAAGACGGCAAACTTGGACGCACAAAACCTTGATCCATACGCTCTTCAAATTGAACTTTCAGTTCTGCCAACTCATTAGGCGTTAGCCTATGAGGAGAGCATGACCCAAATTTGGCACCTGGCGCCAGCTCACTCGCGAAATCGATTGCTCGCTACGGAGGGACTCCAGGGAAACACATCAGGATATTCGGATATACCCGAGATACTACCCAATGTAGGCTTAGGCTTCAAAGCCTCCCATGGTGGCAGTAACGACGCTTGCACGTCGAATCCCTGACCCCTAAACCGTAACCTTGCAACACAAAATCTCTTTTCGCGCGCATTGAACATCCGTAATGCCACAACGCATCCAATTTGTCCTTTGCCATCGAAGAAGGTACTTCAATACATGATATAAACCCCTTGGACAAAAGGTGCGCGAATCTCCCGTATCGAACAATGCTCTCGCCGGATTGCCAATAATCCAAACAAAGCCTAGAACCTCCAGTCCTAAGCTAACACGCAAAAGGGTGGCAGGTATAAGAAGCTAAATTGCTATCAATTAAACCATACCTGTCTTCCCGACGGTCGGCCCCATGACCTCCTGCTGGCCAAGGATGTTCACTCCCAGTTGTGCAGGAGTAAATAGCGGTGCGGTAGACGCCACCGCCTTTCCTTTCTCCTCCAAGATTGCCCCCGACTTCTTTTTGTACATTGGGCGTCCAAACCAACAGTCCCGGGCATAGTGCCCCGGCTTTCCACAAACAAAGCATTCATCCAGGGTTTGGACTGTAGTCGCTCCGGATGTGCTAGAGGAAGGGACTAGACCCGACCTCCTAGCCTTCTTGTACCACCTACGGTACCCAGATTTTGAGGTTGTCCGCTTGACCACCGAATCTCCGACTGTTCCTGCCAAAACTTTCCTTATCTTCTGAGCACTCTCCCAACACTCTCTGGCGAGGTTCCCTTTCTTGCCACAAGAATAACATTTGACGGTAGTTTGGGTAGTAGATGACCCAGCCTCTTCTCTCGGCATCTTTTGATACGCAGTCCTTATAGGATCTGTAAGGTTTGGTACCCTATTCACCGGTACTCGGTGAGTTTCCCCCAACTCCACTTCCAACGCTCTGGCCGATTCCACCAAAGCTCGGAATCCTAATAACTTTGGTCCTAGCAGTAGGATATGCAACTCGCTGCGCAGACCGTTATAAAATCTATCCACTATAGATTGCTCGCTTTCCCATTCAAAGCCTGGGTAGCGCCTTACCATAAGGAACGTCTGCAAATATGCGTCCACTGAATGCGCTCCCTGCGCCACAGTCATGCTCCTCTGCTGCTCTACTTGACCCCCAAATGCCCTTTGCTCCAACATACCACCCGATGTTGGGGCCATCTCAGGGACAAATGGTTGCACATTACTCCCATGATGTGCGTTGCTCACAGCGAACACCACTTCAACCACCCTTCTTATGGTTTCCAAAGACGTAGGGGTCTCCAGCACATCGCTGGGTGCATTACTTTTCTCAGAAAGTGCGCATTCAGACTGCCACACGCCACTCTCGGACACTTACAGTCGAACAGAACACCAATAAGGGACCGAACA
The DNA here is from genome assembly GCA_039513925.1 of Platanthera zijinensis. NCBI lineage: Eukaryota > Viridiplantae > Streptophyta > Magnoliopsida > Asparagales > Orchidaceae > Platanthera > Platanthera zijinensis. Next base: position 61,152,955 of record CM077086.1, read on the forward strand.
AAATTGCAAAAAGCAATTATAGGAACACGCAGGTTCCCCAAACATGTGTATTTTCATTCCTAAGTGGACATTCATGGGTTCTTTTCATGTTATAACGATGACGCACATACATGTGCTCACCACCCCTTAAAGTGAATTCGTCCACGAATTCATTTAAGCGTGACCGAAACCAGTAGTCTGATACCAATTTGTAACACCCCTATCCGTCGCACAACATATAGCAGTAGGTCCGGCCGGGGCCCGACGCCATATACTACGGACAGACCGGTTGGTTACGCGTTGAAACCATTCAACCAATCACAACGTCCTACACAACACCTAGCAGAAGCAATTTATTAGAGTTGCAAAGAATAAAGAACCCTGCCAAGCATGAATGTCCACTACTCAAACCCATAAGAATGTATAATACACAAAACGGAAGAAATAGCCTTAAGGCTTTACAAGAGTTGCTTAAATACAAGTGTCTTCCAAACCTCGGCACGCAGGCCGGCCACACATGAGTACAAGAGGTAAAACACTCAAAACAAGGCCTTCGAGGGCCAGCACAGCAACTTGGGCTTTAGCCCGCTAATTACCTCTCAGCTCCGCAGCACCTGCAAGCAACAACCCACCGCACGGTGGTAAACAAAGGCAACGGTCAGCAATGCTGACCAAATTATAACGATTCCGCCCCCAAACCGGGGCGGCAAAGCTTCTTCCCTGCACTTGTTAGCAAAACACGCAACACAGCCAAACAAGCATCTCAACATAAGTCCACGCTCTCACGGCCGTACACCCCGTGCTCTCAGGGCACTTACTCGGCGAAGCCAGTCCGAACCCCGTCCGGTCCTCGACTCCACCACCACCCTCAGGATGGCAATCTTTGTGAGCATTTAGTCTTCTCAGCCGCAGCCTAGACTCGATCTCCAAATCTCAGTAAGTCCCACGTAAACTTTAGGTCGCTTTAACCGAGCAGGTGGAGCGGGTAGAGGGCTACTAGTCCGTTGCTCACTCCGCCACTGCCATTTGGCCCTTTGGCGCGGACTAAGCTTTCCCCAGTCCCAAATAACGATCAAACACGGTACTTAGCCCCGCTAAGTACCCGGTTGGCTCCCAGGCCACCGATATGACAGAACTACATTTCCGTCCAAGATTTCCGGGTGCACCTCGGGTTTCATCCCCAAGGCTCCCTGCCGCAATCAAACATGATACATAGCCCCGCTATGTTCACGGCTGGCACCCAGGCCACCGAGATGGCAGAACTTCGTTTCCGCCCAGATTTCCGGGTGCACCTCGGGGTTAATCCCCAAGATTCCCTGATGCATTCTACCGCATAGCAACCCGAAAACAACCACAACGCTCGGAGTCTTCTCCGGCTAAAATATGCATAACAAAACATCACCGATCCGGAACACACGTCCAGGTAGGCTTCACACAACATGCCTATGTCCGTACTACGATTCCGGACTCTAACAAGGGGGACTTTACATATCTACCCCAAGGAATACCACGATCTCGCCGCACACTCGCGGGAGAGGGGTTTTCCCATGCAAAGGAAGAAGAGCTTCACATGCTCAAGAAGAGAATCGTCACCCTTTCGCTTTTCCGCGGCGCCATCGAAACCTATGCGGTTGGAAAGCACCGCAACGGCGTCACCTCCGCGGATCTGGACTCGGATCGCGATTCGGAGCTCCGAAGCTCCTCCGGCGGCCGGATCTTGGTCTCCTCCTCCAAACTTGCTCTCCCCTCTCTCTAAACTCTTAGAGAGAGAATGGCTAAGGGAAATGAGGATTCCCAACCCTAAATCCCGGATAAAACCCCTCAGGAACAACCCCCCACCGTTGGATCCAAAGCCAAGGAAACGAACGGTCAAGATTAGATCTGAAATCCCAAAAACTGGGCCGAACACGGGTTCACACACGGCCGTGTGCCTGGCCGTGTAGCTCATTCGCCGTCTCGACCAAATCTGAAAACCAGCACACGGCATGTGACACGGCCTCCGACACGCCCGTGTCGAGACCCGTGTCACGCCCCCCGTGTGCAATATGACAACACTTCGCAGTCAGAGAGGTACACGGCTTGGTGACACGGCATTAGACATGCCCGTGTCAATCTAGACACGCCCGTGTTCGTTCCCGTGTCATTACCCGTGTACCCAACCACACAGCATAGGTGTGACACGGCCTGGGACATGCCCGTGTCCGAGGCCGTGTTCCACCACACGACCATCGTCGACCTGTAGTGGTCGACGACACGGCCAGCTCGACGGCTCGAGCTCGACACGCCCGACACGGCCTCCGACACTCCCGTGTCGGGGCCCGTGTCACCTGCACCAAAAATCTGACTTGGCCAAATTCGATCCCCGTCGCTCCTACAACATTTTGGGGTGTTACACTACCATCCAAAAATCCTAGTGAAAGTACAACCTAGCACAGTTCACCACAGGTGGAGGCTCACACGACCGCCCACCCCGTGAACTCAGGGCACATTAACGGTGTACCGGACTTCCCGGATACCACTTCCGTTCAGAGTTCCTTGACTTGACGGATTACTTTGAGCATTTCAGTCTTTACAACCCATGGCCTGAGACTCTCATTATGCCACCGACGAGAGCCAATTTCCGCTACTCTCATGTCAAGTCTACATAACGCAGGTACAGATCCACCATTTACCGTTGCTCAAGTCGCCCTACCGTCTCTGAATACCGTAGTACTCATGGACAAACCTGCAGGGCACGGGTCGGTTTTGCCTTTCCTGTTTGGCTCCCTGGCCTAATAATTCTTAACCCCAATGGGCTCACCGTTTTCCTAAGAAAGACCATACATGTCTACTGGAGACAGGCCTCGCACACACAATCCCAAATATATACAAGGTTGCCCCAGGCCACCGAGTTGGCAGGAATGCGTTTCCGCCCAGTTTTCCGGATGCACCTTAGAGTTAGTCCCCAAGGCTCCCTGTTGCAATCTACTGTGTATAAAACCCGAAGAACAACACAATACGGAGTCTTCTCAGACAATCAATGCACAATGCAACATCACCGATCCAGATGAACACGTCCGGGTAGGCTTCACATACAATGCCTATGCCCGTACTTCGATTCCGGACTCTAAACAAGGGGGACTTCACATATCTACCCCAAGGAACACCGCACACTCACCACACACTCACGAGAGTGGGTATCCCATGCAGAAAGGAAGAGGACTTTACATGTCCAAGTTGAGAATAGTTACACTTGAAGTCCTCTTTGGAGCCATGAGAAACTAATCGGATGAAAGGCTTCGTGATGGAATTCCCTCCGCAGATCCGGTCTCGGATCTCAAAATGGTGCTCCGAAGCTCCACCGGCGGCCGGATTCCTCCTCTCCCTATTCCTCTCTCTCTAACTCAGAAAGAGAGAGTTATGGATGAAAATGAGGAGTTAATCCCCATTTCCGAACTTAACCCAGCAGCAACGCACCAGGGCCGTCAGATCACTCTTAAAGAAAACAGACAACTCGGATCCAGCCAAAAAGTCAATAAAATAAGCCGAACACGACTTTGCACACGGCCGTGTGCCTGGCCGTGTGCCCTGCTTGCACACGAAGTCGTTGATCCAGAGCAATACACGGGTCGATACACGCCCGTGTCTCAACCTAACACGCCTGTGTCGGGTCATCGACACGCCCGTGACCAGGGGCGTGTCACGCATAACCGCCACGCCAACCGTCACGTCCCTTGGTGGACACGGGTAAGCACATGCCCATGCCAAAAGGAACACGCCCGTCTCGACCAGTACATGCCTGTGTAACCCGGCCGTGTACACCCCAGGTTTTCAACCCGAGAAGAACACGAGTGGTGACACGGGTGAGGACACGGCCGTGTCACCCCTAACACGTCCGTGTCACTACTGTTCAAAACCGTGTTTCCTATCATGTCCTTTCCAGGACACAACCAAGCCAGCACAGTATGACACAACCTTGGACACGCCCGTGTCCTAGGTCGTGTGCCCCTAATTAGGCACCAAAAATTCTTTATGACGCGATCAGTTCGTTTACGAATTCCGGGGAGTTACAAATCTCCCTCCCTTTAAAGAATTTCATCCCGAAATTAGGTAAAAGTATACAACCTAAGTTTTACCCAAGCGGAATATCTTGGTGTATTCCTCCAACATAATCTGCTCTCCATGACCACATTTATTTCAACGGACTTTAACCATACAGAAACTTCCTATTGCGGCGTCGCGTGACTTCAAAGTCTTCAATACATACAGGTTTGACCTTCGTCATCACCCCACAATCAAACGACACCTGACCGGCTGCAACCACATGCGAAGGCTATATCACTGCCTTCCACAACCTCGATATGTGGAACACATCATGTAGCCCACTCAAGTTCACTGACAACTTCAGTCAATACCCTGCTTCACCACTCCGCTCCAGGAGCTCAAACGGTCCAAGATACCTCGGACTCAGCCTCCTAAGGCATCGAGCTTGCGAGACACCATTGAACGGCTTGATTTTCAACTATGCTCAATCGACAATAACGAACTCCACGTTCCTATACTTTGGCGTTATAGTATTCTGCCTGTCCGTTGTGATCGATCTGCTACCATTTCTGAACTGTATGTACCGTTGAAATGGCGTCTTCCACTATCTGTCGTTTGTACAACATCGACTCACCCGTCTCCAACCAAGACGACGGCGTGCGACCTTTTTCTCCCATACAAGGTCTCGAAAGGCGCCATTTGTTTACTCGCCTGGTAGCGGTTGTTATACTCAAACTCCACTATGCACAAGCGATCTTCACACGGGTTTCCGTAACCCGAGACGCAAATGCAAAGCATGTCCTCCATTGTTCTGTTGACCCTCTCGGTCTTACCATCCTTCTATGGATGGAAGGCTGTGCTAATACTCAGATTAGTTCCCAACAATTTATGCACCAGCCTCCAGTCATTGGACGTGGAGCGTTCATCCCAGTCACTTACAATACTGCGGGGTGCCCAATACAACCGAACTACGTTATCCATGTAGAGTTTGGCTAACTTTTCCACCGGATCATCCTTTTTTAGTCCGGGCCATCAGGACAACTTCTTCAAACCTCTAAACATTTTGCGCACCTCGGGTGAATTGAGTACTTGGTATAATGAGCCTCATATACCAAGTCCTGCCGCTGACTCTCCACACTTGGGCGCACAGACGACTGTCCTTCCACAACAGTCCGTCTTCAAAACCATATTGGGGATTTGACCTATCAAAAGCATCATCCGTGATCTGCTTGTCCACACAAGAGATTTCCAATATCTCCAACACTTGCGCTAAAAAGTATGTCGAAGGTGTTGTTCCCCAATAAATCCATCCACCTCCGCTACCACAAGTTCAAATCCTTTTTATCCAATAAGTACTTCAGACTCCTAGGATCAATTTAGATACCGACCGTCCCACCGTTTAGGTAGTGCCATTATAGCTTCAGGGTAAATATCATGGCCGCTAACTCCAAGTCATGGACCGGATAAAACCTCTCGCGTACCTCCAATTAACACGAGCTATATGTTATTACACTCCCACGCTGGAGCAGAACACCATACAAGTCACTGCCCCAAGCATCACTGTAAATCTCAACTTCTTCGGTTTTACTCGGTGAACATGGAATAGTTACCGAGGTCAACCGACTTTTCAGCTCTTCAAAATCTTGCGCGCATTCCAGCGACCACACAAACTTTTGATCTTTCTTTGCCAAAGTCGTGAGGGATAATGTTATCCGCTAGAGGTTCTCTATGAAACATCTGTACTAGCCGGCCAGTCCTATAAACTTCGGACTTTTCGTCAACGCAGATAACACAAGCCACTCACGTATCGCAAATATCTTTGACGGATCCACTCCAATACTTTCTCCACTCAAGACGTGACCATGAAACGCTACTGAGAGTACCCGAAGCTCGCACTTGGAGCATTTGGCATACAACTGATTTCTCCTTAACGTCTCCAATACCGAATCCAGATGCTTGGAATGATCACCCTCATACTGAAAGTATAACAGTTTGTCGTCGATAAAGGTTATCACGAATTGGCTCAGGTACTCACTGAACGCCCTCTACCTCAAATCCATACCACGGGCGGCGCATTCATCAGCTCAAGCGGCATAATGATGAACTCGTAATGCATATATCGTGTGCTGAACGCCGTTTTGGGAATATCACTTTCCCTTAGTGACAAATAATAATATCTGGATTTCAGATTCAACTCGAGTACACACTTGACCCATTGAGTTGATCGAATAGATAATCACTTCTTTGGATTAATTACTTATTCTTTTTCCGTTAACTATCAACTTCTAGCAACCATTTCATAGTTGTAAGTTTCCATCATCTTTTTAGCCAGAGGACCGGTGTGCTCCAAGGCAGTAAACTTGGATGCACATAACCCTGTTCCACCGGCTCTTGAAGTAATACTTCAGTTCCAACATCTCACAACCATAGCTAGTACCAAACTGACCACCTTAAGTTTGAAATTGATGTATACACGTTGCTCTGAGAGCCAATCATACCAAAGATTACGTCGAATTCTACAGACAACAGTAGCGACGCTTGCAAGTCAAAACTCCTGACTCCCTAACTGTAACTTCAAACAACAGGCTCTATTCGGGTGTAAAGAGTACCCGTTAGGCAGCAGTACTCTCGATTTATCTCTTGTCATCGAAGAAGGAACTCCGATGCACGATACACGTCCTTCAGACAAAAAGAATGGGAAGTTCCCATGATGAATAATGCTTTCACCAGACCCTCAGAAAATCAATACAAATCCTATCACAACCAAACATAGGCTAATATGCGTAAGGCAACAAGTATCTAAAACTAACATACAAGAAATTAAACCATACTTGTCACCATGTCAGCATATTTCATAATCTCCTGATGACCAAAGTTGTATCCTCTAGGTTGGGATGGAGCATACTGAGGTGTAGCTGCCTCCAACCCCTTGCCTTTCTCTTCGTAGGTCGCTCTAGGCTTCTTCTCAGACTCCAGACGTCCGCTTCGACACTCTCGGGCAAAGTGTCCCAGCTTTCCATAACAAAAGCATGCATCCTGGTCTCGGCCAATAATTGTTCCAGATGCACCAAAAGAAGGAACTAGACCCACCCTCCTTGCCTTCTTACACAATCTACGGAAACCGGACTTCGAGGTGGGTAGCGCCCTGAACTCTGTCTTCTCAGGACTGGATTCTTTCTCCTCTTGGACTCCCTTCACAGCTATCTCTGTCCCCTGATCGTCCATACGACAATCTCGGGTAAAGTGACCAAAACTTCCACATTTATAACAATAATATGGAGTTTGACTAGCAGGTATGTCAGGCCTCACCTTACTCCTCTTTCGGTGTACAGACTTTGCGGGACCTGGGGAGTTTTGTAACCTGCACCCTGACGTCTGGTTGATTCTGGCCAGATCTGCTTCCAAAGTTCTACCCGCCTCCACTAATGCTCAGAATTCAAGTAGCTTTGGTCCTACGAGTAGCAGTCGTAATTCATCACGCAGACCATTGTAGAATCTATTAACTATAGTCTGCTCGTTCTCCAGATCAAACCCTGGGTAGCGTCTTATAATAAGAAACGCCTGCAAATACTCCTCAACTGAGTGCGTACCCTGCACCAAAAGCATGTTCAACTGCTGATCCAAAGGTTTTATACATGCTAGTTATTCCATCACACCACTCGGTGTTGAAGTCACCCCAGGGATAGGGGCTGCACTTGCCCTCCAAGTTGTGCTTTAGTCATCGCGAACACCACTTCAACTATCCTTCTTATGGTTTCAATATAAAGCAGGTTCTCAGGCACGCTGTTAAGTACATTACTCTCCATGGAGTGCAGACCTTGCGACTGCCCCACACCACTCGTAGTCCCCTATAAAGCATAACTATCGATTAGGCGACATACAAATTGCTAAAAGCAATCATTGAAACACTCAGGTTCCTCAAAAACAAGTATATTTTCATTCCTAAGTGGACATTCATGGATTCTTTTTATGTTATGATGATGACGCACATACATTTGCTCACCATCCCTTAAAAGAATTCGCCCATGAATTCCAATAAGCAAGACCGGAACCGGTAGTCTGATATCAAATAATAATACCCCTACCCGTTGCATGGTATATAGCAGTAGGTCCGGCCGGGGCCCGACACTACAGACAGACCGAAGGGTTACAGAATGAAACCATTCTCTCAAACATAAATGTCCTACACAGAGCAACTAGCGGAAGCTTTTGATTAGTTGAAAGAATCCAATATCATAAAACATGTATCATGAGTGTCCACTAATCACATAAGGAAAGAAATACCACAATACATAAAAGTACTTGGCCTTATGGCCTTACAAATGTTCACTTAATAACAAAGTGTTTTACAGACATCGGCTCGCAGGCCGGCCAGTAACAGTTCGCTTCGGCCTTCGAGGGCCTGCACAGCAGCTTGGGCTTCAACCCGCTATTTGGTACTTGGCTCCGCCGCACCTGCAAGCAACATTCCACCGTACGGTGGCAAACAAAGCAACGGTCAGCTAAAGCTGACCAAATTTTAACGACCCTGCCCCTTATTCGGGACGGCGGTGCTCCTTCACTTCATTTCATTAGCCCAGCTAAACAATTAAGTGCATAAGTATATTTCGCCACAGGTGTAGGCTCGCTCTCCCAACACACCGTGCACTCAGGGCACATTCTCAGTGAATCCAGTCAATTCCGTGTCTTCACTACCATCCAAAAATCCTAGTGAAAGTACAACCTAGCACAGTTCACCATAGGTGGAGGCTAACACGGCCACCCACCCCATGCACTCATGGAATATTGACGGTGTACCGGACTTCCCGGATACCACCTCCGTTCAGAGGTCCTTGACTTGACGGATTACTTTGAGCATTTCAGTCTTTACGGCCCCTGGCCTGAGACTCTCATTATGTTGGTACCCTAGATGTGATTTGGCTTATGTAATCCCTTTCCAGCCCCTCCTGATCCATATAACTATATATGATCATGATTAGGCCTTGTTCAGTTTCCCTAGGACAGTTTATAACTGACCTAGAGCTTAGGCTAGAAGTTCTAAGATGTATTTTTTGATTAAGGCATTTTCCGTTCGACCATCGTCGAACGAGGCCTCGAGATCGTCGATCGTTGGTCGACGATAGCAGGGCTATAGAATCGTTGAAGTCAAGACAATTATCGTCGACCGATGGTCGACGATCTCAGAGCAAGTTTATTATGCTCTGAAGGTTGGTCGACGATCTGCCATCAGTAGTTCAACGATCGTGTTCTTGCTTCGACGATATCTGTCTCGACAGATATTTGCCTTAGTCGTCGACATCATGAGATGTTCGACGATTTCTGTTTTAAACAGATTTTCTGCTTTAGTCGACGATATCTTGAGCTGGTCGACGATTTCTGTTCGACGATTTCTGTTTCGACAGATTTCTGCTTTTAGTCGACGATCTGTTAGCTAGGTCGACGATCATCGAACCCCTGTTCGACGATTATTGTTTGCCTTTATCATTTTGTATTCATTCTATTCCTTGGTTTATTTCCAAGTGTTTTAGCTTGTGGTTAGAGAATTTTCTGAAGTTGTTTTTGCAGATTTATGGCTTAAATTCAAAATAAATTAATTACCAAATATGTCAAGCTTAAATCACGGGATTCAGTATTTTGATAAAGCATTTTTTGTCCTATTATACAAAATACATTGCCAGGCTGTATTCTAGCCGTTGGCACTATTTACTATTTCCAAGAATGGTAAGTCTTTATGCTGAAATATTTTCCCACTTATTTAATTCCTTATTGGGACTGACAGTAAGCTAATAGGTCATTCTATTCCTATTGCTATATTCTATTTTGAGATAATCTGTTGCAGGGCTCGAGAATTAAAATCAATAGAGCCGTTCCAAAGGAAAAATGAGAAGACATATTTAAGAGAGACTTTTTCTCAGAAAAATAACAAGTGACAAATACAGAGAATTTTCTTCTCAGTGCTACATTCTCTCAAGCATCTTCAGAGCAACTCTTCACCATCTCACAAAAAGAAGAAGAAAAGCTCCCCTGAAGAAAAGGCCCAGAGCAATTACTTTCATTCTCAAGTCTCCTGAGCATCTGCTTAGAGTTTTCAAGACTTCAGAAAGAGCTCCAGTTCTGCTTCAATTATTCCAGAATCTGAAGACCTGATAAAAATCAGTCTACAGATCTCTGAGGATTTAGTTTCAGTATATCTGAAACTCCTTTATCCTGAAGCAAAGGCTTTCCCTGGACTCTCACTGAGCCAGGGGGAGACTTTGATTCTTTAGAGAATCCACAAATCTTCTCTAATCTGTATTTACAACAGAGAAGATAATCTAACCCTCTCAACCCCTTTGTACAAGAGTTTGTTCACACCTCTTCAAAAGTGAACATTGGTGACAGGGCACCTTATCAACAACCTGTGGTTGAGCATCCTTATCAAAAGCTCAAAGGGTCTGTTTGATCTACCTGAATCAGATCATTGGTGGCAGGGCACCTTAGCAAAAACCTGTAGTGGATTCCTACCAGGGTGGTAGAAGAGTGGACGTACCTATTTAGAGGGAACCACTATATATCTTGTGTCTCTGGTTATCTTGTTTAATTATTTATTCTGTGGCTGTGATAGAACTACCTAGGATTGCTAGTTGCTGTGATAGGCTTTTAGTTAAACTGAAATTTCAGTTAACTATCTCACTCGTGCACTTCACTGTGTTAGGCTCTTAGGGTTCAAGTATCAGATTATTTATTCCGCAAATAAACTCCAAGGGAGCTGACTAGTTGTTCATAAAATTTGAATACTCTATTCACCCCCCTCTAGAGTAGTTTACAACTTATCCCCTCACTTTCAATTGGTATCAGAGGGAGGTTGGCTGTTCATACAGGCTAACACCTGAGTTAAAAGATCCAGTGATAAGTTATTTCCTGATACCATTCACAAACACTTTCACACATGGCCCAGTCTAAGGATTATTCAAGCACCAGACCTCCTGTATGCAACTTGTCCAAGTTTGGCATATGGAAGGCCAGGATAAGACTATACATGAATTCTATTGATGAAGATATCTTTTCTTCTATTTTGACAGGACCACCTGCTAGGCCTGCTGCTCCTTCCACTTCTGCTGATCTCAGTACTGTGCCACCACCTGACTACAATGATACTTACAAGAAGGCAAAAGCAGCTGATGCAAAAGCAATGAATATTCTAGCTCAGACAATGTCTGATGAAATATTCCAGAAGCTTGCTGAATGTACCTCAGCCAAAGCTATGTGGGATTCCCTCAACCACATAGTTGCTGGCTCAGCTGATGAGAGGAAGGACAGGAGATCCAACCTCACCTCTCAGTATGAAAATTTCAAGAAGGATGATGCTGAAGACATTGACTCAATGTACACAAGACTCAGTTCAATAATAAGTGAACTGAGGTCTTTGGACAAGGAGATAACCTTGTCAGAAGTCAATGACAAGATCCTGATGTGCCTTCCCATCTCTTGGGACTCAAGGATATGGCCCATCAAGGATGGAAGAAACACTGTGGAACTCTCCACAGAAGCTCTGTTGGGAAAGCTCAAATCATATGAGCAAACTTTAAAGAGCAGAGCTGCTGCAGCTGAAGTAAAAACTCCTACACCTACAAAGAAAGAGCACTCTCTAGCTCTTAAGACAGCTGAGACTTCTGAAGGAAGTCAATCAAATGAGGAGTTACTGGCACTCATTGCCAAGAGGTTCTTCAACATGGGAAGAAGAGACCTCAGAAAGAAGTTCTCCAAGTATGAGGACAAACCAAGGTATGACAAGACTCCATCTAAAGAAATCATCTGTTATGTTTGCAGCAAGCCTGGACACATTGCTCCAGATTGTCCAGAGAAGAAACACAAGGAGAAGAAACATGAGAAAGAGTACAGGAAGCACCACTCCAAGTCCTCCTCACACAAATACAAGAAGAAGGACAAGGGATTTGTGGCTGCTACCTGGAGTGAAACAGAAGAGGATACCTGCTCCTCTAGCTCCAGTGATTCAGAAGAAGAAGAAGAGAAGAAAGCCAAAGAGGTCTGCCTCATGGCTATTGATGCCTGCAGCTCTTTGTCAGCTGCAGAGAATTCTGAAGAAGAAGGAGACAATGAAGAAGATCTTCCTATGGAAGACCAGGTAATCAACTCATTTGATTTTTCATCTCCTGAGTTCAAATTTAAATTTAAAACTCTATGTTCAGATCTACTATTATCTGAAAAAGAAATCAAGTCACTTAGATTAAAGATAATGGAACTAGACATGGAAGGTACTGAAATAATCAGATTAGAAAAAGAATTAGAAAGCTTAAGAGAAGAAGTAACATTCCTAAAATTAGAACTAGCTAAATCTAAGAGGTTAGAAGAACAATTAAATGGCAGAAGCCTTAAATTATCTGAAATAACCAGTATAGCAAACACTAGGGTTGGTAATGATAAACTAGGCTTAGGTGCTACATCTAGTGAACCCATCCTCCTCACAAAGGAGAGATTTAGCACTCCAGTAAAATTTATTTCTGAATCAGGAATAAAGAATACTGAGGAAATTGAAAAATGTAAGAAAATTCAGAATAAGATTAAGAAAGAGAACAGGAAGAAAAAATTTCTAGCTTTACAAAAATCGTCGAACATTAATCGACGATCGTCAAACCAATCGTCGAACGTCTATCGACGATCGCTGAACACCTTCACCAAGTATGATATCTTTGGTGCAGGAGATCGACGATCTCATCCTGAGTCGTCGACCAGTGATCGACGATCGTGGAATCCAGAACATAGCACTACTACAAATGATCGACGATATGGCTTGCGATCGTCGACCGTGGATCGACGATCTGGACTTAAGCTGGAAAATAAATTTCAAACTTCCAGAATTGCAAATCCCAATCACTACCCTAGGTTGTTTAATCCTTCAACTGAATGGATTATCCCACCTAGGAGATCACACCCTTTAGGATATAAATCTAAGCCTGCAAAATCTTTTATATCTAGTTTTTCTTTTGTGAAGAATACTGGACCCAAGGTAACCTGGGTCCACAATGTATAACTGTTTTCTCTGCAGGTGAAGACCTATCCAGTCATACATGACAAATGGTATCTGGATAGTGGATGCTCAAAGCATATGACAGGAAAGAAGAAAAATCTGTCAGGGTTCAAAGCCAAGCTGGGACCAAAAGTTGTATTTGGGGATTCCAGCTGTGGACAGACTGAAGGGTATGGCAGCTTCACCATAGGAGCCGTAACATTCAAGAAGGTTGCTTATGTCTCAGGACTAAAGCATAACCTAATCTCTGTAAGCCAAATGTGTAATGCTGGGTACAAGGTATGGTTTACTGACACTGCTTGTAATATTGCTCTAAACAATACTGTTGTGTTAGTAGGTATTAGAATTGGAAATGTTTATGTTGTAGATTTTAACTCATCCAAATCTGAAATATGCTTATTTAATGAAGTAACCAGTAATAATACCCTTTGGCATAAGAGACTTAGTCATGTAAATTTGAAAAACATTTCTAGGTTGGCTAAATACAATCTTGTAAGAGGCTTACCTTCTTGCCCCTACAAGAAGGAAGGCCTTTGCAAAGCTTGTCAATTAGGTAAGCAAACAAGAAATAGTTTTAAATCAGTTAATAAAAGTGATTCTCCCAGGATTCTGTACTTGCTACATTTGGATTTATTTGGTCCTATTGCTGTACAGAGTCTTGGAGGAAAGTCTTACACTCTAGTAATTGTAGATGACTTCTCTAGGTTCACTTGGGTATTCTTCTTGAGAACTAAGGCTGATAACTTCAAGGTTCTTACAGATTTTCTAAAGTGTATACAGAGTGAGTATTCTACTCAGATTGCCTTGATCAGAAGTGATCATGGTACTGAGTTTGAGTCTCTTCTTATGCAAGAATTCTGTGAGAAGGAAGGTATCAAACATAGCTTCTCTGCTCCTAGAACTCCTCAACAAAATGAGGTAGTTGAAAGGAAAAACAGAACCCTAATTGAAGCTGCAAGTACATTGTTGGCAGATGCTAACATGCCTCTGTCCTTTTGGGCTGAAGCAGTTAGCACAGCTAACTATGTATTGAACAGAAGTCTGATACATAAACTTAAGGGTAAGACTCCCTATGAGTTACTTAAGCAAGTGAAACCTAAAATAGACTATTTTAGAGTATTTGGCTGTGTTGCTTTTGTTCATAACAATAACAAAGAATACCTTAGAAAATTTGAGGCAAAAGCTTCAATGGGAGTTTTTCTAGGATACTCTCAAGTAAGCAAAGCCTATAGGGTCCTTAATAAATCCTCTCTTAAGATAGAAGAGTCTGCACATGTCTCTTTTGATGAGACAGTCATGTATTATAAGGAGAAGGACTCTTCCTCAAATAGTACAGTGCAAGTCCTAGGAGTAAGTAAGGATTTGGAAGGTTTGAGACTCACACAGGAGAATCATCCCCAACAAACTCCTCAGGTTGCTTCTTCAGATTCTGAATCTGATGTAGAACATTTAGAAGTTAAAGCACCTGCTCCAACAGTTGATCAAATTCCACATGAGCAATTAAATCTTGAACATGTTGAAGATCAGATCATTGTTGAACCTACTAATCTTGTCACACTTAGAGATCACCCTGTATCTCAAGTGATTGGAGACATTTCAGTAGGAGTCCAGACAAGACATCAACTCAACAAAGATGTGATGTTTGCTTGTTTCCTTTCTCAGGTTGAGCCCCTAACCATTAAAGATGCTGAGCTTGATCCACACTGGATTATAGCCATGCAAGAGGAACTTAACCAGTTTGAAAGATGTAAAGTTTGGACTTTGGTTCCAAGACCAAGAGGCCAACTGATCATAGGCACCAAGTGGGTGTTTAGAAACAAGCTTGATGCCCAAGGCATAGTAGTTAGGAATAAGGCTAGGCTAGTAGCTCAAGGCTATAGACAGGAGGAAGGCATAGATTATGATCAGACTTTTGCCCCTGTAGCTAGACTAGAAGCCATTAGGATTTTCCTAGCCTATGCTGCCTATAAGAGATTTAAGGTCTTCCAAATGGATGTGAAGAGTGCCTTCCTCAATGGAGATTTAAAGGAAGAAGTGTTTGTTGAACAACCACCAGGGTTTGTCTCATCAACCTTACCCACTCATGTGTTCAAACTCCAAAAGGCTCTATATGGACTTAAGCAAGCTCCTAGAGCTTGGTATGAGACCTTAGCAAATTTCCTTCTAGAACACAAGTTTATGAGAGGTGTAGTAGATAGAACCCTATTTATTAGACATCATAAGGACTCACAACTGTTAGTTCAAATCTATGTAGATGACATTATATTTGGCTCCACTGATCCCAAACTATGCAAGAGGTTCTCTGAACTAATACACTCCAAGTTTGAGATGAGCAGCATGGGTGAGTTATCCTATTTCCTTGGTCTCCAAGTGAAACAGTGTGTTGATGGTATCTTCATTTCTCAATCAAAATATGCCAGAGAGTTGGTTAAAAGATTTGGAATGTCTGATGCTTCATCAATGAGCACACCTATGGCCTCAAATGCAGTTATTGATTCTGATGTCAATGGCAAGTCTGTTGATCAAAAGAACTTTAGAGCCATTGTTGGTTCCCTGCTGTATTTGACTGCAAGTAGGCCTGACATAATGTTTGCTACATGCCTATGTGCTAGGTTTCAGGTCAACCCAAAGGAATCTCACTTAACTCTTCTCAAGAGGATCTTGAGATACCTTAAGGGATGCCCTAACTTAGGACTGTGGTACCCAGCTGAGTCAGGATTTGAATTAATTGGATATTCAGATGCTGATTATGCTGGTTGTAGAGTTGACAGGAAAAGCACCTCAGGGACCTGTCAGTTCCTGGGAGAGAGACTTGTCTCTTGGTTTTGTAAGAAACAAGCATCTGTGTCTACTTCAACTGCTGAGGCTGAATATATAGCAGCAGCTAGTTGTTGTTCACAGATCCTGTGGATTCAAAATCAGCTAGTGGATTATGGGTACACACACTCAAAAACAAAAATTCTGTGTGACCGTACCAGTGCAATATCAATTGCTCAAAATCCTGTGCACCATTCCAGGACCAAGCACATTGAGATTAGACATCACTTTCTGAGAGATAATGTGGAAAAGAACAAGATAGCAATGGAATTTATATCCACAGACCTGTAGAGAGGAGATATTTTCACTAAGCCCCTTGATGAACAAAGGCATTTGTTCTTCCTGAACCAGCTTGGTATGATTAATGGTTCAGAGTAGTGAAAATTTGGATACATTTGTTTTCTGTCTAAAATCGTCGAACGACTGCTCGACGATCTTCGACCAGGTCAGAACTATCGTCGACCAACGGTCGACGACAGCTCGTTCGGTAGTAAGGCAGAAATCGTCGATCAACTGGTCAACGATCTCTCCTTAGGCATCTATCGTCGACCAATGGTCGACGACAGATTTTCTGTGCTGTGTGGAGAATCGTCGACCAACATATATTGATCGACGATCGTGGTGATTGCTTGTAGTCGGTCGATGTTTACCGATTAGTCAAATATTGACTATCGTCGGTCTCTGTTCGACGACCGATTTTGTTCCGGGTTCGACGATCGCAGATTTATATCTAATAGTCGATTTAGGTCTGGAGATCGTCGTTCTTCCGCTCCGTCTTTTCATATTCCATCTTCTGGCTTAGAATTCGCTCTCGAACTCTAATCCCGCGCGATTCTCTTCTCCCCTGCCTTGCATCTCGATTCTCCATTCTCTCTTCAATCCAATGGCGATTCCTTCGTCAGTTCTCTTCGGAATGAAGTTCGACACTGGATTCTGTGTCGACTTCGATTCCTTCAGTCGATGTGATCAACCCATCCAGGACATTCTGCAGCTGTATGAAGATCAAGGCCTAAAGAAATTTATGTCATTCTCACCAAAGATTCATATACCAGAGATTCGAGAATGGGTATATACTTCGTCCTCCAGCGACGAAGCGATGACTGGAAAGATAAATGGAGAGGAGGTCATTCTGACTCCTGAAGTTCTGACTGAGCTGTTTGGACTACCAACCGGTACTGAGGAATATGAGCAAAATACAGAGGAATATGGCCGCATGCTAACTGTGATGGGCCATGCTGAGGGTATTCCAGCTAAGCTGCTAAAGATAAATCTGTCTCCAGAGTATAAGTTTCTGGCAGACCTGGTGGGCAAGGTCGTTTTGGGAAAACACTCTGCTCACGACAACATCAACAGGCAACAATTTACCTTAATGTCAGCTTTGGTGAATAAGACGCAGATAGCCTGGGGAAAAGCTCTGTTTGAACTGATAAGGAGAAAGAACACCAAGAAAGAAGTAAACCTTGCCAGGGTGTTGGGTGTGTTTCTGTATGTGAAATTACCCCTGCTGCTTGTTTCTGCACCCTCTGCAGTCAACGCCAGCAAGAGGTTGGACCCCTCTCTGTTCAAGAAATCCCAGAGAGTCATCCAGAAGTCAGCCAGGGTTGATCCTAACCCTCCATCAGACACAAGGGCTGATTCAGCCACTCTCCAGCTTGCTGGGGAAGGCTCAGTAATCCCTCCTTCCTCCCTCTTTACCCCTGCATCTTCATCTCCTGCATTACCCTCCACACAATCTGCAGTGCCACCACAACATGAATCCCCTCATGCATCTCCCATCCTACATGCATCTCCACCCCAGTCACTCACACCACAACATCTGGCAGCCTCAGCCAGTGTTGACATAGTAACTGCTACCATCCTCACACACCTCTCTCAACATGAATCCCACACTCATGTTGATGATCACCCATCTACACATGATTCATTTGATAATGTGGCAGATCATACTGCTTCCATTCCATCACAACCTCAATTTGCATCCCACAGTCATCCATCCACCTCCACACCCTCAGCATTTCAGATAACTCTTGAATTGCTTGCACGTATTGTAGAGGTCATCACTCCATCCATCCAAAGCATGATTGAGGCTGCCAATGCCCCTCTCATTGCATCCATCAATGCACTTACTAAAGCCATCAATTCACTTCTACCCTCTGCTGAGCCCTCTTCAGTAAGATGCATGACTCAAGTCCCCACTGAAGTCATGCAGGGGGAGATGTCTGTTGAAGTGGTCTCAGGTGATGCCTTGACCCTTCAGGACAATTCTTCCCTTCCCCTTCCAGCAATCATAGAAGTACCTCAAGAGCGTCCAGAGGAAGCTATTCCAGAGAAAGAGTCTCTGATGAAAGATCAAGAGCAACCAGAAGGTAAAAACACTTCCTCTAAAGGTTATAATCAGGACTTTAAATTGATATCTTTATCTAACAAAGACATTCACTCCCTAGTGAATCTAGCTTCTGATGAAGAAGTCTCTAAGAGAGATAATGAGGAAGTCCTCATGGACTTGTGTGAAAAAGTTCCAATGGACACTACTGACTCAGAAGTAGTGGTTCAACAACTTGAGAATGCTGCTGCTGTTGCTGCTGCTACTGGAGAAGCTGAGGCCGTGCAAGAATTACCAGAGAATGCCTCCAAGATGACTGAAAAGGAATCAAGCTCAGGTACTCTAAACCTTGAACAATATATAGCCTTTATGGCTGAGAATATTGCCTCTGAGTACATTGAAGAGTTGGCTAAATCTCATATGGTCTCCCTAGCCATCTCTCTAAGAAAAGCATCTGCCCCTGCAGATACAGTCATTTTTTTCTCCACCTATCCTTACCTATCCTCTATCCATTCCTTCTATTGCAGAACTGGTCCCCAGGATAGTCCCTGACTTGTATCCTGAATCAGAACTCTGGAAGAGATCTCAAAATGTTGATCTTGATGCCCTCCTTGAGCAAGATGCCATTGAGGAAGCAAGAGAAAAAGAAGATAGAGAGAAGCAGGAGAAAGAAAAGGCTGAACATGCTATAGTTACCAAGGATATCTCAGAACAAGACTTTGATGATTATGCTGGCAGAACCTCATCCCACTCCTCTGATGATGATGACTCTGAGGATTCTGATAGCACCCAGAAGAAGAAAAAGGCTGTATCCAAGAAAAGAAAAACATCTGCTCCTCCTACTGCTAATCCATACAAGGATGTTCCCTATTTCATTCTGAAGGGAATTGATCCCAAGAGCAAAGAATTTCAACCATGGATGAGACTCTCAAAGAATCAGACAAGAGAGAAGAAGAGAACAAAAAGATATGACACTCCCATTCAGAAATTTCCCCCCAGAGGTCCTCCTCCACCTCCTGGTGCTGGAGCCTCTGGAAGTCTCTCTTCTGCCCCATCTGCAACATCAGCCAGTTCTAACATCTTTCAGTCCTACCAGAGAAGGAGTAACCAAAGCCAGGGAGGCCAAAATGTATCAGGACAAGGAAGGAAAAGAAAAGAAAATGTTCTCATGGGACAAATAAAGGAGATGATGTTTCAGCAACCTACTTTCTCTCCTCCTCCTTCCCCTAAAAAGAAAGTTCCAGAATGGAAACCTTCTCCTCCCAGGAAAGGTTCATGCTCCACATCAAGGAAACCTGCTGCTTCTGAGACAGTTGAAACAAAAGGAAAAAGAGTGGTCTATTCAGAGAAATCCCACAAGAAGTTCATTGAACTTGCACCTCCAAGATCTCTATATGCTGGAACTGATCCTAAGAAGGCTGCACAGATTCCTCTTGACTCAAGCAAATTAGCCACAGCTCTTCAAAGGAACATGGAGATTGCAGCTCAAGCTGATACTGACAGACCACCCTCTCCATCAGATATGACTGAAACTGAAAGAATTGCCTCTATGGCAAGATTTAAGGAATCTATTGCTCTAAGCATGATGGAGAGAGCCAAAGCTCAAGGACTAGACCCTACAGCATATACAACTATGTCTGAATTCAGAGAAAAGGAACTCAGCAAAATTCAAGTCAACTCTGAAATCTTTAATACTGAAGAATACATGAAGTTGCACCCTGCTGCAGTTTTGCCAAGCTATGCTGAAAAGAAAATTATTGGTGAACATGACCTAATGCTATCCAAAAGACAAGAAGCAAATCCAAACAGAGAAATTATTTTCAAACCAGCTGTAATCCCTAAGAACTCATCTGATGCTAAAACCTCTGATAAATCTGCTTGATACTTTATAGTTCTGCTGATTTATGTTTTTATGTGGATTGCCTGTGATTTAAATTTTTGGTTAATCTCTTCTTTTGTTATTGTGTGCATTAGTTTCTAAATCGGATTGGATAACATAACCCAAATAGGGGGAGATTGTTGGTACCCTAGATGTGATTTGGCTTATGTAATCCCTTTCCAGCCCCTCCTGATCCATATAACTATATATGATCATGATTAGGCCTTGTTCAGTTTCCCTAGGACAGTTTATAACTGACCTAGAGCTTAGGCTAGAAGTTCTAAGATGTATTTTTTGATTAAGGCATTTTCCGTTCGATCATCGTCGAACGAGGCCTCGCGATCGTCGATCGTCGATCGTTGGTCGACGATAACAGGGCTATAGAATCGTTGAAGTCAAGACAATTATCGTCGACCGATGGTCGACGATCTCAGAGCAAGTTTATTATGCTCTGAAGGTTGGTCGACTATCTGCCATCAGCAGTTCAACGATCGTGTTCTTGCTTCGACGATATCTGTCTCGACAGATATTTGTCTTAGTCGTCGACATCATGAGATGTTCGACGATTTCTGTTTTAAACAGATTTTCTGCTTTAGTCGACGATATCTTGAGCTGGTCGACGATTTCTGTTCGACGATTTCTGTTTCGACAGATTTCTGCTTTTAGTCAACGATCTGTTAGCTAGGTCGACGATCATCGAACCCCTGTTCGACGATTATTGTCTGCCTTTATCATTTTGTATTCATTCTATTCCTTGGTTTATTTCCAAGTGTTTTAGCTTGTAGTTAGAGAATTTTCTGAAGTTGTTTTTGCAGATTTATGGCTTAAATTCAAAATAAATTAATTACCAAATATGTCAAGCTTAAATCACGGGATTCAGTATTTTGATGAAGCATTTTTTGTCCTATTATACAAAATACATTGCCAGGCTGTATTCTAGCCGTTGGCACTGTTTACTATTTCCAAGAATGGTAAGTCTTTATGCTGAAATATTTTCCCACTTATTTAATTCCTTATTGGGACTGACAGTAAGCTAATAGGTCATTCTATTCCTATTGCTATATTCTATTTTGAGATAATCTGTTGCAGGGCTCGAGAATTAAAATCAATAGAGCCGTTCCAAAGGAAAAATGAGAAGACATATTTAAGAGAGACTTTTTCTCAGAAAAATAACAAGTGACAAATACAGAGAATTTTCTTCTCAGTGCTACATTCTCTCAAGCATCTTCAGAGCAACTCTTCACCATCTCACAAAAAGAAGAAGAAAAACTCCCCTGAAGAAAAGGCCCAGAGCAATTACTTTCATTCTCAAGTCTCCTGAGCATCTGCTTAGAGTTTTCAAGACTTCAGAAAGAGCTCCAGTTCTGCTTCAATTATTCCAGAATCTGAAGACCTGATAAAAATCAGTCTACAGATCTCTGAGGATTTAGTTTCAGTATATCTGAAACTCCTTCATCCTGAAGCAAAGGCTTTCCCTGGACTCTCACTGAGCCAGGGGGAGACTTTGATTCTTTAGAGAATCCACAAATCTTCTCTAATCTGTATTTACAACAGAGAAGATAATCTAACCCTCTCAACCCCTTTGTAAAAGAGTTTGTTCACACCTCTTCAAAAGTGAACATTGGTGACAGGGCACCTTATCAACAACCTGTGGTTGAGCATCCTTATCAAAAGCTCAAAGGGTCTGTTTGATCTACCTGAATCAGATCATTGGTGGCAGGGCATCTTAGCAAAAACCTGTAGTGGATTCCTACCAGGGTGGTAGAAGAGTGGACGTACCTATTTAGAGGGAACCACTATATATCCTGTGTCTCTGGTTATCTTGTTTAATTATTTATTCTGTGGCTGTGATAGAACTACCTAGGATTGCTAGTTGCTGTGATAGGCTTTTAGTTAAACTGAAATTTCAGTTAACTATCTCACTCGTGCACTTCACTGTGTTAGGCTCTTAGGGTTCAAGTATCAGATTATTTATTCCGCAAATAAACTCCAAGGGAGCTGACTAGTTGTTCATAAAATTTGAATACTCTATTCACTCCCCCCTCTAGAGTAGTTTATAACTTATCCCCTCACTTTCACATTATACCACCGATGAGAGCCAATTTCCGCTACTCTCATGTCAAGTCTACATAACGCAGGTACAGATCCACCATTTCCCGTTGCTCAAGTCGTCCTACCGTCTCCGAATACCGTAGTACTCATGGCCAAACCTGCAGGGCGCGGGTTGGTTTTGCCTTTCCTGTTCGGCTCCCTGGCCTAATAATTCTGAACCCCATGGGCTCACCATTTTCTTAAGAAAGACCCTACATATCTCCTGGAGACAGGCCTCGCACACACAATCCCAAATATATACAAGGTTGGCCTCAGGCCACCGAGTTAGCAGGAATGCGTTTCTGCCCAGTTTTCCGGGTGCACCTTAGAGTTTGTCCCCAAGGCTCCCTGTTGCAATCTACCGTGTAGAAAAACCGAAGAAAAACACAATATAGAGTCTTCTCCGACAATCAATGCACAATGCAACATCACCGATCCACACGAAAACATCCGGGTAGGCTTCACACACAATGCCTATGCCCGTACTTCGATTCTGGACTCTAAACAAGGGGGACTTCACATATCTACCCCAAGGAACACTGCGCACTCACCGCACACTCGTGAGAGCGGGTTTACCATGCAGAAAGGAAGATGACTTCACATGTCCAAGTTGAGAATCGTTACACTTGAAGTCCGCTTTGGAGCCATGAGAAACTAATCAGATGAAAGGCTTCGCGATGGAATTCCCTATGCAGATCCGGTCTCAGATCACAAAATGGTGCTCCGAAGCTCCACCGGCGGCTAGATTCCTCCTCTACCTATTCCTCTCTCTCTAACTCCTTAGAAAGAGAGAGTTATGGATGAAAATGTGGAGTAAATCCACATTTTCTTTAAGTGTGACCTGACGGCCCTGGTGCGATGCTGCTGGGTTAAGTTCGGAAATGGGGATTTACTCCACATTTTCATCCATAACTCTCTCTTTCTAAGGAGTTAGAGAGAGAGGAATAGGCAGAGGAGGAATCTGGCCGCCGATTCCTGGCCGTGTGCCCTGCTTGCACACGAAGTCGTTGATTCAGAGCAGTACACGGGTCGAGACACGCCCGTGTCTCAACCTAACACGCCCGTGTCGGGTCATCGATACGCCCGTGACAGGGGCATATTACGCATAACCTCCACGCCAACCGTCACGTCCCTTGGTGGACACGGGTAAGCACACACCGGTGTTGAAAGGAACACGCCCGTGTCGACCAGTACACGCCCGTGTAACCCGGCCGGTTACACACAAGGTTTTCAACCCGAGAAGAACACGGGTGGTGACACGGGTGAAGACACGCCCGTATCACCCCTAACACGCCCGTGTCACTACTGTTCAAAATCGTGTTTCCTGTCGTGTCTTTTCCTGGACACAACCCAGCCAACACAGTATGATACGGCCTTGGACACGCCCGTGTCTTAGGCCGTGTGCCCCTAATTAGGCACCAAAAATTCTTTATGACGCGATCAGTTCGTTTATGAATTCCGGGGCGTTACAGGTCTGGTGGAGTTGTGTAGCTCTTGTCCATGGCTTATCCTCTCAACGGTCTAATAACATCCCGCGGTATGCGGTCAGATGTCTTGCCGTAGCTTCAGCATAATGGTTAGCCGCACTGCGGGTTGTTGGCTATCCGTAGGTGCGGCTTTGTAACGCCCCGAAACTCAATAGGGTGACTGGTGGTGTTTTGAGCCAAATATGTTTTTTTGGTAGGGGTGACACGGCCTGGGACACGGGCGTGTCCAGGGGCGTGTCGTGCTCGGGTTCAGTGTTGGCCGCGCGGTCATCGATTTTGGAGTCAACGATCGTAGAGAGGCTGAACACGGCCTGGGACACGAGCGTGTCCCAGGGCGTGTCAGTCACTCGTCGAGTATAGTGCACACGGGCCATGACACGGGCACAAACACGGGCGTGTCACATGTGACACAGGCGTGTCTGGTGCCGTGTCCTTCTCGGGTTAAGAATGTTGGTCGTTGCACACGGGGGTGACACGGGTCGTGACACGGCCGTGTCGCATGCGACACGGGCGTGTCGGAGGCCATGTCGAATGCCGTGTGCTGGTTATCGCGTCGGTCGAGACGGCGAATGGGTGACACGACCATGCACAAGGCCGTGTTGCAACCCGTGTTCGACCAAGATTTTTTAATTTTAGGCCTAATCGTGGCCGTTCGTTTCCTTAGCTTTGGATCCAACGGTAGGGAGTCAGTTCTGGCGGTTTAAACCCAAAAATAGGGTTGCAAACCCTCATTTCTTTTGGGTGTTCTCTCTCTAAGATTTTAGAGAGAAGGGAGAGCTAGGTGGAGGAGGAGACCAAGATCCGGCCACCGGTGGAGCGTCGGAGCTCTGAATCGCGATCCGAGTCCAGATCCGCGAAGGCGACGCCGTTGCGGTGCTTTCCAACCGCGTAGATTTTTCATGGCGCCGCGGAAGAATGCAAGGGTAACGATTTCTCATCCTAGGGCATGTGAAACCCTCTTTTCCTTTGCATAGGAAGCCCTCTCTCGCGAGTGAGCGAAGAGTTGGAGCGTTCCTTGCGGTAGATATGTGAAGTCCCCCTTGTATAGAGTCTGTATGCAAAAATGAGCATATGCATTGTGTGTGAAGCCTATCCGGATAAGTAGAGCCGGATCGGTGATGTTGCATTGCATATGAACTGGGGAAGACTCCGGATGTTTGGGCGTTTTTCGAGTTTTCTACGTGGTAGATTGCAGCAGGGAGCCTTGGAGATTAACTCCAAGGTGCACCCGAAAAACGGGGCAAAAGCGGATTTTGCCAACACGATGGCCGGGGAGCCAACGTGAACATAACCGGGTTATGTGATTGTTGTGGCGAAAACGGGACTCGGTGAGTATTGACCTGCACATATGGCTTAAATTGTCATTGCGGAATGAGCACGGGTCAGGCGGAACCGTACCCGATCTATGTCGTTCGGTGGGACCGTTGGCATGGATGAGAGTCTTCGGCGGTCTATGGATTAAATTGTCGTGACCAAGGCCAGGAAGACAAAATACTCATATGATTGGCCGTCCAAGGGGCGGTGATGGAACGGGAATGTCTATGGCTTGAATTGACGTGACGTTGGCCGGTTCGCCGTGAATGTGCCCTGTGTACACGAGGTGTGTGGCCATGCGAGCCTAGGCCTGTAATTAAGTGTGTTTACACTATTTTATTGCCTATACTAATAAAGTGAAGGGAAAGAGCATTGCCGCCCCGATTTTGGCAGCGGGATCGTTATAATTGGTCAGCATAGCTGACCGTTGCTTTTGTTTACCACCGGGCGGTGGATTGTGGATTGCAGGTGCTACGGAGTCGAGCGGGAAATAGCGGGCTAAAGCCCAAGTTGCTGAGCCGGCCCTCGAAGGCCTAATTTTGAGTGTTTTATTGTAATCATGTGTGGCCGGCCTGTGAGCCGAAGTATGAAAACACTTTTATGTCAAGCAAACTGTGTAAGGCCTTAAGGCCATTTCTATTTCTATGTATTGAAACATTCCTACGGGTGTTTTTGTAGTGGACATTCATGATTTTTGGCCGGGTTCTTTCGTCTTGCAACTTAATTTTAATGCTTCCGCTAGGTGCTTGTATAGGACGTGTAATTGGTTGAATGGTTTCAACGCGTAACCAACCGGTCTATCCGTAGTATATGGCGTCGGGCCCCGGCCGGACCTACTGCTATATGCTATGCGACGGATAGGGGTGTTACAAATTGGTATCAGACTACTGGTTTCGGTCAAACTTAAATGAATTCGTGGGCGAATTCACTTTAAGGGGTGGTGAGCACATGTGTGTGCGTCATCGTTATAACATGAAAAGAACCCATGAATGTCCACTTAGGAATGAAAATACACGTGTTGGAGGAACCTGCGTGTTCCTATAATTGCTGTTTGTAATATTGTTTGGTCGCTTATCGGTGTTTTGCACATTTATAGGTGACCAGAAGTGGTGCTCGACCGTCGGAACGGCCAGGTTTCGAGGCAAGTAGCGCACCAAGTGATGCACCTGCAACACCTCCGTCTGCCGAGACCATTAGGTTGCTGGCAGAAGCTTTCTTTGCTATGATCAATGCCCAACCTGCAAGGCAGGTACAGCAGCCTGCTCCTGCGGTGGAGCAAGTGCCGCTCCAAGCGGCGGAGCCTAGAAGGGTTGAACAGGTGGCGGTGGAGCCGGAGTTGCCTCGGAGAGCAACTGAGAGACAGCTTAAGCATGTGATGAGCTTCCATCAACCGGTGTTCTCGGGAACGGGAACCCCGACCCAGGCCGAATATTGGCTCTCAAGAGTCAATTGGGTGATGACAGCAACAGAAACGGAAGAGTGGCAGAAGACCACAATAGTGACGTTCCTATTGGATGGGGACGCAAGGTTATGGTGGGAAGGTCTAGAGCTACACTAGTTGAGGGGAAGGCCGTTGGCCGAAGTATCTATAGAGGAATTTTCGAGACTGTTCATGGCTCGATACCTCCCCTCAGCGCAGAGGATCGCACTAGAAAATGAGTTCCAAAAGTTGGTGCAAGGAGATAGCACTGTAGACGAGTACCTCCACGAGTTTACTCGATTGAGGAGATATGCTAGCGCTACCTTTGCCGACGAGGAGCGAAAGACGAACCGCTTCTATGAAGGGTTAAGAGATGAGCTGAGGTTGCTACTGTCGGGGCCTATGACGTAGGGTTTCCTAACCTTGGTCAACTCGGCCCGGTCCTTGGAGAAGGACATGAGAAATGTGCAAGCTAAGAAGGAAACTAGATTTCTGAAAATAATTAAAATTTAAAGGTATTAAGCAAAACAACTACGAAATGAAACTACTTAAAATTTAAGAGAAAATGTGATAAATAAATTACTCTAAATAAATTAAAACCATAAGATATTTCTTAAAACTAAATCAGCTAAAAATTAAATCTAGCAACCATAATAAAATAAAAGATTAACAAATCAAAAATAATAAAAAATGCTTATAAATAAACTAAAACTAGATTTCTGAAAATAACCAAAATAAAGTAGGGAATTATTAATTTTTGGAAATTTTAAAGTTTTTCATATTTTTTTGAAATTTGAATATTATCTTTTTTATATGCGATAAATAATTGAAAAAATAGCATAAAAGGAACTATAATACAAAAAATCTTTTTATATTTTTTTGGAGTTTTCTAAAAAATAATTCTTTTTACTTTTCAAAATTCCTTGTGATTTTAAAAATTTCTAATTTTTTTTTTGAAATAATAGAAAGGGAAAGACTCCCCATACTTAAAATTCAATATTGTTCATAATGTTGAAAACTAAATATGAAAGAAACAATAGGAACAAAAACACGAACACAAAAGAAATTTTAGAAAGGGGGAAAGAGAACATGTCCCTGATTTGGAGACGATTAGAATGCACAAACACCTGCAAAAACACATTAAAATAATAACAAACAAAAAGAACAAAAATAAAATGAAAACAAACACAAGAAAATATTTTTGTTGGTTTTTTTTAAGTTTTATAACTTTTTTGTTGGATTTTGAAGTTTTAATTTTTTTGTTTTAAACTTCCTAAAAACAAAAAAAGAGAAAAAAGATTTTTTGTCACTTAAATTTGTTTTGCACTTCCCAAGGTCTACCCGATGAAGAGCTTGTAAGGTACTAGAAGATGCGATGAGATGACACCTCAAATCTCCTTTTCCAAAAATTTAGTTATAACTTTAAAAATTTTTTAGGGGAAAAAGAAAATAGAAAGATAAAAGTAATAGCCTCGTCTTATTTTCAAAATATTGACAAAATAATCTTTGGCAATGACGCCAAAAACTTGATAGAGAAATTCATGTTCTTCATTGTATACTCGATTAAGGCAAGTGTACCTATCAAAATATAACATAAGATATTAAAAATATCAAAGTCGTATTAAAACTAGGGCTTGTCGAGTACTTTTACTTTGAGAAAAGAACTATTATTTTATCGATGAAAATTTTCAGATAAATTTATGATTAAAACTATGCGAAATAAGAAACCTAATCTTGAACAAAATAAACTTTGGATGAAATATAAAAGATAATTTATAAACGTCTTATTCGATCCTTGACCGTGGAGATTCCCCGAATATGAATGCATCACTTTCGAGAAATACGCCCAACTGAGATTAGGAATAATGACCGAACTCTCGTTCTATAATCGATAATCTAATACTCGCTTTAATGAGGTGAATCCCGCAAAACTGAAAGAATCACATCATCATCTCTCGAGGGTTTTGCGTTCAACTCTCGTTATTCATGAGTGATTAATTTGCACACGAGCCTCTCGGCTAACAGACGAAAACAAATATGAAAGTCCATACATCGACATAGGAACCTGATATTAATCACAAATAAATCGAAGGTGAAAAATAACAATTATAAAGAGAATTATTTATTTCATAACAAAGCTCACAGTAATCAAGACTAATATTATAACTAATTTTTATAAAAAAGTGCATAAAAGGGAGGAACATTAAAATAAAGTAACATTATATTGCATCAAAACAAAGAATACAAGAAATAAAAATAAACTATATCACCATAATTGCATGGAAGATAGCGCGACGACTTCGTCGAATATTTCATGTTTCAACGCCATGAGCACGATCGCAACACTAAACCTACAAAATATAAATAAAAGATAAATTAATGAACAAAATATAAAACAAACGATTTATAAAAGAAAATACATAATAAATTACTACTTTGTATTAAATATTATACTAAATTAGATATTAAAAATAAATATAAATCCTACTCATCACCTCCTCTAGAGACCTATTGGTCCACTGAATGAGAAGTTGTGTCACAACCTGACCTGCTCTATTGGTGATACGTCGATCCAAAATCACGAGCAATTCAACAAGTAGATTGCCCTCATCGTTGATTTTCTCGGGTGGGGTCTGCTCTTGCCCAGTTGGCTGGTCCAAGTAGTTATTCAACTGTGATATGTGAAAAGTATGATGTATTTTGGCGCCCTTCGGAAGTTCCAACTTATATGCCATTGACTCAATACGTTCAAGCACCTGGAAGGGTCCAAAAACTTGGGGTGAAAGATTATGGATACGGTGCCCTCGGAGAGTGACTTGTTGATAGGGTTGCAAATGCACCCAAGCCCACTCTCCCACGTCTAAAACATGCTCCTGATGCTTCGTGTACGCCAATGTCTTCATACGATTATGAGCTCGAGCAAGGTTATCCTTAAGCATAATAATCACATGGTGCCATGCAGCAAGAGAGCGGTCCACAATGCTGATTTTTATCGTACCATCGAAGTACGAAGGAAATGTCATGGGTTTTTGGCAATACACCACCTCATACGACGACATCTGAATGACACTATGATATGAATTGTTGTACAACCATTCGACAAGAGGTATCCAGCTAGCCCAACACTTAGGCTTTTTAAAGCACAAGCAGCGTAGATAGCTCTCCACGCACCAGTTCACAACTTCCATCTGGCCGTTGGATTGGGGATGATATGTCGACGACATGTTCAATTGGATTTGGAGCACCCGAAATAATTCTTGCCAAAAGTTGATGAGGAAGACGGTGACGCAGTCACTCATATTGGACGCAGGTAACTCGTGCAAGAGAACAATAGAATCCAAGAAAACTTGAGCCATCGATTCGATTGTGTACGGATGATGCATGAAGACAAAGTGAGCATGCTTGCTTAGTCGATCAACAACCACTAAAATGGTGGATTTGGCATGAATTTTTGATAACCCATCGATAAAATCCAAGGATATATCTTGCCATATGCGCTCCAGAACAGTCAATGGTTGAAGTAGCCTTATAGGACGTTGATTGTCGGCTTACATTGTCGGCAAACAATACACTTATGGATGTAGTCATAAATTTATGGATTCATCTTCTTCCAAAACAATACCTGTTTCATGCGTTGGTACGTAACGAAGTTTCCCGAGTGTCCCCCCATGGTGGTCGCATGGTATAATTGTAGCTACAGGCTTTTAAGGGTTGGATAATCACCCACCACCAATTTCCCCTTCTGCTTGAGTACTCCATTCTCCCAGGAACATTTAGGATGGTCTTCCACTTTCACTTCCTCCACCATGATGATTTTTTGGAGCCGCAAGTTCGACCTCCAGAAATTTTTTGATAAGTTGAAGTATATCTGATTGGAGGGTGGTATAACATTCAACATGGCCTCTGGTTCTTCATGAATCCATAAGAAGGCGTCCGCGCATATATTCTCTTTGCCTTATTTGTATTGTATCGAGAAGTCATATCCCATGAGCTTGGTGAGGTAGCGTTATTGAAATGGTGTGGCTAATTTTTGCTCTAGCATAAACTTCAAACTCTGGTGGTCCGTGTGTATCACAAACGGACAACCCAATAAGTAATGCCGCCATTTCTGGACCGCCAACATGATGGCGAGCAACTCATTTTCATATGTGGACAATCCAACATTTTTTGCCCCTAATGCCTGGCTAAAATATGTTATTGGTCGCTCCTTCTAAAGCAAAATATCACCCACACCCAAGTCCGTCACGTCTATTTCTACCACGAACGGTTGTTGGAAACCTGCAATTGCAAGACTAGTAGGTTAGAGACTGCCTGCTTCAAGGCCTGGAAGGCTACATCCGTGGTAGCCGTCCAAACAAATATGCGTTGCTTCAACGACTCGGTAAGAGGTTAGGCAAGTTCCCACTGTAAGTGTATATTCGGACGAATAACGGGTTTGGGGGCTTTGCGGATCTTAACCCTAGGTTTTACTATAAATACCTAGCTGAGGGCAACGGGGAGTAGATTCCACTTAGATCTTCCTCCGTATGTTTCGAGCACCCGCTTACATTCTCGAAACATCTCATTCCCTTCGCTGGTGCTCGTCTCCCGCGCGTGGATCTAGGGCAAGCCGCCGCTCGCTGCAGGCCGATCGAGGATCTGTCTAGCCCAGCCCTTCCCGTCGCCGGTCGCCTGTTTGGGGCAAGCTTCCGCCCTCGTTTTTTCGCGGATTGCTTCTTCCAGGTCGTCGGGGCTTTTTCGCTCGTGAAGTTAGGACCTGCCGATCCTTCCTCTCCTCGCCGCTCGCTTCTTCCAGGTCGTTGCCGCTAGATAGAGGAGCTCCGTCGGTCTGGGGCAACGTTTCTTCCTCGCCGATCAAGAGGTGGAGGAGATCGGCTGCCGTCACCGTTTGCGTCAAGCCCTAGTTTTTCCGCTCCCGAAGGTTCCGATCGACGATTTTCTTCCCGGTCGACGATCGACGTTTTCTTCCGGTCGACGATCGTCGAGCCTCCAGTTCGACGCCTCCGGTCGACGTTTTTCCCGGTCGACGATCGACGATTTTCTTCCCGGTCGACGATCGACGTTTTCTTCCGGTCGACGATCGTCGAGCCTCCAGTTTGACGCCTCCGGTCAACGTTTTTCCCAGTCGACGATCGACGATTTTCTTCCCGGTCGACGATCGACGTTTTCTTCCGGTCGACGATCGTCGAGCCTCCAGTTCGACGCCTCCGGTCGACGTTTTCCTGGAGCTGATCCAGTTACTGTCTCCGCCGATCAAAGCCTCTGTTCCTGTGTTCCGGCTTGCAGCAAGAGAAGCAATGAGGAACTCTTCTTTGTCCTCTCCGGTTCCCATGAATAAGTTGGAAAAGTTCACGGCCTCCGAGTTCAACGATTGGAAGTTGAACACGCAATTTGGGATGAAATACCTGAATGTCTTCTACACCATCAAGACTGCTCGTGCTGACGTTGCTGGGACTGCAGATGAGGCACAGTGGGCTGAAGATGAGGATTTCTGCAGGCACTACCTGCTGAATTGTCTCTCTTCCAGTCTGGCCAAGAACTACATCAAGATGCAGTCTGCGAAGGAGATCTGGGAATCCCTAGAGGAGCACTTCAGACAGGAGGAGGACCTCTCCAAAGCTCATCTAGTGGACAAGTTCCACTCCTTCAGCTTCGACGAGGAGAAAGCCATTCTCCCTCAGGTATCAGATTTTGAAAATTTGGTTGATTCTCTGTATAGTGAGTCCATTAGCATGCCCGAAAGTTTTGTTGCCGGCACAATTGTGTATAAGCTGCCCTCCTCGTGGTACAATTTCAAAATGGAAATGTACCGCAAGAAGATGCAAGTTGGTCTGAACGACCTCAAGCGCTTCATTCGCATTGAGGACGAGAACCGGACGAAGCACGCTTTGGAAGCTGTTGGCAAGCAGAAGGCTGTTGCCAACATGATTACAAGCTCCAAGCGCGCTCCTCCCTCTCACAAGACCAAACCGCCTCGCAGTAGCCCTCAGGTTGCAGGACCGAGTAGACCCTCTAAAAAGTTTAAGGGTAAATGCTTTAACTGCAACAAGTGGGGACACTGTGCATCTAACTGCAAGCTACCGAGGAAAGAAAGAACTAGAGCACCGCAAGAAGGCAACCAGGCTAATCTGGTTAGCCACGCTGAGCCATCCGACTTTGTTGTCATGGTCGGACACGCACAGGCCCGCACGGAGTGGTTCCTAGATTCTGGGGCAACGTGCCACGTTTGCAACAACGCTAATCTTCTGACAGAGCTGAAGGATGCAAAGGAATCAGTGACTGTTGCAGATGGTGGCACAGCCGACGTACTGAAGGTGGGAAACGCAACTCTGATGCTCTCCTCAGGTAAGTCTTTAATTTTAAAGAACGTCAAATTTATTCCTTTCTTATCTGCTAACTTAGTGTCTATTAGTTTACTGTGTGATGCTGATATGTCTATTAACTTCTGTGGCGGTAGAGTGACTCTGTCAGTCAACTCACATTACTTTGGATGTGCTTACGTCCAGAATAGGATGTACCGTTTGAGTCTAGCAAATGAGGTAGTGCAACAAGTTCAATTGAACTTAGTTAGCCCTAGGACTCTACATGAGAGACTAGGACACGTAAATTATAGGAAAATGTTCCAAGTAGCTAGAACTCATAAGATCACACTAGACACTAAGTCTCCTCTTGGAAAATGTGAAGTGTGTGCTCAGACCAAGATCACTAGGAAACCTTTTTGTACGGTTACTAGGAGCACAACACCTTTTGAGCTTAT
The DNA here is from genome assembly GCA_039513925.1 of Platanthera zijinensis. NCBI lineage: Eukaryota > Viridiplantae > Streptophyta > Magnoliopsida > Asparagales > Orchidaceae > Platanthera > Platanthera zijinensis. The sequence continues at coordinate 61,186,073 of CM077086.1, forward strand.
ACATTCCGATATTTGTGAGTTTAAGAGTTTTGTCACAAGAGGTGGGAGGAAGTATATGATCACGTTCATAGATGATTGCACGAGATTTTGTCATATTTCGTTGCTTAAAACTAAAGATGAAGCGTTTGAAAAGTTTTATCTTTTCAAAACCAGGGTAGAAAACCAGTTAAGCATGACAATTAAGAGGTTTAGAAGTGATAGAGGAGGAGAATATATGTCCAGTGAGTTCAGATGCTTCCTTGCTTCACAGGGCATCATAGCCGAAACCACTGCTCCTTACTCCCCCCAATCTAACGGCATAGCCGAGCGCAAGAATAGATTGTTAACAGAGATGTTGAACTCTATGCTGCTCACTGCAGGCATGCCTTCCGCTTATTGGGGAGAAGCAGTCTTGACTGCAAATCACATTCTGAACAAAGTTCCCCATGCTAAGTTAGAGGTTACACCCTACGAGCTTTGGTTTAAGCGACCGCCGTCTTTAAATAGACTTAAGACCTGGGGCTGTATAGCCTATGTCAGGGTTCCTGACCCTCGACGGTCTAAGGTTGGACCTAGGACCAATACATGTGTCTACTTAGGTTGTGCTGAAGATAGTGCTGCTGATAGATTCTTAGACCTGTCTAATAATATAATTATTGAATCTAGGGATGCAGTGTTCTTCGAGGATAAGTTCCTCAAAGATAAGAACTTAACGATCTCAGGTATGCAAGCAACTATTACTGAGGAAGATCCTGAATCAGTACCGAGTACCTCCTATTCCGTTCCGGTAGACAACTCTGGCCTAGAGTCTAGAAGGACTTCAGTGAGAGAGCGAACCCCTAGAACCTTCGGTAGTGATTTTGTCACTTACCACGTCGAGGCCGATCCATCTAATTTTAAGGAAGCGATGAGATCAAGGGATTCCCTACTCTGGAAAGAAGCAATTGAGGATGAGATGAACTCTCTCCTTCAGAACGATACCTGGATGTTAGTTGATAAGCCAATAGGGGCTAAAACTGTCGGGTGCAAGTGGGTTCTGAAAAAGAAGTTAAATCCCGATGGTAGCGTAACTAAGTATAAAGCACGCCTGGTGGCTAAAGGTTTCACACAAGTAAGCGGAGTAGACTATTTTGACGTATACTCACCCGTGTGTCACTTAGCAACCATTAGGGTTCTTCTTGCTATTTCGGCCATTGAGAACTTTATTGTTCATCAAATGGATGTTAAGACTGCGTTCTTGAACGGAGATCTGACCGAAGAGATCTACATGAGTCAACCTGAAGGTTTCATTGTAGACGGTCACGAAAACAAGGTCTGTAAGCTTTTAAAGTCGCTATACGGATTGAAGCAAGCGCCGAAATTATGGCATGAGAAGTTTGACTATACTGTAAAGAACATGAGATTGATCATGTCAAGTCTCTCGGATAAATGTCTTTACATACGTCATAGATCAGACCACGTCGCCATAATATGCTTGTATGTGGATGATATGCTTATTCTTGGATCTGATCAATCCGAAGTGGATGACGTTAAGTCAGGTCTAATTAAAGAATTTAGCGTGACAGACCTAGGTATAGCTGACACTATACTAGGTATGCAAGTGAGCTTTGGGAAACATGGCATTTCCCTAAGTCAAAGCCACTACATCCAGTCCTTGTTGGACACGTGGGGATACAGTGAACGTAAAGTGGCTGAGACACCATACGACTATTCTAACCGCTTAAAGCCCAATGATGGAGCTGCGGTTCGACAGTTAGATTATTCTAAACTGTTTGGTAGCCTCATGTACGCTATGGTCTGTACGAGACCTGACATAGCCTTCACGGTCGGCATGTTAAGTAGGTTCACTAGCAATCCTGGCCAAGACCATTGAGATGCCCTCGATAGGCTGATGCGTTACTTAAAGCACACCCGAAAGTATGCTTTATGTTATAGTGATCATCCTCCCGTTCTGGAAGAATATTCTGATGCATCATGGTGCTCAGAAATAAACGACAGCAAGTCCACTAGTGGATTCCTCTTTACACTAGGAGGAGCAGCTGTAGCCTGGAAGTCCAAGAGACAGTCGTGCATTGCACTCTCATCCATGGAATCTGAACTCTATGCTCTAGCTTCGGCTGGTGAAGAAGCAGAGTGGTTAAGAGATTTGGTGATGGACATTCCACTGTCGGGCCTGAAACTGAGTTCTGTTGCAGTTTACTGCGATAATCAGGCTACTAAAACGGTTGTCACGAACACTTTGTTCAATGGCAAAAGAAGGCAACTCAGGATGAAACAGGCCTGGTTGACCTCTCTCACAAGCCAAGGGATTGTGACCCTAGTAGATGTGCGAACGAAAGATAATGTTGCAGACGCCCTTACTAAAGGATTAAATAGAGCTCTCACAATCAAAACATCGGGGGAAATGAGATTAAAGTTCATAGAAATATGAAACTTTCCTCCAACGTTTATGTTTTGATATGCACGAGCCTATAGCTGCCAACATTCAAGCATCTAATAAGTGACAGACTGAAAACCCCAAATAGTTTCTTGATGAAAACCCAAGATGGTTGGATGCGGGTTATTCCACATTTGATAACCTAACGTCCTCTCATTGTAAGTTGATTCAAGAGTTATTCAACTGGGAATTGAAAGTCGTTGTATATGTTAATCTAAACATTATTGGTCACAGCACATTATTCCACATTTGATAATGTTGCACGTGATGTGTGCCCACATGTGTTGGTGAGGCACATAGTGATCAGTAATGAGTAAGGTAACGTGACTAGTCCTAGTTAGACTGGATGAGATGCTGACAGAGTTACTTCACCGTTGCTAGAAGTGCTAAGCTCATTTATTAAGAGCTAGTTTACTTTAAATGTTACTGCATATGTTTATGAATTCATTGAGTCTGACTCATGAAATTCCTTGCAGGCTACGATGGAGATTTTGGAGGAGCTGTAGACCTGGACATGGATGACGATGATCTACTAGATGAGTAGAATCATCAAACGTTTGATTCATGTTTTTGTTTTGTTTTGTAATAATTCAGACTATGTTTGGGATAGCATCTGTGTGGTGGTTTGCCGTATAGGCAAAACCTTATTTTGATTTATTAGTATGATCTGTCATGTTTTGGTTTGCTTAGTTTGGATTATTATTATGTCTACGCTCCAGCACCCCGAAACGTCACCGTTATTTGTCACGAATATAGGAGGAGATTGTAAGTGTATATTCGGACGAATAACGGGTTTGGGGGCTTTGCGGATCTTAACCCTAGGTTTTACTATAAATACCTAGCTGGGGGCAACGGGGAGTAGATTCCACTTAGATCTTCCTCCGTATGTTTCGAGCACCCGCTTACACCCACAACCTTGAATAAAATGGCGGTAGTATCCGGTCATACCCAAGAGTCCCTGCACTGTTTTGATTGAGGTCGGTGTCGACCATTCTAGCATTGCTTGTATCTTTGTCGGATCCTTGGCAACCCCTTGAATCGAAATAACATGACCCAAATTGTGGACTTGTGTCAATCCAAACTCATATTTACTTCTTCTTAGCACAAGGTGGTTGGACCGCAAGGTGTCGAACGCGAATGCTAAGTGCTTCATGTGCTCCCCCCAAGATGCACTGAAAATTAAAATGTCATTAAAGAAAATTAATATAAATTTCCGAAGTTGACCTTGGAAGATTCAGTTCATGAGGTTCTAAAATGTCGATGGCGTGTTAGTCAAGCCAAACGGTATCGCTAAAAACTCATAATGGCCTTGGTGTATACGGAAGGACATTTTGTGTATGTCTTCATCCGCCATTCTCACTTGGTGGTATCCGGCTCGGAGATCCAACTTCGAAAAATAAATCGCCACATGAAGCTCATCAATTAATTCTTCGATAAGAGGAATGTGAAATTTACCCTTCACCGTATTTTGATTGAGGCGAGAACAATCCACACAAAAGCGCTATGACCCGTCATGCCTCTTTACAAAGACCACCGAGGAGGCAAAAGGGATGCAACTGTGTTAGATCACACCCATGCTCAACATTTCTCTGATTAGACGTTCAATTTCAGACTTTTGGAGCGGTGGGTAGCGGTATGGGCGTAGGTTGATGTCCAAGCCATTGTCTTTCAACACGATGCGATGCTCAAACTCTCTCCTTGGTGGAAATCTCCGCAGCTCAACAAAAAGATCTATGAATTGATCCACAATAAGGATCCCAACAATTGCTGTTCGGGTTGCCCTGGTAGTTAACCAAAAAACCTGTCAGGCTTAGAATTTTGTTGGTTCGGCCACCTGCTGTGTGACATGGCCATCCTGCACTGTGCACAACGCTAACACACAAAGTTGGCCCTCCTTCACCATTAATTTTGTCATGCAGTTGTCCTTTCCCCAAAGATCATTACCCTGTTGCGACCCGCGGAGAGCAATCTTCTTCCCTTGGCTCGTGAACATCATTCGGAGGTTGTAGAAATCCCAATTGATCGGATCAAATGTGATCAACCATTGTATACCTAACACCACGTTACACCCCCTAACGTTAAAATTAGCATGTCCGACGTAAAGACTATGCCTTGCATCTGCCACTGGAAATCGACAACTTTGTGTGTGCCACATATTTTCTTCTGGTCGGCCATTGCTACCGGGAAGGAGCAATGAGAGTGAAATCACATTGGAGTCGTTGCATCGCTCCCTCATACAGGAAGTTGCGTTCTACGAGAGTGGATGAGGACATGAATGGGTTGGACTTGGTGTGACATTGTGGCCATCATGGTGCGGTAATGAGTCATTCCTGTTAAAACATGCATAGATAAGTGTGGGGCCTGCTGACCCACCTCCTCCTCTACAACTTCCAGTACATCGTCATGCTCCCCTTTCGGTTCCCCATCTTGCACCCCCTCGACGACAAATTCCAACAAATAAGCCTGCTTCCAGTTGGGACATTTGTGGCCCAGAGTATAGGGTCGATCGCATGAAAAGCAAAGGCCTTTGCGTCTCTTCTCATCCACTTTCGCGGAAGACATTTTGTGCTCGAACGGGGAAGCAGCCCGCTGAGTTGATCATTTACGCTCAGGTGTGCTCCACTGGTTTTTGCCTGGAGTACGTAACGATGGCCAAAGGGTGTGTCCAGAGCATTCCTCGTGGTTGTTGTGCTGTACCGCCCAAAACGGATGCCCAAAACGGACCGCTAACTGCTGTTCTTGGAGATGCGCCAACGAGAAAACCTCTTGCAAGGACTTGGGTTGAAACATTCGAATGCCATATTGAATATCATCCCGGAGACCCGCTAAACAAAAACTGATTACATGGTCTTCAGAAACAAACACCCGGTGTAGAAGCAAATCAAACTCATCAAAGTAAGCTTGTACCGACGTGCGTTGGGGTAAGTTCTTGAGCTCAGCCATTATATTATCGACAAGCACAGAGCCGAATTGGCCATGTAAAGCTTTGTTGAATTCCTCCAATGTTGGCCACTGCCACGTCAACCGTGCTTTCATAAAAGCTTGGTGCCAAAACAGAGTTTTTCCCTCCATGCGCACGAAGGCGATCTTCGCGTTCATATCTTCTGCTGTACCATCAATCTCTAAGAACTGATCACATATGTAAATCCATTCAAGCAGCTCCTCCCCGAAAAAATGGGGAAACTCCAACCGCAAAAAACATGTGGCGATATGAGTGGAGGTGGACGCATAGGTCCTGCTGTCCGGCGACTACCCCCTCCGATTCTCACTCCTGCGTTCCCCCTTCCAGCAATCCATCATGGTGGGCATCTCTTCCATGGCCTGAACGGACCGCGCCAACTCCTCCTGGCCCTGCTTGAGAGTCTCCATCTCCGATTGTTGGTCCTTGGATCGAGTGGCATCAAAGATTGGCATCGTCGCACGCCGCAAAAGCTCTAATACCCTTGTTGCGATCTCTTCCAGTGGAGCTCCTAGTTCCCTTCAGAAATCACTAGTTAAAGCTAGAAAGACACCCCAATCACAGAACACACCAGATAACCAGAACAATCTGATAATAGAATTAGCAAAAGGAGATACACAATCCTAAGGCCACCGCCTAAACAGATCGGAAGGAGGTGCATGAGACTCTTCTTGTGTCAACCACCAACAGCGAACTACAAAACACACAAGTTTTCACATACCCGGTTCAATAATAACCCGGCTATTTAAACACAACCCTAAACTTTCCCAAAAGACCACCATTCCCCTCACAAATATATTATTTTTCTCGATTTAATGTTCTTATGTAGAGGACAGCATGACACTTGAAGAAGACCAAACAAATGCCGGTTAATCTTTGACCAATGTCGATCTTAGGTAACCTTCCATGTTCTTCCCGTACCAGCAGAATCCCTACCTTTCTAAGGTATTCATACTATCATTTATATTATTTACTGATTTCTTTTTCTTCAACTCTGTATTTCTTATCAGTGTAGATCTGATGAAACTTCTATTTAGCAAAAATTCACCCAATCAAAATGTTGTATTATTCATTTATGATTGCATTCTAAAATTTATTGTACTCCCACAATTATACATTAGCCCCGTCATTTTTGGAAAGAATTTGTTTCACTTCTATTTAGTACAAATTTACACTATCAATATGTCCTGTTATTATTTTAACACCAGTTTTAGAAATTTCCCAATTTGTTGGTTCAGGTTCTTCTTCATAGGTGAAGCAGGTGAAAAAGGTAGCGTGAAGCGAATAACAAATCCATGGACAACCTCCAAAAGCGAAAGAAGGCGACTTGAGGTTCATTTCCCTTTTGTTTCTTTCAACTCGCCATAAACCTATGCAAGTTGAATCAAGTTCAAAATATGATGTGTACATCAAATGTTGGTGCTTCAATGATTGCTTTTGATGAATATCATGTGTTATTGGTTCTTAGATTGTTGTGTATTGCTTTGAAGCGGCAAATTGTTGGAGTGTGTTGAACTTTCTTTCTGAGCTGAAGAATTCTTACAAGGTATGAAATAATTGTAATATTTTTGTCCAAACTCACCGGAGCAAAGACATCATGCCAAATATTGTCCCTCACAACAAATGTCTGTCATCCACAACAAATGTCTCTTCTCACAACAAACGTTGCCCCCCCCCAAGACAAATATTGCCCCCACGACAAATATTGCCCCCCACGACAAATGCCGCCACCTACGACAAATGTCACCCCCACGACAAATATTGTCTCATACAACAAATATTTCCCCAAAGACAAATGTCGCCCCCAACAACAAATATCGTCCCCCCCTCCCCCAAATACAAATGTTTTCCCCCACGACATTTGTCGTCCGCCACGACATTTGTCACCCTCACGATAAATGTATGCCGTTAATTGTCGCATCTACTTTGGGTGGATTGCGCACGAAGTTTTATTTTGGTTTCACTGGGAGAGGCTTTAGTTCTTGCCCTCACGATAAATGTCGCCCCCAATTTGCCGCCCCCTAAGGTAGATGTCCCTCCCAAGACAAATACGCCCTCACGACCAATGTCACCCTCATGACAAATGTCATCACAACGACATTTGTCGCCCCCTCGATCAATGCCCCCCCCCCCCCACGACCAATGTCACCTCCCACGACATATATCCCGCCCACAATAAATGTCACCCCCAATGACAATTGTCACCCCTCACGACCAATGTCACCCCCACGACCAATGTCGCCCCCAACGATAATTGTCTCCCCCCACGACAGATATCCCGCCCACGACAAATTTCGTCATCACGACAAATGTCGCCCCCATGTATCATATGTCGTCCCCATGACAAATGCCCCCCCTCCCACCAAAATCAATATCGCCCCCACGACAAATGCGCGCCACCCACAACAAATTTCTCTTACAACAAATGTCACCCCCCACGACAAATATTGCCCCCATAACAAATATTTGCCACCCACAACAAATATCGCAACCTACGACAAATGTCACCCCCACGACAAATATTGTCTCCTACAACAAATATTTCCCCAAAGACAAATGTCGCCCCCAACATCAAATATCGCCCCTCCCCCAAAGACAAATGTTTTCCCCCACGACATTTGTCGCCCGCCATGACATTTGACACCCTCACGATAAATGTATGCTGTTAATTGTCACATCTTCTTTGGGTGGATTGCGCACGAAGTTTTATTTTGGTTTCACTGGGAGAGGCTTTAGTTCTTGCCCCCACGACAAATGTCGCCCCCAATTTGTCGCCCCCTAAGGTAGATGTCCCTCCAAAGACAAATACGCCCTAACAATCAATGTCTCCCTCAAGACAAATGTCGCCACAACGACATTTGTCGCCCCCTCGATCAATGGCCCCCATGACCAATGTCACCTCCCACGACAAATATCCCGCCCACAATAAATGTCGCCCCCAACGACAATTGTCACCCCCACGATCAATGTCACCCCATGACCAATGTTGCCCCCAACGACAATTGTCTCCCCCCCACAACAGATATCCCGCCCACGACAAATATCGCCCCATGTATCATATGTGTAATGTCCCAATTCGCGCTAGGCCCCTCGCACGAGTTTTGAGTCAAGAGACTTGACTCGGGCTCGGGGCGCACTGGCAAAAGGTGTCAAGGGTGTTGATCAGAGTGATGGGTTGAGTGGTATCCGATGAATTCGTCGAGAATACCCGGTCATACTCACCGATCGTCGGGTATCGGAAGCTATGCACGCCGATCGACGGGTATCGGGAATGATACTCGCCGATTCGACGGGTATCGGTGGTCGATACCCGCCGGATTCAGAGCTGCAGATTGAGAATTAGGTCAGGTGAAAATCGACGAGAATGGAAGTTGATGCACGCCGATCGACGGGTATCGGGAATGATACTCGCCGATTGACGGGTATCGGGAATGATACTCGCCAGTTCGACGGGTATCGATCGTCGATACCCGCCGGATTCAGAAAATCAGATTGAGAATTAGGTTAAGTGAAAATAGACGAGAATGGAAGTTGATGCACGCCGATCGACGGGTATCGGGAATGATACTCGCCGATCGATGGGTATCAGGATGATACCCGTCGATTTTTCCTTGGACAGTTTTCCTAGTTTCCGCTGTTCTATGCGTGCGGACTGAACCGGATCGGGCTGGCTGCGGCTTGGCTGCCTTGGACCGGGTCACTTCAATATGACCCATTAGGGGCGGTCCAATGGGGGCGTTGACACGTGGCAGAAGGGATTTAACCTAATACATCGGTTTATAAGGGAAGATAAAGCCGAAGCCTAACCATTTTGCCGATCGACCTTGCCGTCATCGCGGACCTCGTGAAACCGACAGAGCCGTCGGAGCTCCTGGAGGCAGCCTTCTCTCTCTCTCTCCTTCCTTTGTCGTGAAGAACAACAACAACTGATGCCGCAGAGGAGGATGACTAGATCCATGGCTGGAAATGGTGATACCGCTGGAAATGAGGTGAGCTTCCTCCCCTCTCCCTTGGTTCTAGATCTGTAGTTAATATTCTAGGAGAGATATCGACTCCTTAGAGTCTTGATGGTAAGGAGATGATTTCCTAGGGAAAGCCATGCCTAGATTTGTTAAAAGGTTTAGGTGTCTTCATCCTCCTCATCATTCAAGTGAAGATGAGAGAGGGATTCGTGGAGAAATATGGCTTCGTGAGGGTGAATAAGGGTGGAAGAATTTCTGGAGGAGTTTTTGGGAGATCGGTGCAAGGAGGAAGATGAACGGATGTCGTTCATCTCGCCTTAAGATGCGTGACGAAATCTGATTTCTGGACGCAGCGATCTTCGTGGCCAATTTCGGGGGTGTTCTGGCCAGATCTGGGCTTTCGACTAAACACGAAAGTTGTAGCCCTTCAAATTATCTTTCCAACGAGTGGTTACAAGCACTCGCCGGAATTTTGTAGCCTCGGGAATCCTTGGTCGGAGTTGCTGACCGGATTAAGGCTGCACCTAAATTCTGGGCTGTGTAATGTGGAGTGCGATTTGGTGGAATTTAATGTTGTGATCCAACTCGAGGCTTGGGTGAACCCTTTTGACATAATCATCATAGTGATATGGTAAGTTGAGGTTATAAATCTGAATTCGTATAACGAGTTGTGGGCAAGCTTAATTGAAGGAAAGAGCCTGATAAAATGGGTAGATATAAATTGGTAGATGTATAAATGATTTAACTATGACCATGATGTATGTTGAATGGATAGAAGGGAATTAGTAATCCAATGCTTAGAGTGTCGTCTCCCTACGGGTAGCATTGTGGAAGTAACAAGTGCGGTGTTGACCGTCACTAGTTGGAATGAGGTTGAGATGAGTAAAGTTGGACGGTTGGGCTTAGCCCTCGGTGTTCACGTCTCGAGGCTCCTTCCGTATTTGATGGATGGTTGGGCTTGGTACTCAGTGTTCACGTCCCGAGGCTCCTTCCGTATTTGATGGATGGTTAGGCTTGGTCCTCGGTGTTCACGTCCCGAGGCTCCTTCCATGCCACGATTTTGTGGAATTGCATGTGGTGTGAGTCGACACGTGGTATCATAATCCCGGGTTAAGGATAGTGTGGCAGGTCTACGGGCTCACCAATCGTCACACCGATGGGAGTTGACAGTTAGACCTTAGACGGTTGGGCTTGGTCCTCAGTGTTTACGTCCCGAGGCTCCTTCCGTGCCAAGTGAACGGTTGGGCTTGGTCCTCGTGCTCACTTCCGGGGCTCCTTCCGTGTCACGTATAGGCCAGTTCGGGGTTAGGATCTTGGTGCACATTTACCCAAGAGAACCTGCTGAGCCGTAGTACGCATATGAGCTCCGCTATTGTGTTCTTAGCGTTGAGGCGTACGAAGGCCTAGACTAGGTAGTGTGGAGACCAGCCTAGTAGTGGAGATTCCCGCTCTACTGTCACCGTTTGGCCACGACGGTTGACGCCTGAGAGGTTAGCTACCTGCTCGAATAGTGGGAACTATAAGTCTGTGTCGACATAGCGGTTGCATGTGCTTGATCATGGGTGTGTCATTGCATTGCATACATAGCATTGCACTTCATTACATACACAAGACCCTCATCGTATAAGTTTGTATGGGCACTCCTATACGATGAGTTACTTACTGCTGAACGACCCTCAAATTATATGCTTGTATGGGCATCCATATAAGTTGAGTTACTTACTGTTATAACATTATACTCTCTTACTGCTGTAGATTAAGAGGTTGTTCATTTATACACTACTTATATTGCTACTTATGACTTGTATACTTACTTTACCTGCTTGTACTACTGTTTTATATATTGTACCTATTCCTTTCTCCGCCCGGTGCCGAGGAGTCGCCGGGGGAGCGGATGTGAAGCCACTTAGTCTTTATGACTAACGGTTGCTACGTCTCCCTTTTTAGGAGGAAACCCCGCAGGTGGAGCAGCAGGCTATGCAGCTGGACAGCCAGGCCAGGACGACAGGGCCTGAGGGGACGGTACCATCGCTACCGTCGGTTACAGATGTGAGTGAGAGAGATTTTGTTGTAGCCCTTCGGGGCAATTCTATTTACGTACTCTGATTATGTAGAAGCTTGTTTAGATTCTCTTTTGCTGTACTTATGGACTCATGCTTAGTGTGGATAGACTTCTTTATATTATTATGGTTGGGTTGGCATTTACGTATTGATATTAGTTGTAGCCGGCAGGATTGAGCGTCTTGTGGTACAGGCTGACCTGAGTGTTAGTGTTACCGCAAGGCGGCTGTTCTGGGCATAAGACCCCTCTCGTGCCGTGTTCTGTGTTCCGGGAGGGGGGTCTTACAAATGGTATCAGCTTGCTACGATCCTCTAAGGAGAAAGTCACTTAACAATGGTGCCACACCCGTTTGATTCGTCAGTTTGGGGACAAACTGACTTAGCGAAAGCAGTGGTGTGCCCATATGTAATTCACACTAAGTTTGTCCATCTTTAACCTTAGATTAGCCAACCTAACCTTAGGTTTGTACCCTATGTGTAGATCCCAGTACATGCTGAGCCAGTGAGGGGCACCCCCGCCCCGTCCGTACCTACATAATTCCAACAATCAGAGCTGGGGCAGACGCTCATAACTATTTTTGACGACTTTAGGTCCCAATCTCAGCAGGCACCTATACAACAACAGGGTCCGGGATCTAGTTGGTTAAGCATTTTCCGAGCTCTCTCCCCTCCCGCTTATATTGGGACAGAGTCGGCGGTGCATACAGAAGAGTGGCTCGAGACTATACAAGAATTGTTGGCAGGAATAAGATGTCCAAACAACATGGCGGTGACCCTTGTGGTGACACTCTTAGAACTGCACGCCAAAAGGTGGTGGAAGTCCCTCATGGGCTCCACTTTTCGTGGAAGAGTGTACACGGACATTAGTTGGAGCGAATTCTCTGAAGCCTTTTTAGAGCATTTCATCCCCTCGGCCGCTCGGGATGGTCTTGAAGAGAGATTTTTGCAACTAAAGCAAGGGTCCATGTTGGTGACAGAGTACCAACAAGAGTTTCAGCACTTGGCTAGATTCGCTGACTCCTATGAGTTGGATGATAGAGGGTACGCCAAACGATTCTACAAAGGCTTGCGAGATCCCCTAAGGCAAGCCGTTTTGTTTATAGCGGACTCTAGTCTGGCGGAGATTATCGATATGGCGAAGAGATTGGAAGCGGACCACTTGGGAAGTGGTAAGAGGCCAGTGGAGGGCGTGATGGAAGCCGGCCCCATCAACAGAAGGAGATTTGACAATAGAAGAGGAAGAGGATATCGGAGGGGTGGCGGGCGTTTCCCCCAGAAATTTAGAGAGGAGCGCCCGGTTTCGCAACCGCCAGCATTACCTCCACCTCAACAATTTCAGCAACACAGCGGAAGGCAGGAGCGGGTGTGCTTTGAATGCAACCAACCGGGCCACATTCGACGCTACTGTCCGCAACTGTTTGGAGATGCGCCTTTTGATTTCCCTCCAGCAGCCCCTTGGGAGCGAGGGTATGTGCATGGTCGAGGACGTGGACCACGAGGAAGAAACCCCGGACCTGCTCGAGATCAAATGTATGCCTTGGACATGACTCAAGAGCGGAATCCTCAGGATATTAACCATTTTTCTTCCATCAATATTCTCTAGTGACTTAAGATATACCAGACGTCTAGCTTGAATATTATTAATGATACTTAGGCACCGTGATGGTCGGCGGGAAACCGGCTTATACGTTATTTGACACCGGTGCCTCACATTCTTTTGTGTCCGAATACTTCATCAAGGACATACACGGAGTGCAATATTTCACTGGTATTGCTCGAAGAGTATGCCTCCCAGACGGATCTGAGATGACGGTAACCGCGAAGTGTGAGTTGGAGATAACCATTGGGGGAAAGATCTTTGATACCCCCGCCACAATTTTGAGAATATCAGAATTCGACCTCATTCTGGGCATGACGTGGCTGGATTGGCACCATGTAAGAATCGACTGTGCAAAGAAGCAAATATATTTGAGACATAAAGATACTGATGTAATCTTCCAAGGTATAAAGTTTGCACCACGATTATTGTTATCCTCAATCCAGACCTTGAAAGCTCACAGGAGAGGGGATGAAGTCTACATGATATGTTTCGAACTGAAAGAGGTGAGGGTAGATGTGAAGGATGTGCGGGTAGCACGGGATTTCCCTGAGGTATTTCGCGAGAAATTACCAGGGTTACCCCCGTATAGAGAAGTGGATTTTCAGATTAAGCTTGTATCAGGAGCTAAGCCTATCTCTAGGACCCCTTATCGAATGGCCCCAAAAGAACTCGTAGAGTTTAGAGTTCAACTGCAGGAGTTGGTAGAATCAGGGTTTGTTCTCCCCAGCTCATCACCTTGGGGAGCCCCTATTCTATTCGTTAAAAAGAAAGATGGAACCCTACGTTTATGTATAGACTATCGGGAGCTCAACCGACTGACGGTACAGAACACTTATCCGTTACCTCGGATCGATGAGTTGTTCGATCAACTGGTGGGAGCGCATTGGTTCTCCAAGCTGGATTTGCGCTTGGGGTATTATCAGCTTAGAATACAAGAGGATGATATCCAGAAGACGGCTTTCAGCTCGAGGTACGGCTTATATGAGTTTACGGTGATGCCGTTTGGGCTCACAAATGCCCCATCAGCTTTCATGAGCTTGATGGATAAAGTATTTGAGGCCTATCTAGATGTCTTCGTCATTGTGTTTATTGACGACATCTTAGTCTACTCTAAGACGGAGGAAGAGCATGTCGGGCATCTGGCTTTAGTTCTGCAGAAGCTAAAAGAGCACGCCCTTTTCGCCAAGTTTAGCAAGTGTGAATTCTGGCTTAGGGAAGTGGCTTTCCTGGGTCATGTAATCAGTAGGGCTGGACTAGCTGTGGATCCGACCAAGGTACGTGCCGTGAAGGAGTGGTCGCCCTTGAAGTCGGCGGCCGATGTGAGGAGTTTCCTTGGACTTGCCGGATACTACCGCAAGTTCGTAAAAGATTCTCCAAGATTGCCCTCCCGCTTACTTCTTTGACAAAGAAAGGAGTGCCATTTGAGTGGACACCCCAATGTGAAGCGACATTCCAGGAATTGAAGGATAGACTTACCTCCGCCCCATCCTTACCATGCCGTCTTGGAAGGAAGGATTTCAAGTTTACACGGACGCGTCTTATCAAGGGTAGGGAGCGGTGTTGATGCAGCACGGACACATGATTGCTTAGCTTCAAGACAATTGAAGAAGCATTAAATCAATTACCCGGTACATGATTTGGAGCTAGGAGCAGTGGTGTTCGCCTTAAAGATATGGAGGCATTATCTATACGGCGTCCACTGCGAAGTGTTCTCAGATCATAAAAACTTGAAGTACGTTTATACCCAGAAGGAGTTGAACCCAAGACAACGACGGTTGTTAGAGTTTCTATGCGATTATGAGTTCACCTTAAACTACCACTCCAGAAAAGCAAACTCTATAGCCGATGCGTTGAGCAGGAAAGTACCCGGCTCGAGCCCAGAGTCTCGGTTGATGAGCATGGAGTTGGCGCGGATGATTGAGGAGATGGATATTACATTGATATTTAAGGATCCTTCGGCAAAATATTTGGAGTACTTGTCCAGCATGAGCATGGTTTGTGATATCCGGGACCGAATCCGAGTAGAGCAAGGATTGGATGCGGCTCTGGCCCCGACACTCAAGTTGATCGAGGACGGGGCTACCGACGAGTACACACTAAAGGATGACCTCGTTTACTTTCGCGGCCTGCTCTACATTCCCAAGGGCGGTAAAGTCCGGGAGGATATCTTGAGAGAGGCACATTGCTCTCAATACTCAGTGCACCCGGGAATTTCCAAGATGTACGCCGGCTTACGGAAGACGATGTGTTGGCCAGGAATGAAGAAGGATGTCCGATACTTTGTCACGCATTGTGAAGCCTACCAAAGAGTGAAGGCGGAGTGCAGGAGTCCCGGTGGCCTGTTGCAGTCGTTGCCCATCCCCGAGTGGAAGTTTGAGGGTATTTCCATAGACTTCGTACATGGGCTACCTCGCTCCCGCTCAGGAAATGATTCAGTGTGGGTGATTGTTGATCGCTTGACCAAAGTAGCCCGGTTTATCCCAATGAAAAAGGAGGCTCATGTGGATGTCTTAGTACGCCTTTTCGTGGAGCAGTTTGTACAGTATCATAACGTACATAAGACGATAGTTTCGGACCGTGATGGTCGGTTTACGTCAAGAGAATGGAGGGCGGTATAGGCGTATTTGGGCTCGCGCCTTACCTTCAGCATCACATTTCATCCTCAGACGGACGGGCAGTCTGAGAGGACCATCCGAACATTGGAGGATCTGTTGAGGTTGTGTGTGATAGATAGGGGAGAGCCGTGGGAAAGACTCTTGCCCTTAGTGGAATTCTCCTACAACAACAGTCATCAAGCTAGCATTGACATGGCACCCCATGAAGCCCTATATGGAAGGAGGTGTAGAACCCCCTTGTCTTGGGTGCAAGACGAAGACCCGAAGGCATTGGGAATTGAGTATATTGGCGATACTGATGCGGTAGTCAGATTGATACGGGATCGCATACTTGAGGCTCAAAGTCAGCAGGAGAAGTATTATAACAAAAGCAATGTATGGTGGAGTTTCAAGTGGGTGATAAAGTGTTCTTGAAAATCTGACCAATGCATGGAGTGTCACGGGTGCGGGGAGTGAAGAAGCTCATCCCACGGTATGTTGGGCCCTATGTCATATTGGAAAGGATTGGCCCCTTGGCCTATCGGCTGGAGCTACCGCCCGAGCTAGAGAATCTCCACGATGTGTTCCATGTGTCGTCGCTTCGGAAGGCGCTGTTACGGCCTGAGCAATACATCCCCACAACTGATGGTAAGGTGGCGTCTGACAAATCTGTGCGACTGGAGCCGGTACGGATCGTTGATAATGAGATAAGAACCTTGCGCCGCAAAAGTGTGCCTCTGGTAAAAGTGCTATGGTCTAATCATGGGAAGGAAGAATTTACTTGGGAGCCGGTGGACTTGATGCAGAAACGCTACCCGGAGTTAGTTGCTTCAGGAAGTTTTATTTAAAAGCATATGTTATTTTTGTATGCTTTACTCCCCATAGCCTCAGCCTGATTTCGGGGACGAAATCTTTTATTTTGTTTATAAGATTTGTAACGTCTCAATTCGCGCTAGGCCCCTCGCATGAGTTTTGAGTCAAGAGACTTGACTCGGGCTCGGGGCGCACTGGAAAAGGTGTCATGGGTGTTGATCAGAGTGATGGGTTGAGTGATATCCGATGAATTCATCGAGAATACCCGGCCATACTCACCGATCGTCGGGTATCGGAAGCTATGCACACCGATCGACGGGTATCGGGAATGATACTCGCCGATTCGACGGGAATCGGTGGTCGATACCTGCCGGATTCAGAGCTGCAGATTGAGAATTAGGTCAGGTGAAAATCGACGAGAATAGAAGTTGATGCACGCCGATCGATGGGTATCGGGAATGATACTCGCCGATGGACGGGTATTGGGAATGATACTCGTCGATTCGACGGGTATCGGTCCTCAATACCCGCCGGATTCAGAACTATAGATTGAGAATTAGGTTAAGTGAAAATAGACGAGAATGGAAGTTGATGCACGTCGATCGACTGGTATCGGGAATGATACTCGCCGATCGACGGGTATCAGGATGATACCCGTCGATTTTTCCTTGGACAGTTTTCCTAGTTTCCGCTGTTCTATACATGCGGACTAAACCGGATCGGGCTGGCTGCGGCTTGGCTGCCTTGGACCGGGTCACTTCAATATGACCCATTAGGGGCGGTCCAATGGGGCGTTGACACGTGGCAGAAGGGATTTAACCTAATATATCGGTTTATAAGGGAAGATAAAGCCGAACCCTAACCATTTTGCCGATCGACCTTGCCGTCATCGCGGACCTCGCGAAACCGACAGAGCCGAGGGAAGCCTTCGGAGCTCCTGGAGGCGGCCTTCTCTCTCTCTCCTTCCTTTGTCGTGAAGAACAACAACAACTGATGCCACGGAGGAGGATGACTAGATCCATGGCCGGAAATGGTGATACCGCTGGAAATGAGGTGAGCTTCCTCCCCTCTCCCTTGGTTCTAGATCTGTAGTTAATATTCTAGGAGAGATATCGACTCCATAGAGTCTTGATGGTGAGGAGATGATTTCCTAGGGAAAGCCATGCCTAGATTTGTTAATCTAGGTTTAGGTGTCTTCATCCTCCTTATCATTCAAGTGAAGATGAGAGAGGGATTCATGGAGAAATATGGCTTCATGAGGGTGAATAAGGGTGGACGAATTTCTGGAGGAGTTTTTGGGAGATCGGTGCAAGGAGGAAGATGAACGGATGTCGTTCATCTCGCCTTAAGATGCGTGACGAAATCTGATTTCTGCGCACAACGATCTTCGTGGCCAATTTCGGGGGTGTCTTGGCCAGATCTGGGCTTTCGACTAAACACGAAAGTTGTAGCCCTTGAAATTATCTTTCCAACGAGTGGTTAAACTCACTCGCCGGAATTCTATAGCCTCGGGAATCCTTGGTCGGAGTTGCTGACCGGATTAATGCTGCACCTAAATTCTGGGCTGTGTAATGTGGAGTGCGATTTGGTGGAATTTAATGTTGTGATCCAACTCGAGGCTTGGGTGAACCCTTTTGACATAATCATCATAGTGATATGGTAAGTTGAGGTTATAAATCTGAATTCGTATAACGAGTTGTGCGCAAGCTTAATTGAAGGAAAGAGCCTGATAAAATGGGTAGATATAAATTGGTAGATGTATAAATGATTTAACTATGACCATGATGTATGTTGAATGGATAGAAGGAAATTAGTAATCCAATGCTTAGAGTGTCGTCTCCCTACGGGTAGCATTGTGGAAGTAACAAGTGCGGTGTTGACCGTCACTAGTTGGAATGAGGTTGAGATGAGTAAAGTTGGACGGTTGGGCTTAGCCCTCAGTGTTCACGTCCCGAGGCTCCTTCCGTATTTGATGGATGGTTGGGCTTGGTACTCAGTGTTCACGTCCCGAGGCTCCTTCCGTATTTGATGGATGGTTAGGCTTGGTCCTCGGTGTTCACGTCCCGAGGCTCCTTCCATGCCACGATTTTGTGGAATTGCATGTGATGTGAGTCGACACGTGGTGTCGTAATCCCGGGTTAAGGATAGTGTGGCAGGTCTACGGGCTCGCCAATCGTCACACCGATGGGAGTTGACAGTTAGACCTTAGACGGTTGGGCTTGGTCCTCGGTGTTTACGTCCCGAGGCTCCTTCCGTGCCAAGTGAACGGTTGGGCTTGGTCCTCGTGCTCACTTCCGGGGCTCCTTCCGTGTCACGCATAGGCCAGTTCGGGGCTAGGATCTTGGTGCACATTTACCCAAGAGAACCCGCTGAGCCGTAGTACGCATATGAGCTCCGCTATTGTGTTCTTAGCGTTGAGGCGTACGGAGGCCTAGGCTAGGTAGTATGGAGACCAGCCTAGTAGTGGAGATTCCCGCTCTACTGTCACCGTTTGGCCACGACGGTTGACGCCTGAGAGGTTAGCTACCTGCTCGAATAGTGGGAACTATAAGTCTGTGTCGACATAGCGGTTGCATGTGCTTGATCATGGGTGTGTCATTGCATTGCATACATAGCATTGCACTTCATTACATACACAAGACCCTCATCGTATAAGTTTGTATGGGCACTCCTATACGATGAGTTACTTACTGCTGAACGACCCTCAAATTATATGCTTGTATGGGCATCCATATAAGTTGAGTTACTTACTGTTATAATATTATACTCTCTTACTGCTGTAGATTAAGAGGTTGTTCATTTATACACTACTTATATTGCTACTTATGACTTGTATACTTACTTTACCTGCTTGTACTACTGTTTTATATATTGTACCTGTTCCTTTCTCCGCCCAGTGCCGATGAGTCGCCGGGGGAGCGGATGTGAAGCCACTTAGTCTTTATGACTAACAGTTGCTACGTCTCCCTTTTTAGGAGGAAACCCCGCAGGTGGAGCATCAGGCTATGCAGCATGACAGTCAGGCCAGGACGACAGGGCCTGAGGGGACGGTACCGTCGCTACCGTCGGTTATAGATGTGAGTGAGAGAGATTTTGTTGTAGCCCTTCGGGGCAATTCTATTTACGTACTCTGATTATGTAGAAGCTTGTTTAGCTTCTCTTTTGCTGTACTTTTGGACTCATGCTTAGTGTGGATTGACTTCTTTATATTATTATGGTTGGGTTGACATTTACGTGTTGATATTAGTTGTAGCCGGCATGATTGGCGTCTTGTGGTACAGGCTGACCTGAGTGTTAGTGTTACCGCAAGGCGGCTGTTCTGGGCATAAGACCCCTCTCGTGCCGTGTTTTGTGTTCCGGGAGGGGGGGGGGGTCTTACAATATGTCATCCCCATGACAAATGTACCCCCTCCCACCACGATCAATGTCGCCCCCATGACCAATGTCGCCACCAACGACAAATGTCGCCTCCCACGACGAATGTACCCCCATGACAAATGTCGTCCCCAGCGACAAATATTGCCCCCACACCAAATGTCACCCCCATGACAAATGTTGTCATCCAAGACAGATGTCACCGGCCACAAAAAATAATGCACCCAGGACAAATGTCACCCCACGAAAGATGTCACCCCCACGACAAATGTCGTCGGCCACGATAAATGCCGTCGGCCACGATAAATGTTTTCACGGCCCGCATTTCCTCATCAATAAAATTATATCAGAGTAGGGGAAAATACGCGCCGTGATGCCACGCTGTGCAGGGGATAACTACAGACGCTCGGGCAAAACACAGGTTGTGAGGGCACCGAGGGGGTTATTGCGGATTGGAGGGCTGAAACGCAGGTTTTAAAATCGCTTGAACTCGTACCACGTCAGACTCGATTGACCGATGAAGAAACGAGTGACCCAAAGCAAGGTCGAGTCTAGAAGGTGGAAGGAGGCCAGAGGAAGCAGTTCAACTGCCAGAGTTTATTGATTTGCAAAGAATTGTTCGCACCTGGTGAGTCAGCCAAAAAGATCTGTTTTTGGAATTCCTATCAGGTATGGTGCGGTTGAATGCCATCGTCAGGGTGTAATAGGGTCAACGGTGGCGGCTCCTGGCGGATGATCGATAATAGAGGAACTTGACTGTTGTTGACGTGATTCGTGGGCTCCTAATGGATGATCGGCCATGCCTAGATTTGTTAATCTTACGTTACTTTGGAAAGTAGTACTTTAGGTTTAGAAATATGGCATGTATGAAGTACATGTAGTAATGATTTTATGAGTTAAAATACCTAACATGCATCCTATCATAAAACATTCTCAAAGAGCAAGTAAACACCTTCATAAAGGCAAAAACAACAGTTTAAGTCACATACTTAGCATCACCAAAGAAAACAACCAGTGGGCATCAACAACCTGACACGAACCCACTGGTGAGTATGCATGTCTATACAGAAGGAAACAAGAAAAGATCTACCTCACAAAGATGAGGAAGAGGAATCTCAACAACCCAGGAGATCACTAGCAAGCCTCAAAAGAAAACTAGCCGCTCAACCGGCTACTGCCATGAACCTGAGGCATTCAAAGAAAGAACACCTCAGCAAGGGAGAATAAAAAAAGAAAAGGAGCAATTAGATTATATGCAAGAGAATATAATAAGGGTTTACCAGACCCTATTAAAGGAATGCTCATAAAGCCAGCTAAAAGAATAATATGAAACAGGTAAAGGTAATATACTCATCAAAATAGAGTAAACAAATGTGCACCAAGTGTGAGGATGAAGCCAAGCTTCTAGAATATCTGCAAGTAGAATTATCAGGATAACAAAATATCTAAACAGAGTGTAAAAAATCAAAAGAATCATTAATACTGGATTAAAAGAAAAAACACGGGCCTGGCCTGGTGGCAACAGTGTCCAACCAGGACCATCAAACCTAAATCTTTTCAAGAGGTACTGTGGAGGCGGTATCAGTCCTGTTGGAACACCCTATTACTAATTTGGGCAAGGATCACTATGTTTCTCTTAGGAAACCAGGTTGACCTAGTTGTATAGTGTAAAGGTCAACATTAGAATGAGTCTAGGGCTTAGAACTTAGGTTTGAAGCTGCCCCCAAGGACCATTCAAGCTCAGGATTTCAAGCTAAGTAAAGAGATAAAAATAGTCGAACGACGGTTGACTATCGTCGAGCTCAGGTCGACGATCGTCGAGCTTAGATCGACTACTTATGTCCTCAGCCTTCTGCTTGTTGCTAGCTTCGGTCGACTATCGTCGAGCTTCAGTCCGACGATTGTCGAGCTTTGGTCGACGATCTATGGCTGTGCTTGGGTCGATTATTTCTGGGAAAGTTTAGGTCGACGATCTCTGTTTGCTTCAGGTCGACGTTTTCTGTTGAAGTCTAGGTCGACGATCTCTGTCTTAATCAGATCGACTATTTCTGCCAGACCAAGAACTTAGATAGTCGATCTCAGATCGAAGTTTTCTGTCTACTGCTTATCTTCAATATCTCTGAGCTCAGGTCGACGATCGTGGAGCTCAGATCGACGTTTTCTGTCAGAATGATCTATTCCTTCTCTGAGCTCTGGTCAACGATCGTGGAGCTCAGATCGACGTTTATTTTGAGAGATCGACGTTCTTAAGGATTCAAATGCTGCCGGTCTTTGAAATGTTTTTTTTTTCTCAGCATTTAATTTCAAGAAGATTTGCCAGCCGTTTTCATTTATTCTGGAACAAGTTTCAAGGAATTATTCAGGAATATTTCATTGGACTTTTCTCTAGAAGACAAATCCTTTATGGAAGGCATTTAATGTCTGATAACGGCTATCTTGGAAGAAATATATTCAGAGAATAAGATCGTCTTCAAAAACACTACTCTCCAAGAGAATTAATCCAGAGTCAATACACGATAGAATCAAGAGACACAGACTGTTACAGAAGAACAAGAAGAATTAAGCTGTGAAAGATAACCATCCTCTTGCTTACAGAAAAGTGATCAAAGCCTCATCTCAAAGAACTCCAGACACCTCATCTTTTAGCCTCTTTGCTGAAACAATTCTTTGCTGGAGATCTAAAGATCTGAAGACCTATCACCCTAGAGCAAAGCTTCCATTCCTGATTCATTCAACATCTCAGGGGGAGCCTTGACAACAAAAGATCCACTAGTCTTCTCTCATTTGATTTGAGAACAGAGAAGACAACCTCACCTCTTTACCTTTTTCTTTTTCCTGCTGTAAAGGGTTCTTGAACTCCCTTCAAAAGTTCTGTCTGGTTCTGAGAGCCTTGTCAAAACTCAGTGGTGGCAAGACACCTTATCAAAAAATCCAGTTTTGATTTTTGAGCACCTTATCAAAAGCTCATTGGTGTCAGGACACCTGATCAACTCATCCTGAGTGGATTCCTACCAAGGGTGGTAGAAGAGTGGATATACCCAGGTTTTTGGGGAACCACTATATTTCCTTGTGTCTTCTGGTTTGTTTGTGTGATTTGTCTGCTGTGTGCTGTGCTCTTTACTTCTTAGTTTTTAACTTCTTACTAGCACTCTACACTATATCATAACTTGAATTTTATATGTGCTGTTTATTTCAACTGTGAAAAATTATTTTAAAATACTCTATTCACCCCCCTCTAGAGTTGAGATAGATCTTACCCTCACTTTCATTTGGTATCAGAGGCAGGTTGGTTGCTCATACAGGCTAACACCTGAACCAAAAGATCCTTGATAAGATCAATCTCTTAAGAGGATTATTTTCTATACATCTATCTATTTATTTAAAGACATGGCACAGAACAAAGATTATGCAAGCACCAGACAACCAGTGTGCCACCTTTCCAAGTTTGCACTCTGGAAGGCAAGGATTAGATTATACATGAATTCTATTGATGAAGATATTTTCAATTCTGTCTTGACAGTTTGTCCAAGTCCACCAGCAAGCTCAAGCACAAATGCTGTTCCACCTCCCTCAGGAACAGATGCAGACATAAAGAAATGGAAAACTGCAGATGCAAAGGCCATGAACATCTTAGCTCAGACAATGTCTGATGAGATATTTCAGAAAGTAGCTGACTGCAACTCAGCCAAAGGAATTTGGGACAAGCTCTCTGAAATTGTCTCAGGGTCTGCTGATGAAAGGAAAGATAGAAGATCTCATCTGATAAGCCAATATGAGAACTTCAAAAAGGGAGAAGCTGAATCAGTGGCTGACATGTACAATAGACTAAGTCTAATTGTCAATGAGTTAAAAACCCTGGACAAAGAAATCTCACTGACTGAGCTGAATGACAAAATCCTGATGTGCTTCCCCAGCACTTGGGATTCAAGAATCTAGCCAATCAAAGATGCCAGAAGTCTAAATGAGATTACCACTGAAGCTCTCCTAGGCAAGCTCAAATCCTATGAGCTGCTCATTAAAAATAGAGAAGAAGAACAAAAAGCTACTTCTCCAGCCACAAGGAAAGAAAAGACCATAGCCTTCAAAGCTGCAGAAGAGGAGCCTGAAGATAAAGCTACAGGAAATGATGAGCTCATAAGTCTACTGGCCAAAAAATTCTACAAGATGACCAGAAAAGACTTCAGAAAGAGACCATACAAGGGTCATGATAAACCAAGGTATGATAAATCAAATAACAATAAAGAAATTATATGCTTTGGTTGCAGGAAACCAGGCCACATTGTGCCTGACTGTCCAGAAAACAAGAATAAGGACAAGAAGGAAAGAAGAGAAAGAAGAAAAGAAAAGGATTACAAGAAGAACAGCTCAGACAAAGCCTCCTCCAGCAAGAACAAACACAAACATACAAGGAAGGGCTTTATTGCTGAGACATGGAGTGAGACTGAAATAGCTAGGCGTTGAGTGTGTACACCACACTCAATGCTTTTCTACTTAGCCTAAAAACTGGACTTCTTCACTAAGATACACTCAATGCTTCCAGACAGAGACTTGGCAAAAAAATTATTTTATTAAAACTGAGTTGGGAGAGGTATGACAACAGCAATAACTAGAAAGATTCAACTCTTAAACTTAGCCGACTGGAAGGAAACCTGCTACCACTGACTCTATAACTACTAACTGAACATATCCAGCCGAAAACCATGCCTAAACCAACAATCTGAAACATTATTCTACCTACAGCAAATTGAACTGGGTAATTTTCCAGCAAACCCTAGGTTCTAAGAAAGGAAATAAATGTCTATAACACAAGGAAAAAAAGAAAGTCAAACTTGGCAAGGGAAAAAAAGCACCACTTGCCTCAATTCCAGAAAAGCTTGGCCAGCACCACTCCTCCAGTCAGATCTGGCAGCAAGAACAGCTAGCCAAGGAAATCTGAAGCTTTATAGAGGAAGAAAGGGTCAAACTGAAATCCTTGACCTCTAGAAAGACCACGAAACTCGGAAAACTTACCCTAAGGACAAAGATCTAGGCGAGTGCAGTCTGAATCCACCCTCAAATAAGAATTTCGAGCTCTAAAACTCCTAAAATCGGCAGTCGAAGGCTCCAGGCTTTTCCGTCGCTCGTCTCCTTCCGCAGGAAGCTAGCCGTCGGCTTTGGGGAAGATAAATAGGGCTAACACCAAAATATGCTATATATAATATCTAATATAATAGTTACTACATTAACACTCAGCCACTACAACCACTATTATAATAAAAATCAATATAATAATATATTATATTAATTACTTAATAAAACTTCAAAACGATGCCAAAACCCAAAGATCTTGGAATTTGACGAAATTCATACCGTAGCTAAATACCCAGGCTACGAATCCAATGGCAAAGTATGAATCAACATCCGACAAACAAAACTCAGGCTAACACCTCCCGAAGCCAAAATACAAACATTCCTGAAGAGGCCTCACCGGGTAACCAAAATTGACACCGGCTTGCTAGGGAATCTAGCAACCAGGCTATAACACAGCTACTAAGAAAACCTAAAGAGCTAAGACCACGCTCTAACAATGGCACAGCCAAACATATGTCAACGTAACGCCAAATAAAGATTAAATAATCACACAAAAACCAGGGGCGTTATAGTCACTCCCCCTAAAAGAAAGTTTCTCCCCGAAACTTTACGCACAAACTTCTACCATAGAAGGAAAGTAACTACCCAAGAGTTATAAAGAAGAATACATACCAAGCAAACTCAGGGAAACAGATGAGGGTGAGCCTCCCTCATAGACGACTCCAATTCCCTAGTCGCGCTTTCCATGTCCTGGTATCTCCACTAAACTTTAACCATTGGAATGATCTTCCTCCGCAACACACGATCTTGAGTATTCAAAATGCGGACAGGCATCTCAACATAAGAAAGATTTGGCTCTAACTGGGGCACAGAATTCAAAACTTTCCTGTCGCTTAGCATACACTTCCATAATTGGCTTACGTGAAAAACATTGTGCACGCCAAGAAAATTTACAGGCAATTCCAGCTTGTATGCTGACACACCGATCCGCTCAATAATTTTAAACGGTCCCACATACCTTGGGTCCAACTTCCGGTTCTTACCGAACCTCTTAACTCCAACCAATGGCTTTCTTCTCATAATGCTCCTGAGCTATCCGAAGTTTCTCTCGAATAAGCTTCACAACAACTATTTCTTCAAGCGCATTCAGACCCAACAAAGATCTCTTGCCAACCTCAGTCCAAAATAGGGGAGTTCTGCAGCGTCTCCCATACAGAGCTTCAAAAGGAGCCATTTGCAAGCTTTCTTGATAACTGTTATTATAAGCAAACTCCATAAGCCTCAAACGCTCATCCCACGCTCCTCCGTGGTCTAAAATGTAGTATTTGATCATGTACTCCACTATTTGATTAACTCGCTCTGTCTGACCATTGGTCTGTGGGTGGTATGCAGTAGAATACCTCAAATCCGTACCCAAACCTTCTTGCAAACTCTTCCAGAAGCAAGATGTAAACCGGGAGTCTCGGTTAGATATAATACTGACTGGAACTCCATGCAACCGGATGACTTCATTCAAATACAACTCAACTATTTTCTTCATAGGGTAGTCAATCTTATAAGGTATGAAGTGAGCACACTTCGTCAATCTGTCCACAATAACCCAGACTGAATCATACCCCCTAGGAGATCTCGGTAAACCCATGATGAAATCCATCGAAATGCCCTCCCACTTCCAAGTTGGAATTTCCAAGGGAGTCAACTTGCCACCAGGCCTTCCATGATCGACCTTAACACGCTTGCAGGTATAACATTCAGAAACAAACTGGCTATATCACCCTTCATACCATACCACCAGGCAATTTGCTTTAAGTCTTGATACATCTTGATAGAGCTTGGATGGTAGGCAACACTAGAACCATGCACTTCTCTGCACAACTTAACTCGGATATCCATAACGGCGGGGATACAAAATCTGTCGCGGTACCTCAAAGTACCTGCATCATCAATAGAGAAATCTGGTAACTCCCCTTTCTCAGTTCTAAGGTACAAGTGTAGTAGATCCGGATCATCCTTCTGATGTAGCCGTGTAAGTGCAATCCAAGAAGGCTCTGCTACTACCAAATTACTCTGCAAGTCACAGCTCCCCACAGAAATATTCATCAAGAGCAATTCTTCTACCAACAGCTCGACGGAGAGATTAAAAATCTTCCCCATCTTCCGACTTAGGGCGTCGGCTACCACATTAGCCTTGCCCAGATGGTATTGGATCTCAACCTCATAATCGGCAACATATTCCAACCATCGTCGCTGGCGCAAATTCAATTCTTTCTGGGTGAAGACATACTTTAAGCTCTTATGATCGGTAAAAATCTTGCACTGTGCGCCATAAAGCAGATGTCTCCACAGCTTCAGGGCATAAATCACGGCTGCGAACTCTAAATCATGCGTCGGGTAGTTCCTCTCATGGGTCTTCAGTTGCCTTGACCCGTACGCAATCACTTTCCCTTCTTGCATTAGCACGCATCCAATCCCAACATGCGATGCATCCACATAAACATCATAATCCATGCCCTCCATAGGCAATGCCAAAACGGGAGCAGTGCACAATCTATTCTTGAGCTCTAGAAAGGCTTCCTCGCACTTCTCGCTCCAAACAAAGGCTGTATTATTCTGTGTCAATTTAGTCAATGACGCAGCCAGGGTAGAGAAACCCTCCATAAATCTCCTTTAATAGCATGCCAACCCTAAGAAGCTCCTAATCTTTTTGGGTGTGCCAGGACTACTCCATTCCATCACAGCAGCTACTTTCTCTGGGTCGACTGAAATCCCATTCTTATTAACCACATGGCCCAGAAACAAAATCTGAGGCAACCAAAACTCGCACTTGCTTAACTTAGCGAACAACTTGTGGTCCCTCAAAGCAGATAAAACTAATCGTAGATGCTGGTTATGCTCCTCAGCATTGCGAGAATATACCATAACGTCGTCTATAAACATAACCATGAACTTGTCCAGGAAGTCCCTGAATACACGGTTCATCATATCCATAAAGGATGAGGGTGCGTTGGTCAAGCCAAACGATATTACCAGAAATTCAAAATGCCCATGCCTAGATCGAAAAGCAGTTCGTGGGATATCTGACTCACAGATCCCGAGCTGATGGTAGCCAGAATGAATATCAATCTTAGAAAACACCGCGCTACCGTGCAACTGATCGAACAAATCGTTAATCCTCGGCAGGGGATACCTGTTGTTAATAGTGACCTTATTTAACTCTCTATAATCGATGCAAAGCCTCATTGATCCATCTTTCTTCTTAACAAACAGAACAGGAGCACCCCAAGGCGACGAACTCGGCCTTATAAAACCCTTCTCTAACAACTCATCCAGTTGGATACGCAACTCCTACAACTCTCGCGGGGCCATCCGGTACGGTGCCTTCGCAATAGGATGTATGCCCATCTCCAAATCTATCACAAACTCAACATCTCTATCAGGTGGAAGACCAGGAAGATCATCAGGAAACACATATGAAAACTCGCGTATAACAGAAATCTCTTCTAAATGTGACAAACAACAAACGGTCCCCAAAACTGAGACCAAACAAGCAAAGCAGCCAGAAACTAGTAGCTTCTGAGCACATACCGCAGAAATAACTCGAGAATCTTGGCGCGGATCACCATAAACACTTCCATGCTGACCGTTGTCCTTTTTGAAGTCCAAGCGTTTACCCTTGCACTGGATAACAACATCATACCTAGAAAACCAGTCCATGCCTAAGATAACATCAAAGTCTTCCAAGTAGATCACCTTCAGATCTGTCTTTGCTAAAAAATCACCTAAAACAATCAGACAACTCTGAATGCCCTAGTCCGAAACCACATAATCACCGGATGGAAATTTGACACAAAATGCGCCCCCAACTCGATCTAGATCCAAACGATACCGCTTCACGAAGACTCTAGCCACAAACGAGTGGGTAGTGCCAGAGTCGAAGAGAACAGGCGTCCAACGGTTCTTTACCTTAAATCTTCCTATAAAATTGTGCACGCATCTAAGGAAACAATTGCTGAAACTATAACTATGAACTAAAACATTAAAATTAGGGAGAAAGTCTAACCTGAAATAACCTGAGTAGAAGTCTGAGCTTCCTCTAAGGAAATCACTTTCATCTTTCCTTTTCCTTTATCCAATCGCTAAGGCGGTGGCAATACCTGAAGTGGGACTGGCTGAAGAACGTGCTGGAGCTGTGGGTACTTTGTCTTAACATGCCCCTTCTATCCACACTAAAAGCAAACCTTATCCTTTAACCAGAAACAGTCAACATCATGCCCCTTCTTCTTGTACAAAGTACACACCAAGTCCCCCTTAGGAGCACCCTTAATTGCATCAACCTTCTCCTTCTTCTGAGCTCCAATTCTCTGGTAACATCTTTCCAAAGGGTGGCCCGGTCGGCCACAAAAACTACGTACTTCCTTACTCCTCTTCCTTGGAGCAGCACCGGATACCTGGGCGTTCTTACCCTCATCAGACTTTCGTTTATCTTTTCTCATCTGCTGTCCTCTGTTCTTTGCATTGTCAATCGTCTTGACCATCAAAGCATCTTCTACCATATCAGCATAACTAGCTGATCCATAAGCACTGGCTAACTGCTGGACATCACTTCTTAGACCACCAAGAAATCGCTTAACTCGGTCCGCTTTAGAACTTACCAAGCCCGGGGCAAACCAACTTAGTTTACTGAATTCGATCTCGTACTAACTAACTATGAGTTGCCTCTGCTTTAAGTGTAAGAAGTCATTCATCAAACGGTCCCGCTCGACCGAAGGCAGAAACTTTCCCAGTAGCATCTCCTTAAAAGATTCCTAAGAACATCCTTCTTTCATTCTCTCCTTCACCCTTAGACACCAGCTTTTTGCTAAACCATTGAGCTAATAGGCGGCGATCATCACCCTTTGATCGTCAGTAACTCCGGAGTAGGAAAACATCTCCTCGATCGATATAAGCCAATCATCCAAGATCATGAAATCTACCTTTCCATCATAAGTAGGAGGCCTGAGTCGCTGAAAGTGCGAGATAAACGTCATCTCTGGTGGAACCACTACTAGAGGCCCCAGATGAGCAGGAGGGGTAGGAATAGCTAGACCCTCGGCAGATTCCTGCACTCTTGGAGCTATCTCGGACACAACTGATAACAGATACTAGATTCGGGACTTCACATCCACCATTTGCCTCGACAAAGCTTCAGTGCTCTGCCGCAGACATTCCATCATCACATTGCTTTGCGCACCCGAAGACTTGCCCTCAGATTGGGGAGTCAACCTCGTCGAAGGACGCCTCGACATTCTATTAACATACAAATAACTAGTCAAAACCTAGCCCTTCCGCTAGAACCAACAACCTAGCACAGACAAATCATACTTAAGTATTTGCTTAAACTACTAACTTGCTCTCGGATTTTCAATAATGATATAATGCTTATCTTAGGATGATATACCATCATCACACTAACGCAAGTTCTTAAACCATGAATGCATGAATTTCATATTATTTTGACTCAAAACCATGTGTGTACATATGTAATCATATACATCTTTAGCTTGGTACGTTGTGCTTATGTTATGTTATGTTATGCATGTTGTGCTATGCATTATATAAAAGGCCCTAATGTATGTTATGAACAACGTACACATGCAATGTTATGTATCCCATACTACATAACATTGCATGCAACAAAAAGAGAAAACATGCTAATGGGCTTCATGTGGTGAGATTATGCATCCCATACTACATAACCCTCACATGTTGCCACCTATGGTGGATCCATATACAAACACATATTATGCATCCTATAGTACATAATATGCCCTGTATACTTCTTGTCATGCTTATGAGTGTAGTGTTTATGCTTCAGCCAAGACGTACTAATGACACATCAGTGTGTGTATGATATGATACTAAACAACTAACACAAATCAAGGGAAGGTTGCCCGACCATTTGTCAAGCAACCTCCCTCTGATACCAACTGTCACGACCCGCATTTCCTCATTAATAAAATTATATCAGAGTAAGGGAAAATACGCGCTGTGATGCCACACCGTGGAGGGGATAACTGCAAACGCTCAGGCAAAACTCCAGACTCTAAGGTTTAAAAAAAATCATAAATTGTTATGAAGGAAATCCAATTAAGTTGGATGGTCGTATCCCTTGGCATAGTGGATCAACTAGTCCATAAGTAAAATATATTTATACGCTGCGGAAAATACCTTGGTTAAGGTGATTTGACATCCTACATGAGCGTAAACGTCCCCGAAGGACAACTCATGAAATGCAGGACTCTAAATTTAGTATAATATGAAAATAGTCATTATGTTACTTTGGAAAGTAGTACTTTAGGTTTAGAAATATCGCATGTATGAAGTACATATAGTAATGCTTTTATGAATTAAAATACCTAACATGCATCCTAGCATAAAGCATTCCCAGAGAGCAAGTAAGCAACCTTCATAAAGGCAAAAATATCAATTTAAGTCACATACTTAGCATCACCAAAGAAAACCACCAGTGGGCATCAACAACCTGTCACGAACCCACTAGTGAGTATGCATGTCTATACAGAAGGAAACAAGAAAAGATCTACCTCACAAAGATGAGGAAGAGGAATCTCAACAACCCAGGAGATCACTAGCAAGCCTCAAAAGAAAACTAGCCCCTCAACCGGCTACTGCCCTGAACCTAAGACATTCAAAGAAAGAACACCTCGGCAAGGGAGAATAAAAACAGAAAAGGAGCAATTAGATTATATGCAAAAGAATAGCATAAGGGTTTACCAGACCCTATTAAAGGAATGCTGACAAAGTCAGCTAAAAGAATAATATGAAACAGGTAAAGGTAATATACTCATCAAAATAGAGTAAACAAAGGTGAACCAAGTGCGAGGATGAAGCCAAGCTTCTAGAATATCTACAAGTAGAATTAGCAGGATAACAAAATATCTAAACAGAGTGTAAGAATCAAAAGAATCATTAATACTGGAGAAAAAGAAAAAAACATGGGCCTGGGCTGGTGGCAACAGTGTCCAACCAGGACCATCAGACCTAAATCTTTTCAAGGGGTACTGTGGAGGCGGCATCAGTCCAACGCAACCAAACAGTCCAATTGTCTAGCAAGACAAGAAAAGAGGGGGCGGCGGCATCGGTCCAACTCAACCCACAAATCAAGATTTACTCTCGTATTAAAATGATTCACAAATACTACCAGGCTGGTGGTCCTATATCCACTAAAAAGTCAGAGTGAACCCCATTAAATCTAAAATAAACAGCTAAAACACTTTGCTGCACAAACAACTGACGGCGTTGAGTGAGTTCAGCTCACTCAACGCTGTCAATGCTATTTAGACGATGACGTTGAGTGAGTTCAGTTCACTCAACGCTGTCAACGCTTTCTTGCTTAAATCAGCAAAGCCAGCAAAAGGGCGTTGAGTGAGCTCACCACACTCAACGCTTTTGCCTTAACAGCTCAATAGAGAAAATGCATTGAGTGAGCTTACAACACTCAACGCTATTTGCCTTAACAGCAAAACAAAGAAATGGCGTTGAGTGAGTTTATCACACTCAACGTTATTTCGCTTAGCAGAAAAAACAGAAGGAGGCGTTGAGTGAGCTCACCTCACTCAACGCTTTCTTACTTAGCAGCAAAACCAAACTAAGGCGTTGAGTGAGTTCATCACACTCAATGCTTTTGACTTAACAGCTAAAATAGACCAAGGCGTTGAGTGTTATCACCACACTCAACGCTGTCATCGCTAAACAGACAAATGCGATGAGTGAGCTCCCCACACTCAATGCTTTTGACTTAAACTACCAAGCTAAGCAGACGGCATTGAGTGAGCTCAACTCACTCAACGCCAAAAGACTTAGAAAAGTCTGACTGGCTAGACGACGTTGAGTGAGCTCAACTCACTCAATGCCAAAAGACTTAGAAAAGTCTGACTGGCAAGACGACGTTGAGTGAGCTCAACTCACTCAACGCCAAAAGACTTAGAAAATTTAACAAGGCAGACGACGTTGAGTGAGCTCACCTCACTCAACGCTGTCAATGCTTTTTACTTAGGCTCTAGACCAAAAGAGCTAGGCGTTGAGTGTGTACACCACACTCAACGCTTTTATACTTAGCCTAAAAACTAGACTTCTGCACTAAGATACACTCAACGCTTCCAGACAGAGACTTGACAAAAAAAAATTATTTTATTAAAACTGAGCTGGGAGAGGTATGACAACAACAATAACTAGAAAGATTCAACTCTTAAACTTAGCCGACTGGAAGGAAACCTGCTACCACTGACTCTACAACTACTAACTGAACATATCCAGCTCAAAACCAGGCCTAAACCAACCAACTAAAACATTATTCAACCTACATCAAATTGAATTGGGTAATTTTCCAACAAACCCTAGGTTCTAAGAAAGGAAATAAATGACTATAACACAAGGAAAAAAAGTCAAATTTGGCAAGGGCAAAAGAGCACCACTTGCCTCAATTCCAGAAAAGCTTGGCCAACACCAATCCTCCAGTCAGATCTGGCAGCAAGAATAGCTAGCCAAGGAAATCTGAAGCTTTATAGAGGAAGAAAGGGTCAAACCGAAATCCTTAACCTCTAGAAAGACCACGAAACTCGGAAAACTTACCCTGGGGACGAAGATCTAGGCGAGAGCAGTCTGAATCCACCCTCAAACAGAATTTCGAGCTCTAAAACTCCTAAAAATCGGCGGTCGAAGGCTCCAGGCTTTTCCGTTGCTCGTCTCTTTCCGCAGGAAGCAAGCCGTCGATTTTGGGGAAGATGAATAGGGCTAAGACCAAAATATGCTATATATAATATCTATTATAATAGTCACTACATTAACACTAGCCACTACAACCACTATTATAATAAAAATCAATATAATAATATATTATATTAATTACTTAATAAAACTTTCAAAACGACGCCAAAACCCAAAGATCTCGGAATTTGACGAAATTCACACCGTAGCTAAATACCCACGCTACGAATCCAATGGCAAAGTCGGAATCAACATCCGACAAACAAAACTCGGGCTAACACCTCCCGAAGCCAACATACAAGCATTCCCGAAGAGGCCTCACTAAGTCACCAAAATTGACACTGGCTTGCTAGGGAATCTTGCAACCAGGCTATAACACAGCCACTAAGAAAACCTTAAGAGCTAAGACCATGCTCTAACAACGGCACATCCAAACATGCGTCAACGTAACACCAAATAAAGATTAAATAATCACACAAAAACCGGGAGCGTTACAAATGTCTCCCCCACGACAAATATCACCCTCACGACAAATGTCGTCGGCCACGACAAATGACGACGACCATGACAAATGTTGTTCCCACGACAAATGTCGCTATCTCACCAAATTTCGCTCCCCATGGGTTGTCCGACAGCAAGCGAGTAGGGCCACCGTTAGGGGCAGACCCATGTTTGGGCACACCCGGGCACGTGCCCGAGTCCATATTTTTGTGATTTCCTCTAAGCGGTCTTTCTTCGTGATTTTGTTCCCGAGGAGAGGCCGCTGCGGCGCAAGCTTTGCCCTAAAATTGCAACGCAAGCGGTGCCCACTGTCTGTCCGTACGCCGAGTTCCACCGGCCTCTCTCCGACCTTCCCTAACTTCCTCTCCTCCTCCATCGCAAGTCAAAGGTTTCCAGTACTCTTCAGTCTTCCACTCTTCCCTGTTATGTTCCAGTGTTTCCTCTTCCTGGCCTCATCCATCAACTGAGCCTAAGGACTAACCGATTGAGGTAAATCTTACACAGATTCCTCTCCTCTCTTAGTCTCTTGAGTCTTGATTCCATGCCGCCGCAAGCCGACCCTAATTTTCCCCCCTTGCTAGTTGCTCCTGATACCGTCGGGCGCCAGCCTGCAAACATGTCACAAGCTCACTGTAGAGGCCAAATACTATTCAGGTCTTTTTCTTCCTCCACTGTAAGCTCCTTTTCTTTTTTCTATTATTGGATTCATGGCTTCTTTACGATATGAATTAAAAGGCGAAATCAGATTAGGGTTTCTCCTCTTTGACTCTGCCTCTTTCTCTTCTTCATTTCATTTTCTGAATTCCTGGACATGATTCATGATTGGCCGACTGATATTTAGATATAGTTGATTTTGGGATCTTATTTAATATGCTTGTTCAGTTGTTTGCTAAGGCCAGTTCTCATGGTGTAGATAATTATGTTAGAGTTGGAAATGTTGTTTTGGTCTTCCTTTTGGGATTTTTGAATTCTGATAGAAATTTGGTATAATTTTGATTTATACTTAAGCAAAGGATTGTTGAGTTAACTTCATACTGATTTTGTAGTTATCAAATGATGGCGTGTGGCTTTATTATATTTGTGATGTGTTTGTAATCTGATTTTGTCAGATCGTAGGTTTGAAGTGCGTCGTTTTTGTCATTCTTCTTTCGTTGTTGTAATTGATCGAGCAATATCACATCTTAAGTAAAGGTATACTTAGCACTATTTTTTATTAAAATTGAAAAGATGGAGCATTGTTTTTTGTTTGTTTATGAATTTCATTTAGGAATTCAATTGTTCATGTGAGTTAATATGGATAAGTTTTTGTCAAAATCAGGTAATCGTCACAGCTTCCAAAACATTGGCCCACGAAAAGTGCTTTGGTAATGATATGTGTATATTTTTATTATTGGTAATGTATTGTTATGTTTGATAATGTACTATCATTGCGATAGTATTTATGTTACAAATTTTATAAAATCATTAATCTTTGGTTAGTGCCCGGGTTGCCCGAAATTCCTAATCCGCCACTGGCCACCGCTAGTGGTGATTCTGCCCGTGAGATCCAGATCTCACGGCTACTATCGCGCGAGACACCGGAGGCCCCCATGCACTGTCACTAATATATATATATATATATATATATATATATATATATATATATATATATATATATATATATATATATATATATATATATATATATATAAAATATATATATATATATATATATATATATATACACGCGTTGTGAATTAACATGCATTCATATTTTATACATGTAATACATCCAACATTGATTAAAAAAATTGTGAAACGTTCGCTCGCTGTATTATGTCTGCAAATTCGAACGTGGTGGAACGAAAACTACAGTTTTAAAATATCTACGACGACCACAACTACTACCAACCTATAATATTTGGCAAGACGACACATGAGCCGTAGGACCGGAATAATTTCCTTAGAAATTTTTGTTAGGCTGAGGATGAACTGGCCCCGCCAAATAAAACAATCACTTAAATATTAATATTAGAAGCCGACACCTTCAGTCTCCAACCACAGCTAACAGCCCCAAACAGCCGGGCCACGTACCTTGCCCTCCC
Organism: Platanthera zijinensis; assembly: GCA_039513925.1. Classification (NCBI taxonomy): domain Eukaryota; kingdom Viridiplantae; phylum Streptophyta; class Magnoliopsida; order Asparagales; family Orchidaceae; genus Platanthera; species Platanthera zijinensis. The sequence goes on from CM077086.1 coordinate 61,222,271, forward strand.
ACCATAAGAGCCCTCCTTCTCCAACGTGTCCCCTTCGCTCCCGCCCATTCCCCCCTCCCCATATCTCTCATCTTCCGTTGATATTCTCCTCATCAACGCCTTCTACTAGATAAAAAAATCAGCATGCTCGCCGCTAGCTGCGCAGCAGACAGTACTCCAAAGGAGATGCCGGAGACTCAGCCGCTGCGGCAGGAGGAGACGGTGGCTGAAAGGCTGAACCGGCACCGGCTGGAGATGGCCGGAAAGATTTGGACCATACCGGAGATTTGGGGACAGGAGGGGCAGCTCAAGGCGTGGAGCGACTGCTCGGCGTTCGACCGTTCGCTGGCGCCTGATGGACTTCTATCTGCGAGGATGGCGATGATAGCCGAGTACCGGAGGACCAAATCCGGCGGCATGAGTATAGAAAACCACTGCTTGTGACTGAGTTTTTTTAACTACAAAACTTTGATAATTATTATCCTGCTTCTACAGTATATATATATATATATACACACACACACGTGTTCTTGGGTTTCTTTCAGCGTGGCTTTGTTCAACTCTTATATTATTTTTTGTATTTTTTATATGCTGTTAAAAATATGTTATGATGGATTTTTCTCCTATGAATTCTTTACATTTCTCATGAATGGGATACTATATATTTCACCGTCTACATAAATATATATTGCAGGATGATATGATGGGTTAAATAAACTTTTCCTTTTATATTTTTCATTTAATCAAAAAAGTCCATTATTAGATGCATTTCTGGACGATCTTGTCCATCAGTTAGACAAATAGATACTATCTATTTCGTCAGAAATGGAGAGGATTAAAATTTTATAGTATGTGTGAATGGAGATCTTCTCACACAAATATTGTTAAGTTTATGTACACATATTTGTTTCATTTTACATGATATGAAAGCACCCAATTTAGAGCAGTTAATCTCCATGTTCTTACAACAAATCTCCGTTGTGTTCTCATACGGTCTCTCACAAGCATTGCTAGGGATGCCAGGTCTTGTGATCTCTCTTTACTTTTATGACTGCATCTTATGCCGTGCAGCCCTTGCAAAATCTTCTACATTGGAAATGCCTTGGTTTAATTATATTTTTGTTGGGGGTCGCTCGAGGCTTCTGGTAGACTGGGCATTCCGAAAAGTCTTATCCCGCTGAGCGGTCGAGCACGCAAATAGTTAAAATTTCATAGGGTCGTGAAAGAGGGATTTGAGTGTTAGAAATGACAAACGCTCCTCAGAGGTTGTGACCGGCGGTAATGACTGGCAGTGATGGCCGGCGATGGTGGCTGGCAGTTTGATGAAGAATGAACTTATAATATTCAATAAATATAAAATAATTTATATATTAAGAAGGGTTGACCAAGCCAATGGCGTTATATAATATGGCACGGAAAGGCTGCACAAATATTATTGGTGTTACTTGTGGCCTTTCACCGGATCCTTTGCAAAATCCGTATTGATGAGGTTCCTTTTGGAGTGCTGGTCGCACCTCATGTATGGGGTGCGAATATCCGAAAGTCCCCACCAACGGCGTAATCGCCCGAGGTGTAACCTCCGCGCCACCTGTCATCGTCGTCGCCTCCTTCCCAGCACCCCGCAGCAGGGGCAGGGCCACCCAGGTCGGGCGGCTCTCTGGCCGCCCCGCCTGGGCGGCATCTTTCCAATCTGGGGCGGGCGGCAGCATGGCCGCCCGCACCTTTTTCGACGGCCCGTATGGGGGGCAAGGCCGCCCATATCAGGCGGCCATCTAGCCGCCCTTTCTGTGTGGCCTCCCATACAGATTAGGGCGGGCGGCCCCTTGGTCGCACCCTTTCTGGCTCCCTGTCTGGGGGCAAGGCCGCCTAGATGAGGCGACCTTCTGCCCGCCCTTTCTAGGCTGCCTCTCTGCCGGATTAGGGGGGGGGGGGGGAGGCCCCTCGACCGCCCGCCCCGATTCTGGCACCCCGTACGAGGGCAAGGCCGCCCAGATCGGGCGGCCATCTAGACGCCATTATTGGGCTGCCTCTCTGCCAGTTGGAGTGGGCGGCCCCTTGGCCGTCCGTCCCCATTCCGGCCCCTGCCTGGAGGCAAGGCCGCCCAGATTTGGTGGCCTTATGGCCACCCAATCTAGGCGGCCTCCTTCCCGCCAAAATTGGGCAGTTCCGGGGGGGGGGGGGGGGGGGGGGCTCTTCCCCGCCTGCCGGCCTCGCTGACCGCTCCTCCCCTCGCGAGAGGAGCGGTTAGTTTTCCGATGGATTAAAAACCGCCCGGGTCCGGTCTCCTCATTTGCGCAATATTGATGATCCGCATGCTCTAAACAGAGCGTCCCTATTCGTACATCCGGTAGTCATCATGGGAAATTATCGGCCTGACCCTCTTGGAATCTATAAATATACCTTCATCCCCCATCATTTTCACGCTCTCCTCGACAGGGAAATCCTCCTATAGGTTTTTTCTCTCCTCCTCCTACAACTTTCTCTCTCCTCTATTTTTCCTCTATGCACACACTCCCTCATGCACACGTTCCTCCTTATGGGCACGTTCCTCCATGCGCATGTTCCACCTTGTGTGCATTCCTATTTGTATGAGTCCCTTAGTGCACACACCGATCCAAGTGCGTCGTCGTGCGCTTCGATCTCAAGACATTCTAAGTGTGCCTCCGCACGCGCTGCTCCTAGGATTTCTACAAGCGCTTAACTCTCTCAACACAAGAACAAACATACTGGTCACCAACAAAGACAACGGTCAAGACTCCTCTCAACACAATAGGAGACAAGACACAGAGATACAGACCAGCAGAACATGACGTTCAAGCTTCCTAGTCGTCTGTACCAGTGCGAACAAAGAAGATTTATCCCGTTTACGAGCCTCAACTAAATACTTCAAAGTACGACGAGCTCATCCCTCGCAGCACAAGAAGAAGTAAATAGCACCATGAGTGGTAACATGTTACCCTCCTAGCTTTTTGCTCTCTCTCTAATAGATGTAACGAGAGGCGACATGTTGCCCTCGAGTTCTTCCAAAAAGCCCTGTACAACAACCAATAAATAGTGGATGTTTGGCCGACACAGATCCAACCACGTGATTTTCACCCAGTTGAAGGGTTTTCTACGTTAAAATAATTTTTTCCAACTTTCTACTTAGTGTGATTGTTTGCCTGCTCGATCGCTCTCGGGCTAAGACAGTTCAATTTAGTCTGGTCTACCAAAGCCTTGATAGATCAATAATAGTTTGGCATCGTATGTGAGAAAACAATTCCCACCATACCTAGATTACCTAGAAGGCCTAAAAGATAGTATCCTCAGCACAACGATACTTGAGACTAGAGCATATGGTAAGAAAAACCGCCCCACAACCGAAAGAGTTGTCTCTATGGGGACATTAATCCAGTTCTTCCTTACTCACTTAACAACATGCCTGAAGTAGTGCTCCTCAATACGGACATACAAAGCCGAGGAGACCATCCTAATGGAGGACCTAAAGCTTAGTTTTATTGCAATCGCCCTGAAGGAGCTGACCTCGAGCTTGCAGATGGAAGGATCACGCGTTATCAAATCCCAGATCGCCGCTGACAAAGCAATCGAAACACATCAACAACAGTTCAATAGAGGCATGAAAACACTGAGGGATAAAGAGGCTTCATCAGTCTTAGGGAAGAACGATGAACGTCGCAGCAACCTACAACCTCGACAACACTAGAGATACGCGCCCATCAATTCCTCCAGAACCAACATACTTTATGCAATCTAGGGCAACGAGGCGCTCCACTAGCCCAGACCCCTCACTAAGAATACGGAGGACCAGACAAAGTACTGTTAGTTCCACCATGGACAAGGACACGACACGGAAAATTGCTCCAAGCTTAAGGATGAAATCAAGCGTCTCGTCAAACAAGGTCTACTAGGGAGATTCTTATGATGCCAAGTACCGAATCAGCTAGTAAGAGATCAGCTAGCGGCACACCAGGAAGGACGGGGGGCAACTCCTAAGGCAAATATCTTAAGAAAAAGCTATATACCTAACAACGAGACTCTAACCGTGCCACCGACATGTTTTACCAACTATATTTTACTATATATACTTTGTTTATATTAACACTGTGACTTTATTAGCTTTTAAAGTTTGTTAATTTCAGACCTATATAGGGTAAACATCGTTTGCGTTGTTAGAGCTACATACTCATCTCCCCAAATAAAAGGACGTTTGTTTTAATGAACAACACCTGTCTTAGAGTAGAGTGCAAATGAACACATGCCTTCGGGGCGCACGCTAATGAACAACACCTACCTTCGGGCAGTGTGCTAATGAACAACCCCTACCTTAGTTGGCGTGCTAATGAACAACACCAGCCTTCAAGCGACGCGCTAATGAACAGCACCTGCCTTCGGGCGGCGCACTAATGAGTAGCACCTACCTTTAGACAGCACACTAATGAACAACACCTACCTCCAAGAAGCGCGCTCATAGCGACCTCTTACTTTAGCCGATCATAGGTTTTGCCCTTATCCACCGTAGTAGTGTGTGGCATCTTCAGGGCCTTCCCCCCTCGCATTTGCCAGCGACTCGAAGAGTTAGTATCTTCACCGTCTCCCAGGGCTCCCAACCCCAGCAACCTCTCACTACCACCGGTCAAAGATTTCACCCTTATCCGCCATAGTAAGTTGCGGCATCCTCAGCGCCTACTACCCTCGTGTTCGCTTTTGTCCAATCTTCGCTATTTCTTTGGAACCATGTCCCTTTGATCTTTCACTGCCACCGATCAAAGGTTTTACCCTTATCCTCCCATGTAGGTCGAGGTGTCGCCAGGGCCTGCCCCCTCACGATTACCAAAGTTCGAAGGAAGGACTATCTTCATAATCTTCAGCAGCATCCCAAGAATCGAAAAGTGAAAATCTTTAATTTCAAGGTAGCAAGCAACCTAGTGGGGAATAGGTCTGCTTAGGTATTTTGAGAGTCTTTTTGAATCACTTAATTGTTTCTTTAAGCTTTCAGCTTCTTGTGATGTGGAGCTTGTCCTTAGCACCTGTAATTAAGAAAATAAAAGCAAACACAGAAAAGAACACAAGTATTTTATAGTGGTTCCCCAAAATTATGGGTACATCCACTCTCCTCCCACCTTGCTAACTTCTGTTAGTCAAGGCACTTCTCCAAACCAATTGTAACATCCCATTTCCGGCTAGACCCCTAGGAGTCGGTTAGTTGTGACGGAACCCCAGGAAATACATAAAAATTGAAATAAAGCGATCAATATTTCGGGTCACGGGTTGGTCACGCCCGTGACCGACCCGTCACGCCCGTGACCTGGGCGTGACTACTTCGACGATCGTCGATCTCCACGAGACGATCGTCGAACGTGCTGTCTGGGCATGTCACGCCCGTGACCAAGGTGTCACGCCCGTGACTATGGGCGTGACCCCATCGACGATCGTCGATCGCCGTGAGACGATCGCCGACCTTGCGGCCCGGGAATGTCATGCCCGTGACATGAGTGTCACGCCCGTGACCTAGGGCGTGACCAGCCTTCGACGATCGTCGATCTCAATTCGACGATCGTCAACCTCGAAATTTGCCGTTCGGGCATGTCACGCCCGTGACCTAGAGGACACGCCCGTGACCTAGGGCGTGACCAGCCTTCGACGATCGTCGATCTCAATTCGACGATCGTCGACCCAAAATCTGCCGTTTGGGCCTGTCACGCCCGTGACCCAAGGTGTCACGCCCGTGACCATCCATCGACGATCGTCGATCTCAGTTCGACGATCGCCGAACCAAGAATTGGCTATTCGGGCCTGTCACGCCCGTGACCTATGTTTCACGCCCGTGACATTGGCCGAAACGACGGTTCAGGCACGAAATTATTCTAACACGCGTGGTAATAAATGCTGGTGTGGGAAGTTACACCAGGAGTAACTTCCGGCCGTTTTCCTTCTATAATTATATAATAAATGAGGAAAAGGTGGTCCAATAGAAAACCGCCAGCTGGACACACCTGTTCAGTTTCCATCGTTTCTTATCCCTTCACCGTAACCGAAATGTTAAGGGAGGAGCCTTCATGGCCATAATGGTTTTACCCATTCACCTTCCCACTTCCTGATTTATAAAAGCCCACCTGGACAAGAGGAGAAGGTTACACGCTCAAGTAATCGGATCAGACCTTTGTTCTTGCTGTAGGAGAAGTCCAGCAACGCCACCACCGCGCCATGGCACCCCGACGTTCTTCTCGCCTTCAAACCGCGAACAAGGTCCTCCTCTGCTCTTTCTCTTTCATGGGTAGATCTTAGGATTCTTAGAAAGGAAGTTCGCGCTCAACGGAGCCGGACTCGTCTCTCGTTTTCATGGAAAAACCATGAAAAAGGTATTTTGAGTTCGCCAGAAACCGCCACCTCCGGCGGCCAAACCACCGTCGACCGATAGCCATCGCCTCAACGGAGGTGGTGGTGGTGGTGGCTGGCCAGGGAAGTGACCGAACGGCCGGCGACGGATCACGGAATGCTTACAGGAAAAATGATTTTTCCGTGTCTGGTCTTCGGGTTCATGTAGAAGATGAACAGTAGAAATAATTTTATAATATATAGATTATTATATATTACATATGGAAAAATAGATTATTTGGATATATGTTGAGGCTGCGAAACGAGGCACGTAGAGGCCGTTTTAGGAAAAATGACCAGACACAAAAGCTGTAGACCTTGGGGTCTACTTTAATTTAAAATTGATTTTATTCAATTTGGGTGAGTGGTTTGACCACAGCACTCATTTTGGTGGGATCAAGACCTAGGCTAACCAGAAATTAAAATGGTTGCCCACGGTTCATAACATGTCCAAATGACTTGAAATTTGGACTGGAGGTCTATAATATGTATATCGAGAGGCTGTCCAAAAAATGAGAATTTTTGGAGAACTTTTGCCTAAAGTTTTTGTAGAAATTTAATAAACAATATAAAATTAATTAGGAGATGAAATTAAGTCCAAACTCCCCCAAATTTTGGGTGGTGGTCCCTGGCATCAATATTAAAATCTGTACAAAATTTCAACTCGATTGGTCGAGTTTTGAATAGGGAAGTATCAAGTCCTAGATAGGTCTTGGTGAGGGGTACTTTGGGGAAAAGTACGATTGGAGATGGAGTGGACAAATCTCCTCAAAAGAGGCTGAAGTTGTTGGCCACTGATTTGTTGAGTCTATGTCTACCCTCTTGGGTAACATGGTGTGGCTTAGGGTGGATTTTACCCTAAGAGATTGGCTCAAATCCAACGGGTGAGAGTTTGAGGTTTGTGAAGGACATAGGAGCAAAAGCTCTTGTATGCCCTTGAAATTTGGAGGAGAGGGGGATGATATGATGAAAACCCTCTGGTTGAAATAGTGAAGGAATTGGAGGTAGTTAGGTACCTCGAAAGTTGAGATGTCGGATTAGGATAAAAATGTAATTTAGTTATTTTAAGCACTAAATCTAATCCAAAAATTGTGAAACTCGGGAGGAGGGAGTTTTAGGATGTTTTAGACTTAAAGTAAATCTTCTGAAATTTTATGATTAATAAATGTTATACTTCATGTGTTAAAAGAATAATTGCCCGGTTTATTGTTTCAATTATTTGGAGGTTTTAAATTAATTATAATCAGTTGAAATTCTGGATTTAGATCTTGATTAGTAGCACAATGATCCCTGGATTTTTATAGAATTTTATGTTGAGTAAATCTAGTACCTTATTCACAGATGATAGAAAGGGCTTTTATGTTTAAAAATTAATTATGGATAAAATACTTGCTGGAAAATTATGAAACTTGGCCAGTACTAATGTTAGGCCTTTGTTTGCATGGCATAAATTATTTATAATTTTTGGAAGAATATTTTCTGTACTTGATTCATAAACAACAGAAGTTAGAGATTATTTCTAAAATAGTCTTCATGCCTTTTTATTGATAGAAAAATTATGATACTTAGGATTTAACCTATTGAGATAACCTAGTATTTATCATAAATTTTCTGGACATCTTGCATGAGAACTTAGGGTAGTTCATGTTCAAACCGGTTGTCCTTGGGATTTTCGAGGAATTTAATTAAATGCCAAATAAATTAGGAAATTTCCATTTTCTGGACTTAGGTCATTTATATCATGGTAAGTCTCCAGTAAATAATTTAGGGCATTTGGATGAGTAATGGATCATTTCATAACCGGTTCGACATGTTGCCTAGGTCGGTCTGTATATAGTAATTTGTGAAATGCAATAGGACATGACCTGAGGAAGATATAAAGAGTAGTGAGTAGTGGTGATAGTTATAGTTAAGAGGTGCTCGGGTTTGGCGAAAGATCGCTTTCCCCGAAGAGTGGAAGGTTTAAAAATCACCCTAGGATAGTCTATCGTAATGTGAGAAGGGAATGTGTTAAGGGAAATAAACCAATAATATTAAGTGCCTTGCGAAAGGGAACTTCGGGCCGTAATGCCGCCATCTTGGTTCCTAGTGCCCCTTGAGAGCCTTTCACGGGGTATACCGGGGGCAGTCCTGGGCTAACGTAAACTGTAATAATAAACTGGCAAGAGTAACTTAGTAACTAGGATTGCACTTTTCACAAACACTATTGGCACAGGAAGATTGATGAGAGCTTCGGCTCGGGTGATTTGGAAACGGACGTTTGGGTCCGGGGAGCTTCGGCTCGGTTGGTTAAGAGACGGACGGGATGGTCCGGGGAGCTTCGACTCGGTTGGTTGGAGACGGACGTTTGGTCCGGGGAGCTTCGGCTCGGTTTTTGTGTGTTTGCGACTAAACTTGCATGTGCATAAGATAGGAAAATTTAAGGTGGTGGGTTTTACGATATCGGGGAGTTTGATTGCACCGACACCGATATCGTTGACTCGGCGAGGTGGTTAGCACTTCGCCAACAGAAGTCCGGTGCGCCAGCCGGCAAGAGTACGCAGGCGTCCGCTTAGTGCACCAAGCGTTGAGGCATACGATAGGTCAGACCAGTGGTGATTTTACTGGTTTTGGAGGTGGGCGAGGCCCAACCCACCGCTTCCGTCTGCCACTACGGAGGTATCTTGGGAGGTGACGGCTCCGAAAGGGGGAACTAAAGGTCTGTGTGCACATAGTCGGGTGTGTGAGTTGCACTTGCATGTTTCATCATACCCACTAGCATGTCATAGCATAATCGATTCATTTAACCCTGACACCTAAAGTATAAGTGGTATGGGATGCTTATACATTAGGACCTGCAAAACGACCCCTTGGTCTATAAGCTTGTGTGGGCAAGTTTATAAATCAAAGGTTAATTTCAATATATAACAACTATTGCTGTTTGATAACCGACACCCCAACGTATAAGTGGTATGGGACACTCTATACGATGGGAGCCTTGCAAAAGATCCCTTTTGCTTATGTGTTCTCACATAAGTGAAAGTTTAAATTCATATAATTGCTTTTCTTACTGCTAGACCTATTATAACAATCATATTAACTGCTCACCGAATACATCTTGCTAGATTAAGTCCATAGTCACCTGTTTCTTGATTTATCTCTACCATCATGTCCTTCCCTTTCTTCCTCCCCGCTCGGTACCTAGGAGCCATGGGGGAAGGGGTAGGGGATGATAGGGCTTAGTCTTTATGACTAACGGTTTTCGAACCGCATCATTTAGGGGATCGTGGAGCCCAGCATGGAGGAGCAGCCCCAGAGATCGGTGCGCCTAGAGATGGGGCAGTCTAGCTCCGGAGTTCACACAGCCGGGACCGTGAGTCTCGACCCTGAGTAGTTTCTTGTGTTTGCTTCCGCATGAGTGATATTGTAGTGAGGACTCTGATGTACAGGGCTTATGCCCTTATTTCTAGTTTTACATTATGCTGCACTCTGATGATTTCTGTGGACACTCCCTTCGTGGAGATTTTATCTTATTTACATGTGATTTATTATTGTGGACTGTATTGTTCTTACTTCAATAATTGTGCTACTTTTCTGTGATCGAATTGGCCGGCAGAATCGGCGCCTTGTGGTGATGACCCTTCAGGACGTGAAGGTGTCACCGCAAAGCGGCGGTTCTGGGCCTAAGACCCCGGTGGTTGAAAAAGAAAAAAAAGGGGGGTCTTACAAGTGGTATCAGAGCAAACATCGATCAGACGGAAGTAGCAGTCCACAAACCCTAGGTCACCCCCCCGCTCGAGTTTAGTTTGGGGACAAACTAAGCAGCGGAAGTAGTGGTGTGCCCATATGGGGATCACATATAAATTGTCCACCTTTATGTAATATTTGAACGTTTTCTCAGCGTGTGTTTTTGTTACGCAGCCTCCAGCACGGACTACGACCTGATCCTGGGCATGGCATGGCTGCACTAGAACTATGCCCAGATTGACTGCCAGGCAAAGAGGATCACCGTGAGACACGGGGACTCTTTCATTACCATCGAAGGTATAAGACCTGTCTCTCGTATACTCTTATCTTCGGTACAGGCCGTTAAGGCCCATCTGTAGGGAGAGGAGGTCTATCAGATTCTATTTGAGATGGCGGAGGTTAAGGAGTCGGTGACAGACATCCCGGTGGTGCGAGATTTCGCTGACATCTTTCCGGAGAAACTGCCAGGACTACATCCACACCGAGAGCAGGATTTTCATATACAGCTTGTGCCGGGAGCCAAGCCGGCGTCTAGGGCCCCTTATCAGATGGCCCCAAAGGAGTTGGCAGAGTTTCGGACTCAGTTGCAGGAATTAGTTGAGGCAGGTTTTGTTAGACCGAGTTCCTCGCCATGGGGAGCACCGGTCCTGTTCGTGAAGAAGAAGGATGGGACTCTCCGCCTGTGCATCGATTACCGAGCACTAAACAGGCTGACCGTCCGGAATACCTATCCGCTCCCACGGATAGACGAATTATTCGACCAGCTGGAGGGGGGCCATTATTTCTCGAAGCTGACTTGAGATCAGGATACTACCAGCTGCGGATCCAGGAGGAGGATATCCCGAAGACGGCCTTTAGTAGCAGATATGGCCTGTATGAGTTCACCGTGATGCCCTTTGGGCTCATGAATGCTCCGTCGGCGTTCATGAGTCTCATGAACCGGGTTTTCGGGGCCTACTTGGATGTGTTCATCATAGTATTCATAGACGACATCCTGATCTACTCTAGGACTGAGGAGGAGCACACTCGGCATCTGGCACTGACCTTGGAGAGGTTGCGGGAGCATCGCCTTTATGCAAAATTCAGCAAGTGTCAGTTCTGGTTGAAGGAGGTGGCCTTCCTAGCCACATCATCAGCGGAGCCGGGTTAGCAGTAGATCCAGCAAAGATTCGGGCAGTTCGCGATGGCCGCAGCTGAGGACAGCTACCGATGTACGCAGTTTCTTGGGACTTGCCGGTTACTACCGGAAGTTCGTGGAGGGGTTCTCTCGGATTTCCCTCCCCCTCACATCTTTGACAAAGAAGGAGGCACCTTTTGTTTGGACCCCGCAGTGCCAGGCGGCTTTCCAGGAGCTGAAGGACCGACTCATCTCGGCCCCTATTCTGGCCCTTCCATCCGGAAAGGAAGGATTCCAGGTGTATACCGACGCATCATACCAAGGGATGGGAGCGGTGCTGATGCAGAACGGACATGTCATAACATATGCCTCCCGCCAGCTGAAGACCCATGAGAGGAACTACCCGGTGCACGACCTCGAGATGGGAGCGGTCGTGTTTGCTCTGAAGGTCTGGCGCCATTATCTTTATGGAGTCCACTGCGATATCTTCTCCGATCACAAGAACCTGAAATACGTGGACACACAGAAGGAGCTGAATATCAGGCAGAGGCGTTGGGTGGAGTTCTTAGCAGATTATCAGTATGAGATGCACTACCATCCAGGGAAGGCAAACGTGGTGGCCGACGTGTTGAGCCGGAGAGCTGCCACTTCCGAAGCTGGGCCCCAGGTTATGTCCATGGAGCTAGTCCAGTCATTCAGAGATATGCAGATATCCCTAGTGTCCGAGGATGACCCAGTTCTGTATAAGGAGTATCTGGCATCGATAGTGGCCATTGACGATATTCGGGATCGCATTCGGGACGGACAGAGGACAGATGCGTGGGCGGAGCCGATGTTCCGAGCTTTGGAGGAAGGTTCGACAGGAGATTATTCCCTGAGAGATGGTTTGCTCCACTTCAGAGGCAGAGTATATATACCCGCAGGAGGCCAGATCCGAGAGGATATTATGATGGAGGCGCATTGCAGCCGGTACTCGGTGCACCCGGGGATCATAAAGATGACCGCTGATTTGAAGAGGACGATGTTTTGGCCGGGCATGAAGAAGGACATTACGTACTTCGTGACCCATTGCGAGGCGTGTCAGTTGGTGAAGGCGGAATGCAGGAATCCCGCAGGACTGTTGCAGCCACTCCCGGTACCGGAGTGGAAGTTTGACGATATAGCGATGGACTTTATACATGGTCTTCCCCGGTCTCGGACAGGGAACGACTCGATTTGGGTGATTGTCGATCGGTTGACGAAGGTGGCCCGCTTTGTACCGATCAGGAAGGATGACTCGGTGGGAGTGCTGGTACGGAAGTTTGTGGAGCAGTATGTCCGATATCATGGCGTGCCCCGGACGATAGTGTCGGACCGCGATGGACGGTTTACATCCAGGGAGTGGCGGTCAGTGCAGGCATATTTGGGCACCCGGTTGACTTTTAGCACGGCCTTCCACCTTAGACGGACGGGCAGACCGAGCGCACCAACCGGACCTTGGAGGATCTACTACGATTGTGTATACTGGACCGAGGGGAGCCGTGGGAGAAGATGTTACCATTGGTTGAGTTCTCCTACAATAATAGCTACCAGTCCAGCATCAGGATGGCGCCTTATGAAGCCTTGTATGGACGAAAATGTAGGACCCCGCTTTCTTGGGTTCAGGACGAGGATCCGAAGCTGCTGGGATCGGATTTCGTTGAAGACACCGAGGCTCAGGTGAGACTGATCAGAGATAGGATGTTGGAGGCGCAGAGCAGATAGGCTAAATACTATGACGCCCGCATCGTCAGGTGGAGTTTCGGGTAGGGGATCGAGTGTTCTTGAAGATCCGGCCCATGCACGGAGTCTCACGGGTGCGCGTCGGAGGAAGAAACTCAGCCCTAGGTATATGGGCCCTTACCGGATCCTGGAGCGGATCAGACCCCTAGCCTACTGGCTAGAGTTGCCACCAGAGCTGGCAGCTCTACACGACGTCTTCCACATCTCTTCGCTGAGAAGGGCTCTACTACGCCCGGAGCAGCGGATTTTGACCACCGAAGGGCCGGTAGCTTCAGACCGATCGGTTCACTTGGAGCCGGTTCGGATCGACGACAAAGGAGTGCGGATCTTGCGCCGCAAGAAGATCCCCTTAGTCAAGGTTCTGTGGAGAAACCACGATCAGGAGGAGCACACCTGGGAACCGCAGGATCTGATGGGAGGCAAAGATAGATGAGGCAAGAACCGGAGTTGTTCAGTCAGGTACATCTCACCACCTCTCGGTATACTATAGATTGCCTTCTTGTTTTGGAATGTTAAGACTAGATACGGAAAATCCAGGACCTAGGCATGTGCACTTAATAAAAAAAAAGTAGGGGCTAATCTTTTGTTTATTGGGGAGATTGTCTTCGTTATCAAACGAACAGTCGCCTGAACCCAATATAAAAAGAAAGATCGTATGGGATGTTACAAGTTTAATTTATTCCGATAGAAATCCCCGTAGGCTCAACCTCAATTTCGGGGACGAAATTTTTGTTTTGTTTATTGGGATTTGTAACATCCCATTTCCGGCTAGACCCCTAGGAGTCGGTTAGTTGTGACGGAACCCCAGGAAACACATAAAAATTGAAATAAAGCGATCAATATTTCGGGTCACGGGTTGGTCACGCCCGTGACCGACCCGTCACGCCCGTGACCTGGGCGTGACTACTTCGACGATCGTCGATCTCCACGAGACGCGATCGTCGAACGTGCTGTCTGGGCATGTCACGCCCGTGACCAAGGTGTCACGCCCGTGACTATGGGCGTGACCCCATCGACGATCGTCGATCGCCGTGAGACGATCGCCGACCTTGCGGCCCGGGAATGTCACGCCCGTGACTTGAGTGTCACGCCCGTGACCTAGGGCGTGACCAGCCTTCGACGATCGTCGATCTCAATTCGACGATCGTCGACCTCGAAATTTGCCGTTCGGGCATGTCACGCCCGTAACCTAGAGGACACGCCCGTGACCTAGGGCGTGACCAGCCTTCGACGATCGTCGATCTCAATTCGACGATCGTCGACCCAAAATCTGCCGTTTGGGCCTGTCACGCCCGTGACCCAAGGTGTCACGCCCGTGACCATCCATCGACGATCGTCGATCTCAGTTCGACGATCGTCGAACCCAGAATTGGCTATTCGGGCCTGTCACGCCCGTGACCTATGTGTCACGCCCGTGACATTGGCCGAAACGACGGTTCAGGCACGAAATTATTCTAACACGCGTGGTAATAAATGCTGGTGTGGGAAGTTACACCAGGAGTAACTTCCGGCCGTTTTCCTTCTATAATTATATAATAAATGAGGAAAAGGTGGTTCAATAGAAAACCGCCAGCTGGACACACCTGTTCATTTCCGCCGTTTCTTATCCCTTCACCGTAACCGAAACGTTAAGGGAGGAGCCTTCATGGACATAATGGTTTTACCCATTCACCTTCCCACTTCCTGATTTATAAAAGCCCACCTGGACAAGAGGAGAAGGTTACACGCTCAAGTAATCGGATCAGACCTTTGTTCTTGCTGTAGAAGAAGTCCAGCAACGCCACCACCGCGTCATGGCACCCCGACGTTCTTCTCGCCTTCAAACCGCGAACAAGGTCCTCCTCTGCTCTTTCTCTTTCATGGGTAGATCTTAGGATTCTTAGAAAGGAAGTTCGCGCTCAACGGAGCCGGACTCGTCTCTCGTTTTCATGGAAAAACCATGAAAAAGGTATTTTGAGTTCGCCGGAAACCGCCACCTCCGGCGGCCAAACCACCGCCGACCGATAGCCATCGCCTCAACGGAGGTGGTGGTGGTGGTGGCTGGCCAGGGAAGTGACCGAACGGCCGGCGACGGATCACGGAATGCTTACAGGAAAAATGATTTTTCCGTGTCTGGTCTTCGGGTTCATGTAGAAGAAACAGTAGAAATAATTTATAATATATAGATTATTATATATTACATATGGAAAAATAGATTATTGGATATATGTTGAGGCTGCGAAACGAGGCACGTAGAGGCCGTTTTAGGAAAAATGACCAGACACAAAAGTTGTAGCCCTTGGGGTCTACTTTAATTTATAATTGATTTTATTCAATTTGGGTGAGTGGTTTGACCACAACACTCATTTTGGTGGGATCAAGACCTAGGCTAACCAGAAATTAAAATGGTTGCCCACGATTCATAACATGTCCAAATGACTTGAAATTTGGACTGGAGGTCTATAATATGTATATCGAGAGGCTGTCCAAAAATGAGAATTTTTGGAGAACTTTTGCCTAAAGTTTTTGTAGAAATTTAATAAACAATATAAAATTAATTAGGAGATGAAATTAAGTCCAAACTCCCCCAAATTTTGGGTGGTGGTCCCTAGCATCAATATTAAGATTTGTACAAAATTTCAACTCGATTGGTCGAGTTTTGAATAGGGAAGTATCAAGTCCTAGATAGGTCTTGGTGAGGGGTACTTTGGGAAAAGTACGATTGGAGATGGAGTGGACAAATCTCCTCAAAAGAGGCTGAAGTTGTTGGCCACTGATCTGTTGAGTCTATGTCTACCCTCTTGGGTAACATGGTGTGGCTTAGGGTGGATTTTACCCTAAGAGATTGGCTCAAATCCAACGGGTGGGAGTTTGAGGTTTGTGAAGGACATAGGAGCAAAAGCTCTTGTATGCCCTTGAAATTGGAGAAGAGGGGGATGATATGATGAAAAACCTCTGGTTGAAATAGTGAAGGAATTGGAGGTAGTTAGGTACCTCGAAAGTTAGATGTCGGATTAGGATAAAAATGTAATTTAGTTATTTTAAGCACTAAATCTAATCCAAAAATTGTGAAACTCGGAGGAGGGAGTTTTAGGATGTTTTAGAGTTAAAGTAAATCTTCTGGAATTTTATGATTAATAAATGTTATACTTCATGTGTTAAAGGAATAATTGCCCGATTTATTGTTTCAATTATTTGGAGGTTTTAAATTAATTATAATCAGTTGAAATTCTGGATTAGATCTTGATTAGTAGCACAATGATCCCTGGATTTTGATAGAATTTTATGTTGAGTAAATCTAGTACCTTATTCACAGATGATAGAAAGGGCTTTTATGTTTAAAAATTAATTATGGATAAAATACTTGCTGGAAAATTATGAAACTTGGCCAGTACTAATGTTAGGCCTTTATTTGCATGGCATAAATTATTTATAATTTTTGGAAGAATATTTTCTGTACTTGATTCATAAACAACAGAAGTTAGAGATTATTTCGAAAATAGTCTTCATGCCTTTTTATTGATAGAAAAATTATGATACTTAGGATTTAACCTATTGAGATAACCTAGTATTTATCATAAATTTGCTGGACATCTTGCATGAGAACTTAGGGTAGTTCATGTTCAAACCGGTTGTCCTTGGGATTTTCGAGGAATTTAATTAAATGCCAAATAAATTAGGAAATTTCCATTTTCTGGACTTAGGTCATTTATATCATGGTAAGTCTCCAGTAAATAATTTAGGGCATTTGGATGAGTAATGGATCATTTCATAACCGGTTCGACATGTTGCCTAGGTCGGTCTGTATATAGTAATTTGTGAAATGCAATAGGACATGACCTGAGGAAGATATAAAAGAATTGAGTAGTGGTGATAGTTAGAGTTAAGAGGTGCTCGGGTTTGGCGAAAGATCGCTTTCCCCGAAGAGTGGAAGGTTTAAAAATCACCCTAGGATAGTCTATCGTAATGTGAGAAGGGAAGGGTTTAAGGGAAATAAACCAATAATATTAAGTGCCTTGCGAAAGGGAACTTCGGGCCGTAATGCCGTCGTCTTGGTTCCTAGTGCCCCTTGAGAGCCTTTCACGGGGTATACCGGGGGCAGTCCTGGGCTAACGTAAACTGTAATAATAAACTGGCAAGAGTAACTTAGTAACTAGGATTGCACTTTTCACAAACACTGTTGGCACAGGAAGATTGATGAGAGCTTCGGCTCGGGTGATTTGGAAACGGACGTTTGGGTCCGGGGAGCTTCGGCTCGGTTGGTTAAGAGACGGACGGGATGGTCCGGGAGCTTCAGCTCGGTTGGTTGGAGACGGACGTTTGGTCCGGGGAGCTTCGGCTCGGTTTTTGTGTGTTTGCGATTAAACTTGCATGTGCATAAGATAGGAAAATTTAAGGTGGTGGGTTTTACGATATCGGGGAGTTCGATTGCACCGACACCGATATCGTTGACTCGGCGAGGTGGTTAGCACTTCGCCAACAGAAGTCCGTGCGCCAGCCGGCAAGAGTACGCAGGCGTCCGAGCTTAGTGCACCAAGCGTTGAGGCGTACGATAGGTCAGACCAGTGGTGCTTTTACTAGTTTTGGAGGTGGGCGAGGCCCAACCCACCGCTTCCGTCTGCCACTACGGAGGTATCCTGGGAGGTAACGGCTCCGAAAGGGGGAACTAAAGGTCTGTGTGCACAGAGTCGGTGTGTGAGTTGCACTTGCATGTTTCATCATACCCACTCTAGCATGTCATAGCATAATCGATTCATTTAACCCTGACACCTAAAGTATAAGTGGTATGGGACGCTTATACATTAGGACCTGCAAAACGACCCCTTGGTCTATAAGCTTGTGTGGGCAAGTTTATAAATCAAAGGTTAATTTCAATATATAACAACCATTGCTGTTTGATAACCGACACCCCAACGTATAAGTGGTATGGAACACTCTATACGATGGGAGCCTTGCAAAAGATCCCTTTTGCTTATGTGTTCTCACATAAGTGAAGGTTTAAATTCAAATAATTGCTTTTCTTACTGCTAGACCTATTATAATAATCATATTAACTGCTCACCGAATACATCTTGCTAGATTAAGTCCATAGTCACCTGTTTCTTGATTTATCTCTACCATCATGTCCTTCCCTTTCTTCCTCCCCGCTCGGTACCTAGGAGCCATGGGGGAAGGGGTAGGGGATGATAGGGCTTAGTCTTTATGACTAACGGTTTTCGAACCGCATCATTTAGGGGATCGTGGAGCCCAGCATGGAGGAGCAGCCCCAAAGATCGGTGCGCCTAGAGATGGGGCAGTCTAGCTCCGGAGTTCACACAGCCGGGACCGTGAGTCTCGACCCTGAGTAGTTTCTTGTGTTTGCTTCCGCATGAGTGATATTGTAGTGAGGACTCTGATGTACAGGGCTTATGCCCTTATTTCTAGTTTTACATTATGCTGCACTCTGATGATTTCTGTGGACACTCCCTTCGTGGAGATTTTATCTTATTTACATGTGATTTATTATTGTGGACTGTATTGTTCTTACTTCAATAATTGTGCTACTTTTCTGTGATCGAATTGGCCGGCAGAATCGGCGCCTTGTGGTGATGACCCTTCAGGACGTGAAGGTGTCACCGCAAAGCGGCGGTTCTGGGCCTAAGACCCCGGTGGTTGAAAAAGAAAAAAAAAGGGGGGTCTTACACCAATGCTCCAAGGAGCTCACACCTCAGATCCCTCAGGATCTCACAGTCTCCTTCAAGAATTACACCTTAGCCACAAATGCTACACTCAGTGATATAAGTATCACCAACCTCAGACACTTAAGCCCTACCACTCAGGCTATGGAGAATAGCCCTACCTCAGAGCAAGCTTGCTCCTACAACTCAGAGAGATACAGTCTCCTACAGCTCAGGAAAATTTGCCCTACCTCAAACCCAAAGGTCCTACAGCTCAGATCCAAAAGGATCCTACAATGAGAAATAGTTTAATTAACTTTGACACAGAGAAATTTCTCTGTGTCAACCACTTGAACAGAAAACTTTATGCTCCTACTCCCCTCACAGCAAGGAAAGGATTTGCTGGAGGAACTCAGAAGAAAACTTTTGAACTTGCTGCTGAAGGCTAAAGATCTTTTGATCTTGAGTCTTCAAACATCCCACTGAACCTGCCAAAAGATGAATGTTCTTCTTTCTTCAGAACAGATTCTGAATATGCTGTAGCAGCTGGATACTTGCACAGTTAACTGAACTTTTCTTGCTGGAGAGCTTCGAGCTTTTTCACTTGCAGTAATGGCAAGGAAGATGAAGATGGTTGCTCTCCTTTTTTTGAATAAAGTATGCCCTAAAAGTTAAGTTTGTCTTGGCCCTATCTCTTCCTTTTTGTAGCTTGCCGATCAACGACTCTTAGAGATCGGTGGGCCTCACTTGCAGCTTCCCGCTGCGTCTTACTTTAACGGAAGAAGATGTATAGTAGTTTCACGACAAGTTTTGTTGTGTAGTGTAGCATCCCCGTGTCTTATTTGAACTTAGTTGACTTTATCGATTTTGCTGACGTCAGCACCTGTTGAATTAGCAAACATTGAGCATCAAAGAACAGGCGTTGAGTGAGTAAGCATCACTCAACGCCAAAACACTTAGACAGATTCATTGTCTCTTGGCGTTGAGTAAGTAACCTTCACTCAACGCCAAACTACTTAAAATATAAATCTGATTCTAGGCGTTGAGTGATTCAACTCCACTCAACGCCAATCTTGCTTTATCAACTTTCAGCTGTTTGGCGTTGAGTGAGTAAGCATCACTCAATGCCAAACCCCTTAGACAAAATTATATCTTCACAAGATATTGACAGCATTGAGTCAGTAACTTCCACTCAACGCTTTTTGCCTTAACCAAATTTCTGCTTATTCAGCAACATAAGCATTGAGAGCGTTGAGTGATCATGCCTCATTCAACGCTTTCTGCCTTAGCCAATTTTCTGCTTATTCAGCAACATAAGCGATGAGAGCATTGAGGGAACACGCCTCACTCAACGCTTTCTCCCTTAGCCAATTTTCTATATTTAGTAACATGACATTGAGTGAGTTGACTTCACTCAACGCCTGTGTACTTAGTCACATTTTAGCTCATTCAAACTTCAGGCTTTTACTGCTTTAGCCTATCTCACAGCCTTTTGCTGTATGACATTGAGTGAGTTGACTTCACTCAATGTCTGTGGACTTGGCCATTTTCTCAGCTTGCCACAACCTTGGCTTTGACTATATAGGTTTCACTCAGTGCTATAAGCCATCTGGCGTTGAGTGATTGATCTTCACTCAACGCCTGTGGACTTAGATAATTTTCTGTCATCCTATACCGTAGGTAAGTATTTACCTGACTTAGCCACTTAGGCTACCTGACCTATCATATTCATCTACAGACATGTGTATATAATTGATAATATTGACTTCACTCAAATCCAAGACATTGTGGGAAATGGACCCAACAGAAAGGTTGACCTCTCACTACCCAGCTAGTAGGGTTCATCCTTAGCTTTTATAGTGGGTCACAAAACTGAAATGGGTTCAAGCCCCATCCTCAAACTCTGAAGTAATGTGCCAGATACAATCACATCATCATCCCGAGAATCGGAAAGGTTGACCTCTCACTACCCTATTAGCAGGGTTCATCCTTAGCTTTGGTAGTAGGTCACAAAACCGAAATGGAGGTCAAGCCCCAACCTCGAACTCCAAAGGAATGTGCCAGAGACAATCGCAGCAGCGTCCCGAGACTTGGAAAGGTTGACCTCTCATTGCCCAGTTAGCAAGGTTCGTCCTTAGATTTGGTAGTAGGTTATGAAACTGAAAGGTGGGTGGGGGGTCAAAACCCAACCTCGAACTCCAAATGAATGTGTCGGGGACAAATCACTGAAAGCAAAGAAACAAACATTGCGAGAAAAATCATAAAGCTAACAACAAAGTGCGATAAGAGGCAGAAGCTCCTAAGACAGTATATGGTACGAAAGCAAGCACACCGCCAGGGCAGAAAGTGTATAAGGCAGTACTAGATATAACAAGCTAAGGAGTATGCTCCTCCTCGTCAACATCAAACTCGGCTTACACGTCCTCAGAAAGGTCACCAAGGCCAAGATCAACAACGTCGTACTCACACTTATAGGATATCATCTACCCATTCCCCAACTAGTAGTCCGGGTATCATCTGGATCTCATCCTCCAATCACCAACTACAACGAAGCAGAATGATTTTACTACACAAAACGATGGTTCGAACATTATAGATGCTCAATTATCATTATAAGAAATTGCACAAAAACTATAGCGGTTAACAAGCAATTAAGCAATGCATACAGAGCAACCAAGGCATAACAAATATGGTACAAAACCACTAAATAGCGTAGATATGCAAAGGAGCAATTAATGCGGGACTATTCCTCACTTGCATCAACAATAGGACCCCTAATCCCATCAAGGATCTCCCATACTAGATTTATCTATGCTCCAACAATGCGTAAATACCACCATATGGATCTTCATCTCCAGCCTTGCAAGAATTTTGTACCATCCCAGCCCACTCCATAATTTGACAAGGAGCATCATTATCTTAGCCTCCCCTGTGAGTAATGTTTCACAACCTACATAGCTATAGAGTCGCCCGAGACTTACTAAAGCATAAGATGCACATGTTGCACGCGCCACACAAATGCACACTGTACTCCCCAAGAACATTATGTCTAGCACTACACACATTGAGCACCACGAGCGTGACACACACTTCATGCACACTGCACCAATTGCGCACATCACAACTAGCACGCAATGCCCCCTTTGCACACTCCACCTTTTGCACCTCTTAGCTTTTTTGTCATGAGGACACCACCACAAAGCGTTACGCACCTAGTCTAGCTTCCGAGTATAAGTCCACGCACTCTATTTTATTCGGCACAAGACGCGGTGACTTGGGGGGCAAATGATGTGGTCCCCTTGGGTGTGTTAGCCACACCCCCATGTATGGGGTGTAGATATCCGAAAGTCCCCACCAACAGCATAATCACCCGAGGTGCAACCGGCGCGCCAAATAATACGCCAACCGCCAACATTGTCGATTCTAACACGCCTCCTCCCCAACACTCCACAGTAGGGGAAGGGTCAACTAGGTCAGGCGGGCCTTTGGCCGCCCCACCTGGGCGACATCTTTCATGCCTAGGGCGAGTGGCAGCATGACCGCACTCCACTTTTTTGGTAACTCATTTGGGGGAAATGCCACCCATACCGGGTTGCCATCTAGCCGCCCTTTCTAGGTGGCCTACCTGTCGGATTAGGGCGGGTGGCTCCATAGCCTCCCGCCCCATTCTAGTGACTCTTTTAGGGGCAAGGATGTCTAGATTGGGCGATAATCTGGCCGACCTTTTTGGGCAGTTGTCTGGCTGACCTTTTTGGTTGGCCACTCTACAGGATTAGGGCAGGAGGCCCATTGGTCGCCCGTCCCCATTCTTGCCCCTACATGGAAGCAAGGCTTCCCAGATTTAGCAGCCTTGTGGTCACCCAATCTGGATTGCCTCCTTGCTGCCCAGGTTGGGAAGTTCCCTGGCAAGGGGCCCTCTTCTCCAGCTGCTCCTCCCCTCGCGGGAGGAGCGGTAAGTTTTCTAGTAGATTCAAAACTTCACGGGCACAGTCTCGTCATTTGCATAATATTGGTGATCCACGTGCTCTAAACAGAGCATTCTTATTCGTCCGTATGATAGTTATCGGGGGAAATTACCATCTTGCCCCTCTTGAAATCTATAAATAGATACCCATTCCCCTTCATTTTCACTCTCTCTTCGATTAAAAAATCCTCCTATGAAATTTCTCTCTCCTCTTATGATTTCCTCTCTCCTATATTTTTCCACCATGCACATCCGCACCCCCCACCCCCGTGCGCACATCCCTCCACGTGCGCAATCCTCCTTGTGTGCATGCCCCTCCGTGCGCGCATTTCTCCTTATACGTGCACCCCTCCGTGCGCATGTTCCTCCATGTGCGTGTTGGATCTTACGACGCCCTTAGAGGGGGGGGGGGGTGACTAAGGGCTTTATGGAATTTTAATTCTTAAATAAAAATATTAGAGTTAATTGATGAAATTATGGAATATTTTATAGGAAAGCATATATTTTCTATTCAAACAAAATATTATATTAAAGATTACTTTTTAGGAAATTGCAAAATTCAATATTACTTTACTACTGTTAGCGATATCACTATTGCAAGGCGCTAGATACAAATTGAATTCTAAGAGTGTATTCTAAAAAGTAAATTGCAATATATGCTATTGAAAGAGAAAATAATATTTAAAACATTTTATGATATGAAAATAAAATCAAGATAATGAGACAGTAAATGCCTTGATTTTATTTCATAAGAAATTGATTACAAAATATAATATATCTCTATAAACCTAGAGATCGAGGCTATGAAAAATATAAACTCTTTTTTATTTCACCGGTCCTTCTACTAAGAACCGGCCGGCTATAACATATCTCTCCCTAGATTTTGCTACTAGCCTCCCCCTAGATCTCACCACAATCTAGTCACTGGACACAAGGCGGCTTAAACTCCCTAAGTCACACAAGGACCTAGACGCCACACACAAGACGGTGATTTCCTCCTAAGTCATACACAGACCTAGACACAACACACAAGGCGACGATTTCTCTACCGATTACAAAGATGATAAGATAAGTTATAAAATAGAAATTTAGAATAAAAACTCCCTCAAAATGAAGCTCTGAAGACGACGTCAAATCCTTACAAAGATTGCCTGAGATGCTGCACACGAACCATCTCTTCTTCGCACTTGAACGTTCTTGAGAAAGTGAGAGTTTTTTGAAGGCTGGAGCTCTCTGGATGGAATGCACGAGAAATAATTCTCCAGGTAATGAAATTCATTTTTCTCCATAGAAGAATTTGGCCTTTTTATATTTTTGGGATATCTCCTGGCGATAGTGGCTATCGCCCTCCAGCGATATCATTTCTGGCTGCAACATGTCCCATGATTCTGAGGTTTCCACGGGCTAATTTGATCATGGAGCTATTGCCTAACGATACCTCCAAATAGTGTCTTGGTGGCTGGCTCGTGTGGAACCTTACCTTCGTCACGCCGACTAAATTTTCTCTATCGCCTGGCGATAGTGGCTATCGCCTGGTGATATCTCCTTTTTACTTTTGCAATTTGAACCTATTCATGAGTGTAGGTGACTTTGTTCTCATTCCGGAATGGGGTGGCACGTTCCGTAACTCCTCCCGGATTGAAAGTTATGGTTGTTTGAAGTTTAGTACACAAAACTCGTCTCCTCATTGAACATGTACAACCTGCACACTGTAAACACACAAAATACTAGATTAAATACATTATGGTATTGTTATTCTCAAACCAAGAGATGCAGAATGCTTGCTCCAATAATCTCCCCCTTTTGATAATAACAAATACCTATATGAGAAATTAGTGAGTTTAAGAATAATTGTGTTTCTAGGTAAGTGTGGTAAAAGATATGCATGAATAATAAGTTTATAACATGGTAGCTTTTAAAGTACAAGTACATACTTTTCCTATATGAAGGCCCACCTACATAAGTGTTCCCTATATATTTTACTCCCCCTAAATATCTAGTCCACTAGATTTCTCAGTTTATTCTCCCCCATTTGTTATTATCAAAAGTGGGTAGGGATGAATATATACCTTTTAAGATTGATTAGGGATAACTTATTGGAAGAATAATAATGATCGAGCAATAGGATAAGATATGCACTTCTTATATGATTACTCCACCTAAATAGCAGCTTCCTATTAATTTTAATGTACCCCCCCTTGAAAGTGAGTGAAAGATCTACCTTAACTCTAGAGGGGGGGGGGGGTGAATAGAGTATTTTAAAATAATTTACAATTCAAAAACTGTAAAGCAGTGGAAGTCTTAATTTATGTATATGTGTAAGGTGCTTGCAAAAAGAAAAACTAAGTAAGCAAGAAATAGGAAATCACACAGCTCACAATAAAGTAAAAAGCACAGCAAACCAGATGACACAAGGAGCTATAGTGGTTCCCCAACAACCTGGGTACATCCACTCTTCTACCACCCTAGGTAGGAATCCACTGCAGGAATAGTTGATCAGGTGTCCTGGGCACCAATGAGCTTTTGATAAGGTGCTCAAAAACCAAAACTAGATTTTTTGATAAGGTGTCTGCCACCACTGAGTTTTGACAAGTTCTCAGAAACCAGCCACAAAACTTTTGAAGGGAGTTTTAGGAAACCCTTTTACAGGAGAGAAAGGAAAAAGAAAATGAGTTTAGTTGTTCTTCTCTGTCAACAATCTAAGAGAAGACAAGTGGAAGATGTTGTCAAGGCTCCCCCTAAAATCTGTAAGGGTTTAGGAAGATGAGCTTTGCTTAGGGTGATAGGCCTTCAGTTGCTTCAGATCTCCAGCAATAGATGATTTCAGCAGATGATGAAATGTGTGTTGTCTGGAGTCCTTGATAATGAAGCTTTTGAACACTTGAAGCTTGAAGGAGTAGAACAGCAAATGATCTCCTTCACAATGATGTTCCTTGTGTTCTTGAAGAATTCTGGCTCAGTAATTCTGTAAGCTTTTGTCTACTGAATCTATTCTCAGAAAATGAATTCTTAATGATTGAATTTTTTGTTCTCTCTTCTGTATATCTTTTTTTAAATCTGTCTGTTCTCTATTGAAAATTATGCTCGAAGGAGTATATCAGATTCTGACTTTAGATAGCCGTTACTCAGTCATAAATGACTTTCATAATTGACAATTGTCTCTGGGGAAAGTCCTAAGTAACATTCCAATTATTCTTCCTTGAAACTTGTTCTAGATTGCTTGAAACGGCTACAGAATCCTTTGTCTTAAATGCTGAGAATAAATCTGAATGAATTCCATAACTGTCCTGAATTTGAATTCTGAAAACGTCGACCTCTCAGAAAATCGTCGATCTGAGCTCAGCTATCGTCGACCTGAGCTCAGAGATTGGATTTATACTAGAGACAGAAAATGTCGACCTGAGTTCTACGATCGTTGACCTGAGCTCAGCGACTTGAAAAACAACTAGAGACAGAGCGTTGATCTGAGCTCGAAGATCGTCGAACGGAGTTCGACGCCTCATTGAACTGAGCTCAGAGATCGTCGACCTGAGTTCGACGTTTCGTCGACCTGAGCTCGACTAGAATTGTCCTAGTCTTCAGCACTTGAATCCTGATCTGTAGAAGGTCTTGAGGGCAGCTTTCAAACCTAAGTACTAATCCTAAGACTCATTCTAATTGACCTATCAGACTATACAGCAAGGTCAAAACAGAATCTTAATCACATAGTGATCCTTACCCAAATTAGTAATAGGGTGTTCCAACAATCTCCCCCTATTTGGGTTTGGATTACTATTTACATGATAGAATGTGAAATAACAAACATACATCAGATTTAAACAAAAAAAAAACAGAAACAACAATGCAGATAATATATGTTGAGCATTGTAGAAACACAGCAAGAGACACAAAATCAGTCAGAAAATAAATATGAGTATCAGCTTACACAAGTTACTCATTGCCCTTTTTGAAAAGAATTTCTCTGTTGGGATTTAGAGCTTCCTTCTTGGATCTTCTATCATCTTCTGCACCTAAGGAGGTTTGAGATCTTGGCCTTGGAACTACAGCCTCACTACGCAGCTTCATATAGTCTTCTGGATTAAAGAATTTCCTTGAAGCATATCTCTCTAATTCTTTCTTTCTATGTTCTGACATGGTTGTGATGTTGGAAGTATCTCTACCTTGCTCTTTAGCCTTCTTAATCTGATCTAATGTAGCAAGTTCTTTCATTCTAGCTATCCATGATAAAGGATTGTTCTCAGGGTCCTCAAATGGAACTGGGGGTTCATATCTGTTGATTGACTCTGAATCAGTTTGAGGATCCCTGGTGACAACTGTATCTATGAGCTTATAAGGGAAAGGACCTGATGTAGAATCAGTAGGGCCTTGTCCTTCCCTTTGGTAAGGATGTTGTCTGGAGTAAGTTCTGTAATCTCTTTGACTTCCTCTATGCTGGCCTCTTCTAGACTGATAACCTCTTTGATGTTGTCCTCTGGGTTGATATCTTTGTGAGGATTGAGAGGAGCTATGCTTTGTAACAGATGACTAAAAAACTGATCCTCCACCAGATCCTGAATCTGGAAGAGGAGGAGGAGGAGGATGAAATTGAGATGATCCTTTTTCATACTTGTCAAGCTTTCTCCTTTTCTTCATGGCCTTAAGCTGGTTCTTAGAATATTGCATCCATGGTTCAGTGATTTGGCAGTCATGCAGAATGTAATAGGGTATATCATTGTCATCTTTGGCTTTTGCAGAAGGTACTCTCATCATGGCCTTACTTCTTGCTTTCCTTTTCTTGGCAATGGTGCCAGAAGAATCATCAGAGTCAGTGTTGAATTGATCACTATCTGAACTCTGGGGTCTGTCATATAAATCATCAATACTTTTGATATACTCTTCTCTTTGTTTTGACTTCTCAAGAGCAACATCAGGAGCATAAACTATTGGAGTAGCAGCAGGAGCAGAAACTATAGGTTCTTCTAAGTAAACAACAAGTTCATCAGTAGCAACAGCATCAACAAAAACAACAGGCAACATATCAATATCAGCAGATTCAACAACTTCAACAGCAGCAGCAACACAAATAGAAACAATAACTTCCTCAGTCTTAAGAGAATTGATATAAGAAGTAATTAGGCTGGGATCACAGATAGTAACAAGCACAATGACCTTAGTAAAGTCTTCAACTCCCTGAGCTAGTAAGCAACTGAAGTGAAGAAAGTAAAAATTAGATAACAGTGACCTGAGGTCAACTGCTAGTACTGGTACTGGGGCTGGAACTGAAGCATCAACAACAATTTCTGGCAGCAATTCCTCTGAAACAGCAGGCACTACCACAACTTCATAGGGCATCTCCCCCTGCCTTGATTCAGTGAGAACTGGATCAAGGCACCCCATAAAATGGATTGCCTGTGGAGTAGATAGAGAGGAGAGCCTGTCAGATAACTCCTTGATAGACTTCAGGAGTGGAGCCATGGAGGTCTCCAGCAGGGCTACTAGCTTGGGAGCCAGTATCCCACAGAGCTTATCTGCCACTGCTGAGAGATCCACTTGCTGAAGTGGGATTTGAGTAGAGGTGGAGGAAGAAATGACTGTTGCTGGTTATGGATGGGCTGCAGGATGTGTGGGTGGGGATGGTAGGATGTTGGGTTGAGAGATTGGGATGGTGGAGATAGAGGTTATGGGTGTGGAGATGGATGGGGTGAAGGATGGTTGGGTGAGAATATCATGGAGGAGTTGTATGTATGAGGAAGTGGAGGGAAGCTCAGTAGGTGAGGAGGGGGAATCATCCATGATGTTGAAAGATAGAATGTCAAGAGGTGGATAATAATGAAGTGGATGGAATTGTTGTTCTGTGGTGGCTGGAGGAGGTGAAGGAGTGGACAGAGGAGATGAAATTATAATGGGGGAGGAGATAGATGTGGAGATGGTTGAGGTGGATATGGAGGTAGAGATGGTTGAGGGAAGAACTGAAGAAGGTTGAGAAGAGGAGGAGGCAGGCAATGCTTCAATGAGGGTAGGGGCCTGAGGGGAAGAGACTGCAACAGTCCTTGTGCCTGAAGCAGTAGTAGTCCTGGTTGGCTTGACTATCTGCCTGTCCCATTTCCCAAACAGGGCACAGGTCAGCCTCATTGATGCATTGATGTGCATCCCACTTGATACAACCAGTTCAGGGCACCTGGAGTGCAGGAATAACCCTATTATCCTCCAAAAGTTTACCAAACTTTTGTTAACTTTCTTCTTAATCAAGTCAAAGAAGAGCTCTCCCTAGTTCAAATGTTTCTTATCCACAAGTGCTCCCATCAAGCAGAACTGATACCTAGAGATGGTATCATGTGCTGAGTGCTTTGCTAACAACACTTTCCCCACAACATCAGCAAGAAATCTATACTCAATAGATAAGTTCTTTTTTAACAACTTGCTAGGGTTAGCGGCAGAATGTCCCATTCTATCTAACATATTCACAGATTCTTCTCCAGATAACTCAATAGAATCATCTCCAGTACTTAATTGAAACACTTCAGTCAGGAGAGTAGGTGTTAGGGATACCTGCGTCCCGGCTATAGTACCAACCAATGTATTCTGATCCAGATTGTGCGCTGTGTAGTCCCATTCTTTGATCTCATCGGCTGCAATCTTCATTCTCATTGTCATTATTTGCACTAGCTGCTGTTCTCTGAATAGGTCCAGAATATCTTTGAAAACCTGATCGCTTCCATCAAAGGAGTCCATATCTATGTCAAAGCCTGTGTCGAATTTCATCTTGGCGAGGGCGACAACAGACACAGCCATTATGTACCTACAAAGATGAACAAACACGACCAAGTGCAGTAGAGTTTGGAGGGAAAGAAAAAGTTTGCAGAGAGTATGAAAGTGCAAAAGAAGAACGACGACCGAAAGAATGATTTTATATTAGGGTTCGATGCTGGAAAGGAAAGATTGTTGAACTCCATTCGACGATCTGGGCTTCTAAAGGAATCTGAAGAGTCTTTAATAACGTCGATCTCCGTTCGACGATATTGGAGAGCGTCGATCTCCGATCGACGATCGCTGACCAGAAAGAAAATAGCCTTGCGCTAGCTAACGACGCTGAACTCCGGTCGACGATTTTGGGAATCGTTGATCTCCGTTCGACGCTTTTTGGGAAAAACGTCGAGCGCAGTTCAGAGACTAAAAAAGCCTACAAACATTAGAAAATTAAAGTTTTTAGCCTAGTCTTGGTCTGTTTTTAGAGTTTTAAAGTCTTGGGATTTATTTTAGACTTCCTCCATCTAACATTCCTAATTGATTTAGGAAGAAGGTATGTTTCTTTTCATCCAAAGGTTTGGTGAAAATATCTCCCCTTTGCAAATTAGTTGGGATATACTGAAGTTCAATTTTATTTTTCTCAACATTATCCCTTAGAAAGTGATGCCTAATCTCTATATGTTTTGTCCTACTATGGAGGACTGGATTTTGTGCTATAGAAATAGCACTGGTGTTATCACAAAATATTTTTGACCCTTCTAAGTTGTAGCCATAGTCTAGGAGCTTGTTTTGAATCCACAAAATCTGTGAGCAATAACTGCCTGCTGCCATATATTCAGCTTCAGCAGTTGAAGTGGACACAGATATTTGTTTCTTATAGAACCAGGAGACAAGTCTGTCACCAAGGAACTGGCAAGTTCCACTGGTTCTTTTCCTGTCTACTCTACATCCAGCATAATCAGCATCTAAAAATCCAGTTAATTCAAATCCTGAGTCTTTTGGATACCAGAGGCCTAGATTTGTATAACTTTTTACATACCTAAGAATCCTCTTAACTAATGTTAGGTGTGACTCTCTAGGGCTTACTTGGAACCTAGCACATATACATGTAGCAAACATTATATCAGGTCTACTGGCTGTAAGGTACAATAGAGAGCCAATCATTGCTCTATATATTGTCTGATCAACATGTTTTCCATGTTCATCAGCATCTAATACAGCATTGGTAGGCATAGGTGTTTTCATATAAGATGCTTCAGACATACCAAATTTCTTAACCAGTTCTTTTGCATACTTGGTTTGATAAATAAATATGCCTTCAGCATGTTGTTTGACTTGCAATCCTAGAAAGAAGGAAAGCTCACCCATGCTACTCATTTCAAATTTAGAATGCATCAGATTGGAAAATCTTTTGCACAAATTTGAATCAGTAGACCCAAATATGATATCATCTACATATATTTGTACTAGTAGGGTATGTGACTTATGGGTTCTAATAAAAAGAGTTTGGTCTACTCTACCCCTTATAAAATCATTTTTCAGAAGAAAGCATGCTAAAGTCTCATACCATGCTCTAGGAGCTTGCTTGAGACCATATAATGCTTTATGCAATTTGAAAACATGGTCAGGATAAGTTGAAGAGATAAAACCTGGAGGTTGTCTAACATAAACTTCTTCTTTGATGTTTCCATTGAGAAATGCACTCTTCACATCCATTTGGTAGACCTTGAATCCTTTGTGAGCTACATAAGCTAGGAATATTCTTATGGCCTCTAACCTTGCAACTGGTGCAAAGGTCTGGTCATAGTCTATTCCTTCTTCTTGAGAATAACCTTGAGCAACTAGCCTTGCCTTGTTCCTTACAATAACTCCTTGATCATCCAACTTATTTTTGAACACCCACTTTGTTCTAATAATTGAGTGATCCTTAGGCCTTGGTACTAGCTCCCAAACTTTGTTTCTCTCAAATTGATGAAGTTCCTCTTGCATAGCAATGATCCAGTGTGGATCTTGTTCTGCATCTTGAATGGATTGAGGCTCAACTTGAGATAGAAAGCAAGTGTGCATCAGGTTCTGGTTGACCTGATTTTTGGTTTGCACACCAGCTGAGATGTTTCCAATCACTTGGGAGATTGGATGATCTCTTGTTGTTACTAAATCAACAGGGGTGTTGATTGTTCACCAACCTGTGTTGTTGTTTCCTCTAGTGGAATAACAACTGGCTCTTCAAAATGGTTCTCTCCAAGATGTTGAACATCTTCTTCATCTTCACTGATTTCATCCTTATGTTGGTTAGGTGAATATACTGAATCCTTCTCTGCAATATGCAATCTGTCCAAATTTTCTGAAAGAGAGTTTACCTGCAAGGGTTCTATGGTAGAAGTGGACTTCTCCTTATAAAACATGTTAGTCTCATCAAAAGATACATGAACAGATTCTTCAATTTTAATAGAAGTTTTGTTATAAACTCTATAAGCTTTACTGATCATGGAGTATCCCAGAAACACTCCTTCATCAGCTTTAGCTTGGAATTTTGCTAAATACTTCTTGTCATTATTTTTAATATAACAAATGCAACAAATTTTTTTGAAATAGTTTACTTTAGGTTTCTTCCCTTTGAGCAATTCATAGGGAGTCTTGCCCTTCAGTTTATGTATCAAACTTCTGTTCAACACATGGTTGGAGGTGTTTACTGCCTCTGCCCAAAAAGATAGAGGAAGGTGAGCATCTGTCAACAATGTAGTAGCAGATTCAATTAGGGTTCTATTTTTCCTTTCAGCTACCCCATTTTGTTGAGGAGTTCAAGGAGCTGAGAAAGTATGCCTGATCCCTTCACTCTGACAAAACTCTTACATAAGAAGAGAATCAAACTCTGTCCCATGATCACTTCTGATCAGGGTAATGTGAGTATTGAACTCAATCTGTATGCATTTGAGAAAATCTGTCAAACACTTAAAGTTATCAGACTTCTTCCTCAGGAAGAATACCCATGTGAATCTAGAGAAGTCATCTACAATTACTAAAGTGTAAGATTTCCCTCCTAAGCTTTGTACTGTAATGGGTACAAAAAGATTCATGTGTAACATATATAAGATCCTAGGTGAATCACTCTTATTAAGTGACTTAAAACTATTTTTAGTTTGCTTGCCTAATTGACAAGCCCTGCAAAGTCCTTCCTTCTTGTAGGGGCCAGAAGGTAGTCCTCTAACAAGGTTGTCCTTGGATAGCCTAGCAATGGTTCTAAGGTTTATATGCCCTAGTCTCTTATTCCAAAGATCATTTGGTTTACAAACTGAATTAAATAAACAGATATCTATATTGGTTGAAAGGAAATCTACTAGATAAATGTTACCTTTCCTTTTACCAGTTAACACTGTTGTGTTATCCTCTGACTTGATCTTGCATAAGGATTTGTTGAATATCACCTGATAGCCTTTATCACAGAGTTGACTGATGCTGATTAGGTTGTGCTTTAGTCCTTCCATATAAGCCACCTTCTTGAATGTGACTGAGCCAATCTGAACAGCACCATATCCTTTTGTTTGACCAAAGTTGAATCTCCAAATATTACTTTAGGTCCAAGTTTGGTTCTGAAGGATGTTAGATTCTCCTTGCTCCCTGTCATGTGCTTTGAGCACCCACTATCCAGATACCATTATTGGTTCATTGCTGGATAGGTCTTCAACTGCACAAAAACAATTTATATGTTTTTGACCCAGTTTACCTTGGGTCTAGGTTGATAACCTTTAAACTCAGAAATAAATGACATCCATGGCTGACTCTTATATCCTTCAGGATGGTATCTCCTAGGAGGCACTATCCATTCAGTATAAGGGTTGAAGCTTTGGGATGAGGGACTTCTAGGATTGATTTTAGATTTACCTCTGAAAGAATGTTCAAAGCTCTGAGCTCCGTTCGACGATCGTCGAGCTGAGTTCGACGATCTTGGGTCAGATCGTCGAGCTCTGTTCGAAGATCGACTATACCAGAGTTCAGAGTTCAGAAGTCGTCGATCTGAGTTCGACGATTCAGCCTTGGATCGCCGAGCTCTGTTCGACGATCATCGAGCTCTGTTCGACATTTTCTGTTGAACTTTGTTTTCCTTAGGTAAATCAGGATTCTTCCTAGTTACCTCTACAACACCCTTTCCTTTATCAGAAATAAATTTAATTGGGGTTGTTAATACTATAGGTTGGCTGGATGAAGCACCCAAGCCCAGTGTACTGTTGAATCTTGAGTTCACTGTGTTTGTGATGTCCATCAGTCTAATGCTTCTCCCATTAAGGGATTCTTCAAACTTCTTTGCCTGGGATAGCTCACTTTTAAGTGAAGCTGTCTCCTCCCTACAGCATTCTAACTCCTTAGAGAGTTTGAGGTTGTCTGATTTTAAGGTGCTATGTTCAGATAATTGATTTTTGAGAGAGATAATCTCTTTCTCAAACTTTAACAGGTCTAAACAAAGTGCCTTAAATTCAGATCTAAAGTCCTCTGAATCAAAATCAAAGGAGTCTATTACCTGGTCTTCTTCAGTTTGAGTTTCAGATTCAGACTCTGACTCTTGTTCTGCATCAAAATTTTGTTGGGAGGCATTGATAGCCATCATGCAGAATTCCTTTTCTTCAGCATCATCTTCATCATCACTTGAGCTTGATGAAGCCTCTGATTCTTCTTCAGTTTCACTCCAGGTTTCTGCAACAAATCCCTTCCTTGTATGTTTATTTTTGCTGGAGGAGGATTTGTTGTAATTATTTCCCCTGGAGTCCTTGTCTTTTCTCCTATCTTTCCTGTCCTTCTTGTCCTTATTCTGATTTTTTGGACAGTCAAGCACAATATGGCTTGGTTTCCTGCATCCAAAACAGATTATTTCTTTATTATTTGACTTGTCATACCTTGGCTTCTCATGCCCTCTGGATGACCTCTTTCTGAAACCTTTCCTGGCCATCTTATAGAATCTTTTGGCCAGCAAGCTCATCAATTGTTCATTGCCTGTGACCTTGTCTTCAGGCAGATCTTCTATAGCTTTGAATGCTATTATCTTCTCCTTCCTGATAGCTGGAGAAGCAACCTTTTGTTCTTCCTCTCTGTTCTTGATGAGCAGCTCATAAGACTTGAGCTTGCCCAACAAAGCTTTAGTAGTAATCTCAGTTAGGCTTCTGGCATCCTTGATTGGCCAGATCCTTGAGTCCCAAGCGCTAGGGAAGCACATTAGGATCTTGTCATTTAATTCAGTTAGAGAGATCTCCTTGTCCAGTGTTTTTAATTCACTGACTATTAGGCTGATCCTGTTATACATGTCAGCCACTGATTCAGTTTCTCCCTTTTTGAAGTTCTCATATTGGCTTATGAGATGGGATATCCTGTCCTTCCTTTCATCAGTAGATCTTGAGACAATTTCAGATAACTTGTCCCATATCTCTTTTGCTGAACTGCATTCAGACACTTTTTGGAATATCTCATCAGACATAGTCTGAGCATGGATATTCATAGCCTTTGCATCTGCAACTTTCCATTTCTTTATTTTTGCATCTGTTCCTGAAGGAGGTTGAGCAACACTTGTACTTGTAATTACTGGGGGTCTTAAACAAATTGTCAAAATAGAATTATAGATGTCCTTATCAATAGAATTCATGTAAAGCCTAATCCTTGCCTTCCAAAGTGCAAACTTAGAAAGGTTTCACACTGGAGGTCTGGTGCTAGCATAATCTTTGTTCTGTGCCATGGTTTTGTTTAAAAATAAATATATAATACACAAAATAAATAACTATCCTCTAAAGAGGGTTGATCTTTTCAGAGATCTTTTGGTTCAGGGGCTAGCCTGTTCAACCAATCTGTTGAAGATTCAGATGTTGAGTAATCAACCTCCCTCTGATACCAATTGAAAGTGAGTGAAATATCTACCTTAACTCTAAAGGGGGGTGAATAGAGTATTTTAAAATAATTTACAATTCAAAAACTATAAAGCAGTGGAAGTCTTGATTTATGTATATGTGTAAGGTGCTTGCAAAAAGAAAAACTAAGTAAGCAAGAAATAGAAAATCACACAACACACAGCAAAGTAAAAAGCACAGCAAACCAGATGACACAAGGAGCTATAGTGGTTCCCCAATAACCTGGGTACATCCACTCTTCTACCACCATAGGTAGGAATCCACTACAGGAATAGTTGATCAGGTGTCCTGGGCACCAATGAGCTTTTGATAAGGTGCTCAAAAACCAAAACTAGATTTTTTGATAAGGTGTCTTGCCACCACTGAGTTTTGAAAAGGTCTCAGAAACCAGCCACAAAACTTTTGAAGGGAGTTTTGAGAAACCCTTTTACAGGAGAGAAAGGAAAAAGAAAATGAGTTGAGTTGTTCTTCTCTATCAACAATCTAAGAGAAGATAAGTGGAAGATGTTGTCAAGGCTCCCCCTAAGATCTGTAAGGGTTTAGGAAGATGAGCTTTGCTTAGGGTGATAGGCCTTCAGTTGCTTCAGATCTCCAGCAATAGATGATTTCAGCAGATACTGAAATGTGTGTTGTTTGGAGTCCTTGATAATAAAGCTTTTGAACACTTGAAGCTTGAAGGAGTAGAACAGCAGATGATCTCCTTCACAATGATGTTCCTTGTGTTCTTGAAGAATTCTGACTCAGTAATTCTGTAAGCTTTTGTCTACTGAATCTATTCTCAGAAGATGAATTCTTGATGATTGAATTTTTTGTTCTCTCTTCTGTATATCTTTTTTTAAATCTGTCTGTTCTCTATTGAAAATTATGCTCTAAGGAGTATATCAGATTCTGACTTTAGATGGCCGTTACTCAGTCATAAATGACATCCATAATTGACAACTGTCTCTGGGGAAAGTCCTAAGTAACATTCCAATTATTCTTCCTTGAAACTTGTTCCAGATTGCTTGAAACGGCTACAGAATCCTTTGTCTTAAATGCTGAGAATAAATCTGAATGAATTCCATAACTGTCCTGAATTTGAATTCTGAAAACATCGACCTCTCAAAAAATCGTCGATCTGAGCTCAGCTATCGTCGACCTGAGCTTAGAGATTGGATTTATACTAGAGACATAAAACGTCGACCTGAGCTCTACGATCGTCGACCTGAGCTCAGCGACTTGGAAAACAACTAGAGACAGAGCGTCGATCTGAGCTCGAAGATCGTCGAACGGAGTTCGACGTCTCATTGAACTGAGCTCAGAGATCGTCGACCTGAGTTCGACGTTTCGTCAACCTGAGCTCGACGAGAATTGTCTTAGTCTTCAGCACTTGAATCCTGATCTGTAGAAGGTCTTGAGGGCAGCTTTCAAACCTAAGTACTAACCCTAAGACTCATTCTAATTGACCTATCAGACTATACAACAAGGTCAAAACAGAATCCTAATCACATAGTGATCCTTACCCAAATTAGTAATAGGGTGTTCCAACACCCCTAAATAATTAGATTTGTGCAATTCATTCTCCTCTTTGGTAGTATCAAAAGAGGGTATTATGTGAGTGTAAGCAATAAGAATTAATGTGATCTATGTGCAATAAAAATGTAATATATAGCGTATTAAATACCACTTGTTAAAAATAAGTATGATGAATCATAATGGAGTAAGCAACATAGATGAAATGATAGAGTAAGCATTTTTATTTCAAGATACCACTTGTAAAAAAAATCATGAATAAGTGTAAGTAGTAATCACATCGAAAAGTATAATATGCATTCTTAAAAATAAACATCTTTTTAGAAAGTAAGAGCATATAAAAGATACTGAGATTTAAAACTAAAAAGTTGATGTTTGAGCTAAAGTTCCAAGAGATGCTATTCGAATGAGATATAATTGCAAACATGATTTGAAAATATCAAGAAAAGATACAAAGCTACAATGTAATTAAATTTGCATTTCAAGCAAACAAAAACATTGAAGTGGCCATGTTTTTCTATCTAGTGCATTTACTTAAGTTTGTAGAAAATTGTGTAGATATGCATTAGGATCCATTTCTCATGAGTAGAAGTTTTATATATGATAATAATGTGTACCAAAGTGATTTGATAAAGTATACAAATGTATTAATCAAAACGAATGACATATATAATGAAATAATATAATATTAAAATACACAACTAAAATTAATTCCACGATATTTCAATGCACATACATAAAAAGTACAACAACCAAGGTGTTTCGCACACACAATGTTCATTAAGACTTATCAAGGAGCGAAGTAGTGCTTGGGGGATCACTTTAATTATTTTTAACTTTGTCTTTATTTTTGTGATCCAGTGTACTAAGAGAAGTGGTGAATACTTTTGTTTTTTACATGACACTTTACAATCCTTTCCAAGGTGCTAAACCTCACAATGCTCATTAAGACTTATCAGGAGGGTGAGTAGTGTTTAGTGGAGTTTTCCTTATCATTTATTACATGCTTTCTATGCTTGTGAGAAAGGACTCTGAATTAACTTGTTTTGCAAATAATATCATTTAAATTTTTTAAACAACTTTTCTCTAATGAATAAGTACATGAAAAACAAAGAATTGAAATAAACAATTCAATGTAGTGTAGGTAATCTATTTATGTATTTTAATTATTATGTTATTATACTACACAACCATGCAAGTATAAGATTAAAAACACATGTTGGTTATCAAAATAAGTGAATGTGTAAAGTCATTATCAAACATAAAACATTACTCATACTTAGAGGCATGCTAAACAATTCTACACATGTTTTTTACAATCAATTTCATTGCACATAATAAGATAATATTCAAGGCATGATAAAATAAAATAATGTTTTAAGAAATGTGAAAACTAAATTAAACATTGTATTTAATCTTTAATTGGTGTAATTAGTCATCCTTGACAATGACAATGAATATTTTTATTTGTTTTGTAATTTTATAATTGGTTTTTTTGTAATATCTTTAAAATAACTAGTATAAAATAATATACACATGTTCAAACCAATATGCATGATATAAATAATCATAAGGTGTAAAATAATGTTCATGCAATGAATATGATATGAGTATTTCCTAGATTAAACTACCCAAGCTATATGTCTACACCCTAGCCCCGTACTAAGTGACAGATGGGCATGAGGAGCTGCATGCATGTCGTAGGTTGGGGTGTTAATCCCATATGCATACAAAAGAGACTGCTACACCTAACACTCTTTCCCCCAGTGCCTCGCAAGGCGCCACTGGAACCCTTCCCCAGGTTAAGGACAAAACATGATTTATAGATTATCGTCTCTAATGCATACAACCTACGTTCTCGCTAAAGTGAGACACATAATATGGGTGAATGATCATGGACATACTAAGAATTTAAGTCTAAGGATGAATTCATAAACTATGACCTTTATGTAAGAATTATTTTTAATTATAGTTTATTTTAAAGTCACATAGTTATTATGAATTTAATTTTAATCTTTCAACTTTTTAAATTCTTTTTAAATGATACATTCTAAGGTTTAGATAAAAGTTAGACACATGTAAACAATAGTGAAACATATCAATACACCAAACATAATACCAATATCCAAACATATGATTCATAATTCCTAAGTGTGATTGAAATAATCAATTTTAGAATAATTCTTGATAGATCATGAATTTTGATTTATGAATAGAATGAATTTAAGAATAGGATATCAGCTAGTCATAATCGATCATAATGGTGTACATGAAGTTTATATTCATCCTTCTTAATTAATTTTAAGTGAAAGCTTGAAAGGTGAATAATATATATAATTCTTTTTAGCTCAAAATATTTTCCAACTTATTTATACATTTCCAAATTACGTTTAAAATTAATTCTTTTTAAATCTCTCCCTAGATCTTGCTACTAGCCCCCCTAGATCTCACCACGATCTAGTCGCTGCACATAAGGAGGATAAAAATCCCTAAGCGTATCTCTCCCTAGATCTTGCTACTAGCCTCCCCTAGATCTCACCACGATCTAGTCGCTGCACACAAGGTGGTGAAAACTCCCTAAGTCACACAAGGACCTAGACGGCACACAAAATGCAGTGATTT
The DNA here is from genome assembly GCA_039513925.1 of Platanthera zijinensis. Taxonomy (NCBI): domain Eukaryota; kingdom Viridiplantae; phylum Streptophyta; class Magnoliopsida; order Asparagales; family Orchidaceae; genus Platanthera; species Platanthera zijinensis. The sequence continues at coordinate 61,261,577 of CM077086.1, forward strand.
CCTCTAAGCCGCACACGGACCTAGACGCCTCACAAAAGGAAGTGATTTCTCTATTGATTACAAAGATGATAAGATAAGTTACAAAATAAAAATTCAGAATAAAAACTCCCTCAAAATGAAGATCTGAAGACGACGACGAATCCTTGCAAAGATTGCCTGAGATGCTGTATAACACCCCAAAAACCATAAGTCCCAAAATGGGGTCATTGAAAGTGAAGGGATAGATACTACTTTAGAGGGGGGGTGAATAGAGTTATCAAATTTTGCACTAGACAAAACTTAATGGTCTACCCAACTCCCTTGGAGTGAAATGCGGAATGAAAAGATTATAGATATAGAATTAACCCTATAGCCTAACACAAGTGTTGTGCACAAACTCAAGCTAACTGTAATTACAGTTAAGGCTTGGAAAACCTAATCAGCAACTAGCAAACCTAGTTATATCTATTCACAGCCACAATGCAGGAATTAAACAAGGCAATCCAGACGACACAAGGAATTTATAGTGGTTCCCCAAACAACTTGGGTACGTCCACTCTTCTACCAACAAGGTAGGAATCCACTCAGGTTTTTGATCAGGTGCCCTGCACCCAACAAGATCTGCTTCAGGTAGATCCAGAAACCCTTTAGACTTTTGATCAGGTGTCTAAAAACCGAACACAGGTTTTTGATTAGGTGCCCTGCCACCAAGGGATACTTTTGAAGGGAGTAATAACCCTATACAGGAGGGGGAAAGAAGGTTAAGATGTCTTCTCTATTTTACAATAGATTAGAGAAGCACAAAGACTTGCACTGAGCTAGAAAGCTCAAGGAATCAAGGCTCCCCCTGGCTCAAAGAATGTCCAGGTGAAGTCTTGCTTCAGTGCAGAAAACTCTTCAGAAAGATCTGAAGGAAAAACTACAAGAAGATAATAAATAATAAAATTAGAAATCTTCAAGCAGCTGTCTTCTTCTTCTTCTTCTTCAAAAGAACTCTGAGTTTAAACTTCCTGGAATAGGAGAACTCAGGTTGAAGAAGAACAGAAGAGCTTAACACTTCTCAGATGAATGGAAATTGCTGAGAGCAGAAAACTTGGTCTTGATGAAGGCTTGAATGCTTAAATGAATAACTGGTTAGCTAGCTCAAATCCTTCTCCAAAGGATTCCTTTTATAGCAGCAACAAGCAACGACTCTCTTCAATTTGAATTATTTGTCTTCTTCTGAAACTTGAGACCTGGGCTGCAAATATCAAAAAGGCAAACAATCTTTGCAGCAAAAACATTCTATAAAAGGTATAAACCTCTTTCGAAGAAGCTGCAGGAAGCAATCTGATAATAAAGTACTAAATAAAGTCTCATCAGAAACAAACTCTTTATAGCAGAAGAAAGACTTTTCAGTCTAACGGCTATAAAGGACTGACAGCAGATAAAGTAAAATACAATGTCAGCTAATAAGACAAACAACTTTATCTGAAAAGATTTGACTCAGGCAGAAGGGATGGAGCAGATATTGCCTGGAAATATTATCACAAAACAACTGAAATAAAATGCCAGATAATGTATTAATTAATTAAATATAATAAATAAATACAAAATAAAAAGGCAGACAGAAAACGTCGAACGACCTTCGGAGATCGTCGACCGACGCACGGAGATCGTCGACCTATCGGGCAGATAGTCGAACGATCCAGATAGTCGAACTATCAAAGGAGATAGTCGAACCATCACACCAGATAGTCGATCTATCAGAAGATAGTCGAGCTATCAGATAGTCGACCTATCAACAGATAGTCGAACTATCAAAGCAAAACCGATAGTCGACCTATCAACAGATAGTCGAACTATCAGAACAGAAACAGATAGTCGAACTATCAGAACAGAAACAGATAGTCGACCTATCAACAGATAGTCGAACTATCAGAAGAAAGCAGATAGTCGACCTATCAACAGATAGTCGAACTATCAAACAACGCAGATAGTCGACTTATCAAACAGATAGTCGAGCTATCAGATAGTTGAACTATCTAAGCAGATAGTCGAACTATCAAAGCACACAGATAGTCGAACTATCAACCGATAGTCGAACTATCCTCGCAGACTGAAAGTCGAACAACTGACAGACGATCGTCGAACAGTTAGTCGACGATAGTCAAGCGGCGTTCGACTATAGTCGAACGAAAAACTACTTAACCAAATTCTTTATCTAGAAAAGCGGGGACTCCACAGCTAGACCACTAACCATTGACCATAGATATTTCTTGGGTCAAGGGACAAAAGGAGAAGACTAAACTCAAATCAAACTAGGGTACCAACAATCTCCCCCTATTTGAGTTAAGTCTCTCAAAAACTAAAACATAGAACTAGCTATAGAGCAATAAAATTAATACAGGAAGTAGATAAACAATTAACTAGCAATTATCAAACAGATAAATAACACTCAAACAAAATTAAGAGTCTACAGAGTCTGGCTTAGGGTTAGAAGAGCTAGGAACAAAGGAAACTTTCCGCAAAGGATCAATGGCCTCTTTCTTAGACATCTTCAAGTCTTGCATGCCAATAATCTTTAATTCTGCAGCCCTTGGAACAACTGCTTCTGGGTGCTTTTCCATATATTTAGAAGGATCAAAAACTTCAGGACTAACCTGGAACTTTTCGAACTCCTTCTTTCTGAATGTAGACATTGTGGTTAATCCAGTAGTGTCCTTTCCTTTAGCTTTTGCTTTCCTGATTTGAGCTGCTCCAACCAATTCGAGAAAACGAGCCATCCTAAAGTTAGGATCAAGCTCAGGACTTTCATAAACAGTCTCAGAAGGAGTATCATCTGGTTCTTTATCTTGATTAACTTTTGAAACAACTTTTTCAGAATGCACTGGCATTGGAGATGAAACCCTTTTCTTTGGAGAAGGAGGAGGGGAAAAGGTTGGTCTTTGATACACAACCTCCTTCACTTGTTCTCTCACTGTATCAGTTCTTTGATAGCCAGAATATGATTTACCTTGAAAACCTTGAGAGCTTTTCCTTGAAGAAGACTGAGAAGGAGCAGATTTTGCTGACGAAGCAGAAGGATTAGCAGAAAGGTTGCCAGAGGCTCCTGCACCGGGAGGTGGAGGAGGTGGACCTCTAGGATTCCATCTAGGGGTAGGACTATCATATCTCTTAGCTTTCTTTCTCTCTTTTTGCTGGTTCTTGGAGAACCACATCCAATGTTGAAACTCTTTTGACTTGGGGTAAATTCCTTTCAGAATATAATATGGAGTATCATTATCACGATTGAGAGGAGGAGGAGCAACAACTTTTCTTTTCTTCTGTGCAGCTTTCTTTTTCTTTGAATTCTCAGATAAATCTGAATCCTCTTCATCCTCAGAATGAGATGAGGGAGGATTGTCATATGGGTCATAGGCTTCAGAAACAGCCTTTTCCTTTAATTTCAGATCAGCTTTCTCTTTTTCCTCTTCTATGAGATTCTGAGCTAGAAGGGAATCCAAATCAAGTCCTGGGGAATCATCCTAAACAGTTGATTTTTCAACTTGCAAATCTTTTTCTTTTTCTTCTAACAAAGATTGTACTCTTTGATTCCAAGCATCTCTTGCTTTCTCTTCTTGATTTCCAGACACATCTTCTATATCATCTAAAAAAGAATCCAGTTCTGGATCTACTTGAACATCAGGAACATCTGGAGCAGCTTCTAAAACAACTACTATAACCTGAGCAGCTATATCTTCTTTAATATAATCTGTAGATTCATGAACACAAATCTGCTAAATAAGCTAAAATCATTCCTTCTAGGTATTCACAAGCTAGCAAATCAATTGACTCGTCAATAAAACGGATGAGTGAATTACCTTCATACTTTACCAACTCCCAGGATTCATCTAGATAGGATGTTATAATGCCTTCTAGGAAACGGGCAACCAAGGGAGTGGTGAGATCTTCTAAACAGACTTTCACAGCAAATTCAGATAACATAACTGCATCAGATATTTCTTTGTCAGATAACACTGAAACTGATTCATCTTGAACTGGAGCAGTCTCTTCTTGAACTGTCATTACTACATCTGTCACCGCTGGAAGATCTGCTGGAAGGGAGGAGGCTGGAAGCTCTGAGACTGGAAGCTCTGAGACATCTTCATAGAACATCTCCCCCTGCCTGATTTCAGTGGAAACCGAAACCAGGCCCCTGGAAGAAGAGGGCTCAGCAGATTTAGAAAGGGATTGGATGGTAGAAGTTAAAGTAGCAATGGAGGAGGCAAGTGGAGCAATTGCCTCTTCAATCATGATTTTGATTGAAGGGGTAATCAACTCCAAAATGCTGGATATGAATGCTGGGGTGACTTCAAAAGAATGTGGGGGATCTGTAGATGATGGAAGATCAGCAGGAGGAATGAATTCCTGTTGAACTGGAGAATGAACAGGAGATGGAGAATGATGTGGAGAATGAACAGGGGACTGATGAGGTGTTGGAGTCCTCTCAGATCCTATCAAATCAAAACTAGGAGCAGATATCCTAGCCAGATGAGAAGGAATAGGAGATGCAGGAGGAGAGGGGATAACAACCGTGGTTGTATCTTGAACAGGAGAAGGAGAAAGTCGTACTTCAGCTGAAGTTGATGGAACTGCAACTGAAGCAGACTGCATAGCAGAAGAAGATTAGGGAAGGGAAAGATGAGCTGAGCCAGCTTCATGAGGGTGAGGAGCGACTGAATCAATCCTAGTGCTCTCTGATGTCGCTGGAGCAACCCTTGTGAGAGCGGGCTTCACAAACGTCCTCTTCCACTTGGAGAACAAATTCGGATCCATCTTCTTACTCGCATTTATGGTTGTTGCAATGGAGACCAGCAGCTGAGGATACTTTTCCTTCAGGAAAATTCCAATAACCCTGCCTAGGGTAACCTCTTTCTTACTGTTCTTTTTCCTTATCAGATCGAACATTACTCCTGCCCAATCAATCCTTTTCTGATTAACAATTGCACACATCAGTGCAAATTGTTGCCTTGTAATGTTGTCATGAGCAGAGTGCTTCCCAAGGAGCACTTTTCCAACTATCTCAGCAAGAAATTTAATCTTAAATGGGAAATTGACCTTGAGCAGCTTGGAGGGAATGCCTTCGGCATGTCCCAGCTCAGTAAGCATTCTTCCAAACTCTTGAGCATCTTGCTCATAATCTTCTTCGCCATTAATCAAACCAAAAACATCAGTCAGAATGGCGGGAGTTAAAATAACCTCTTCTCCGCCGATAGTGCCAGTCATCGAATCGTCAGAGGAGGACGAAGTGAAAGCCCATTCCTTAATCTCGGGAACATTTAACTTTATCCTTGTAGACATTAATCTTTCTAGACCTTGATCTCGGCATAACTGAAGAATTTCCACAATCCCTGCTTCACAGCAACTGAATGCGTCAAAATCGACGCTGAAACCTGCATCGAACTTTACAACAGCTAGCACTGCTGGAGAAATCGCCATTGAATTACTGGAGAAAGCGCGAGAAAGACGGAGAAGACATAGGAGATGAAGCGGCAGAAAATCGCAAGCGGGAAGACAGAATGCGAAAAGTCACGCTCCGTCGACGATAAAACAAAAGATCTTTTAACCTAGGTCGACTATCGGCTTTATATTAGACCGGAGATAGTCGATCTATTTAAAAGATACTGGACCCGATGGTCGAACGGCCGTTCGACGATCGGCCCAGAAGCAGAGTAGTCGACCAATTGTTCGACTATTTCTGGCTTCTCAAACAACAAGCTGTCGTCATCCAGAGATCGACGATAAGCTCGACCTGTTCGACGATCTTCGAACGCCGGTCGACGATCTTCAAACAGATAAGCTATCATTAACCAGAGGTCGATGATAGGCTTGATCCGTTCGACGATCTTCGATCATCATTCGACGATCTTCAAGCAGGTTTCAACATTGGCAGATATAGTCACACTTAGTCTCGTCCATTGATCATGCCTAGTTGAACTAAAAAGAACAGATGCTTCTGTTCATCTAAGGGCTTGGTGAATATATCACCTCTCTGAAACTCAGTGGATATGAACTCAAGACAAATCTTGTTCTTTTCCACACAATCTCTCAGGAAATGGTGCCGAATCGCAATGTGCTTCGTTCTAGAGTGGTGCACTGGATTTTGTGCAATGGAGATAGCACTGGTACTGTCACACATGATTTTGGTGTTCTTGTGTGAGTAACCATAATCCACAAGCTGGTTTTGAATCCACAGGATCTGTGAACAACAACTAGCAGCTGCTATATATTCAGCCTCTGCAGTTGAAGTTGAGACAGAAGCCTGCTTCTTACAGAACCAAGAGACCAATCTCTCTCCCAGGAACTGACAAGTTCCTGAGATGCTCTTCCTGTCAACTCTGCAACCAGCATAATCAGAATCAGAATATCCAATTAATTCAAATTCTGACTCAGCTGGGTACCAAAGTCCTAGATTTGGACATCCCTTCAGGTATCTCAGGATTCTCTTGAGAAGAATCAGATGAGATTCCTTGGGGTTGACTTGGAATCTAGCACAAAGGCATGTAACAAACATTATATCAGGCCTACTTGCAGTTAAATATAATAGGGAACCAACAATGGCCCTATAATTCTTTTGATCAACTGGCTTGCTGTGATCATCAGAATCAATAACTACATTAGTAGCCATAGGTGTAGGCATTGCTGAAGCATCAGCCATCCCAAATTTCTTTACCAATTTCTTGGCATATTTGGATTGGGAGATGAAGATACCATCAGCATCTTGCTTAACTTGGAGACCAAGAAAGTAAGACAGCACACCCATACTACTCATCTCAAACTTAGAGTGCATCAGGTCAGAGAACCTTTTGCAAAGTTTGGGATCAGTGGAGCCAAATATAATATCATCTACATACACCTGAACTAACAGGATTGTGTCCTTGTGGTGCTTGACGAAAAGGGTTCTATCAACTACTCCCCTAGTAAAGTTGTGCTCTAAAAGGAAACTAGCTAGAGTCTCATACCAGGCTCTGGGAGCTTGCTTTAGTCCATAAAGAGCTTTCTGCAACTTAAACACATGTGAGGGCTGAGTTGAAGAAACAAACCCTGGTGGTTGTTCAACAAACATCTCTTCCTTAAGCTCACCATTCAGGAATGCACTTTTGACATCCATCTGGAACACCTTAAACTTCATATAGGCTGCATAGGCCAAGAAGATCCTTATTGCTTCTAGCCTTGCAACAGGAGCAAAGGTTTGGTCATAATCTATACCTTCCTCCTATCTGTAGCCCTGAGCTACAAGCCTAGCTTTATTCCTTACAATAATTCCATTTGCATCCAACTTGTTTCTATACACCCACTTGGTGCCTATGATCAGTTGGCCTTTAGGTCTTGGAACCAAGGTCCAAACTTTACATCTCTCAAACTGATTGAGTTCCTCTTGCATAGCAATGATCCAGTGGGGATCTAGCTCTGTATCTTTAAAGATGAGGGGCTCAACCTGTGAGAGGAAACAAGCGTGCATCACATCCTGTCTTAGCTGATGTCTTGTTTGAACACCAGCTAATATGTCTCCAATCACTTGAGATGTGGGGTGATCTCTAAGTGTGACAATATCAGCAGGTGGGATGTGATCTTCAGCAACATTTGGGATTAATTCCTCAGGAGGAATTTGATCTACTGTTGGTGGTACAACAACAGCTTCTGCAATGTCTTCATCACTGTCTGATTCAGTGATCTGAAGAGTTGATAGTTGAAGAATTTCTTGAGTAGCATCAGGTACCTGCAATGAACTAGAGGAAGGAGAATTTTCCTTCTCCTTGTAAAACATCTGAGACTTATCAAAAGATACATGCACAGATTCTTCAATTTTACAGGTTGATTTGTTATAAACCCTATCAGCTTTGCTTACTTGGGAATATCCAAGCATGATTCCCATTGAAGCTTTTGCTTCAAACTTTCTAAGGTATTCTTTATTGTTCTTATGAATATAAACAACACAACCAAATACTCTAAAATAATTAATTTTAGGTTTCTTTCCTTTAAGCAACTCATAAGGAGTTTTACACTTAAGCTTGTGTATCAAACTTCTATTCAAGACATAATTGGCTGTACTAACGGCTTCTGCCCAATAAGAGAGAGGCATATTAGCATCTGCCAACAATGTACTAGCAGCTTCAATGAGTGTTCTGTTCTTCCTTTCAACTACCCCATTTTGTTGGGGAGTTCTAGGAGCTGAGAAGCTATGTTTGATACCTTCTCTCTCACAGAATTCTTGCATGAGAAGAGAGTCAAACTCAGTACCATGATCACTTCTGATCAAGGCCACATGAGTAGAGTACTCAGTCTGCACACATAGTAGAAAGTCTGTAAGGGCTTTGAAGTTATCAGCCTTAGTTCTCAAAAAGAAAACCCAACTGAACCTAGAGAAGTCATCTACAATTACTAAGGTGTAATACTTCCCTCCTAAACTCTGTACATTTATTGGGCCAAAAAGGTCCAAATGTAATAAGTACAAGATTCTAGGAGAATCACTCTTATTTACTGATTTAAAAGAGTTTTTGGTTTGCTTGCCTAGCTGACAAGCCTTGCATAGACTCTCCTTCTTGTAGGGGCAAGAAGGTAAACCTCTAACAAGGTTGTGTTTAGATAACCTAGATATATTTTTAAGGTTAACATGACTAAGCCTCTTATGCCACAAAGAATTATTATTAATTGTTACTTCATTAAATAAACAGATTTCAGAATGAGTTGAGTTGAAATCTACTAAATAAATATTACCTATTCTAATGCCTACTAAAACAACATTATTATTTAAAGTAATATTACAAGAAGAGTTAGAAAATGAAACCTGGTAGCCAGCATCACATAGCTGGCTGACTGAAATCAAATTGTGCTTCAGTCCTGTCACATATGCAACTCTCTTGAAAGTAACATCTCCAATTGTAATCCTGCCATAGCCTTCTGTCTAACCACAGCTGGAATCTCCAAAGATAACCTTTGGGCCGAGCTTAGCTTTGAATTTTGACAGATGATTTTTATTTCCTGTCATATGCTTGGAGCATCCACTATCCAAATACCACTTATTTTGAGTGATAGGATAGACCTTCACCTGCAAGACATTTATTTAGACAGAGTGGACCCAGGTAACCATGGGTCCCTTGTTTTTCACATAAGAAAAGCTAGAGATAAATGAAAATGCAGGCTGAGGGTGATAACCTAATGGGTGAGATCTCCTAGGTGGGATTCTCCATGCAGATGATGGGTCAACAAACCTAGGGTTTCTATTTTCATTTAGGTTTCTACGGGTTTGATTATGATTTTGAAAATCATATTGAAAACGTCGATCGATGTTCGACGATGGGCGCTCAGATAGTCGAGCTTCGTTCGACCATTGAGCTTCCGATCGTCGAGCGGCGTTCGACGCTCTTTGCATTTCTTTAAAAAATTTCTTCCTCTTTTCTCTCTTAGCTTTATTTAAAGTTTTATTAACTTGGTTTACTTGCTCAGTGTTCTTCATTCCACTAGCTGAAATGAAGTTCACTGGAGTTGAAAGATTATTTTTAAGAATAACTGGGGGTTCACTGGGAGAAGCTCCTAAGCCTAGTTTGTTATTGCCTGACCTAGTGTTAGTCATGCTGGTTATCTCTAACAGCTTAAGGCTTCTACCATTTAGAGATTCCTCTAACCTTTTAGACTTAGCTAACTCTATTTTAAGAAATTTAATTTTTTCACTACAAGTAGTGAGATCTTCCTTTAACCTAATATTTTCTGTAGCAATTAATTCTGAGTCAGCTAACTTATTTCTAAGTTCTTTAATCTCTTTTTCTGAACTAATTAAGTCTAAGCATAAGGATTTAAAATCTAATTTAAATTCTTCAGAAGTGAAGTCATAAGAAGATAGTACCTCATCTTCTGTTGGCATTTCTTCTTCTGAATCTGAACTCTCTGCAGCAGAGTGGTTGCTGCAGGCATCTATTGCCATGAGGCAAACTTCTTTTGCCTTCTTCTCTTCCTCATCCTCACTGGAGCTAGAGGAGGAAGATTCTTCATCAGAATCACTCCAGGTTTCAGCAATGAAACCTCTCTCCTTCTTCTTGTTCTTGTAGGAGGATGGCTTGGAGTGCTTCCTGTGCTGTTCCTTTTCTTTCCTTTTGTCTTTGTTCTTCTCTTCTGGACAATCTGGTAAGATATGTCCAGGTTTCCTGCAACCATAACATATAATTTCTTTAGCAGGTGAACGGTCATACCTTGGTTTGTCTTCATAGCGTGAAGACTTCTTTCTGAATTCCTTTCTCCCCATCTTGAGAAACCTCTTGGCAAATAATGCCATTAGTTCCTCATTTGATTGGCTGCCTTCAGAAGCATCAGCAGCCTTAAGAGCTAGAGATTGCTCTTTTCTTGTTGGAGTAGGGGTCTTTGCTTCTGCTTCTGCTTCCCTTGTCTTCAGCACTTGCTCAAAAGACTTGAGCTTGCCGAGAAGGGCTTCAGTTGAAATCTCATTTGTACTTCTGGCTTCCTTGATGGGCCAGATCATTAGATCCCATGTGCTAGGGAAGCACATAAGAATCTTATCATTGACCTCTGTCAATGATATGTCCTTGTCAAGGGTCCTCAGCTCATTGATGATTGAGCTGAGCCTGGTGTACATGGCTTCAACTGATTCAGCATCAGTTTTCTTGAAGTTTTCATATTGTGAGATAAGGTTGGACCTTCTGTCCTTCCTTTCATCAGCTGAACCAGCTACAATCTGGTTCAGTGTATCCCATATAGCTTTTGCTGAAGAGCAGTCAGCTACCTTCTGGAATACCTCATCAGACATTGTCTGAGCCAGAATGTTCATCGCCTTGGCATCTGCTATCTTTGCCTTCTTGTACTCATCATTGTAATCTGGAGGAGGCACTGCACTCATATCAGATGATGAGGCAGTAGCAGCAGCAGGTGCTCTTGGGGGTCCTGACAAAATAGAAGCAAAGATGCTTTCATCAATAGAATTCATATATAATTTTATCCTTGCCTTCCAGATGCCAAACTTAGCTAAGTTGCATGCTGGAGGTCGGGTGCTAGAATAATCCTTGGACTGGGTCATGATAGTGAATATCTATAAACTTTGGTATCTATCAGGATCTTGTGACTTAGGTGTTAGCCTATTCAGTCAGTCAACCTCCCTCTGATACCAATTGAAAGTGAAGGGATAGATACTACTCTAGAGGGGGGGGGGGGGTGAATAGAGTTATCAAATTTTGCACTAAACAAAACTTAATGGTCTACCCAACTCCCTTGGAGTGAAATGCGGAATGAAAAGATTATAGATATAGAATTAACCCTATAGCCTAACACAAGTGTTGTGCACAAACTCAAGCTAACTGTAATTACAGTTAAGGCTTGGAAAACCTAATCAGCAACTAGCAAACCTAGTTATATCTATTCACAGCCACAATGCAGGAATTAAACAAGGCAATCCAGACGACACAAGGAATTTATAGTGGTTCCCCAAACAACTTGGGTACGTCCACTCTTCTACCAACAAGGTAGGAATCCACTCAGGTTTTTGATCAGGTGCCCTGCCACCAACAGGATCTGCTTCAGGTAGATCCAGAAACCCTTTAGACTTTTGATCAGGTGTCTAAAAACCGAACACAGGTTTTTGATCAGGTGCCCTGCCACCAAGGGATACTTTTGAAGGGAGTAATAACCCTATACAGGAGGGGGAAAGAAGGTTAAGATGTCTTCTCTATTTTACAATAGATTAGAGAAGCACAAAGACTTGCACTGAGCTAGAAAGCTCAAGGAATCAAGGCTCCCCCTGGCTCAAAGAATGTCCAGGTGAAGTCTTGCTTCAGTGCAGAAAACTCTTCAGAAAGATCTGAAGGAAAAACTACAAGAAGATAATAAATAATAAAATTAGAAATCTTCAAGCAGCTGTCTTCTTCTTCTTCTTCTTCAAAAGAACTCTGAGTTTAAACTTCCTGGAATAGGAGAACTCAGGTTGAAGAAGAACAGAAGAGCTTAACACTTCTCAGATGAATGGAAATTGCTGAGAGCAGAAAACTTGGTCTTGATGAAGGCTTGAATGCTTAAATGAATAACTGGTTAGCTAGCTCAAATCCTTCTCCAAAGGATTCCTTTTATAGCAGCAACAAGCAACGGCTCTCTTCAATTTGAATTATTTGTCTTCTTCTGAAACTTGAGACCTGGGCTGCAAATATCAAAAAGGCAAACAATCTCTGCAGCAAAAACATTATATAAAAGGTATAAACCTCTTTCGAAGAAGCTGCAGGAAGCAATCTGATAATAAAGTACTAAATAAAGTCTCATCAGAAACAAACTCTTTATAGCAGAAGAAAGTCTTTTCAGTCTAACGGCTATAAAGGACTGACAGCAGATAAAGTAAAATACAATGTCAGCTAATAAGACAAACAACTTTATCTGAAAAGATTTGACTCAGGCAGAAGGGATAGAGCAGATATTGCCTGGAAATATTATCACAAAACAACTGAAATAAAATGCCAGATAATGTATTAATTAATTAAATATAATAAATAAATACAAAATAAAAAGGCAGACAGAAAACGTCGAACGACCTTCGGAGATCGTCGACCGACGCACGGAGATCGTCGACCTATCGGGCAGATAGTCGAACGATCCAGATAGTCGAACTATCAAAGGAGATAGTCGAACTATCAAAGGAGATAGTCGAACCATCACACCAGATAGTCGATCTATCAGAAGATAGTCGAGCTATCAGATAGTCGACCTATCAACAGATAGTCGAACTATCAAAGCAAAACCGATAGTCGACCTATCAACAGATAGTCGAACTATCAGAACAGAAACAGATAGTCGAACTATCAGAACAGAAACAGATAGTCGACCTATCAACAGATAGTCGAACTATCAGAAGAAAGCAGATAGTCGACCTATCAACAGATAGTCGAACTATCAAACAACGCAGATAGTCGACCTATCAAACAGATAGTCGAGCTATCAGATAGTTGAACTATCTAAGCAGATAGTCGAACTATCAAAGCACACAGATAGTCGAACTATCAACCGATAGTCGAACTATCCTCGCAGACTAAAAGTCAAACAACTGATAGACGATCGTCAAACAGTTAGTCGACGATAGTCGAGCGGCGTTCGACTATAGTCGAACGAAAAACTACTTAACCAAATTCTTTATCTGGAAAAGCGGGGACTCCACAGCTAGACCACTAACCATTGACCATAGATATTTCTTGGGTCAAGGGATAAAAGGAGAAGACTAAACTCAAATCAAACTAGGGTACCAACAAGGGTGGGTGACACGGCCTGGGATACATGCATGTCCCAGGGCGTGTCCAGTGCACACGGCCTGGGACACAGGCGTGTCCCAGGGCGTGTCCTTTACGGTGGGCGTCGAGTCGAGTTCTCGAGATAGCACGGTTGACGATCGTCGAGAGGCTACACGGCCTGGGACACGGGCGTATCCTAAGGCATGTCCTGCTCGGGTGAATAACCGGGTAGTGTTGAGTGGCGATCACGACCTGTGACACGGGCATGTCACAAGGGAGTGTTTGGTATTTGGCTAAGGATACGGGCGTGTTCCTTAGCCATGTTCTTCTCGGGTGATTTGGTCCTGTGTTGAAAGGGTGACACATCCAGTCACACGGCCATGTCAAGTTGACACGGGCATGTCTACCCTGTAACATGGGCGCGTTGGAGCCCATTTTCTGATCTAGTTTGAGTCAGTTCGTGCACCGCTTGGAGTACACAGCCTGTGACACGGGCGTATCACAGGTCGTGTCAAGTCAAATTTGGACTTTTGGGCAGCTCTTGACCATCCAATTATTTCTATTTGGATCCAATGGCCCAGGTGCTTTCCTGTAGTGATAAGACTGGGGGTTGGCATCTTCTCTCATTCATACCAAGAGAGAAAAAGGGAGAGCTTGGAGAAAGGAGGAGGAGAAGGGCAAGCAAATTGTAGAGCTCCCGCGGTCCGATTAGAGATCCGAGCCTAGTTTTGTGGAGGCAAAGCTGCTGCGGTGCTTTCCAACTGGCTAGATTTTCGATGGCTCCCAAGAGATCGTCAAGGGTAACGATCTTCCTTCTTGGACATGTGAAGTCATCCTTTATGCATGAGTAAGGAATCCTCTCCACCAAAAGGTGGAAAGAGTGAGTGATTCCGGTGGGTTGATAGTTGTTATCCCCTGTTGAGTGTATCTAGACCCAGAAGTGTGTACTATGGGATATACATGTTGTGTGAAGCCCATCTAGACATGTTGGTCTGGATTGGTGATGTTGTATTTACGCACCGGAGAAGACTCCGCGTATACTCGTGTAGTTAGTAGGGTCGATTGGTTGTGCCTGTGAAGGGGAGTAGCAGGAAATACTGGAATGTGGAATTCCAGGAAAATGCCCTTGTGCTATTTGTGCTGTGGCTACGGTGTAGCTAGTCCTTGATGGACAATACAACCAGTCTTATTTGGATAGTGTGGCTATTGTGCAGCCAGTCCTATTTGGACAGTGTGGCTATTATGAAGCCAGTCCTTGGCGGACGTTATGGCTTGTATGAGCTGCGAGCTCTTAAAAAGGCTTCGTGCCGAACAGGAAAGGTGAAACCGACCCGCGCCTTTAGTGTAGCCTCGAGTATGCTGTACTTGGTGATGGCAAGGCGATTTGAGCAACGGGGGGGAGGGGGGGGGGTTATCTGTACCTGCGTTATCTCCGTCCGACAGGAGGACTGAGTGATGGTCATGTTGGAGCGCATAATGAGAGTCTTAGGCCTGCGCGTCATTAAGACAAAATGCTCAATAACGTTTAAACGGTGGTGTTGACCCTGGTTCACTGGTGCACCAAGAATGTGCCCTAAGTGCACGGATCGTCGGGCCTTATGGCTGGTGGTTGTGTTGGCTATAATGTGCGTGAGAGCACAATATATGCTATATTGATGATGTATTGATTTGTAGGGAAGGAATGCCACTGCCCCGAGAAAGGGGAAGGATTGCTATAAATTAGTCAGCTGAATGCTGGCCGTTGCCTTGTTTGCCACCTTCTTGGTGGATTGTCCCTGTGCTGGTGCTGGAGAGCCGAGCGGGAAATGAAGGGCTGATGCCCTTGCTGCTGCTGTTGCCACTCTTACTGTTGTTGTTGCTGCTAGCCCTTGAAGTCTAGCTAGTTATGTTTTCTTTATTTCATGTATGCCCGACCTGCGCACCGAGGTCTGTAATCCATATTGTACAAAGAGGAACTATAAGGCCTTAAGGTCAAACTGTGGTATTTGTTATCCTCTCATTTGACTGGTTGTATATATAACTTTGGTTTATATATATAGTGGATATTCCTGGTATGAGTTCAGCCTACTGTTTAATATTCCACTAGCATGCTCTGAGTTAGGATGCATTGGTGGTATTAACCTGTGACCTCGCCGTCTATTTGTGGTATATAGTGTGGGTCCCCGGCCGGACCTTCTATTATATGTTGCTTAACTGGTGGAGTCGTTACATTTTGGTATCAGCTTGTCTCGGTCTTCCACTTTCGAATTCGTGGTCGAATTCTTTTGTGGTGTGGCGAGCACGTGTTTGTGCGAACCGTTGTAACACTAATGAACTTTGGAATATCCACTAAGGAATGCAAATACACTTGTTTGAGGAATCTGTGCGTTCTTACTTTGTTTTTATTGCTTGCGTATTGTCGCTAATGTGTGTCTTGTCCACCCATAGGTGACTCGTAGCGGTGTTGGGCAGTCTGAGCCCCAACGCTCTGATGAGAGTGCGACACCAGCTGAGGTGCCAACACCTCCTCCATCTGCGAAAACTATTCGATTAGTTAATGAGGCTCTATTTGCGATGATTTGGCCGACCAGGCAGGCTCCGCCGGCAGTGGTGCCAGATCGTATTGGTGTCAGACCCGGACCAGTTGAGGTTATGGATCTGCGAGCAGCTGAACAACAATTGAAGCAATTCATGAGCTTCAATCCGCCTACGTTCACGGGACTGGGATCCCTAACGCAGGCAGAGAACTTGTTATCGCGAGTCAAGCGTATCTTGACGGCGATCAGGACGGAGGAAACTCAAAAGGTCACTTTGGCCATCTTATTGTTGGAAGGAGAGGCGAGGTTATGGTGGGACGAGGTTGAGTTACACCATTTGGCGGGCAGGCAATTGACTCAAATATCAATTGAGGAGTTCTCTGGCATGTTTTTGGAAAAACATCTACCAGCAGTAAAACACATTGCTATGGAGAACGAGTTCCAGTGGCTAACGCAAGGAGAAAATTGCGTTGATGCGTACTTGCATGAATTTACAAGATTGGGACGGTATGCAGGATCAATCTTCGCCGATGAATAAAGAAAAACGAATCGGTTCTATGAAGGATTGCGGGATGAGTTGAGGTTCCTGCTTTCTAGTTCAATGAACCAAGGATTTTAGGCTTTGGTTGATACAATGTGCGCGCTTGAGAAGGACATGAAGCGGGTGCAAGGCAGGAAGGACTTGGTTGTGGCAAAGCTCGAGTTCAAAGCACCCCGCTCTGGCAAATCGTATTACCAGATGAAGTGGGGGCAAGAGGTCCAAGACTTCTGGGCAAGCTTCTATGACGGTTGCATCGGGAGCAACGTCGAGGCCGGAGTCTCGTACATGCTTTACCTGTGGCAAAGTGGGGCATATAGCCCGTGATTGTCAGGTTGCTCAACCCAAAGGAGAAAAGAAGGCGGGTGTGTCTTATGCTGAGAAGGGCAAAGCAGTAGTTGATTCCTTTGCATCCCAGGCACAGTCCAGAGTGTACAATCTTGGCCAACAGGAGGCTATCAAGCAAAGTGACGTCATCACAGGTACGAGCTAAGTTAATGCTTGTTTTAATGATTGCATATTTTGTATGTAGCTTGTGCATAATGTGTGTGCTGCAGGCTTTGTTCTGATTTGGAACAATCTGGCGAGAGCCCTGTTTGATACGGGTGCTTCATATTCTTTTCTGTCTAAGGACTTCGTAGCTCGAATTGGAGTACCGAGTCACATGACGATAGATTGTGTAAAAGTGCTATTACCGAATGGTTGTGTCATGCTTGCGGATAGGACATGCGATGTGGAAGTGTATATAGGAAATCGGGAGTTCGGATTGAGGGCATCTGTGCTACCGCTATCATAGTTTGATGTGATCTTTGGCATGGACTGGCTCTCGGAGCAGCGTGCCTTTATTGATTGCAACTCAAAGTAGATCACACTAGGCCAGAGTACCGAGCTTGAGATGAAGTTTGCTGGTATGCGAGGAGTAGGCGGGACCTTATTGTCTGCGCTCTAAGTTGTCAGTGCTGTTCGGAAGGGCGCGGAGTTATTCTTCACGCATATTCAGGTTGTTGAGCCAAAGGCCAGTGTAAGTGAAGTTTCGATTGTGTCAGAGTTGTCTGATGTATTTCCTAAGGATCTTCCTGGGTTACCGCCCCAGCGGGAGATTGACTTCTCGATTGAGTTGGTGTCAGGTGCGAAACCTATGGCCCAAGTATGTCACCTTGGAGCGCACCTGTTTTATTTGTGAAAAAGAAAGACGGTAGTTTGCGATTATGTATTGACTACCGCGAATTGAATAAGCTGACGAAAAAGAATAAATATCCGATTCCACGGATTGATGACCTCTTCGATCAGCTAGTGGGGTCAACCGTCTATTCAAAGTTGGATTTAAAATCGAAATATTATCAATTGCGGATTCGGGAAAGTGACATTCCCAAGATAACGTTTGGGACACGCTACGGTCATTATGAATTCACGATAATGCTGTTTGGCTTATGTAATGCGCCTTCGATATTAATGGATCTAATGCACTGAATGTTCCGAGAGTACTTGGATCTATTCGTAATTGTATTTATTGATGATATTATCGTGTACTCTCAGTCGAAAGCTGATCATGCAAACCATTTGCGGTTGGTATTGCATACCCTGCGGAGGAACAAGCTGTATTCCAAGTTCTCAAAGTGTGAGTTCTGGCTATTGTCAGTGGCTTTTCTAGGCCATGTGGTAAGTGGAGAGGGCATAATAGTAGATCCGGCAAAGATAAGTGCCATACAGGATTGGCCAGTGATGTCTTCAGTGGATGAAGTCAGGAGCTTCCTTGGACTGGCGGGCTACTACAGACGGTTTGTGGAAAACTTCTCACGGATTGCTTTACCTCTAACCACGTTGACGAGAAAAGATCAGAAGTTTGTTTGGACGCCGGAGTGCGTGCGAGCTTTTGAAGAGCTGAAGAGTCGTTTGACCACGACACCTGTATTGACGTCGCCATGTAGTGCAGACGGCTATGAGATCTACAGTGATGCTACAGGGAATGTCTTAGGCTGCATTCTTCTGTAATTTGGTAAAGTGATTGCTTATGGTTCACGCTAGTTAAAGGTGCATGAACGAAACTACACCGTCCACGACTTGGAGTTGGCGGCGGTAATCTTTGCGCTAAAGTTGTGGCGACACTATCTCTATGGCGTAAAAGTGGATATCTATACAGATCACAAGAGCCTAAAGTATTTGTTAGTCAGAAGGATCTGAATATGCGACATCGGAGGTGGATGGAGTTCCTCGGGGACTACACTTTCGATATTCACTATACTCCCAGGAAGGTAAATGTGGTCACTGATGCTTTGAGTCGTAGGACGCCAGTACGGGGAAACTGGTTGCAGAGACATGATGAGTGGCTAATCCAGGAGATGGAAGCATTAGAGATATCTTATGTTGATAAGGATGCTACAGCCGACGCATTCTTGAACATGACAGAGGTACAATATGACCTTGCGGACAGAGTTTGGCGAGCAACGGAGCTTGATGAAAGTCTCCAATGATATGCAAAGGATGGTTCCGGTGACCAATTCTCCTTGGATGATGGCTTATTACAAAAAGATGGTTGGTTGTGCGTCCCAAGTATGGGGAAGTTGAGAGAAGAGTTGATGTACGAAGCGCACTTTGCCAAGTACTCAATTCACCCTGGGAGCACAAAAATGTATAGAGACATGAAGAAGTTGTTCTGGTGGCCCGGACTAAAGAAAGACATAACACGTTATGTGGCGGAATGTCACACTTGTGCTTTGGTGAAAGCGGAATGCCAGATGCCTGGTGGTTTCCTGAAGTCATTACCGATTCCGGAGTTGAAGTTTGATGATATTTCAATGGATTTCGTACACGGGTTGCCGAGATCTCAATGCAGTCATGATTCTATCTGGGTGATTGTAGATCGGTTGACAAAAGTGGCTCACTTCCTTCAAAACAAGAGAGACGATTCAGTGGAAACCCTGGCTAAGCTCTATGTGGAGCAGATTGTTCGACTACACGATGTTCCTCAGAGCATTGTCAGTGATCGTGATGGGAGATTCACCTCAACTGATTGGAGGCTAATTCATCAAATGTTTGGCATAAAATTAGCATTCAGTACGGCCTTTCATCCCCAAACATAATGCCAGACTGAGCGAACCAACAGGACGATGGAAGATATGCTCCGTATGTGCGCCCTGGATTTCGGTAAGAAATGGGAAGAGTATATATATCTGGTGGAATTTGCCTATAATAATAGCTACCAAGTGAGCATTGGTTTGGCACCATTTGAAGCTCTATATGGTCGTAAATACCGTACACCATTAGCTTGGGCAGAAGTAGGCGAATCCAAGCTTAATGGGCGAAAGGAATTCGAAGAAGCTACCTCGATAATACGCTCTATTAGGGAGAGGCTATTGATAGCCCAGGATCGACAAGCAAAGTACTACAATTCCAAGAATCGGAACGTGGAGTTCGCGGTGGGCGATTGGGTCTATTTGAAGATCAAACCCTTCAAGGGCATATCTAGGATTCAACATTTGAAAAAGCTAAGTCCGAGATACCTTGGTCCATTTGAAGTGGTGGAGCGAGTCGAGGAGCTGCCTATCGGCTAGCGCTTTCAGTAGAGTTGACTGGATTGTATGATGTATTCCATATCTCAGTACTTCGCAAAGTCGTCAAGGATCCAGCTCAAGTAGTTGAAAATGATCGTGTACTGGTCGAGTATGGGCTAACGACGAATGTTAGGCCCATTCGAATCGAGGATCGAGCCGAGAAATAGTTGCGGAACAAGATGATCAGGATGGTCAAAGTCCGGTTAGACAATTGTGGCCGTGAGGAGCTAATATGGGAGCGAGAGCAGACCATGCGAGCTGAGTTTCCCGAGCTTTTTGTATAAACTGTTGACCGTGTATATTCTATTGTAACAGATCTTTTAGCATGATAGCATTGTGATGTTTGTTCCCTTGCTGCGTACAAATTTTGGGATGAAATTTATATTAAGGAGGGGAGGATTGTAACACCCCAAAAACCATAAGTCCCAAAATGGGGTCAGGCTGGGTGACACGGCCTGGGATACGGGCATGCCACAGGGCATGTCAAGTGCACATGACCTGGGACACGGGCGTGTCCTAGGGCGTGTCCTTTACGGTGGACGTCGAGTCGAGTTCTCGAGATAGCACGGTCGACGATCGTCAAGAGGCAACACGGCCTGGGACACGGGCGTGTCCTGCTCGGGTAAATAACCGGGTAGCGTTGAGTGGCGAGTAGGGCCTGTGACACGGGCGTGTCACAGGGGCATGTTTGGTACATGGCTAAGGACATGGGCGTGTGCCTTAGTCGTGTTCTACTCGGGTGATTTGGTCCTGTGTTGAAAGGGTGACACGGCCCGTCACATGGCCGTGTCAAGTTGACAAGGGCATGTCTACCCTGTGACACGGGCGTGTTGGAGCCCGTGTTCTGATCTAGTTTGAGTCGGTTCGTGCACTGCTTGGAGTACACGGCCTGTGACACGGGCGTTTCACAGACCGTATTAAGTAAAATTTGTACTTTTGGGCAGCTCTTGACCATCCAATTATTTCTATTTGGATCTAATGGCCCAGGTGCTTTCCTGCAATGATAAGACTGGGGGTTGGTATCTTCTCTCATTCATACCAAGAGAGAAAAAGGGAGAGCTTGGATGAAGGAGAAGGAGGAGAAGGGCAAGCCATTGGTGGAGCTCCTACGGTCCGATTAGAGATCCGAGCCTAGTTTTGTGGAGGCAAAGCTGCTGCGGTGCTTTCCAACCGGCCAAATTTTCGATCGCTCCCAAGAGATTGTCAAGGGTAACGATCTTCCTTCTTGGACATGTGAAGTCCTCCTTTATGCATGAGTAAGGAATCCTCTCTACCAAAAGGTGGAAAGAGTGAGTGATTCCGGTGGGTTGATAGTTGTTATCCCCTGTTGAGTCTGCATCTAGACCCAGAAGTGTGTAGTACAGGATAGGCATGCTGTGTGAAGACCATCTGGACATGTTGGTTTAGATTGGTGATGTTGCATTTACACACCGGAGAAGAGACCGCGTATACTCGTGTAGTTAATGGGGTTGATTGGTTGTGCCTGTGAAGGGGAGTAGCAGGAAATACTGGAATGTGGAATTCTAGGAAAACGCCCTTGTGCTGTGGCTACGGTGTATCCAGTCCTTGATGGACAATGCAGCCAGTCCTATTTGGACAGTGTGGCTATTGTGCAACCAGTCCTATTTGGACAGTGTGGCTATTGTGAAGCCAGTCCTTGGCGGACGTTATGGCTAATGTGAGCTGCGAGCTCTTAAAAAGGCTTCGTGCCGAACAGGAAAGATGAAACCGACCTGCGCCTTTAGTGTACCTTCGAGTACGCTGTACTTGGTGATGGCAAGGCGATTTGAGAACCAGGGGGGTTGATCTGTACCTGCGTTATGTCCGTCCGACGGGAGGACCTGAGTGATGGTCATATTGGAGCGCATAATGAGAGTCTTAGGCCTACGCGCCATTAAGACTAAATGCTCAATACCATATAAACGGTGGTGTTGACCCTGGTTTGCCGGTGCACCAAGAATGTGCCCTGAGTGCACGGATTGTCGGGCCGTATGGCTGGCGGTTGTGTTGGCTTGAATGTGCGTGAGGGCGCAATATATGCTATATTGATGATGTATGGCTTTGCAGGGAAGGAATGCCACTGCCCCGAGAAAGGGGTAGGATTGTTATAAATTGGTCAGCTGAATGTTGACCGTTTCCTTATTTGCCATCTTCTGGGTGGATTGTCCCTGTGCAGGTGTTGGAGAGCCGAGCGGAAAGTGAAGGGTTGATGCCCCTGCTGCTACTGTTGCCGCTCTTGCTGTTGCTATTACTGCTAGCCCTTGAAGGCTAGCTAGTTATGTTTACTTTATTTCATGTATGGCCGGCCTACGAGCCGATGTCTATAATCCATACTGTATAAAGAGGAACTATAAGGCCTTAAGGCCAAACTGTGGTATTTTTTATCCCCTCGTTTGAGTGGTTGTATATATAACTTTGGTTTATATATAGTGGATATTCCTGGTATGAGTTCAGCCTACTGTTTAATATTCTGCTAGCATGCTCTGAGTTACGATGCATTGGTGGTATTAACCTGTGACCTCGCCGTCTATTTGTGGCATATAGTGTGGGGCCCGGGCCGGACCTTCAATTATATGTTGTTTAACGGATGGAGTCGTTACATGCTGCACACAAACCGTCTCTTCTTTTCTCTTGAATGTTCTTGGGTAAGTGGGAGTTTCTGAAGGATGGAGCTCTCTGGATGGAATGTACGTGAAATAATTCTCAAGGTAATGAAATTCATTTTTCTCCACAGAAGAATTCAGCCTTTTTATATTTTTGGGATATTGCCCGACGATAGTGGCTATCGCCTTCCAAATTGTGGCTTATTGGCTGGCTCGTGTGGAACATGGCCTTCGTCACGCCAACGTCATGTTTGATATCGTATTGCAATAGTGGCTATCGCTTGGCGATATCTCCTTTTTTACTTTTTTCGTACAAAACTATTCCAGAGTGTAGATGACTTCGTTCTCATTCCGAAATGGGGTGGCACGTTCCGTAACTCCTCTCGGATTTAAAGTTATGTCTGTTTAAAGTTTAGTACACAAAAATCGCCTCCTTATTCAACTTATACAACCTACACACTATAAACACACAAAATACTAGATCAAATACATTACGGTATTTATTATTCTCAAACCAAGAGATGCGGAATGCATGCTCCAACAGTGCGCACGTCCCTATGTACACACGTTCCTTCTTGTGTGCACATCTATAAGTTCGCACGATCCTCCTCATGCGCACATCCCTCCATACGCATGATCCTCCTTGTGTGTACACCCCTCCGTGTGCACGATCCTTATTGTACACACGTTCCTCCATGCACATGTTCCTCCTCATGCACACATCCCACCTTATAGATATTCCTCCTTGCGCGTATGCCCCACCATGCACACGATCCTCCTTAAGCACACATCCCTTCGTATGTACGCTCCTCCATGCATGTACGTCCCACCGTATGCATGAACCTCCATGTCCGTACGCACTTCCGGGCACACGTTCCTCCTTATGCACACGTCCCTCTATGCATATGTTCCTCCTTGTACCCACGTCCCTTCGTGCGAACGTTACTCCTTATGCAATGTCCCTCGGTGCGCACATTCCTCCTTATATCCATTCCCCTTTGTGTGAGTCACTTAGTGTTTACACTACCCAAAGTGCATCATCATGCGCTTTGCTTTCAAGACCACTCCAAGTGTGCCTCCACCCGTGCTGATCCTAGGATTGGCACAAGCGCTCAATGCTCTCAACTCAAGAACAAACATATCGTTCGTCAATAATTCCAGCGCTCCTGACTCCTCTCAACATAATAGGAGATAAGACACATAGATAAAAACACACAAAACATGTCATTCAAGCTTCCTAGCCATCTGTACTAGGGCAAGCAAAGAAGGTTGCTCGCATTTTTGAGCTTCAAATGAAGACTTCAAAGTACGACATGCTCATCCCTCGCAACACAAGAAGAAATAAATAGCATCGTATGTGGTGGCATGTTACCCTCCAAGCTTTTCTCTGTCTCTAATAGTGGTAATGAGAGGAACCATGTTTCCCTCAAGTTATTCCAAAAGGTCATGTACAACAACCAGCAAATAGTGGAGGTTTGGCCAGCACAGATCCGACCACGTGGTTTTTCACCCAGTTGATGGGTTTTCCACGTTAAAAAATTCGTTTCTAACCTTCTATTTACTGTGACTATTTTCGCTCTTGACCGCTCCTGGGCAAAGGCAGTTAAATTATTCTGGTCTACCGGAGCCTTGAGCAACCCACAAAATTATATATATATATATATCTACCATATATAAAGAAATATTGTGGTTTGCAAATAACATGAGTTAGAATTTCTAGCAGCATCAGATCTATCTGTATAATTCATCAGCCCTCCAATCTACAACTTTTAGCCACTCCCTCTCTCTCCACATTTTCGTAGCTCTCCTAAAACTATTAGGCTGTGCCCTAAACCTATGTGAAATTACCATTTTACCCTTCCAATTATGAAAAAATTAAATCAGGCCCGATCAACATGCCACATCAGCTCTGCACCTTGCCCACCCGGTGTAGTCCTACCAACTCTGCATAACCCGCTCGCTCTATCCAATTTCAAACTATGATGACAGATTATTATATTTATACTAGAAATTACAATTTGTGTCCTCTGTGTGGAACTAAATGAAACATATATTTTAAAATATAAACTCCCACAATGTTCACACGTGGACAAAGTCTAGCCCACCCGGTATAGTCTTACCCACTATGCGTAGACCGCTCAAGCTATCCAATTTCATACAATCATGGCTGAAAATTCAATTTATATTCAAAATTACAATATGTTTTTCTGTTGTAGGATTACACAAAATAGATAAACAATAACAACACTCAAGCCTTTATCCCACTATAGTGGGGTCGACTATATGGATCCTTTGTCGCCATTGTGCCATATCTTTTGTCATAATCTCACTAATGCCTAAGTACATCATTTCTTTCCTTAGAGTTTCATTCCAAGTGTTTATTGGTCTACCCCTCCCTCGTTTAACATGCCTAGTGACTGGACTCTCACAGTGCCTAACAAGTGCCTCTAATGGGTACCTTTGTATGTGTCCAAACCATCTTAGACAAGCTTCTCACATCTTCTCTGCAATTGGTGCT
Source organism: Platanthera zijinensis (assembly GCA_039513925.1). Lineage (NCBI taxonomy): Eukaryota > Viridiplantae > Streptophyta > Magnoliopsida > Asparagales > Orchidaceae > Platanthera > Platanthera zijinensis. The sequence goes on from CM077086.1 coordinate 61,286,514, forward strand.
ATCCCTGTCTTATCCTTGATACTTTCATTCCTAATTTTATCCAATCTCGTGTGTCCACACATCCACCTAAGCATTCTCATCTCCGCAACTCTTATTTTTTGCTCATGTACACAATTCACTGCCCAACACTCAGAACTATAGAGCATCACGGGTCTAATTGAAGTACGGCAAAACTTGCCCTTAAGTTTTAGTGGTACTTTACGATCATATAAGATCCCTGACACGCCTCTCCTCTTAAACCAAGCCACTTGGATTTTATGTGTAATATTTTTATGCCATAGAGCCTGTATTATCATGCGCGGATGAACAAAACCTGTATTATCATGTGGTATTATTACATGCTTATCATTCAGTATTCTTACTTATCACCCGAAATCATGCAATATAATAAAAATTCTTAGCAAGTTCAGTATTATGCAGTACTATTACTATACTTATCTCTCGTGTATTATTACAGGCTTATCATCAGGGCTATATTGTATTATGTTTTTTATTATGCGCGTGTTATTTTTATTTTTTAATTTTAAATAAAAAAAGAAATAATGAAATTGGAGAATAGTTGACTAATTCCTCGTAGATTTCTCTAGAGGGGGGAAAATAGAGATTAAAATTTATTTTAAACTAACTAAAAAATTCGCAGAATTTGTATTTACACAAGCTGTTAACTAGAATTAAAACAAATAATTATAATCACAACATAAACAAAAAATAAATCACAGAATAAAGCACAATCATAGAAGACACAAGAAATATAGTGGTTCCCCAAAATTTGGGTACATCCACTCTTTTATCCCCTTGGTAGGAATTCACTATCACAATACATATGTCTTTTGATAAGTAGACTCTTAGGACCAATCACCAGATCTTTTGATAAGAAGATCTTGAACTAATACAATTTGAGTCTTTTTCTAAGGAGACTCTCAGAACCTCTAATTAAATCCTTTGAAGAGGGATTCTCAAAACTCTTTTCACAAACTGAAAAATTAATTGAACAAAAAATAGAAAAAGATTACAGGATTTAGTGATCTTCTTATTGAGTCCTCTCAGTAGAATCCTGAGTGTTGGAGCATGCGTTGTGCATTCCCTAGTTTGAGAATAAAAAATCTCAAATGTATTTGATTGTAATTTGTTCATGGTGTGCATATATCACAGGTAAATTCTTATATGGATCAATTTTAGAGATAATTTTGGCTAAGTACAAAATTTTAGTACTACCATCGATAGTTAGTTGTCGCCCGCGGTAGCATTGATGATGTCAGCCATGATCCCGCACGGTTTAGCCAAGGCACACACAACTTTGTGATACTGCCAAGCAGTATCGAGATACCGCGGGCAGTATCCCCATGATCAAGTATGATCTCCATCCTCTTGGCACGATCAAATTAGTATGGTATGCGTGGCAGGACGAGGTGATACTGCCCGCAGTATCGACTCGATACCGCAGGCAGAAGTGAGTTCTTATATAAATTGTTGGACTTCAATAAAAAATTATTACGCACCTCCAAGAATAATAATTCTTGTGCATTCTCATCCAGAGCTCTGTGAAACCAAAAAAACTCTCAAGTTCCCAAGAAAGTTCAAGGGAGAAGAAGAAACCATTCGTGCAGATCAACTCTAGCGATCTTCGCAAAGCTTCACCATCTTCTTTAGCACTCAATACTAGAGGGGGTTTTAATCTTAGTTTTTTATTTTGTAATTTTTTTCCTTCATTGTAAACGGTAGAAAAAATTCCACCTTGTGAGTGGAGACTAGAAACTTGTGTGGTTTAGGGGAAAATCACCACCTTGTGTGCAGCGACTAGGTCATGAAGAGATAGGTTTTAGCCGATCGGTCCTTAGGAGAAGGACTGGTGATTTCAAATAAAAAAATATTTTTCATCTTAGCCTTGATTTCAAGCTTCATTGGAATATCTTGTTCATATTTTTCCCTACTTATGAAATAAAAGTTCATTTCAATTCACTTATAAATTTCTAAGTGTTTGCTATGTGTTTCTAATTATGTAAAAAGTTTTCTTGATTTTCATTCATATTTCGTTAAGTAAAAATTAAAGTAAAAAATTATTGTTTGAGGATTCACCCCCCTCTAAGGGCGCCTCAAGATCTAACACTTGGTATCAGAGCCAGGTTACTCCAAAATGATTAATCACCGGGAGTAATGGCGCATAATAATCACATGTTTTCTAAGGGGCAAGGGAATATCAAACCTTCCTTATTCACTAGCACGGACTACAATTATTGGAAAAATCAAATGCGTTTTTTATAATTGTGTTAGATATAGATGTATGGGATATGATAGAACAATGTTGCACTCCACCTACAATGGTAGTTGGGGGTATGATAAACTTAAATGCAAGAATAATGTTAAGACAATGAACGCTTTATTTTGTGTGTTAGATAAAAATAAATTTAATATGGTTTGCGCTTGTAAAATGCATACGATATTTGGAATTTACTTGAAGTTATTCATGAAGGTACATCGTAGGTAAATGACTCAAAGTTATTCCAACTAGAGTCAGTATTTGAAAAGTTTAAAATGGAAGTTGACGAAGACGTGGATTCTATGTACACAATGTTTACTAAAATCGTCAATGATTCAAAAGTCCTTGGAAAAAATTTCTCCAGCGGTGATTTGGTGAGAAAGATTTTTAGATCACTTCCCCCAAAGTTTAATCCGAAGGTGACCACCATCTCGGAATCACATGATCTCAAGACACTTCAAATTGAGAGCCTCGTAAAAAATCTCAAAACTCATGAAGTAGAATTGAAAATTCAACAACAAGAGTATAGCTTAAGCCAAAAAAAGAAGGCTTTGGCATTGAAGTTCAAGAAGGAAGTAGAGAGTGAAATTGATGAAGATGATGAAGAGGATGAGGAGAGCCTATTTGTAAGGAAATTCAATAGATTTATGAGGAACCCAAAGAGGAGAAATTCATTCAAAAAGTATTTTTAAAAGGAGTCTAGTTTTAGGAAAGGGAAAAGAAATGTTGATATTTATGGTGACGAGGAACGTCCGCCACCAGATTGCTATCACTATAGAAAAATTGGACATATTCGAAGCAAGTGCCTGAAATATATAAAAGAGCAAAGAGAGAAGAGGCATGCTAAAAAATATATAAAAAGCCTTCCTTAATGTCTAACCTATTCAGTTCACTCAGCACTTTTATGGAGGCAAGCGAGGTACGAGCTTGAATAGAAAAAGCTGGGATCCATGATATAGCAGTCAGCTTGCCATCCAAAAGGATCTTTTCCTCTTTTTTTCAAGCGAGCGAGCTAGTGAATTACCTCTTAGCTTAGGAAAGCGGGTTGCCTGAGGAGTAGGCTTCCCGATGCGGAACTCTATTCCTTAGGTTTTTGAGTATCTATTCATGATGAAGGTCTTAAAGGCGGAGACTTGAGATGATTCTTCATTTGAATGTTCAAGTAGATCAAGCTCAGAGAATGATGAGGAGGCCAACATGTGCTTGAAGAGAAAAAGCATTTCACCATCCGAAGATGAATGCAGTGTCCAAAGAGACACTGAGGTAACTCCTCCTACTTATGATGAATTATATACTGAATTTTTACAAACCTGCAATTTTAATGATAAAAATTTAAAAGACATTGATTTATTAAAAACTGAAAACAAATTTTTATTATGAGAAAATAAAAATTATCTTCTGAACTAAAAGTATTGGAAAAGACAAGATGACTTGTCAAGAGTGTGATCACTCTTTGACAAGAGTTCAAGAATTAGAAGAAGGTTTTACTAAGTCCCAATCCATTGTTAAAATTCTTACTAAGGAGAAAGGGGACTTAACAAAAACTCTCAAATCTTCTTATTCTCATGTAGAATATGGCAAGAATTGTTTTGCTAACAGGTGTGTCATGTTAGTTACTAAAAAATACCACATTGAAAGCCCAAATCCATAACATGAATCTGGCAGTGAGAAAGTTTGGAATTGGCCAAAAATCACTGGATATGATTTTATCCAATTAGTGTCATAAATCTGCAAAATTTGAGCTCGGTTACTGTTATGGAAGCTACCGCCTGGTGGTACCCACTACCGTCAACAGTATCAACAATTTAAAAAATATTAAATTTGATGATCAATTTCTTGGTAAACCTTAAGTTTTTATTAATTTAGAAAGTAGGGTTTTTAAAATGCAGAATTAATATCCTTCCCAAAGCTCATCTCAATCGAGTGCTAAAAATTTCTTAGCCTCTCGTCGGGATGGGGGTGGTTATAGAAAAGTAAAAGACATATAAAGGTGCAGAAATAATATCTATCCCAACCATATTAATCAAGCGCTAAAAATTTAGCCTCTAATCCGGGATGGGGGTGGTAGTAAAAAGAAAGAAAAAAACTAAAAGTATTTACGCACACACCCTTTCTCAAACAAAATAAAAGCTAAGTTAAAAAACAAGAAGAGATAAAAACTTACTGAAAGCTTAAATTTATTACTTAAAAAGTGTTACACACTAGGAAACCCAAACTAGGGTTAGGAAAATATCACTCAGAAACTACTCCTAACTACTATGTACAGCTATGTGGAACTCTACCAACTCTCCTCAAAACACCAGCCCTGGCCCTCCTTTTATAGTCGAAATTTTTGAGGTGCACGCCCGCCTAGGGCGTGTTGCTCGGGCGTGATGCTGATGTGGCATCTTCAGATAGAATTTCAGCAACTTCTGGATTGGATTGAACAAGTACATGGGCGTGACATGTTGGTCACATGAGTGACAGTCTGGTGTGACTACATGGCATGACAGCTTGTCTTCTTCGGGGCATGATAGCTAGAATTTTGCTTAGTCACGACTGACATCACGAGTGTGATAGCTAACACATGGACGTGTAAGCCAGGCGTGACTCGAGCTTGCTGACTTCGGGACATCGATATGGCGTGACAGCAGGTTGATTGCTTGGTCACGGGTGATATCACGGGCGTGATAACTGGAACACAGGCGTGACACGCGGGCATGACTTCACTTGATGACTGAAATCTCCTGAAACGTTGGATTTGCTGGTTTTAAAGTTACACGCCCTAGGTCACGGGCGTGACCTAGGGCGTGACTTATGAAATTTTGTCGAATATCCCCAAATGTCCAAAAATACCTATAAGACACAAAAATAAGTTAAGTTAGAACTGAAAATTAAAAAGAAATGATTTATTTAGGTATTTACATAATATAATTACATTTTTTTTATTAAATTAAAAAAATAAAGTAAAAATATGTTTATTTTTCTACTCATCAAATACCCTCATACTTAAGCTTTGCTATTCCAGAGCAAAAGTATGAGTCAACTATACAAATAGTTATAAAATTTCTAACTCAACTATCAGTTTATTATATCAAAGGAAAATAGACATAAAAATCTGAAGTATAAAGCATTAAGTCCTATATTATGCAAATTTTTTTGCCAGGGATAGATTTTCGTAGTCAAAAGACTTCTTGAGAAAATCAAATAGTAAGTAACATTACAATCATTAGTAACAAGTTAGATTGGCATTATCAAAACCGTACTTTGAAAGATATATGAAGGAAAATAAACAACCTATTAAATATGCTCTCTATAAATTTTAAGCAAAATTAGATCAATTTGTAATGGTTTTATGAGATATAAACTTGGTGATCGCCTATAAAGTAGGCTATGATGTAGAAGGTGATGAATTTTATCCTCTCACCTTATTCAATATTCTTGCTTTGTCACAACTGTTTAGGAAAATATTTTCCAAAACAGGAAAAAAAACTTGCAGAATTGCATTTTATTTTAACCCAATGTATATGTTTAGGAGCACATACTCTATTTCATATAGTCTTTCAATAATTATTGGATGCCTATGTTTACGGAATGAAATCTTATTCCCATTGACATAAGATCTTTTCTTTTCTAAGAGCACATACTCCTAGATGCGTGCTTGCATAAGAAAACTTGCCAAGAAAAAAGTAAATAGGTAGGGGGTTTCAAAAAATTTCAAATTTTGTTAAAAAAATTTTGAGAGCAATTTATAATAGCTTGCAAATTCCTATATTTCGGTAAGAGTGAAGTAAAGATAAGTACAGTCTACATATGTTTGGCTAACATAATGCACATGCCTCTATTTATAATAAACCATAAATAGTGCTCAAAACAAATCCTCTTAAAAAAATAAAAAACACAAGATATTTTTTAAAACTTAACCCCAGATATTTAGATCTATCTATTTATGATAAATAAATGACTAGTAAATATAAAAACTAGATAACTATTTATATATCAACTCAAAAATATTTTTAGTTTTGGAAAAGAGATAAAAGAAGTAGGGGTTTTAATTTTATTTTTGGATGATTGATTAGGCAACATTTATACATATTATTTTTATATTTTATTATTATTATTATTATTATTATTATTATTTTCTTTTAGCAAATATATACATAAATATTGATATGAAAATATTATGTATATATAAAGAAAAATAAGACTTTTTAAGGAATATTCCCTCATACTTATGTTGTGCATAAGTATGAAGAAAAAGAAGATATATATACAAAACTAAAAGTAAAATAGAATATAGAGGCTTTCCTAATTGGAGGTCGGGGAGGCTGTAAGCAAAACTTATAAAAATAAAATACAAGTAAAAAAATAACTATAAGGTGTCTCTCATAAGCGCTTTGTTTACCGTGTTTCAAGGTAAAGCTCCAGGTTGGCGCTCTGATAGCATCTTTGAAATCTGTATAATTTGAGTTTCCATATTTTTATTTGATCCGATCAGATTCCGGATATTGGACTCATTTGTAATGACGTATTTTGTGAAGATGTCTTCTATCGAGGCCGGTCGTAGTGGTTGTGATTGTAGTGGCGGTGGGGGTGCAAATCCAATTGGACTTTCATTAGGCATACGTTGAGCATTATTGGGGTTGCTCCACGATAGATTTGGATGATTCCTAAACCCTAGATTGTAATTATTATTATTAATATTTGGGTTATAGGAAGGAGATTTATATGGATTTCCCATATAATCAACGCGCTCTTCTATTATATTATTATTATAATTCCAAGTAGGGGTAGTGGAGGAAGTCGACATCTCTACTACTTTCCTAGTTAGATATTCTACTTGAAGTGATAAATTGGAAGAAGCGTCAAGCTCGTAAAGCTCATCGATTTTATTAGGGCATGACCTAAGCACATTCCATTGGTAGGCATTCATGGCCATTTCCTCAAACAATGCTTGAGCGGCCTCGGGGGTTTTATTATTTAACGTTCCTCCGGCAACATCATCAATCATTTGTCTTGTTTAGAAATTCAAACCATTATAGAATGTCTGCACTTGGATCCAAGCAGGCAGTGCGTGATGTGGACACCTACGTAAAAATTCTGTAAAGCTTTCCCAAATCTCATAGAGAGAGTCAGACCCCCCCTGAACAAAGGAAGAAATATCCGCACATAATTTAGCAATTTTAGCAGGCAGAAAATACTTGGTTAAAAAATTTTTCGATCATCTCAGCCCAAGTAGTGATGGATCCTCTAGGTAGAGAACCTAACCACTACTTGGCTTTCATCCTTAATGAAAAAGGAAATAAGCGCAAACGTATGACACCATCAGTGATGCCATTTATTTTAAATGTGTCGCATATTTTTAAGAAATTTGACAGATGCGTATTTGGATCTTCATCTGGCAATACATCGAATTGTACTGAGTTTTCAATCATTTGGATAATGCTAGGTTTGATTTCAAAATTATTATTAGCAACTGTGGGACGAATGATACTTGACCCGGTGTCGTCCATGTTCGGCCTCGCATAATAAGACATAGTACTTTGCGGGGCCGCGACTGGAATTTGTTCTGTCATAGCTTCAACGTGCGTGGTTCCGATAAATTCTTCCAGATTTAATGCTTGGTCTTGGTCACGAGATCAAAGGTGCCTGTAATAGGTGCGGTCGATTTTAGGATCAAAATCAAGATTATGATCAATAGGAGAGTTTCGTCGGGTCATGCACTAGAAAAAACTAATATATAAAACTTTTTTTTGTTTTTGTTTTATTATTTTTTGTGGTTTTTTTTAAGAAAATAAAAAGACAGAAATAAAAGTGTTGTTAATAAAAACTATAGTTTTATAAAAACAAAGGTTTTGTAATTAACAGAGAATTCGTGATTTATTTATTTTTATAAAAACAATAGTTTTTAATAACTATGATAAAAGTAGTAGTAATTCCTTTTTATTTCAAATATCAACACAAAATGATCATCGACAACGGCGCCAAAAATTTTATAAGTAAAAACTAACTTTGGAGATAGTTTGAATTGAAAAGTAAGTTGGATTTGGATATTAAACGTTTGTGTGTTATATCTCTTTTTTACTTATATACTTCGATTAAGGCAAGCGTACCTATCGCGTAAAAGTATATTATTTTAAAATATCAAGGTCATATTTTTCCACGGATCTGTATTGAGTACTCTAGTTTAAGGAATGAAACTATTATTTTATCGACAATAGTTGAAGATTTTTAAAAGTGAAAATTAACGTAATACTTATGGTTTTTTTTAAAATAGATGAGTTAGAGATCCCTCGATTTTTGATTTATCTTGAGAAATAAATTTTAAACAAGAAAAACTCTACTTTTCTTTATTAATTAAAATACTTGACCGTAGAGGTTTCCTTTATATAAGTGCACCTCTATCGAGGATACATCCACCTGTGATTATGTACCTTGACTGAACTTTCATATCTAATCAACAATACCTTTAATGCACGTCTTATATGGTGAACCCCACTATTGACATCCTACTTGTTGATGCCAGGAAAAATCCCGACCTCAGAAATCGGACTAGGCGGCCTAAAGAAACTGGTCGAGCGGTCAATGAGACAGTCCACAGGGACGGGAATGGAAATGAGTTATAGAAACAGGACCTCAGGATGTTGCAGCAGGAAGGTCCCACCACGTACCCAGTTGCTTGGAAGAAGCAACCCCTTCTCAACCAAAATGGCCGAGCTAGGTACGAAGGAGGTGCGCGAGCTGGGGTTCGCGAGTAACTATCCGAGAATCTCCGGTCTCCTCCTTCGTACCCCTGGGGTCCTATTTATAGGGAAATCATAAGAGGGGGGGGGGGGTATTACTTATACCCCCACCCTGGCGATCGAGCGACTTTCTGGGGAGCTCGTACAGGACAAGCGAGTATCTCGCCTTAGTCGCCACCTGGCGAGTAGGCCTAGGGAGCTCGCCATACTCGCTCGAGTCTTCTGCGGCCTAGGGCGCTGATCTTGACCCCCTTCTTGACTTATTGACCTTGACTTCTGATGACCTGGCGGTGGTAGGGCCCACCCTTGTCGAATACGGGTTGTACACAATCCCCGCTCTTTTTGGGCGACGTAGGAGCCCTGAAAGAAACATCCAACACTTATTCGGCGAGCACACCTGCCGAGTATCCGGATTGCACGCCTTGTCGCGGGCTTGGTGGAGTCTATAAATAGGGGGGTTGATTTCTGAGACGAACTTTGAAGCTCCCCGAAAATGTCAGAGGCCAACGCGAAGATGCTTCAGGACGGCCTCGCCGTCTTGTCTGGTCTCCTCGGTATCGCAAGACCAAAAAGGTCGCGCGAGGAGGATGCCGCCTCCAAGGTTCCGCCGTCGAAAAGGAAAAAGGCTAAGAAGCCCAAACAGCCCGCCACCACGGTGGTCGACTCACCTCCACCTTCTGAGCAAGTCGCGACGGCGACTGGGAATCCCACGCCTTTTGCCAGCGCCAAGAAACTTCTGAGCGACCTCGGGCTCGACGACATTCCCGAGTCGGTCATGAACAGTTCGTCGGAGAATCCCGAAGCGGCCAAGGAGCCTGCGCCATCCCGAATCGAAGTCGTCACCGTGGCAGGTCGTCGTTCTTCAAAGTTCCATTCCTGCTAGCTCGTTGCCGCATGCTTCTCGCTAATTTTCTTTACTGTGCAGATTCTCCTCCGAATGTCACGGATGCGCCTCTTGAAGTCGCACCCTTGAGCTCGGCCCCCTTGCTCGCATTGGCAGCCGACAGGCCGCTCCGGACCGCTCACGCGGTTCGGGTGAATTTCGGCTCGAGGAGGGCATCGGGGGATCCCTTAGCGAAAGACGTCCCCCCGGTGAGCAAAGAACTGCTGACGAAGGACCTCCCCGCCAGGGAAGTCGCACCAGTAAGCAAGGACCCCCCGACAAGTAAAGTCACTTCTGTTGCCGTGGGCGACGCGACGCTGCCATTGACTAGCATCTCTTTGTCACCACCGCCGCCCTTGGTCGCTGCTCCTAGCCAGGCGCCGGGTATCGTCTTGCCTCCATCTCCGCCTTTGTCTGCTCAACAGAGAGCGAACCTTCCGCGATATCCTCCGCCTCCTGCATCGAAGACCTCGCATCAACCAGCGAGTTCGTCTCAGGCTCCGCCGCCGCTGAAGAAGCTGAATAGGCCGCGACCAGCTTACTTCCCCCCGCGAGTTGGGGATTTCGATTATGGCGGTCGCGGATCGGGAGGATGCGGGCAGGGCAGATTTTCCGACAACCCTGACGGCTCGTCTTCGGGGAGGCGAGATGCTTATGGTCGTGCTCTTTCGCCGCACCGGTCCCGATCTCCTCGTCGCGGTGAGTTTTTTCACCTCAGATCATGTCATCTTCCTTTGTCCTGACGAATTGTCTTCCTGTTTTCCAGATCGCCCGGCGACCCCTGGGGCGGCCTTTATAGATGCCATCAGTCTGTCAGGGAGCGAGTATCGCCATGTAGCATCCCGCGCCTACTTGGAGCTGGAGAGCAAGTTCGATCAGCTCTCCATCTGCGACCCTCATCGACGAATCTCGGCTCTAGAGGCAAGGATGGCCAAGATGGAAGGGCTTCAGGCGACTTTAGAGAGCTACGAGGCTCGCTTTCACATGGTGAAAGAGAATGATCGCCAGTTGGAGCTGAACAACCATCGCCTGCAGCTGGTCCTTGACGAGCTAGCCAGCATTCGGGAGAGTATGGGTTCCGCAGGGCGATTGGAGAGGATGGAGGAGCAGCTGAGGCTTGGCGATATTGCGACGGCGCTGGCGACGGAGCACTACCGGCGAGCGCGTGAGATGGGTTGGGTCATGCGACATCCCCATCCTCCGGAGCGGCCACCTAGTACATAGCTTGTTTTTTTTCTTTTTCTTCCCTGAGTTGGGCTCGCCATTGGCGACTTTGTAGTTACTCGGATATTGGCAACCATGCTCCTCCTTTGCGTTTATTGGCGACCATGCTCCTCGTTTTCTCCATACGCGATTTTCATTTCTTCGATGTGTCGAGTTAGCTTATGTAGGTTCTAGCGGATATCGCAGCTCCTTTACTACGTTGCGCGACCTTCGGTGCTACTCGCCGAGACGAGCAAACCCCCCTCTGTATTTTCCTTTGTCTATAAATAGGAGGGGTTGGTGGGTCATAAGTGCGCTTTGATTAGCTCTTCCTCCCGGCGAGTAGCCTATCTTCTTGCACTTCTTTCTCTTTTCTTTGCGTGCAGTTCGCGGACATGGTTGGTGACGACGCTAGCGCTCGCCGACAGGCTCACTCCATCAACTTCGCCGACGCGGCGTTTAAGAAGTCAATCACCACAGAGAGGGATCTGGCGACTTTCAGAGAGCGACTATTGCCGGAGGGATACTCGGCGAGACTCCCTGCTCGTGGCGAGCGACTCAACACGTATGTTGAGGGCGCGCTCGTCTTGTCGCTGCGTCATTTTGACGCCATCTTGCGGCTTCCCTTCTGGCCCGAGTTTTGCGAGATCCTCCGATATTTTGGGATCATCCCCGCGCAGATCAATCCCAACGGAATGGCGATAATCATGGGATTCCTCTGCTTCCTTCGGGAGGAGAGGATTGCCTTTGACCTCTCCGTGTTTCGTCGAGTATTCGCCTTCGCCGTGACTTCGGAGGGGGTCGTCTTTTTCAGCAGCCATGTCTGCACTTTGGTGGGAACCGCGAACAAAGTCCATCGCTGGAGCAAGCAGCTGGTGATTGTTCACCGCGACTTCGGAGATACCCTTGGGAGGCCGCACCAACCCGCCGATGTCGTCTTCCTCCCGCCAATCTTAGAGGGTGATCGCGAGTAGCTCTTTGAATCTTTCCGGGGTCGTCGGTTCGACGTGATCTTCTAGCGACTCAATGTCAACTCGTTGGAGGCGATCCATCCCCACGAGGGTAAGGCGAGAACGAGATGCAACCTGCTTACTTGCTCGCTCTCTTTACTAAAGCTCGTGCTAAATTATTTGGTGTGCTTCTCGCAGTTCCCAACGAGCTTCCGGAGAAGGCTCTCCCTTTAGCGAAGGAAGTCGCCACCTCGCACCTCGAAGCTCGCCCTCCGACCGACATTGGGGAGAAGAAGAGAATGACCAAGGGAAAGGTGAGGGCCGGGTCGTCGGGGCCTGCGAGTAAGAAAGCGAAGGTGTCGTCGCCTCAGTCTGACGATCGTGAATCGCCGATGGACGCTCGGGCACCTTGCTTCCACCCCAATTACAATCTTGGGCACGGGGTGGTGGACTCCTATGGTCGCCCGCTGGTGACCTGGTCGGCGGAGGAGAATTTGGTGTCGCTGAGCACCAACCTACCGTCCTGGTCGATGGACTGGGAGGACAAGGGGGAGGCCTTCGCCATTCTCCATGCTCTGTATGGGAGAGTGGACACGGAGTCAATGCTGGAGCTTACTCCGTCGGAACTCGCCCACCAATCCGCCTGTGCGCTTGCACAATCCGCCAAGCTAGGGAATTACTCGGCGAGAAAATTGCTGGAGACGACGGAGGCTCTGATGGTCGTCTCCAAGAAGGCCATAGATCTTGGCATGCAGTCGTCCCGCTGGAGGGACTTCGAGGTGAGTCGTCTTTGGGTAACATCTGATTCGTCTAGTCGGTAGGTCCTGACGTCTGATATCTTGCAGGATGCCGAGATCGAGGCCGCGAAGAAACTGTCCGAGTGTGAGGATAAACTCGCCACCTCGCAAGCTGAGCTGGAGGCGGTCCAAGTTCGTGCAGCCGAGATGGAGACGTGGCTAGTCGTCGCTGAGGGACGTGCGAGCTCCTCTGCTCTGCTGCCGGAGGCGTCGCGGCCAGAGGACGATCTGGAATTGGCGGTAAAACGTTCCCGCCTTATCTGGGAGGAGAGATCATCCGTTCTCCGCAAGATTGCACGGGCGGCGGGGAATGTGATACTCGCGCGGCTCAGAATTAATGGTCAGCTCATAGAAGGGGAGACGCCGCTCACCATCGAAGAGCTCATTCCTGAGCTACTTGTCGAGGGGACGATCTCGCCAGATCGCGTCCCATCGCCGTCGTCTGGCTCCAGCAACTCCAGCAGCAGTAGTGGTGGAAGCGGCAGCGGCAGCGGCGGGAGCGGGGATGATGATGAAGAGCAAGTAGATATCGGGGATGAGGAATATCGGCCAGATACTAGCGACGATGAGTCCTAGTTGCTCGTCGATATTCATTTGTGTACTGATTTTTTGATGCTTGTAATTCATCTCTTCTTATAAATTTATGCAAGCATTCTATTCTTCACTGGTCTGATATTGCTCGCTAGGCTCATAGGCTCGGGGAGGAGTGCTCGCTAGACGACTGCTTATCTCGCATGTATGCTACTCCGAACACCAATCGCACGCTCGCCGTGACGTGCTCGCCCGTACGCCTAAGGAACGTTCGCCCTCCTGCCCGAGAGAAACTCGTCTACACGCTCGGGGACTACTCGCCTACTCGTGCGAGGCATACTCGCCTACCCGCGCGGGGCATACTCGCCTACTCGCCCGAGGCAAAATCGCTCCTCGATACGAATCCGGGCTTAGCAGGCATCGAATATAGGAGATCGATCGGCCGATTCCCGAGGACAGGAGCTCGTGAGGATACCGGTCTTACGACGCTGCTCAACTCGAAGTCTTGATTTCAATCGAGGAGATCGGCCGATTCCCGAGGAGAGGAGCTCGTGGGGATACCGGTCTTACGACGCTGCTCAACTCGATGTCTTGATTTCAATCGAGGAGATCGGCCGATTCCCGAGGAGAGGAGCTCGTGGGGATACCGGTCTTACGACGCTGCTCAACTCGAAGTCTTGATTTCAATCGAGGAGATCGGCCGATTCCCGAGGAGAGGAGCTCGTGGGGATACCGGTCTTACGATGCGGCTCAACTCGAAGCCTTGATTTCAATCGAGGAGATCGGCCGATTCCCGAGGAGAGGAGCTCGTGGGGATACCGGTCTTACGACACTGCTCAACTCGAAGTCTTTATTTCAATCGAGGAGATCGGCCGATTCCTGAGGAGAGGAGCTCGTGGGGATACCGATCATACGACGCTGCTCAACTAAAAGTCTTGATTTCAATCGAGGAGATCGGCTGATTCCCGAGGAGAGGAGCTTATGGGGATACCGGTCTTACGACGCTGCTCAACTCGAAGTCTTGATTTCAATCAAGGAGATCGTCTGATTCCCAAGGAGAGGAGCTCGTGGGGATACCGGTCTTACGACACTGCTCAACTCGAAGTCTTGATTTCAATCGAGGAGATCGGCCGATTCCCGAGGAGAGGAGCTCGTGGGGATACCGATCTTACGACGCTGCTCAACTCGAAGTCTTGATTTTAATCGAGGAGATCGGCCGATTCTCGAGGAGAGGAGCTTATGGGGATACCGGTCTTACGACGCTGCTCAACTCGAAGTCTTGATTTCAATCATGGAGATCGGCCGATTCCCAAGGAGAGGAGCTCGTGGGGATACCGGTCTTACGACGCTGCTCAACTCGAAGTCTTTATTTCAATTGAGGAGATCGGCCGATTCCCGAGGAGAGGAGCTCGTGGGGATACCGGTCTTACGACGCTGCTCAACTCGAAGTCTTGATTTCAATCGAGGAGATCCTGTCACTTGGGAGACGTTGAGAGTCAATCGCATGGACAACTCGGTGAGAATGCAATCTTCTCCTTTCGGAGAGACACTCTTGAACCTACCAAATTGGGGGGGGGGGGCGGCGTCCAGACCTGTTCCTAAGAATTCCTCCAGTCAGAAGAGAGATGCACTCGGGGAGACATAGGCTGACATGCAAGCGAGGAGCTAATCTCGGCCGACAGTGCAGAGGCTCGGTCTTACAAGAGCGCTTAAAGTTCCGAAGCATTATCCTATCATCCGTACTGGGCTATTCAGTAAGAACGGGTTGAAGGCACGTCTCTCGATTCGGTAGTGAAGATCGCTTCCAGCTACGCTTAATGGCCGCGAGTGCTAGCGTCCGGACAGGGGGTGATGTTCATCGGGGGTCCTTTTCGAACACACTCGGAACCAACACACCGCCCTTGGCTCATCCCTGCCCTTTCCTCGGCAGGTTATCCAGCCTTGCCGATCACTTGAGATCCTCTTCTGGGTGCTTGACGAAGTCGGCCTCCCCTCGAGTCCGGGTGATTTTGGGGCGCACATTTTTTCCTCATAGTTCCTCCAGTTGGAAGAGAGATGCACTCGGGGAGACATAGGCCGACATGCAAGGGGGGAGCTGATCTCAGCCGACAATGCAGAGGCTCGGTCTTACAAGAGCGCTTAAAATCCCGAAGCATCGTCCTATCATCCATACTGGGCTACGTACAAGGAACAAACTGACCACTGGTTCCCGGAGTCGACGGTGAGGCGGATTCTGGAAGCACTCAGAAGCCTCGAGACATTTTTAACACACAAAAGGAGAACAATCCAGCCACCACTGTATATTAAATAACATATTTACAAAATAGATACAAGTGTTACTACTAGGGGTAGAATCTTTTCAGATCGTCCCCACTCCAGGTTCCGTTTAGCTGCTCCCCTGCTTGATCTTGTAGGTAATAGCCTCCCTTGGCCAGGGCTTCTTGGACAATGAAGGGTCCTTCCCAGTTGGGATGCAGCTTGCCCACGGTGACTCCCTGCCCAGCGGCGTCTACCTTCTTCATGACCAGATCTCCTGCGAGGAAGTTTTTTAGGCGGACATTTTGTCGAAGTTTCTCGCCATGCGCCTCTTGATTTCCTCTTGGCGTATGGAGGCCAAGTCTCGAAGCTCTTCCATGTTGGTACCCTAGTTGATTTGAGTTCAGTCCTCTCCTTTGTGCTCCTTGACCCAAGAAATATCTATGGTCAATGGTTAGGAGTCTAGCTGTAGAGTCCTCGCTTTTCCAAATTGAGAATTTGGTTAAGTAGTTTTTTCGTTCGACCATAGTCGAACGCCGTTCGACTATCGTCTATCGACTGATCGACGATCGTCTATCAGTTGGTCGACGCTTTGGTCTGCGCTGATAGGTCGACTATCTGTTGATAGGTCGACTATCTGTTCTGCGCTGATAGTTCGAACTATCTGTTGATAGGTCGACTATCTGTTCTGCGCTGATAGGTCGACTATCTGTTGATAGGTCGACTATCTGTTCTGCGTTGATAGTCGACTATCTGTTGATAGGTCGACTATCTTTTTCTGAGGTAGGTCGACTATCTGCTTGATAGGTCGACTATCTCTGTGCGCTTGATAGTTCGACTATCTGTCCTAGATAGATCGACTATCTGATAGTTCGACTATCTGTTCTGATAGGTCGACTATCTGCCGGGGTAGTTCGACTATCTTCTTCGATAGGTCGACTATCTGGATCGTTCGACTATCTGCCCGATAGGTCGACGATCTCCGTGCGTCGGTCGACGATCTCCGAAGGTCGTTCGACGCTTTCCGCCTGCCTTTGTATTTTGTATTTATTTATTATATTTAATTATTTAATACATTTTCTGCACATTATTTCAAGCTGTATGATAAAGTTTCCAGGCATTATTTGCTCTATTCTTTTGCCTGAGTTCAAATCTTTTAAGAAAAAGTTGTTTGTCTTATTAGCTGTCTATTTAAATTACTTTATCTGCTGACAACCCCTTTATAGCCGTTGGACTGAAAAGTCTTCTTCTTTGCTATAAAGAGATTATTTCTGATGTGACTTTATTTGGTCCTTCTGTTTATTTGATTTAAGCCTGCAGCTTCTTAGAAAGAGGTTATTCCTTTTTATAGAATGTTTTGCTGCAGAGATATTTCTGTCTTCTTTGATATTTACAGCCCAGGTCTCAAGGCTCACAAGAAGACAAAGAATTCAAATGGAAGAGAGCCGTTGCTTGCTGCTAATATATAAAGGACCCTTTGAAGAAGGATAAAAAGCTAGTGTAACACATATTCTAAAAGCTCTCAAGCCTTCGTCTAGCTCAAGCTTCCTGCTCTCAGCAAACTTCATCTAACTGAGAAGTGTTAAGATCCTCATCTCTTCTTCAACTTGAGTTCTCCGCTTTCAGGAAGTTCAAACTCAGAGATTCCTTGAAGAAGAAGAAGAAGAAGAATAGCTGCTTGAAGAAATTTCTTTTACTTATTTTCTTCCTGTAGCTTTTCCTTCAGAACTTTCTGAAGAGTTTTCTGCACTGAAGCAAGACTTCACCTGGACATCTTTGAGCCAGGGGGAGCCTTGATTCTTTAGAGCATTCTAGCTCAGTGCAAGTTTTTTTTGTGCTTCTCTAATCTATTGAAAAATAGAGAAGACATCTTAACCTTCTTCCCCCTCCTGTACAGGGTTATTACTCCCTTCAAAAGTATCCCTTGGTGGCAGGGCACCTGATCAAAAACCTGTGCTTGGTTTTTAAGACACCTGATCAAAAGTCTAAAGGGTTTCTGAATCTACCTGAATCAGATTCTGTTGGTGGCAGGGCACCTGATCAAAAACCTGAGTGGATTCCTACCGTGTGGGTAGAAGAGTGGACGTACCCAAGTTGTTTGGGGAACCACTATAAATCTCCTTGTGTCGTCTGGATTCAATTGTTTAACCATTCCTGCATTGTGGCTGTGATTAGATATAACTAGGCTGCTAGTTGCTGTTTAGGTTTTTCCAAGCTTAACTGTAATTACAGTTAGCCTGTGTTTGTACACATCACTTGTTTTAGGCTTTAAGGTTAAATCAATATCTATAATCTTTTCATTCCGCACTTCACTCCAAGGGAGTTGGGTAGACTATTAAGTTTTGTCTGTGCAAAATTTGATAACTCTATTCACCCCCCCTCTAGAGTAGTATCTATCCCTTCACTTTCAATTGGTATCAGAGGGAGGTTGCGGGTTCGAAACCCCGGGGTCGTTTCCGGGGGGGGGGGGGGGGGGGATTGTTGGGGCTGCGGTCCGGAATCGCCCCCGCGCTGCGGTGCTATGCGGTAATGGCTTAACCGGCTGCCCCGTGGATCCGCCCGAGGACCTTTGATATAAAGATTAGTGGCGCCGTCCTCCAACAGTCCGGGCTTTTTGGTGCGAGTGGTTGCGCTAAGTCCTCTCAATTGGTATAAGAAAAGCAAGAGCAGAAGGAAAAGATATAACTGGTTTTACTACCATGTCAGCCTATAGAAAGAAAGAATTTGAAAAGTTCCAGATAAATCCTGAGATGTTTGACCCATCAAAGTACATGGAAAAACATCCTGAAACTGTTGTCCCCAGAGCTACAGAACTGAAGATTATTGGTGCTCAGGATCTAAAGATGTCAAAGAAAGAATCAGATGACCCGCTTAGAAAAATCTCTTTTGTTTCTAGTTCTTCTGATCCTTTACCAGACTCTAAAGATTCATAAATAGTTTAATTAAACTGCTGTGGTATATTTATTTATCTGATTGATAATCTGCCAGTTTATTGTTATCTATTTGCTTAAATCATTCTTTAGTATTCTATTGCTAGCTGTTTTTAGTTTTTGAGAGACTTAACTCAAATAGGGGGAGATTGTTGGTACCCTAGTTTGATTTGAGTTCAGTCCTCTCCTTTGTGCTCCTTGACCCAAGAAATATCTATGGTCAATGGTTAGGAGTCTAGCTGTAGAGTCCTCGCTTTTCCAAATTGAGAATTTGGTTAAGTAGTTTTTTCGTTCGACCATAGTCGAACGCCGTTCGACTATCGTCTATCGACTGATCGACGATCGTCTATCAGTTGGTCGACGCTTTGGTCTGCGCTGATAGGTCGACTATCTGTTGATAGGTCGACTATCTGTTCTGCGCTGATAGTTCGACTATCTGTTGATAGGTCGACTATCTGTTCTGCGCTGATAGGTCGACTATCTGTTGATAGGTCGACTATCTGTTCTGCGTTGATAGGTCGACTATCTGTTGATAGGTCGACTATCTGTTTTCTGAGGTAGGTCGACTATCTGCTTGATAGGTCGACTATCTCTGTGCGCTTGATAGTTCGACTATCTGTCCTAGATAGATCGACTATCTGATAGTTCGACTATCTGTTCTGATAGGTCGACTATCTGCCGGGGTAGTTCGACTATCTTCTTCGATAGGTCGACTATCTGGATCGTTCGACTATCTGCCCGATAGGTCGACGATCTCCGTGCGTCGGTCGACGATCTCCGAAGGTCGTTCGACGCTTTCCGCCTGCCTTTGTATTTTGTATTTATTTATTATATTTAATTATTTAATACATTTTCTGGCACATTATTTCAAGCTGTATGATAAAGTTTCCAGGCATTATTTGCTCTATTCTTTTTGCCTGAGTTCAAATCTTTTAAGAAAAAGTTGTTTGTCTTATTAGCTGTCTATTTAAATTACTTTATCTGCTGACAACCCATTTATAGCCGTTGGACTGAAAAGTCTTCTTCTTTGCTATAAAGAGATTATTTCTGATGTGACTTTATTTGGTCCTTCTGTTTATTTGATTTAAGCCTACAGCTTCTTAGAAAGAGGTTTATTCCTTTTTATAGAATGTTTGGCTGCAGAGATATTTCTGTCTTCTTTGATATTTACAGCCCAGGTCTCAAGGCTCACAAGAAGACAAAGAATTCAAATGGAAGAGAGCCGTTGCTTGCTGCTAATATATAAAGGACCCTTTGAAGAAGGATAAAAAGCTAGTGTAACACATATTCTAAAAGCTCTCAAGCCTTCGTCTAGCTCAAGCTTCCTGCTCTCAGCAAACTTCATCTAACTGAGAAGTGTTAAGATCCTCATCTCTTCTTCAACCTGAGTTCTCCTGCTTTCAGGAAGTTCAAACTCAGAGATTCCTTGAAGAAGAAGAAGAAGAAGAATAGCTGCTTGAAGAAATTTCTTTTTACTTATTTTCTTCCTGTAGCTTTTCCTTCAGAACTTTCTGAAGAGTTTTCTGCACTGAAGCAAGACTTCACCTGGACATCTTTGAGCCAGGGGGAGCCTTGATTCTTTAGAGCATTCTAGCTCAGTGCAAGTTTTTTTTGTGCTTCTCTAATCTATTGAAAAATAGAGAAGACATCTTAACCTTCTTCCCCCTCCTGTACAGGGTTATTACTCCCTTCAAAAGTATCCCTTGGTGGCAGGGCACCTGATCAAAAACCTGTGCTTGGTTTTTAGACACCTGATCAAAAGTCTAAAGGGTTTCTGAATCTACCTGAATCAGATTCTGTTGGTGGCAGGGCACCTGATCAAAAACCTGAGTGGATTCCTACCGTGTGGGTAGAAGAGTGGACGTACCCAAGTTGTTTGGGGAACCACTATAAATCTCCTTGTGTCATCTGGATTCAATTGTTTAAATTCCTGCATTGTGGCTGTGATTAGATATAACTAGGCTGCTAGTTGTTGTTTAGGTTTTTCCAAGCTTAACTGTAATTACAGTTAGCCTGTGTTTGTACACATCACTTGTTTTAGGCTTTAAGGTTAAATCAATATCTATAATCTTTTCATTCCGCACTTCACTCCAAGGGAGTTGGGTAGACTATTAAGTTTTGTCTGTGCAAAATTTGATAACTCTATTCACCCCCCCTCTAGAGTAGTATCTATCCCTTCACTTTCATTCCACATAATCCAGGGAGAGCCTCTAGGGCATCCTCGTTCTCCAGTCGTCATTCCTCGCTCCTGCCTTCGGCCGCAACTACTCTTTGGACTTCGCACCTCGAAAATCCACTGGGATGAGTGCCTCATACCCAAGGGATAACTTGAAAGGCGTTTCCCCCGTGGCCGAGTTTGGGGTCGTTCTCAGAGCCCATAGGACCGAGGGGAGCTGTTCGGCCCAGTTTCCTTTTAGATTGGTGACCTTCTTCTTCAGTAGGTTGACGATGAGCATATTGGCAGCTTCTACTTGCTCATTGCTCCGATAATGATGCACTGAAGCGAACCGAAGGTCGGTTCCCAACTTCTTGCAGAAGTCCTCCAGCTCCAAGCTGGCGAACTGCGGCCCATTGACGGTGATGATGGCCAATGGGATCCCAAACCTTCACGCGATTTCCCCCCAGATAAAATTTTTGACAATCTGGGAGGTGGTCTTGGCCAAGGCTTTAGCCTCAATCCACTTGGAGAAGTAATCTATCATCACCAGTATGAACTTCCTCTATCCACTAGCTTGAGGGAACAGTCCGACTAGGTCCATCCCCCAGATGGAGAAGGGCCACAGAGCGGTGATCGAGCAGAGGTGTTGAGCCGGTTGAAGCTAGAGGGGCGCGAAGAGCTGACACTGGGAGCACTTTTTTGAGAAGGCCTTCGCGTCCTTTCGGATGGTGGGCCAGAAGTAGCCATGCCTCAGGATTCTCTGCTCCAGAGTACGAGTCCCGGAATGGCTGCCACACTCCACTTAGTGAATCTCCTCGAGAACTCGGGGGACCTCGATTTACGACAAGCATCTGGCCAAGGGGCCCGAGATGGTCTTGCGATAAAGCTCGGTGTCTTGCAGCAGGTAGTATGCGGCCTTGTATCAGAATTTACTTCGGTCCCGCCCGTCAGAGGGCAGCTGACCCGTCGTTAAGAACGCAACGAACGGATCCTTCCACGAGGGCTGCTGCTCGATCTCCATCATTTCTCCTTCCTCGATGGATGGTCAAAATAGCTCGGTGACCGTTCCCCCGGCCCGGGGACCATACTTTGCAAGGTAATCAGCTTCGACATTGTCTTCTTGGGGCACGTGCTCGACGAAGAATGACTGGAACCCCCCGATCAGACCCTTAACCTTGACCAGGTATTGTTGCAGGATGGGGTCGCGAACCTCGAACTCTCCCCGGATCTGGGAAGCGACTACCATCGAATCGGTGAAAGCTCGGATGTCCTTGATTGAAAGCTCCTTGGCGAGACGTAAGCCAGCCACCATGGCTTCGCACTCCGCCTGGTTATTCGTAACTGGGAAGAGGATCTCGACGTCCTATTCGATCCTGGTTCCCTGGGGGCTAACCAACACACTCCGGCTCCCACAGAATACTTGTCAGAAGCCCCATCCACTAACATCTTCCAAGAGATCGAGCGGGAAGCGCCCACGTCTATCTCCATCTCGGTCGAGAAGTCGATCAGGAAGTCTGCTACCGCCTGTGCTTTGATTGCTACCCTTGGAGAGTAAGAGATGTCGAACTCGCTTAGCTCCACTGCCCACTTGGCCAACCTGCAAGAATGCTCTACCCCATCCAAGATACTCCTTAGGGGATGATCGGAGACCACCTTGATGGAGTGAGCCTTAAAATATGGGCGGAGCCGCCGAGCTGAGACTACCAAAGCGAAAACTAGCTTCTCCAGGATAGGATACCTTGTCTCTACTTGCCATAACACCCGGCTCACGTAATAGATGGGGAGCTGCCTCCTTCCTTATTCTCGAACCAACACCGAACTAACCGCCTCAGCTCCTACTCCCAGATAAAGTAAAAGTTCCTCGCCGCCCTGGGGACCTTGGAGGAGGGGAGCTCGGGTCAGCTGCTACTTAAGCTTTTCGAAAGCCTCCTCGCACTCCGCAGTCCACTCAAATTTCTGATTACCCCGAAGGGCCTTGAAGAACGGGGAGCATTTCTCTCTGGCCTTGGAGAGAAAACGGCTAAGGCCTGCCAGCCTTCCAGTCAGCCTCTGGACCTCCTTTGAATCTCTTGGGGAGGCCATCTCCATGATGACTTTCACCTTGTCGGGGTTAGGCTCCACCCCCCCGGGGAGTTAGGAGGTGACCCAGGAACTTTCCCCTTCCCGCACCGAAGACACACTTGGTCGGGTTAAGCAGCATCTTGTACTTCCTCAGGGTGGTGAAGGTCTCCGACAGATCCGATACGTGTTTCGCGACGCTCTTGCTTTTTATGAGGAGGTCGTCCACGTAGACTTCCAAGTTCCGCGCCTTTTGCTCCTTGAAGACCTGATCCATCATCCTATGGTACATAACGCCGACATTTTTAAGCCCGAAGGGCATCATCTTGTAGCTGTAACCGCCGTCACTGGTGATGAAGGAAACATCGCGGCAATCAGGGGGATGCATCCGGATCTGGTGATACCCTGAAAAAGCATCATGGAAACTCATCACAGGAAACCCGACGGCGGAATCAACCAGCGCGTCGATTTGAGGCAAGGGATAACAATCCTTCGGGCAAGCTTTATTTAATATGGAAAAGTCGATACACAACCTCCAGCCCCCTCCAGACTTTTTCACCATTACAACGTTGGAGACCCAGCCTGGATACTGGATCTCCGAGACAAACCCTGCCTCCAACAGCTTCTCCACTTCCTCTCGGATTGGCCCTGCCAGCGCAATGACACTTTTCCTCTGCTTCTGACGGACAGGGCCTACCGCGGGATCCAGATTGAGGCGATGACAGGCAACATCAGCGTCAATTCCTGGCATCTCGGCGGCACTCCACGCGAAGATGTCAACATTCTCCTGCAGGCAAGCAGCTATCTCCGCCTTCCCTTCCAGGGGCAAGGCTCCTCCGACCTTCAGCAGCTCAGGTCCTCCTCTCGGAGAGATCACCTCCACTTCCTCTAGCTCCTCGGCAGCTTTCAGGTCCTCCTCCTGCTCCATCATCCTCTCCAGCCTTTCTGCATCACCCATCCAGCAGATGGTGCTAACAACGTTCAAGTAACACTCCCTGGAGGCCTTCGAATCCCCCCTGATCCAGACTTGGACATCATCCCGACAGTACTTCAGGAACTAATGATACGACGACGGGACGACTTTGAAATAGTTGATGAGAGGCCATCCGAAAATGGCGTTGTAGCCGCTGGGTGCGTCGACGATGACAAATCGGCACCAGATTGAAGTACCCCCGAGGGTGACCAGCAGCTCCACTCCCCTTTCTACCTCTTTCTTCACTCCCGAGAAGCAAAAGAGAGGTCCGTCTGCAGCCTGGGCCCTGGATGCTTCCACCTGAAGCCCCACAAAGGTTCTTTTGAAAATGACATTCACCGAGCTCCCGTTGTCCGCGAGGATTCGGTCGACGGTGAAGTCTTCGATTGCGGCTTGTATCACTAGCACGTCATGGAAGGGGTTCTCATTCCATAGCATATCCTCCTCTGAGAAAGTGATTTCATTCAGCGGCGGGGGAATCTGCGATGTCGAGGAGATGCTCCTCTTGTAGATCTGGTGGAGACTACCCTTGCGGGAAGCTCCAAGCCCGGCACCCCCATTGATCACCTCGACGTGTCCGCCTCCCGGACCGGGAATAACGTTTCCTCGACCTCCCTGGTCAACCCTGTCCTCATTCCTCCTCCTCTCCGGAGCTTGGAAGGCTACCTGCCCGACTGGGGCCTCCTGCTTTGGCTGCTCTCCTTGCCTCCGTCGCCTCAAACCTCCTCCTTGCCTCCCAAAACTCGGGGCAGGCCAAGGTCTCATGCCCCTCTACTCGATGGATATCGCAGTAGAGGGGAATTACCGCTTCCTGCTGACTCTCCCGCCGTTTCTCCTTTCGCCGGTGTTTAGCGGCCCGTTGTGTTATGGTCATCGTCTCCCTTCTTCCTCCTCCCTGCTCCCTGGGGTTGTTGTTTCTCCTCTCTTCCTGGCGGATCGGTCGCCTCCACTGGGGACTATCCCTCGGGTACTGGAATCTTCCTTCTTCCCTTCTTGCTTCTCGATCCTCAACGGGCCTCCTTTCTTCTTTCCTTCGAGGCCTCTCCGGCCTCCTCTCCTCCACTCTCCTGAGCTCCCCTCTCCTCTCCCTTTTTTCTTCTTCCTTCCTCTGCAGACTCTCCCGCTTTCCACCATCGCGCTTCTCTGGACGGTATTGGTTCCCTAGTTTTGATTTGGGCAATGTAATCTCTTTTAGGCTTAATTGACCCAAGATTTATCTATGGTCAATGGTTAGACTAAAGGTTAGTCTACCCTAGGTTTAGTTAGAATAGAACCAGATAGATAGTTGAGATTAGATTGTATTGGAAATTCTGTTTTATAGGATTGAGCTCGATGATAGTCGACTGCCGCTCGACGATCTTCGATTGAAGATCGACGATCTCAGAGCTATGTTCTCTGAAGTTGGTTCGACGATCTGCTTGCTCAGATCGACGATCGTCTTGCCTAGGTC
Source organism: Platanthera zijinensis (assembly GCA_039513925.1). Classification (NCBI taxonomy): domain Eukaryota; kingdom Viridiplantae; phylum Streptophyta; class Magnoliopsida; order Asparagales; family Orchidaceae; genus Platanthera; species Platanthera zijinensis. Next base: position 61,311,682 of record CM077086.1, read on the forward strand.
GACGATTTTTGTGGAGTTAGTTTTTCTTCAGGTCGACGATCTGTTTGTCCAGATCGACGATCTTCATTCTCTGGTCGACGTTTTCTGTCTGCTATTATTTTTATTCTTTTCATGAATTATTGACTTATTTCCTCATGTCTAAGATATATGTATTCAGATATTCTTCTTAATTTAATGCCTATATTTCTTTGCTTATTTGCAATATCCCTTGTGCATTAATGGGAAGTTTTGGCAGAATAAAGTTGTTTGTTTTATTAGAGGAAATCGTGTTTTTCTAACAGCTGTAATATAGCCGTTATGCCTTGCTTCCTGTGCCAATTTGTAAAGTCTATTTGATAGGATATTTTAATATCCTTAATTCCTTTTTGGGAATGACAGAGAAGAATTCTGGCGCAGTTGCTTTATTTGTTTTATTGTATTATTTGGAAAGATCTTTTTAGTGCAGGGCTCGAGGAAATATTCAAAGAAGAGAAGTTTCTATATTATCATGCAGTTGGCTGAATACAGGTTATCAGACACAGAAACAAAAGAAAAAGAAACCAGCGTGATATAATAAGAGCTTTGAAAGAAAAAAAAATTGTTCTTCTACTGCTTCCTGAGTTCATCCTGTCTTTAGGAAAATCAACACTAAGTGCTCAAGCTTTCAAGAAGAACTCTCCTCACAGATTGCAAAGCTGCTGAAGAAGAATAACCTTCAACATCTTGAATCCTCTTCAAAGATGCATCAGAAAAGGCTTCAAAGCTATCTGGAGTTCCTACACCCTGAAGCAAAGCTTCTTCCTAGATATTCTCTAAGCCAGGGGGAGCTTTGATTTTCTCAGAGCAATCCACTAGCTTCTCGGAACACAGAGAAGACACCTTCATTCTTTCCCTTAACCTCCTGTAAAAAGGTTATTACTCCCTTCAAAAGTGAACCTTTGGTGGCAGGGCACCTGATCAAAAACCTATGTGTTTGGTTCTTAGGCACCTGATCAAAAGCCTGAAGGGTTTCTAGATCTACCTGAAGCAGATCTTGTGGTGGCAGGGCACCTGAACAAAAACTTGTAGTGGATTCCTACCAGGGTTGTAGAAGAGTGGATGTACCCAATTGGGGAACCACTATAAAGTTCTTGTGTTGTCTGGTTGTTTACTTTAATCATTGATCTGTGGCTGTGATAGATATAACTAAGTTGCTAGTTGCTGTGTTAGGTATAAAGCTCAACTGAAACAACAGTTAGCTTGTTTCTTTTCACTACACTCTGATAGGCTTTAGGTTTAAAGCTTTTATATTTCAATTCCGCAATTTGCTCAAGAGAAGTGTTTAGAGTCTCTTAATTTTTGAATACTCTATTCACCCCCCCCCCCCCTCTAGAGTAATAAGTATCTTATCCCCTCTCTTTCAATTGGTATCAGAGGGAGGTTGGTTATTCAACAGCTTAACCATTCCAAGGTTGATTGGTTGAACAGGCTAACACCTGAACCATAAGATCTTGTGATAAGATACTTTGATACCATATTCACTCACTTTAGATTCATGGCCCAGTACAAAGATTCTTCTAGCACCAGACCTCCAGTATGCAACTTAGCCAAGTTTTGCATCTGGAAGGCAAGAATCAGACTCTATATGAACTTTATTGATTAAGATATTTTTTCCTCTATCTTAACATGGCCACCAACACCACCTGCTGCTGCTACAACATCTGCAAATCTCAGTGCAGTGCCACCTCCAGACGACAATGAAACTTACAAGAAGGCCAAAATAGCTGATGCCAAAGCTATGAATATTCTAGCTCAGACTATGTCTGATGAGACATTCCAGAAAGTGGCTGATTGCACCTCAGCAAAAGCCATATGGGACTCACTGAAACAGATTCTAGCTGGTTCAGCTAATGAGAGGAAGGACAGAAGGTCCAACCTCATATCCCAATATGAAAACTTCAAGAAAGAAGAGGCTGAGACTGTAAAAGTCATGTACACAAGGCTCAGCTCCATCATCAATGAGCTGAGGACACTTGACAAGGAGATTAGATTGACAGAGGTCAATGACAAAATACTGATGTGCTTTCCCAGCACATGGGATCTCAGAATCTGGCCAATCAAGGAGTTCAGAAGTACAACAGAGATCTCAATTGAAGCTCTCCTTGGCAAGCTCAAATCATTTGAGCAAGTTCTGAAGACTAGGGAAGCTGAAGCTAAAGCTCCTACTCCAACAAGAAAAGAGCAAACCCTTGCTCTCAAGGCTGATGATGAGTCCAAGGTGACTCAATCAAATGAAGAAATGCTGGCACTCTTTGCCAAAAGATTTTACAAGATGGGCTGAAAAGACAACAGAAGAAAGTCATCAAAGTATGATGATAAGCCAAGGTATGATCAAACTCCTTCTAAAGAAATTGTTTGTTATGGATGCAAGAAGCCTAGACACATTCTCCCTGAATGTCCAGAGACAAAACATAAAGAAAGGAGAAAAGAAAAGGAACATGAGAAGCACCACTCCAGAACATCTTCTCACAAGTACAAGAAGAAAGAGAAAGTTCTTGTTGCAAAGACCTGGAGTGATACTGAGGAAGACTCATCCTCTTCCAGCTCCAGTGAAGATGATGAAGAAGAAAAGAAAGCCAAAGAGATTTGTCTTATGGCAATTGATGCCTGCAATAGTAACTCAGCTGCAGAGATGACTGAAGATGAGGAAGATGAATTGTCTGATAAAGATCAGGTAATTGCATCTTATGATTTTACATCTGATGAATTCAAGCATGAATTTAAAATTTTATGCCTAGACTTACTTAGCTCAAAAAAGGAAATTAAATTGCTTAGAGATAGACTAGCTGGATCAGAATCTATATCAAGTGAAAACATTAGTTTGAAAGCTGAACTCACTAGATCAACTGAAGAAATTAAGTTTTTTAAATTAGAGCTAGCTAAAGCTAAAAGATTAGAAGATTCACTTAATGGCAGAAGCCTTAAGCTGCTAGAAATCACAAGCACAGCCAACACTAGGACAGGCAACAATAAGTTAGGTCTAGGTGCCTCACCTAGTGAACCCCCACTGCTTCTTGAGTACAATCTATCCACTCCAGTAAAGTTTGTTTCTGAAAAGGGAATAAAAAACACTGAGGTTATTCAAAAAGCCAAGAAAACCTTAAATAAAATCAAGAGAGACAAAAGGAAACAGAAGTTCATAGAAATACAAAAATCATCGAACGCCCATCGACGATCGCTGAACCCATCGTCGAACGACAATCGACGATCTCTGAACTCACCTGCTGAGTATAACAACTTAGCAATGGGGGATCGACGATCTCAACCTGAGTCGTCGAACAGAGATCGACGATCGTGGAACCCAGAATTCTATTCTGTGAACCAAGATCGACGATCTGGGTACCGATCGTCGAACATCGATCGACGATCAGAACTAAATTTTCAAAATTACAACAATGCTAATAGAAACAACAAGTTTAATAGCAACCCTAGGTCTGCCAATTGGATTATTCCACCTAGGAGATCTCATCCCTTAGGATATCATTCTCAACCAGCATATTCTTTTATTTCTAGTTTTTCCTATGTGAAGAACAATGGACCCAAGGTTACCTGGGTCCACAATGTTTAATCTATCTTATTACAGGTAAAGACCTATCCTATCACTCAGGACAAGTGGTATTTGGATAGTGGATGCTCCAAGCATATGAAAGGAAATAAAGATAATCTATCAAGCTTCAAAGCCAAGTTGGGACCAAAAGTGGTCTTTGGTGATTCCAGCTGTGGTCAGACAGAAGGATATGGCAAGTTCACCTTAGGGTCAGTGACTTTCAAAAAGGTAGCTTATGTCACAGGACTGAAGCACAATCTCATTTCTGTAAGTCAGCTCTGTGATGCTGGCTATCAGGTTTGGTTTTCTAATACTCAGTGCAATATTACTTTAAATAATAAAATTGTGTTAGTAGGTGTTAGATAAGGTAATATATATCTTGTAGATTTTAATTCCACTTCTTCTGAAATCTGTTTATTTAATGAAGTGAGTAGTAATAATACTTTGTGGCATAGAAGGCTAGGTCATGTCAACCTTAAAAATATATCTAGGTTATCTAAATACAACCTTGTCAGAGGTTTGTCATCTTGCCCTTACAAGAAGGAAGGCCTATGCAGGGCTTGTAAACTAGGCAAACAAACTAAAAATAGTTTCGAAGCTGTAAATAAAGTTATTCACCTAGAATCTTGTACCTATTGCACTTGGACCACTTTGGTCCAATAGCTGTACAGAGTCTAGGAGGGAAGTTCTATACCCTAGTTATTGTAGATGATTACTCTAGGTTCACTTGGGTGTTCTTCTTGAGAACTAAATCTGATAACTTTAAAGTTCTTACAAATTTTCTACTTTGTATACAGACTGAGTATTCTACTCAAGTTGCCTTGATCAGAAGTGATCATGGTACTGAGTTTGAATCTCTTCTTATGCAAGAATTCTGTGAGAAAGGAGGTATCATGGCATAGCTTCTCTTCTCCTAGAATTCCTCAACAAAATGGGGTAGTTGAAGGAAAAAACAGAACCCTAATTTAAGCTGCAGGAACACTGTTAGCAGATGCTAATATGCCTCTCTCTTTGTGGGCAGAAGCAGTTAGCACAGCTAACTATGTACTGAATAGGAGTCTGATACATAAACTTAAGAGGAAGACTCCTTATGAATTGCTTAAAGGAAAGAAACCTAAAATAGATTACTTTAGAATCTTTGGGTATGTAGTTTACATTCATAATAATAACAAAGAATACATTAGAAAGTTTTAAGCAAAAGCTTCAATGAGAATCTTTCTAGGATATTCCCAAGTAAGCAAAGCTTATAGGGTATTTAATAAATCCACCCTCAAAAATTGAAGAATCAGTTCATGTATCATTTGATGAAACAAAGATGTTTTATAGAGAGAAGGAAACTTCCTCCATCAATCTTTTGTAGGTACCAGAGTAAAGCAAAAATTTGGATGAGCTGAAACTCACTCAGTAGATTCAACCTCAATCAACACCTCAGATAGTTGATTCAGAAAGTGATGAAGATCAGATGGAAGTGATTGCAAATGTACCAACAGCAAATCTAATTCCACTAGAGGAATTGATTCCAACTGCTGTTGAAGATCACATACCACCAACTAATTATGTCACACTTAGAGATCACTCTATATCTCCAAGTGATTGGAGACATTTCCACAGGTGTGCAAACTAGACATCAACTAAGTCAAGATGTGATGCTTGCCTGTTTTATTTCTCAGTTTGAGCCCCTAACCATAAAGGATGTTGAGCAAGATCCCCACTGGATCATTGTCATGCAAGAAGAGCTAAACCAGTTTGAGAGATGCAAAGTGTGGAATTTGGTTCCAAGACCAAAAGGACAGCTGGTTATTGGCACCAAATGGGTGTTTAGAAATAAATTGGATGCACAAGGCATTATCATAAGGAATAAAGCAAGGCTTGTAGCACAAGGCTACAGACAGAAAAAGGCATAGATTATGATCAAAATTTTGCTCCTGTTGCAAAGCTAGAGGCAATAAGGATTTTTCTAGCATATGCAGCCTACATGAAGTTTCAGCTTCCTGGTTTCAGCATACATGAAAAGGTGTTCCAGATGGATGTAAAGAGTGCATTCCTAAATGGAGAGCTAAAGGAAGAGGTATTTGTTGAACAACCCCCTGGTTTCATTTCTTCAACTTATCTCCTCACATGTTTTTAAGCTGCAAAAAGCTCTGTATGGACTTAAGCAGGCTCCTAGAGCATGGTATGAGACTCTAGCTAGCTTCCTATTAGAACATAAGTTTGTAAGAGGCATAGTTGATAGAACCCTTTTCATTAAGCACCACAAAGACAAAATCATGTTAGTTCAAATCTATGTGGATGATATTATATTTGGTTCTACTGATCCCAAACTATGCAAAAGGTTCTCTGACCTAATGCATTCTAAGTTTGAGATGAGTAGTATGGGTGAGCTGTCTTATTTCCTTGGTATCCAAGTGAAACAAGATGCTGATGGCATCTTCATTTCCCAATCTAAGTATGCCAAGGAATTGGTAAAGAAGTTTGGGATGGCAGATGCTTCAGCAATGCACACACCTATGGCTACTAATGTAGTTATTGATTCTGATGAAAAGGGCAAGCCTGTTGATCAGAAATATTATAGGGCCATTGTTGGTTCCCTATTATATATAACTGCAAGTAGGCCTGATATAATGTTTGCCACATGCCCCTGTGCTAGATTTTAGGTCAACCCCAAGGAATCTCACTTGACTCTTCTCAAGGGAATATTAAGATACTTGAAGGGATGTCCTAATTTAGGACTTTGGTACCCAGCTGAGTCAGAATTTGAGTTAATTGGATACTCAGATGCTGACTATGCTGGCTGTAGAGTTGATAGGAAGAGCACCTCAGGGACTTGTCAGTTCCTAGGTGAGAGATTAGTCTCTTTGTTTTGCAAAAGCAGACTTCTGTTTCAACTTCAACTGCAGAGGCTGAATATATAGCAGCTGTTAGTTGCTGTTCACAGATTCTGTTGGATTCAAAATCAACTTTTGGATTATGGGTATACACACAAGAACACCAAAATCATGTGTGACAGTACCAGTACTATCTCCATAGCACAAAATCATGTGCACCATTCTAGGACTAAGCACATTGACATTAGACACCATTTCCTTAGAGACTGTGTTGAGAAGAATAAAATAAATCTTGAGTTTATACCCACAGATCTTCAAAAAGGTGATATTTTCACAAAGCCTTTAGATGAACAGAAACATCTATTCTTTTTGAATCAACTAGGCATGATGAATGGATCAGACTAAGTATAGAACCTGCCAAGTTGAAATCTGTTCTGAGATCATCGAACGGAGTTCGACGATAGTCGAACAGATCGAGCTAAATCGTCGACCTTAGGTCTACGATAGTCCTTTGTGCTTAGAGACAAGAATCATCGATCGACGATCGACAACTCTGCTTCAGTAATCGATCGACGATCGACGATCGTCGATCGATTGCCTTTGATCTTCATTCAGAGATCGACGACTCTAGCTTATTTCAAGCCGATCATCTTTTTAGGTCTGAAGATCATAGACTGACTCCGTCTTTTCGTATTCTGCTTTTAGGAGTTATTTCGATCCTTCGTATTGCGTTTTCTGCTGTCACTTCTTGCAATTTTCTCGTCATGGCGATTGCACCTACAACTCTTTCGGTGATGAAGTTCGATGCTGGCTTTTCTGTTGACTTTGACTCCTTCAACGACAACGAACCTGTTTTCCAGGAAATGCTGCAGCTATGCACTGAGCAAGAACTCAAGAAGCTGATGTCTACTAAGATCAAACTCAACTTATTAGAGATAAAGGAATGAGCCTATACCTCTGCTTATGATGACAAAGTGATGACTGCAACTATCAACGGTGTTGAGGTAACTCTCACCCCCGATATTCTTACTGAAATTTTTGAGTTACAGAATGGAACAGATGAATATGAACAAGATAGCTCTGAGTATGGAAGAATGCTGATAGAGATGGGGTATGCAGAAGGCATACCATCTAAGTTGTTAAAGGTAAACCTATCAGTCGGTTTTAAGTTCTTGGCTGATTTAGTTGGAAAAGTACTGCTCGGGAAGCACTCTGCTCATGACAACATTAACCGGCAACAGTTTGCCCTAATGTCTACCATTGTGAATAAGAAAGCACTCGATTGGGCTGGTTTGTTGTTTGAATTAATTAGGAAAAAGAATAATAAGAAAGAGGTTTCTCAAGGTAGGTTAATAGGTATCTTTCTATCCAAGAAAGCTTCCCAGCTGTTGAGTTCTGCCCCTACAGCCATAAATGTCAGCAAAAGGATTGATTCCTCTCTGTTTGCTAAGTGGAAGAGGGTCATTAAGAAACCCTCAAAGGTAAAGTCTGCTCCAATACCATCTGAGAGCACAAGGGCTTCTGAATCCACTCTCCACCCCAGTGAAGAACATCCTGCTGCCCCCCCCCCTTGCCATCCACCTCCATCAACATTTCTGCCTCTCCTGTAAACCATCCATCTCTACCTGCTTCTCCACCACCAGCTAACCTAGCTGAGTTACCGAACTTCAGCCTAGATTCCATGTTTAATCTACTGACTCCCTCTCCCCATCATCATTCACCCACTGATAATCCCCCATCTCATCACAATTCCCCACTTGATGAAATACCAGTTCAATAGAACATCAATACTGATGTTTCTTCATCCACCATTCCTCCATCCTTTCAAATAACACCAGAATTCATTGCCAAAATCATTGAACTCATCACCCCCTCTATCAAAACAATGATAGAGGAAGTCATTGCACCCCTTGTCACCTCTATCTCAACCCTTGTTGCCTCTATCTCTGCCTCTAACTCTGCCCTCACAGTCCTTTCTTCATCTGGGGGCCTGGGTTTAGTTCCCACTGAACCCAGGCAGGGGGAGATGTTCAATGAAGATGCTTCAGGATCTGCTTGGGCTCTTCCTGTTGATCCAGTAGAGAATTATCCAGCAATATTGGAGTGAAAAACATATTAAGATGCAGTGCCAGATGTATATATTCAAGATTTTGTATAAGAGACAGTTGTAAATATAGATGCTCCAGTTATAGATATGGATGTTTTTATAGTTTCAGATGATGAGTCTTCACTCTCATCTTGTGGAAATCTGTACATATCTCAGTCCTCTCCTTGCTCTTTTGATCCCCTTCAGGCCATTGTGTGCTATAAGAGACTAGTGTGCCTTCAGTTTTTGGATAGAGTTATTATTTCTGAGACTATAACTGAAGCAGCTCTTGCTTTTAGAGTTTGTCTTGAAAAACTTTCTACCCCCATCATTGCCAGATACCTAGAAGAAATCATTACATCCTTCTTAGAATATAAGTGGACTTCAGTTAAATCTTCAGAGGTTGTTATTGAGAAATATTTTGAAGCTGTTAGGTCAGTTGAACATCTGCCAGAGAGTATTTCAGTAAGTACAGCTGCAGTCTCATCTGAGTCCTCCACTGTCTAGGATGATACCCCAGGACCAGATTGGATGATCTCATTGCCCAAGATATTCTAGAAGAAGAAAGATAAAAAACCATTGAGAAGGCTAAAGAAGAAAAAGAAAAAGCTTTGTTCAAAGAAATTGATGATCTGTATGTCAAACCTCAGTCCTCTCATTCTGAAGATGAGGATGAGGATTCTGATGATTCTGAAGGGAATAAGAAAAAGAAAAAGATTGCTAGAAAGAAAAGGAAGGATGTTGTTGCACCTCCTCCCAATCCAGATCATGATATTCCTTACTACATCTTGAAAGGAATTGATCCTAAATCAAAAGGTTTTGAACCATGGATGTGGCTCTCTAAGAATGCCCAGAAAGCAAGGAAGAAGAGCAGGAAGAACTCTCCTCCTCCCAAAGGGTTCCCGAGAGGTCCTCCTCCTCCTCCTCCTTCTGCTGGTGCACCAGGGAACATTGCTCCAAGATCTTCTGCTCCTCATGACAGATCAGTCCAGAAAAGGAAGCCTCCCTCAAGTAGTTCAGATTATCAGAGGAAATCTAGTCATCCAAGAAATCAGAGAGAGCAAGTTAAAGAAGTTGTGTATCAGCAACCAACTTTCTCTCCTCCTCAAACCCCTAGATTTCCTCCTGGAAGAACAGTCTCACCTCCAAAGGAAATACCAACTAAAGCGAAACCAGTAGATGCTAAAGGAAAGAGAATTGTATATTCTTATAGAACAAGCAAAAAGTATGTTGCATTTGCCCCTCCATCTAGTCTCATAATTCAAGAGCCAAAAGAACAAACTGAGAGATATCTGAGTCAATCAGTAAAATTTATAGCTATAAACCCATTGGATCAAGCTGATGATGATACTTATGAAAGTCAAGAGCTTGACCCCAACTTTAAAATGGCAAGACTACTAGAATTGGTGGGAGCAGCTCAGATCAAGAAAGCTAAAGCAGAAGGAAAAGACATTTCAGGACTTTCCACTATGTCAAAATATAGAAAGAAAGAATTCGACAAATTTCAAGTCAGTTCAGAAGTGTTTGATGCTTCAAAATATATGGAAAAACATCCTGAAGCCGTTTTGCCAAAATCTGGAGAAATAAAGATCATTGGAGAGCAGGACCTGAAGTTATCAAAGAAGGATACATATGATCCCAGCAGAAAAATTACTTTCTCTCCTGCTACTCTTACACCTCCTTCAGATCCTGATAAACAATTGTGACTTATGTGTTGCTTATCAATTTCATTCTTATCTGGTTGATGATTTATCTATTGCTATCTTGTCTTATTTGCTTATATCAGTTTTTGTTTGTGCTTGAGTGACATCACCCAAATAGGGGGAGATTGTTGGTTCCCTAGTTTTGATTTGGGCAATGTCCTCTCTTTTAGGTTTAATTGACCCAAGATTTATCTATGGTCAATGGTTATACTAACGGTTAGTCTACCCTAGGTTTAGTTAGAATAGAACCAGATAGATAGTTGAGATTAGATTGTATTGGAAATTCTGTTTTATAGGATTGAGCTCGACGATAGTCGACTGCCGCTCGACGATCTTCGATTGAAGATCGATGATCTCAGAGCTATGTTCTCTGAAGTTGGTTCGACGATCTGCTTGCTCAGATCGACGATCGTCTTTCCTAGGTCGACGATTTCTGTGGAGATAGTTTTTCTTCAGGTCGACGATCTGCTTGTCCAGATCGACGATCTTCGTTCTCTGGTCGACGTTTTCTGTCTGCTATTATTTGTATTCTTTTCATTTGAATTATTGACTTATTTTCTCATGTCTAAGACATATGTTATTCAGATATTCTGCTTAATTTAATGCTTATATTTCTTTGCTTATTTGCAATATCCCTTGTGTATTAATTGGAAGTTTTGGCAGAATAAAGTTGTTTGTTTTATTAGAAGAAATCGTGTTTTTCTAACAGCTGTAATATAACCGTTATGCCTTGCTTCCTGTGCCAATTTGTAAAGTCGATTTGATAGGATATTTTAATATCCTTAATTCCTTTTTGGGAATGATAGAGAAGATTTCTGGCGCAGTTGCTTTATTTGTTTTACTGTATTATTTGGAAAGATCTTTTTAGTGTAGGGCTCGAGGCAATATTCAAAGAAGAGAAGTTTCTATATTATCATGCAGTTGGCTGAATGCAGGTTATCAGACACAGAAACAAAAGAAAAATAAACCAGCGTGATATAACAAGAGCTTTGAAAGAAAAAGAATTTGTTCTTCTGCTGCTTCCTGAGTTCATCCTGTCTTCTGGAAAATCAACACTCAGTGCTCAAGCTTTCAAGAAGACCAGATTGCAAAGCTGCTGAAGAAGAACAACCTTCAACATCTTGAATCCTCTTCAAAGCTGCATCAGAAAAGGCTTCAAAGCTATCTGGAGTTCCTTTACCCTGAAGCAAAGCTTCTTCCTTGATATTCTCTAAGCCAGGGGGAGCTTTGATTTTCTCAGAGCAATCCACTAGCTTCTCTGAACACAGAGAAGACACCTTCATTCTTTCCCTTAACCTCCTGTAAAAGGGTTATTACTCCCTTCAAAAGTGAACCTTTGGTGGCAGGGCACTTGATTAAAAACCTGCGTGTTTGGTTCTTAGGCACCTGATCAAAAGCCTGAAGGGTTTCTAGATCTACTTGAAGCAAATCTTGTGGTGGCAGGGCACCTGAACAAAAACCTGTAGTGGATTCCTACCAGGGTGGTAGAAGAGTGGATGTACCCAATTGGGGAACCACTATAAAGTTCTTGTATTATCTGGTTGTTTACTTTAATCATTGATCTGTGGCTATGATAGATATAACTAGGTTGCTAGTTACTGTGTTAGGTATAAAGCTCAACTGAAACAACAGTTAGCTTGTTTTTTTTCACTACACTCTGATAGGCTTTAGGTTTAAAGCTTTTATATTTCAATTCCGCAATTTGCTCAAGATAAGTGTTTAGAGTCTCTTAATTTTTTAATACTCTATTCACCCCCCCCCCCTCTAGAGTAATAAGTATCATATCCCCTCTCTTTCAGACGCCTCCCCTTTTCCAGCAGTCTTCCCCTGTTCTCCCCTAGTGGCTTATCCCCGTCCAGCCTTGCCAGGAACTCCTTGTTCCTCTCCTCCCCCTGAATGAAGAAATTCGACCTCTCCACCATTTCTTCGAACGACCTTGGCGGCCTATGCCCCATCTCCATGTTGAAAAGTCCCTACTTCAGGCCAAACTTGAGGGCAACCATCAAGGTAAACCCATGCACCTCCTCCACATCCAAAACCTCTTCCTGGAACCGGTCGATGTAATGACCCAAACTTTCGTGCTGCCCCTGCACGACCTTGAAGAGGGCAGTCGCTTCCTTCTTCCTCCTCTTGGATGTTGTGAACCTTGCCACAAGGCCCCGTTGGAGATCGGAGAAGCAGTAGACGGATCCTGTCGGTAACTGATGAAACCAGTCCCTCGCGCTACCCTTGAAGGTGATGGAGAAGAGCCGACACTTAAAGGTGTCGGAAATGTTGCGTATGGACACCACATCCTCAAACCACTGAAGATGCTTCACTGGGTCATCCTTGCTAGAGTAATCGGTGAGGGCAGGTTCTCTGAAATTGTCCAGGACGGGGGCCGCGAGGATTTTGTCGCAGAAGGTGCTCCTCCCTTCTTGGCGGCGGCGAGTATCCTCCCCACTCGAGTAATCATACTCGCTCCATCGGCGAGTATCCCCATACCTCGCCGAGAGTTCTGGATCTCAAAACTAGATCCCCTGGCTGCTCGCAGGGCGCTGACGTGATGGGATCATCCGCTCTCCTTTCGCCCAAGCGGGCTCCTTTCCTGCTCGCCGGGTTGGCGCCTCCTCACCCGATGGTGTCAGGCGGCGAAGGGAAGTCGCCATCACCTCAGTGGGGTTGGAGAACCCGACGAGAATTGACCTCTCCATCCTCTTCGCGAACTCCTCGAAAGCTGCTACCGTCACAAACCCGCCACCTCGCTCCGAGATTCCAGCTCCTGCCGAGTTGTCCGCCAACTCGTCCCGATCGCCACCATTGGCCATCTTTCAATTACCCAACTTTCTTCCTCGGCCGCTATCCACGCTCACCGCACCAAGTGTTGATGCCAGGAAAAATCCCGACATCAGAAATCGGACTAGGCGGCCTAAAGCTACTGGTCGAGCGGTCAATGAGACAGTCCACAGGGACGGGAATGGAAATGAGTTATAGAAACAGGACCTCAGGATGCTGCGACAGGAAGGTCCCACCACGTACCTAGTTGCTTGGAATAAGCAACCCCTTCTCAACCAAAATGGTTGAGCTAGGTACGAAGGAGGTGCGCGAGCTGGGGTTCGCGAGTAACTATCCGAGAATATCCGGTCTCCTCCTTCGTACCCCTGGGGTTCTATTTATAGGGAAATCAAAAGAGAAGGGGGGTCTTACTTTTCCCCACCTTAGCGATCGGGCAACTTTCTGGGGAGCTCGCACGGGACAGGCGAGTATCTCACCTTAGTCGCCACCTGGCGAGTAGGCCTGGGGAGCTCGCCATACTCGCTCGAGTCTTCTGCGGCCTGGGGCGCTGATCTTGACCCCCTTCTTGACTTATTGACCTTGACTTCTGATGACCTGGCGGTGGTAGGGCCTACCCTCGTCTAATACGGGTTGTACTTTACTAATGTTTGAAGGTTCAACCAGGGAGGCTTACGTTCATCTCTTTCGAGAGTGACGCATAGTTTATCTTTACTTGAGAGTGATCAATTTCTTTGTAAATCTTAAGTTTTTATTAATTTAGAAAGTAGGGTTTTTAAAATGCAGAATCAATATCCTTCACAAAGCTCATCTCAATCGAGTGCTAAAAAGTTCTTAGCCCCTCATCGAGATGGGAGTGGTAGTAGAAAAGTAAAAGATATATAATGGTGCAGAAATAATATCCATCCCAACCATTTTAATCAAGCGCTAAAAAGTTCTTAGCCTCTCATCCGGGATGGGGTGGTAGTAAAAAGAAAGAAAAAAATGAAAATTATTTACGCACACACCCTTTCTTAACAGAAATAAAAGCTAAGTTAAAAATAAGAAGAAAAGAAAAATTACTGAAAGCTAAAATTTATTGGTTTACACACTAGGAAACCCAAACTAAGGTTAGGAAAATATCACTCAGAAACTACTCCTAACTATTATGTACAGCTATGTGGTACTCTACCAGCTCTCCTAAAAATAGCAGCCCTGGCCCTCCTTTTATAGCCAAAATTTTTGAGGTACACGCCCCCTAGGGCATGTCGTCTGGGTGTGACGCTAATATGGTATCTTCAGATAGAATTTCGGCAACTTCTGGTTCGGACGGAACAAGTACACCGATGTGACATGTTGTATACTAGCGTGACATGTTGTACATGGGCGTGACATGTTGGTCACGGGCGTGACTACATGGCATGGCAGCTTGGGCTTCTTCAGGGCATGACAACTAGAATTCTGCTTGGTCATGGCTGATATCACGAGCGTGACACTAGCATATGGGCGTGACAGCTGGCATACGGGCGTGTAAGTTAGGCATGACTCGAGCTTGCTGGCTTCAGGACTTTGGCATGATGTGACAACAGGTTGATTGCTTGGTCACGGGTGATGTCACAAGCGTGACAGCTGGAACACAGGCGTGACACTTGGGCATGACTGCACTTGATGACCAAAATTTCCCAAAACGTTGGATTTGCTGGTTTTAAAGTTACACGTCTTAGATCACGGGCGTGACCAAGGGGCGTGACTTATGAAATTTTGCTGAATTACCCCAAATGTCCAGAAATACATATAGGACACAAAAATAAGTTAAGTTAGAGCTGAAAATTAAAAAGAAATGATTTATTTTGGTATTTACATAATATAATTACATTTTTTAAAGAATTAAAACAAAAAATAAAGTAAAAATATGTATATTTTGCTACTCATCAGGTTGCTTGATATTATTGAAGAAGATATCTATCCTACTTTACGATAGGGATCAGGGACCCACTGTCAAGCCCTGAAAGTTACTATGAAGCTGAAGAAGACGATTGTTGTGGCCTGATGGTCATAACAATTGATTGACAAGTATGGTGCTCTCTTGGAAGCTCTGAAAAAGAGCAAAAAAGCTAGTGAAGAGACTAGATGAAGAGATTGCTTCCCTTCAACCTGTTTAGCCTGAATGCACTAAATTTGCTAGACATCTAACTCAGATGAATAGGGAAATAAGCAAGCTGGAAGAAATTACAATTATCCAAATGATCACCATCAGCCAGAAGTGCAAAATCATTGAGGATTTTGAAGTGAAGCTTCATCAAATGGTCTCTGAGTCTAATTATCTTAAGGGAATCATTGAAAAGCATTTTGAAATTAGAGTTCAAAATACTAAGACCATTAAGAAGCTTGAGAGTGAGCTCCTCAAAGAGAGAAAGCTAGTAGCTCAATTCTCTAAGCCAAAATCCGTACTGCTTATCACTGACTCATTCACCTCCCAAAATAATAAGAGGGGACTGGGATTCAAGGGATATGCAACTGGAAAATGGAATAGAAGAAAGGGCAAGGATCCAACAAAGCCTCAGTCCACCTTTCAAAAAGGTTTTGCTTCCATCTAATAGGTATGACCATGACAATATGTATGGTCACTGAAAGAATGGAAATTTCTATAGTAAGGGAAATCATGCTCCTAACTATGGAGGGAGAAAGGATATGGGGATAAGTTCTTTGAAAGCTCCCCATGAGAAAATACAGATGCCTCAATATGAGCCATTTGTGTTTGGTACTCCAGCCCCAACACTCAAGGGAAAGGAAGCTGCATCTTCTAAACCTCTTCCAGCAAATAGGCATATTGTTCGCAAGTTAGTGACTAACCCTCACAAGGCAATATCAGATGTCATCAACACATTCTCAACTATTAAGCTGAGACCTATTGTTGTCAATCCGATACCGTTGATTATGGCTACTTAACATTGAGCAAAGATTTAAGGACTAGCTGAGAGAGATAGGAAGAATGCAGGTGCCTTCTTAGCTGAACACTGACATGCAAATGTACCTTCCACTTCAAGAAGTGTTCAGAAGAGAAGATATAACATCTTTGAATGTTTGTGTTATGGTAAAGTGGGACACTTTGCCCAAGATTATTGGCATAACCCTAATGTGCCAAGTGCAAAGAAGAGCTTTCTAGCTAAGGCTATTGTAGGGAAAAATAGTATTGTTTATGTTAACAAGAACCTAGGACCCAAAGTCATTTGGGCTCCTAAGGTAAAATAAATTGCTTCTCGTTGGATAGTTCAAGTACCAATCTCATGAAACTATGATACTTGGACAGTGGGTACTCAAGGTACATGGAAGGAACAAGGAGTCTTCTAAAGGACTATGTTCCTATGAAGAATGGACCTAAGGTCATTTTTGGAGGCTCAAACAGGGGAGTCACCAAAGGATATGGTATGATCTGTAATGGAATAATCTCTATCATAAGGGTAGCTTATGTTGAAGGGTTGCAAAGCAATCTTATAAGCATAAGTCAACTATGTGACTTAGGTAATGTCATTGAATTCCATAGTGATAAGTGTCTGATTAAGAAGTCAAGTGACTTAAAGGTTGTCCTCTCAGGCACTAGGAGTGGAAATATTTATTGTTTGGATTTCTTTTTTAATTATTCCTCTACTCCTGTGTGTCTTGTAGCAAAGGAGAATGAGTCCCTTTGTTTTCAATGGCACAAGAGACTTGCTCATATTAATTACAAGACAATTAGCAATTTATTTTCAGAAAACCCTAAATTATGTTAAAAAGGGTCCCTATCATGCATGCCAAATGGGCAAGCAAACAAGGACCTTTTTAAGAGCATTAGTTCCAAAGACTTTATAAGATGTCTTTATCTATTTCATAAGGACTTGTTTGGTCCTTTGCCCATTCAAATCTTAGGAGGCAAGCAGTATACCTTTGTGATTGTTGATGATCACTCAAGGTTTACAGGAGTATTCTTTCTTTAGAAGAAGTCTGATACCTTGGAAGTCTTCATGAATTTTGTCAAGGCAATCCATAATGAGATGAACTATAAAGTGGTCAAATTGAAAAGTGGCAATGATGCAGAATTCCAATCTGGGGTCATGACAAAGTTTTGTGAAGAACATGGTTTCACCCAGAAATTTTCTTCTCCTATAACCTCATAACAAAATAGGGTGGCTGAGAGAAAGAATAGGACTTTAATTGAGGCTGGCAGAACCATGATCAATGATTCCTCACTTCCAAAATATTTCTGGGCTGAGGCAATCAATATTGCATGTCATGTTCTAAATAGGGCTTCAATCCACAAAGTCCTTGGTAAGACACCCTATGAACTCATGAAGGGAAAAAACCAACTATTTCATATTTTATAATCTTTGAGTACAAATATTTCATTTTAAATAATGGAAAGTCATATTTGACTAAGTTTGTTGAAAAATATTATTTGGAAATACTTATTGGATACAACTCCCATAAGAGAGCCTACAAGGTATTCAACAAGAAAACCCAAGTTGTAGAAGAATTAATGCATGTTATTTTTGATGAGACTGGACTTCTATATAAAGGCTGGTCTAGTGTACCTAATGATGTAGGTTCAGTGCCCAACATAAAATATTTGTCCATTTAAGACAAGCCTAGTTAAATCATGAGTACCTCTGAAATTGATGTGCTTTGTGAGGAAATTAAGTCAGCTAAACTCATTTCTAAAGAACAGTAATGTGCTGACAGATTGCCTACTACAACCAGGCATATGAGAGATCATCCCAGAACTATCATTATTGGAGATGCAATCCATTGTGTCACTGCCAGAAGCATAATTCACAATGAAGCTCTCTTCGTGAGCTTCTTGTCCCAGATGGAGCCCAAGAAGTTTGAAGATGCAAATAAGGATCCATTTTGGATCAATGCCATATAAGAAGAACTCCAGCAATTCAAGCGATGCAAGGTATGGAAGTTGGTGCCAAATCCACAAGTACACATCATTATTGGCATCAAATGGATCTTCAAGAATAAGATGGATGAACATGGAATGATAGTAAAGAGCAAGGCCAGATTAATTGCCAAGGGGTACAACAAGAGGAGGGAATTGACTTTGACCATACTTTTGTCCCAGTAGTAAGACTTGAGTCTATAAGAATATTCCTAGCTTATGCATCATTCAAAGGGTTCAAAGTCTATCAAATAGATGTAAAATCTATCTTCCTCAATGGTTATCTGAAGGAAGAGGTATATGTGGATCAACCCTTAGGTTTTGTGTGCCCAACTCTAACCTCACATGTTTATTTTCTTAAAAAGGCTTTGTATGTGTTGAAACAGGCCCCTAGGGTTTACAATGAAACCATGTTGACCTTTCTCATTAGGCACAAGTTCTTAAGGGGAAGATAGACATCACATTATTCCTAAAGGAATCAAAGGGCAAGTGTCTCTTAGTCCAAATTTATGTTGATGACATAATCTTTGGGTCTACTGATGACAATCTTTGCAAAAGGTTTGCCAACCTTATGTAATGGGAGTTTGAAATGAGCAGTATGAGGGAGCTCAAGTACTTTCTAGGTCTCTAAGTGAAACAGTCTGATGAGGGGATATTCATCTCTCAGACCAAGTACACTAGGGAACTTATTAAGAAGTTTGGGATGGAATCAGTATCCATCATGAAAACTCTCATGAGGTCAAATGTATCCCTAGATAAGGAAAAGAAGGGGAAACCAATTGATGAATCCATGTGCAGGTGTATCATTGGATCCCTATTATATTTAACTGCTAGTAGACTTGATATTATGTATGCAACATGTGTTTGTGTTAGGTACTAAACATGCCCTAAGAAATCTAATTACACAGCTGCAAAAAGGATTTTGAGATACTTAAAGGGTAGCCAACATCTTGGCCTGTGGTACTCTAGGAATAATGATTTTGAACTAACTGGTTATTCAGAGGCAGATTTTGCAGGATGAAAAGAAGACAAGAAAAGTACAATTGGTACTTGTCAATTCCTGTGAAGGAGATTGATCTCTTAGAGCAGTAAGAAGCAGACCAGTGTGGCCATATCTACTGTATTTATGAATACATTTTTGCAAGCAGCTGTTGTGCACAATTACTGAGTATTTAACATCAACAGAAGGACTATAACCTCAAGGTGAGTAAAACCACCTTATTATGTGACTCATCCGGTGTTATTTTTATTGTTAAGAATCCTATTTCACATAGTAGGACTAAGCACATAGAAATAAGGTATCATTTCATTAGAAAATATGTTGAGTGTGAAAATATCTCTCTTGAATTTGTCCTCACTAACAAGCAAGTAACAGATATCTTTATAAATCCACTAGATGAGGCTAAGTTTACTTCATTTAAAATTGAGCTAGGAATGTTACATATGAAATAGCTTATCCCTCATCATCTCTGCTCTCAGTTATAAATTTCTATGATATTATTTACCATTATCTAATAAGGTGACAATATCTAGCTAAGAAATATAGCTAAGGAAATCTAGCTGAAAAATCTAACTGAGCAAGCTCAGCTATTTGGTGAAAATCGCTCAGAAAACACTCAACGGTATTCAGTTATGTAATTATTAACATTAAAATATCCTGGGACAATGCTCAACGATATAAATCTCAGTCTCAATGATACTGTCAAGATGGGTTGTTATGGATATAGATGATATATCTCAGCCATTGGTTCAATTTTTTGATCACCCAATAGCATGGCGCTTCAAAATCCATTTATTTAAATTAAATTAATAAAAAATTAACAGTCGACATAACTCTAGGTATGTAACACCCCTATCCGTCGCATAGCATATAGCAGTAGGTTCGGCCGGGGCCCGACGCCATATACTACGGACAGACCGGAAGGTTACGAATATGGATAACCATTCCAACCAATTTAACAACAACGTTCTACACAACGCATTCTAACGGAAGCATTTTAAAGTTAAACAAAGAACCCATATAGGCATGAATGTCCACTAGTAATAAAATACCACAAAGGAATGACGAACATGAAAATACACAAAAGAGTTCACGGCCTTAAGGCCTTACAAAAGTGTTCGCTTAACAAGATAGCGTCTTTCATACATCGGCGCGTAGGCCGGCCATACATGAATATGAAAAAGCTAATAACTAAGCCTTCGAGGGCTGGCGCTGCAACTTGGGCTTTAGCCCGCTATTTGCCGCTTGGCTCCGCAGCAGCACCTGTAGAAAGCAATCCACCCAAGAGGTGGCAATACAAAAGGGCAACGGTCAGCAAAGCTGACCAAATTATAACGACCCCGTCCCGTTTCTCGGGACGGCGGTGCTCCTTCCCTGCATATAAAACTACCATAGCAATTCTATAAAGTATTCTATTCACCACAAGTGTCGGCACGCACGGCCGCACACTCCGTGCTCTCAGGGCACTAACCGGTGAACCCGGTCCGGACCCAGTCCGACACCGCGATTCCACCACCATCCCTCGGATGGCAACTCTCGTGAGCATTTAGCCCTTTCAGCCGAAGCCTAGGCCCGTTTCCAGCCTCCCGGGAAGTCCCATGTACTTTAGGTCGCTTCTACCGAGACCACTTGGAATGGGTAGAGTTCCACCCGCCCGTTGCTCACTTCACCACGGCCATTTAGCCATCGGTGCGGGCCAAGTTTCTCCTCATTCCCACAATCGATCAAAACACGCACATAACCCCGTTATGTACCGATTTTCCCTCCAAGGCAACATCGTGGCGGCAATGCGATTCCGCCCAAGCTTTCCAGGTGCGCCTCGAGGTTAACCCCCAAGGATCCCTGTATGCAATCTACCGCATAGAAATTTCGGAAAACTAAAATCATCGGCGCGGAGTCTTCTCCGGCCATGCAATGCAAACATCACCGATCCGGGTTAAACCCGAATAGGCTTCACACACAATGCCTACGCCCGTACTCCGATTCCGGGCTCTAACAACGGGGACTTTACATATCTACCCGAAGGGATTCCGCGCCTCAACGCTCACTCGCGAGAGGGGGATTTCCCCATGCATAGAAAGAAGGGCGACTACACATGCCCTATGAAGAGGATCGTTACCCTCGTAGATTTCCGCGTGCCCGCCATGAAGATGTAGACGGATGGAAAGCTTCGCCTCGCCCTTGCCTTCGAGGATCCGGACTCGGATCGCGAGTCGGTGCTCCGGTGCTCCGCCGGCGGCCGGAACTTTGCTCCTCCTCCTCTTGGCTCTCACCTCTCTCTAAGAGTTTAGAAAGAGAAAGGTAGGGTTGAAATGAGGGAATTCAGCCCCAAACTCAACCCTAATACCCCCCTTGGTTAACCCACAGCCGTTAGATCCAACATAAAAGATCCGGACGGCCCGGATTCAACCCAAAATATCAGTTACGCCGATCGACACGGGTCCTGACACGGCCGTGTGCCACGGGCCGTGTTACCTGGAGCTTCAGGAACGATCGTCGGGCTTCATGAACACGGCTTCGAACACGGTCGTGTTCGAGGCCGTGTGCCCCACACACGGCTTGAGACACGGCCGTGTGTCTCAGGCCGTGTCCTTCTCTGACTCGAGACTGCACAAAACCACAATAGACCACTGAACACGGGTAGGCACACGGCCGTGTGCCTAGCCGTGTGCCCCTGTTCAGACCTCCAAAAGTGCTGTTTGATCGCCCCGCGATCATCTCCGAGGTTGGGGTCTTACAACTCCCTCCCCCTTAAGAGAATTTCGTCCCGAAATTAAGAACAGAGACTACACAAAAAAAATAAACATAACGAGTACCTGATGGGAACAACTCGGGGTACTCCTCGCGCATTGACTGCTCTCGCTCCCAAGAGAGCTCCTCCCGTCCGCAGTTATCCCAACGGACCTTCACCATTCTGATTTCCTTGTTCCGAAGCCGCTTGACTTCGAAATCCTCAATAGATATGGGCTTGACTTTCGTTGTCAACCCTTCCTCAACCGGTACTTGGTCGGCCGCTAACACCTGCGAACGCTCTTGCACTGCCTTCCGCAAAACCGAGATGTGGAATACATCGTGCAAAGCACTTAACTCTGCTGATAACCTCAACCTATAAGCTGCTTCTCCGATCCGCTCCAGAATCTCAAATGGCCCAATGTATCTCGGACTCAACTTTTTCAAGCGTCGAATCCGTGAGACACCCTTGAACGGCTTGATCTTCAAGTACACCCAATCGCCAACACTGAATTCCACGTTCCTATGCTTGGCATTATAATACTTGGCTTGCCTATCCTGGGCAATCCGCAACCGCTCCCGTATAGTATGCACTAAAGAAGTGGCATCTTCAATGTCTTGACGCTGATAAAGCTTGGACTCACCCGTTTCTAACCACGACAACGGCGTGCGACATTTTCTTCCGTAAAGAGCTTCGAACGGCGCCATCTGAATGCTTGCTTGATAACTATTGTTATAAGCAAATTCGACCAAGTATAGGTGGTCCTCCCACCTCTTTCCGAAGTCCAACGTACACATGCGGAGCATGTCTTCCAAGGTTCTGTTGACTCTCTCGGTCTGGCCATCCGTCTGCGGATGAAACGCCGTGCTAAACTTCAGTTTGGAGCCCAACATTTGATGCACTAGCCTCCAGTCGTTGGACGTGAAACGCCCATCGCGATCACTCGCAATACTGCGGGGCACCCCGTGCAAGCGCACAATGCTATCCACATAGAGCTTTGCCAACTTCTCTACTGGATCATCCTTCCTCATTGGTAAGAAATGCGACACTTTCGTCAATCTGTCAACGATCACCCAAATGGCGTCGTTTCCCTTCTGCGATCTTGGCAATCCATGCACAAAATCCATGGATATGTCGTCGAATTTCCACTCCGGTATAGGCAAGGACTTCAGAAATCCGCCCGGCTTTTGGCACTCCGCCTTCACCAAGGCGCACGCTTGACATTTGGCCACATACAACGCCACATCTTTCTTAAGTCCCGACCACCAAAACAACTTTTTAAGATCACGATACATCTTCGTGCTCCCTGGGTGGATTGAGTACTTGGTATGATGAGCCTCGTACATCAACTCCGCCCGGAGGTTGCCCCCACTTGGGACGCACAAACGATGATCCTTCCTTAATAACCCATCTTCTACCGAGAACTGGGAATTTGACCCATCCAGAGAGGCCTCCAAAAGCTCCTTCATGGAGTCATCCAACTCCAATGCCTGCCGAACCCGGTCAGCCAGGTCATACTGCACCTCTGTCCAGTTTAACATTGCCTTGGCGCTCGACTGCTTGTCAACGCAACAGATCTCAAGCTTCTCCAACTCCCGTACTAGCCGCTCATCATGCACCGACAACTAGTTGGCTTGGGCGGGAGCCCTGCGGCTCAGCGCATCCGCAACTGCGTTGCCCTTCCTGGGTACATAATGTATCTTGAGAGTGTAGTCCCCCAGGAACTCCATCCACCTCCTCTGCCTCATATTGAGATCCTTTTGATCCAACAAGTATTTTAGGCTCTTGTGATCGGTGTATATGTCGACCCTTACTCCGTATAGGTAGTGCCTCCACAACTTGAGTGCAAATATCACGGCCGCCAACTCCAAGTCGTGCACCGGATAATTTCTTTCATGCACCTTTAGCGGACGCGATCCATACGCTATCACGCTACCATGCTGCAACAACACGCAGCCCAAACCACAACCCGAAGCGTCGCTATACACCTCAAAGCCCTCGGTTCCACTCGGCGAACTGAGCACTGGCGTCGTGGTCAACCGTCTCTTCAGCTCCTCGAAAGCCTGCATGCACTCCTGCGTCCACAAAAATCTCTGATCCTTCCTGGTCAACTTTGTGAGAGGTAACGCTATCCGCGAGAAGTTCTCTACGAAGCGCCTGTAATAGCCGGCAAGCCCAAGGAAACTACGGACTTCCGCTACCGAAGACAACACAGGCCACTCCCGTATCGCAACTATCTTCGCCGTATCCACCGCTATACCTTCCCCACTCACTATATGGCCAAGGAACGCTACCGAGGGTAGCCAGAACTCGCACTTGGAGAACTTTGCGTAAAGCTCATTCCTTCTCAGAGTCTCCAACACCAAATGCAAGTGCTTGAAGTGGTCTTCCTCGCTCTGCGAGTACACTAGAATATCATCAATAAAGACGATCACAAAGCAGTCCAGGTAATCTCTGAACGTCCGGTTCATCAGATCCATAAATACCGATGGCACATTCGTCAGTCCAAACGGCATGACCGTGAACTCGAAATGCCCGTACCTCGTACTGAACGCCGTCTTTGGGATATCACATTCCCTGATCCTCAGCTGATAGTACCCCGACTTCAAGTCCAACTTGGAGTATACAGACGATCCGACTAACTGATCAAAGAGATCATCAATCCTCGGGATCGGGTACTTGTTCTTCTCCGTCAACTTGTTCAATTCTCTGTAGTCGATGCACAGCCGCATACTACCGTCCTTCTTTTTAACGAAGAGGACCGGTGCGCTCCAAGGCGACGAACTTGGACGCACATAACCTTGCTCCATCAGCTCCTCCAGCTGAACCTTCAACTCCGCCATCTCCTTTGGCGCCAACCTATAAGGAGCACGTGACACGGGTTTGGCACCCGGCACGAGCTCGATCGTAAAATCAATCTCTCGCTGCGGTGGGGCTCCAGGAAGGCTATTTGGGAACACATCTGGGTACTCGCATACCACGGGGATCTCATCCAAAGTGGACTTCGGCTTTGCGGCCTCCACTAATACGAAGAACAGCTCTGCACCAGCACGAACCGCCTTCACCACCTGAAGAGCAGACATCAGTGTCTTGCTCGACCCCTTAAGCCCCTCGAAAGTAGTCTCCCGCCCTACACCTAGCTTGATCTCCTTACGGTCGCAATCGATCCAAGCCTTCTGCTCTGACAGCCAATCCATTCCAAAGATAACATCGAACTCTACTAACAGCAATAATGATGCTAGCAAGTCGAACTCTTGGCTCCCTATGTGAACCTTCACGGTGCACACTCTGTCCGCACGCATCGAGCACCCATTCGGTAGCAACACATCTAACTTGTCCTTCGCCATCGAAGAAGGGACTCCGATGCGCGATATAAACTGTTCGGACAAGAAAGAATGCGAAGCACCAGTGTCGAACAGTGCCCGTGCCGGACTATCGCTAATCACCACAAAGCCTAAGCAAAAGACATTAGCTTAACAAGCAATAGGTAATAGTATTCTCAAGTCAACTTGCATAAATTAACTCATACCTG
Source organism: Platanthera zijinensis (assembly GCA_039513925.1). Taxonomy (NCBI): domain Eukaryota; kingdom Viridiplantae; phylum Streptophyta; class Magnoliopsida; order Asparagales; family Orchidaceae; genus Platanthera; species Platanthera zijinensis. Next base: position 61,336,793 of record CM077086.1, read on the forward strand.
TCACCACATCCGCTTGCTTGATGGCCTCCTGCTGGCCCAAGTTGTAGACTCTAGGCTGAGTCGGATCATAGTGGGACGCGGTCGACTCCACCGCTTTGCCCTTTTCCTCGTAGGTAGCTCCTTGTTTCCTTTCGGACTTTGAGCGTCCACTCCAGCAGTCACGGGCAAAGTGCCCCGGCTTTCCACACGTGAAACAAGCGCCCGGGGTTCGATTGGTAGTTGCCCCCGAGGCACCTGCAGAAGGAGCTGGACCCGACGTCCTAGACTTCTTGGAGAATCTGCGGTAGCCCGACTTCGACGTAGTCGGCGCCTTGAACTCTGATCTCTTGCCACCAGATTCCCTCTCCTTCTTCGCTTGCACGTTTCTCATATCCTTCTCCAAGGACCGGGCCGAACTGACCAGGGTCATGAAACCCTGCGCCTTGGGCCCCGACAGTAGCAACCTCAAATCATCCCTTAGCCCTTCATAAAAGCGGCTCGTCTTGCGCTCCTCGTCTGCGAAGGTAGCGCCGGCATATCTCCCCAACCGAGTAAACTCGTGGAGGTATTCATCAACGGTGCTATCACCCTGCACCAACTTCTGGAATTCGCTCTCTAGCGCGATCCTCTGCGCCGAGGGGAGGTATCGAGCCATAAATAGTCTCGCAAACTCCTCCATCGGGACTTCGGCCAATGGCCTTCCCCTCAACTGATGCAGCTCTAGGCCCTCCCACCACAGTCTTGCGTCCCCATCCAAAAGGAACGTCGCTATAGTGGTCTTCTGCCACTCTTCAGTTTCCGTCGCAGTCATCACCCTGTTGACCCTTGAGAGCCAATCCTCTGCTTGGGTCGGGGTTTCTGCCCCCGTGAACACCGGTGGATGAAAGCCCATGACGTGCTTCAGTTGTCTTTCAGTTGCTCTCCGCGGCAACTCTGGCTCCAACACGACTTGCTCAACCCTCCTTTGCTCTGCCGTCTGAAGCGGTACTTGCTCCACAGCAGGAGCAGGCTGCTGCACCTGCCTTGCAGGCTGCGCATTAATCATTGCCATGACCGCTTCCGCCACCAACCTAATGGTCTCAGCAGACAAAGGTGTTGCAGGCGTATCGCTTGGCGCACTGCTCGCCTCAGAACCTGGCCGTTCAGACGGCCCAGCGCCACTTCTGGTCACCTATATTCGTGCAAAAACACCGATAAATGACCAAACACTACTGCAAACAGCAATTAAAGGAACACGCAGGTTCCTCAACAAGTGTATTTTCATTCCTAAGTGGACATTCATGGGTTCTTTTTCATGTTATAACGATGACGCACGTGACCGTGCTCACCACCCCTTAAAAGAATTCGTCCGCGAATTCCAATAAGCTAGACCGAAACCGGTAGTCTGATACCAATTTGTAACACCCATATCAGTCGCATAGCATATAGCAGTAGGTCCGGCCGGGGCCCGACGCCATATACTACGGACAGACCGGAAGGTTACGAATATGGACAACCATTCCAACCAATTTAACAACAACGTCCTACACAACGCATTCTAACGGAAGCATTTTAAAGTTAAACAAAGAACCCATATAGGCATGAATGTCCACTAGTAATAAAATACCACAAAGGAATGACGAACATGAAAATACACAAAAGAGTTCACGGCCTTAAGGCCTTACAAAAGTGTTCGCTTAACAAGATAGCGTCTTTCATACATCGGCGCGCAGGCCGGCCATACATGAATATGAAAAAGCTAATAACTAAGCCTTCGAGGGCTGGCGCTGCAACTTGGGCTTTAGCCCGCTATTTGCCGCTTGGCTCCGCAGCAGCACCTGTAGAAAGCAATCCACCCAAGAGGTGGCAATACAAAAGGGCAACGGTCAGCAAAGCTGACCAAATTATAACGACCCCGTCCCGTTTCTCGGGACGGCGGTGCTCCTTCCCTGCATATAAAACTACCATAGCAATTCTATAAAGTATTCTATTCGCCACAAGTGTCGGCACGCACGGCCGCACACTCCGTGCTCTCAGGGCACTAACCGGTGAACCCGGTCCGGACCCATTCCGACACCGCGATTCCACCACCATCCCTCGGATGGCAACTCTCGTGAGCATTTAACCCTTTCAGCCGAAGCCTAGGCCCGTTTCCAGCCTCCCGGGAAGTCCCATGTACTTTAGGTCGCTTCTACCGAGACCACTTGGAATGGGTAGAGTTCCACCCGCCCGTTGCTCACTTCACCACGGCCATTTAGCCATCGGTGCGGGCCAAGTTTCTCCTCATTCCCACAATCGATCAAAACACGCACATAACCCCGTTATGTACCGATTTGCCCTCCAAGGCAACATCGTGGCGGCAATGCGATTCCGCCCAAGCTTTCCGGGTGCGCCTCGAGGTTAACCCCCAAGGATCCCTGTATGCAATCTACCGCGTAGAAATTTCGGAAAACTAAAATCATCGGCGCGGAGTCTTCTCCGGCCATGCAATGCAAACATCACCGATCCGGGTTAAACCCGAATAGGCTTCACACACAATGCCTACGCCCGTACTCCGATTCCGGGCTCTAACAACGGGGACTTTACATATCTACCCGAAGGGATTCCGCGCCTCAACGCTCACTCGCGAGAGGGGGATTTCCCCATGCATAGAAAGAAGGGCGACTACACATGCCCTATGAAGAGGATCGTTACCCTCGTAGATTTCCGCGTGCCCGCCATGAAGATGTAGACGGATGGAAAGCTTCGCCTCGCCCTTGCCTTCGAGGATCCGGACTCGGATCGCGAGTCGGTGCTCCGGTGCTCCGCCGGCAGCCGGAACTTTGCTCCTCCTCCTCTTGGCTCTCACCTCTCTCTAAGAGTTTAAAAAGAGAAAGGTAGGGTTGAAATGAGGGAATTCAGCCCCAAACTCAACCCTAATACCCCCCTTGGTTAACCCACAGCCGTTAGATCCAACATAAAAGATCCGGACGGCCCGGATTCAACCCAAAATATCAGTTACGCCGATCGACATGGGTCCTGACACGGCCGTGTGCCACGGGCCGTGTTACCTGGAGCTTCAGGAACGATCGTCGGGCTTCATGAACACGGCTTCGAACACGGCCGTGTTCGAGGCCGTGTGCCCCACACACGGCTTGAGACACGGCCGTGTGTCTCAGGCCGTGTCCTTCTCTGACTCGAGACTGCACAAAACCACAATAGACCACTGAACACGGGTAGGCACACGGCCGTGTGCCTGGCCGTGTGCCCCTGTTCAGACCTCCAAAAGTGATGTTTGATCGCCCCGCGATCATCTCCGAGGTTGGGGTCTTACAAGGTAAACTAAGGACTTAAACTCTAGACCCTAGAAAGCCGTTGAAACCCCTCCATCTTTCTCAGCGACTCAACAACAAGGATTTCAACTACGATTGCACCAAAATCAGCAAACACTCTTCTCAAAGGATATGTGTTGGAGCCGACGATTCACATTTTCTTAGTTTGATAATATCAATTCTCATGTGTTTGATCAAATCTTGTGTTTGGTATAATGTGCAGGTTTACATGATCAAGTAATGTGAGGAACTCCTTTTTAGCACCTACTGCCGCGCAGTAGCCTTTACCACACAAGGCGCTCGGGATTCTACTATACGACGCTAGCACTATCGCTTGCGCTAGATTCTAGATTTAATCTAAACAAGCGTTATGGAACCTATCGCGCATCGCTAGCTTCCTACCGTACAGCTCTAGCACACTCAACGATCATCGAGACTTATTCTTCAAAACACCTGAGCTACCGCGAGGTGATAGCATAGTACCGTGCGACGCTAGCACAAAAAAGAGGGAAGAAATCCTTTTGAATATTTTTCCAAATTTGCAGGATAGCTATCAACATCAAGCGCGTTGATCTACCTTCGGGCGCTAGCGCTACCACTAGTAGTAGTCTATTTTCGAAAAAAGGTATAAAAGGCTTTATTTTTCGTTCCAGACAAGAGGAGACACCTATTTTCAATCCTAGGGTTCGTGTGCCACCTCTAAAGCACTGAAATGCCATGTCCGTCGAAGGAAAATAAAATGGCCTCCCTCCCGTTCGCGCACGAAGATCTCCAGCAAGCCAAGGATGTCAATGACTACGTTGATTTGATCGGTTGCAACCAAACAAAGATCGCTAGCATTGGCCATAGATTACTCAATGGAGAAATCTTTTTGAGGGAGATTCAATCCTGAATTTTTCTTTAATCTTTTTATACTTTTCTCTTTTCTGCGTTCCCATAGTGACGAAAATCGACCGGTGAAGGTCGTCAGATTACGGGGAGGATTCCGTGGGAAATCGCCCTAGGGAAGGGACGTCTAGATCAGGTGACATAGCGAGGTCTCTAAGATACTTCTTTGAGTGAAGGTGAAGACCCGTCTCGAAGACCTTTCTTGGAGGTAAAGGGAGAGAGCCAACAGGTCTGAGTAGTGGGTCGGTATAGAAAACCAAAAGAGATTTGATATTCACCGCCTCCGATCTCCGGCGTCACAGAGATTAAACTTTTGTAATTGTAAAACAATTTTGATTGTGTTTGATTAAAATATCTGTGTTCTTATTTTTGCGAAAAATGTCCTAGTTGTTCTCCGATGCATCTTTAAAGTGGTGTATTTCTCCAAGGAGAAATTTTCCCAGGAAAATGAGGTATGTGACCTACTGCAAAGCGCTAGCTAGTTAGAGGCCCGCGGTAGCTTCCTAAACTACTTTTTTTTGGACAAAATATTTTGAATTTGTAATTAACACATCAAACCTTATCACCCCCTCCTCTAAGGTTGGCCACACGATCCAACAAGTGGTATCAAAAGAATGTTATTCCAAAATGGTTCACCACCGGGAATAATGGTCAACCCTGATCTCTAATCGACTAGTGGGGATGAAAGGCTATATACAGAAAATTCGTTAGCACAACCCTTATTCATAGGAGTGAACTACAATGAATGGAGGACACTTATGAGAAGATTCCTTATATTACTAGACATAGAAGTATGGAACATAACTTGTATCAAGCCCCCAAATAAATTAACTAACTATGAGTGTCATATAAATGCTAAAGCTATGAACAGTTTGTTTTGTGGGCTTGGTCAAGAAATTTTTAAACTCATCTACACGCTTCCCACTACCTACGATGTATGGAAATTTCTTGAGTATAAATATAGCACTACTTCTGCAGATGATGAGTATGACCTATTTCTCCTAGATCCAAGCGAAGAACCAAATAAAGACTTGCTCTTGGAGAAAGACATGACAACCACATCACAGGGAAGGGAAGATGAGATCTCAATATTGGATGAGAAGACACATGAAGGAGTCAAAGAAACCCTATGCTCCAATCCTGCCTCATCCAAGAGCACTATAGACAGTCATATTCTCGTGTAATTCTATCTTTACATTACGTGTGCTAAACAATGCTAAACGTAGAATTAAGAAGTTGATGGGTATTAACTCAAAATTACGTTTAGAAAATAATAGGTTGAAAGAAAATGCCAATCTATAATCTACTTGTGGTTTTCCTAGCTCTCTTACATGTTCTTTAGATAATTATTCCGCGTCTTGTACTAATTGCACTGAACTACGAGAAAAATACAAAAATCTTAAAAACGAGTGTTTTAGCAAAAGTGTGAAATGAGAGATTATATTTATAAAATTCATCACTAAAAAATGACTGTGCTAGATGTGTTGATTATAAAGTTGAAATTGGTGAGATGAATGAGACTTTTGATGAATTTAGGAGAAAGTATGATGCCCACATTGAATCTATAGTCTCCACTCTTAAAAATAGCACAATCACATATAATAAGGCTTGACATAATTTTAAAATGAAAAATAAATAATTAGTTACAAAAATCAACATGCTCAAAGAAATTATAGTTAAGAACTCACAAAACACAACTCATAAGCTTCACACAAAACTCGAGAGCAGGTTGAACATGAACCGTCATGTAATTACTAGGTCACTCAAAAAGAGTATGAAACCTCCGGCTAAAGTAAGTTAAATCTTTAATTATAGAAATTACCCTCACTGGTGAAAACAAATCACTCCTTACCTAAAAGCTAATGAATGTAGATCTCCTTTAAACAATCACTACACTATGAGTCCCTATGCTAAGTCAAAGACTTCTAACTTGGAAAACAACTTCAATTTATTTAAACCTCCAACGCAATACTATTCAATTGAAGATCATCATAGAAAGACTCGTAGAAATCTTAACGGAAATCTGTAATATAAAGAGAAACATAAAACGAAGCATGAATGTAGGCTTGTAGTTCAAAATAACGCACCTATACTACTTGAAAGGGCACATCTATCACAACCCGCATTTTCTCAACATTTAATAATATATCAGAGTAAGAGAAAACATGCATCGTGATGCTATGCCGTGCAGGATACGACTGCAGACACTCGGGCAAGAACTTACTCCTAAGAATTTTTATGAAATTCTCAAGTTTGTTATGATGAAAGTATAGTTTGGATTTAAGTTTAAAGGGTCGTATCCCTCGGCTCAGTGGATCAACAAGTCCGCGCTTGAAATCATACATATACACAGCAGAAAATACATGGTTTATTTCATTTATTATCCAACATGAGTATGAAGATCCGATAAGACAAGTCATGATATGCATACCTCTAGATTTAATATAAATACTAAAAGAGCTTTTACGTTCGTTAAAGTAGAGTGACATTTGATTTAAAGAGATGCTATGAGTATGACACAATAATATTGATCCTTTTATATTATAAAAATCACTAACATGCAACCTAGCATAAATTCTTCTTAGAGAGCAAGTAGGTACGACAAACAGTAAGAAAATTAGCATAGCAGCTAGCTAATAGTCTAACATTTAAAATAATTTACTGTGGGCATCAACAACCTGACACGAATCCACAGAACAAAGTGTATGTATGAACTAAAACAAGAACCACAAAACTACCTCACGGAGGTGAGGGAAGGACCACTGCTACTACTGCAGAACGCTTGAGACCACTGACTCTAGCTGCTTAGACTGCTACTGCTTTGAGCCTGAGACATTCAAAAGAAAAGAATGCCTCGGCAAAACAAAATAATCACAAGTTGCATCAAAGATCAAATCAAATAGTTAGACCTGTTAAGAGAGTTACCAAGCCAAACAGATTAGCTATCAAACCACAGCACATAAATCAAAACTCAGTAAGAAATGAAGAATTCAAATGGATTAAATATGTAAAGTTCCACCAAGTGCAATATAAAGCTATGCTTCATTAACATCTGCAAGAATATGTATGTAAACATATGTATATATATAAGAAAAGAGAGTATGATCAGCTCAAACATGTGAATCATTGACACCGGTAAAAATGGTACTGAGTCGGTGGACACATTGTCCAACACGAACCATCGGACCAAATATCTCAAAAAGGCACTAAGGCGGTGGCCATCTATCCAACACAACCCAAAAGTCTATAAAAAAATCCACCAGGTGTAATGATTCACAAGCCGGCACTGAGGTGGTTGTCCTTTATCCACTACCAACCCCAAGGCCACAAATAAACTTCCAAAAACACAGACAGCAAAAATAAAACCCAAAACTTAGCATCAGATTTCCTCAACGATGAAGAGGAAGGAAAAAAACCCAAAATTTCTCTAAGGTATACTTGACAAATGTAATAAGTCCACACAGATTCGTCGAATATCACTCGTCGAATGAGAAGGTCACACGACGAAGAAGTTCTAAGTACACCCCGATTCATCGAGAATACTCGATGAATTGGACTTACCTCAAATCGAAACTCGAAAAATCTACTCAACGAATTCAACTTAACCCAAAGATACTTGACGAATTGCGGTCAGACTCAACGAAATGACTCGACGCACTCGATGCCAAGACAGCTTCACTCGATGAAAATTACTCAGCCTCTCATTAATACTAGACAAATTCACTCGACAAAGACTCAGCCTCTCATGAACACTCGACGAAAAGGACTCGGCCTCTCATGAATACTAGATGAATTCACTCGACAAAAAAGACTCAGCCTCTCATTAACACTATATGAAAAGGACTCAGCCTTTCATGAATACTCGACGAATTCACTCAATGAAAAAAACTCAGCCTCTGGTGAACACTCGATGAAAAAGACTCAGCCTCTCATGAATACTCGACGAATTCACTCGAAGAAAAAGACTCAGACCAATTCCTACACTACTCTGATTCAACAAACACTAACCCTACCCTATTCCTACATTCTATGGAGGATGGAAAAAGACAATAAGAAAAAATGAACTAGCAAAAGAGGAGGAATCACCACTTGCCTCAAAATCTTCTAAAAGTCGGCCTCTCAAGCGCTCTGCCTCAAGGATCGGCCGCAAGAACTCCTCGTCTACGATCTTTAAAACTTTTCGGGCAACACAAGGGTTATGGTCAAATACCCTAACGTCAAAAATCCACGAAACTGAAAAATCTTACCGTGCACGCGAAGATCTCGGCGAAAGCTTTTCGGATCTATGATTTGTCGAAGGTTTTGTGCACCGGAACTGTGATAGGCGGCGCCCGAAATACCTCGTGATGCTGCGTCGCTCTCTTCTTTTCGCTCTATGGACCGTCAGTTTGGGGAATATTATGAAAAGGGTTTTCGTTTTATTAGTATATATATACATATATAATATTATATTATTAATATAATTTACTAGAAAAATTCAAACGACGAGAATTACTAAAACACCTCGGTTTTCGATGAAATTCGCACCAAAGCTAAATGTCAGTGCTACGAATCCAACGGCAAAGTCGAAATCAAGATCTGAAAAGCAAAACTCGGGTTAAAATTCCTTGAAGTTAAAAGAACAACAATCCTTATAAAATTCACCGAGTATCCAAAAACGTCTGGTTTGCAATGAAACTTCACAAACATGCTTAAAATTAAACACTTTAATTTTTCTAAGTCAAAAACTCTAATTCCGATGAACAAAATTACGCACTAACGATGGCGTCCTGCTAACTATGCGTCAACGTAATGCCCTTACGTCATTATCACACCACAAAAGGGATTAAAACAATTATCGAAAATTCAGGGGCGTTACAGCCACTCCCCTTAAAAAGAAGTTTCGTCCTGAAACTTGATACATAAATCGAATCTGAAACAGAAAAGAAATAACCAAAGGTTACCAGATAGAAACACTTACCAAAGGAAACTAGGATAAAAGATGAGGATGAGACTCTCTCATAGCTGATACCAACTCCCAAGTCGTGCTCTCGACGTCCTGGTTTTGCCAAAGAATCTTGACCATGGGAATCGTCTTCCTCAGTAACACCCGATCCTATGTCTCCAGAATACAAACAGGCTCTTCGATATTGGAAAGATTAGGATTCTACTGGGGCATCGAGTAAAGTACATGTCGATCACTAAGCATACACTTTCGCAATTGGCTCAAATGAAACACATCGTGATCACTAGGGAAAGTAGCGAGCAAATCAAGCCTATAAGCTTACACTCTGATGCGATCGACAACCTAGAAAGGTCCCATATACCTGGGATCTAACTTGTGGTTCCTTCCAAATCTCTTAACACCAGGCATCGGAGAAAACTTCAGAAAAACCATGTCCCCAACTACGAATTCCAAATCAACCCTTCGTCGATTTGCATATTTTCATAACATTCCTGAGCCACACGAAGCTATTCACGAATATGCATTACAGAAATACTCATTTCTTCCAAGGCTTCCGGTACTAACAGCTGTCTCTCACCAACCTCAACCCAAAATAAGGGAGTTCGACAATGCCTCCCATACAAAGCATCAAAGGGGTCCATTTGCAAACTCTCTTGAAAACTGTTATTATAGGCAAATTCCATCAATCTAAGACATTGGTCTCATGCTCCACCATAGTCTAAAATATAACATCTGATCATATCTTCCAAAATCTAGTTAAATCTTTCCGTTTGACCATTGGTCTGCGGATGGTAAGCGGTTGAATACCTGAGGTCAGTGTCCAACCCTTCTTGCAAACTTTTCTAGAAATGTGACGTAAATCTAGAGTCTCGATCTGACATAATACTTATCGGCACTCCATACAGTCTGATGACCTCATCCAAATACAATTTCACTATCTTCTTCATGGAGTAACCAATCTTAAAAGGCACAAAGTGAGCACATTTCGTCAATCTATCAACTATGACCCACACAGAATCATGCCCTTAGGGAGATCTCGGTAAACCGATAATAAAATCCATGGAAATACTTTCCCACTTCCAACTTGGAATATCCAAATACATCAGCTTGCCACCATGCCTTCTATGATCTGCCTTAACACGCTTGCAGGTAAAGCACTCATACACGAACTTAGCTATATCATTCTTCATCCCATACCACCAGACGATCTGCTTCAGATCTCTACACATCTTTATAGAACAAGGGTGGTAGGCAACACTAGAACCATGCGATTCACTACATATCTTTGCTCTAATGTCCTCAACAGCGGGAATATAATATCTATCGCGGTACTTCAATGTACTCGCATCATCAATTGAAATCCGGTAATTCCCCTTTTTCAGTTCTACTCCCGATATGTTCCAAATCAGGATCATCCTTCTGATGAAGCCTTGTAAGCGTAATCCTTGATGGCTCTTCCACTTCTAAGCTACTCGGCGAGTCACTACTCCCAACCATTATGTTCATTAATAAGGACTCCTCCACCAAGGATTCACTGAAAGGTTAAAGATTTGCGCGGTCTTTTTACTCAAGGCGTTGGCTACCACGTTAGCTTTTCCCGGATAATAAAGGATATCGACATCGTAATCTGCGACATACTCCAACCATTTGTGCTGGCGCAAATTCAACTCCTTTTGAGTGAAGACATACTTCAAGCTCTTATGATCTATATAAATCTTGCACAACGCGCTATACAACTGATTTCTTCAAATTTTAAGGGAATAATTCACTGCCTCAAACTCCAAATCATGCATAGGATAATTCATTTCATGAATCTTCAATTGTCTCGACCCAAATGCAATCACTTTTCCTTCTTGCATCAAGACACATCCAAGCACGATGTGTGATACATCTACATAAACAGTATACTCCACTCCTTCGGTAGTTAAAGTCAACACTAGAGCAGAGCACAATCTCCTTTTCAACTCTTGAAAGGCTCCTTCATACTCATTGTTCCACACAAATGTTGCATTCTTCTGCGTAAGCTTAGTCAGAGGTGCAGACAAAATAGAGAATCCTTCCACAAACCTTTTATAATAGCATGCCAATACTAGGAAACTTCTTATCTCTTTAGGTGTGGTAGGTCGTTTCCAATCAATCACAACATCAATCTTTTCTGGGTCAACAGAGATTCCATATTTGTTCATAACATGACCCAAAAAGGACACTTGAGGAATCCAAAACTTACACTAACTCAACTTCGCATACAACTTATGCTCTCTTAAGGTAGATAGAACTAAACGCAAGTGCTGGGCATGCTACTCAGCACTCCAGGAATACACAAGAATGTTGTCAATGAATACTATGAAATGATCTAAGAAATCTTTAAACACTTTATTCATCATGTCCATGAAATCAGAGGGTGCATTTGTCAATCAAAAGGACATCGCCAAGAACTCAAAATGTCCATGTCGAGAACGAAAAGCAGCCCGTGGTACATCTGACTCATGGATTCTTAGGTGATGGTAGCCCGAGCGAAGATCAATCTTCGAGAACACCATACTACCACGCAACTGATCAAACAAATCATCAATCTGCAACAAAGGATACCTGTTCTTTATGGTTACCTTATTCAATTCCTTATAATCTATGCATGGCCTCATATAACCATCCTTCTTTTTCACAAACAAGATAGGAGCACCCCAAGGCAAAGAACTTGGCCTAATAAATCCACACTGCAATAATTCATCTTGCTGGATACGCAAATCTTCCAGCTCACAAGGGGCCATAAGGTACAGTGCCTTAGCAATAGGGGGAGTACCCGGCTCGAGATCAATAATAAATTCCACATCCCTCTCAGGCGGAAGACCAGGAAGACTAATTAGGAAAACAACGGGGAACTCTCACACTACAGGAATATCCTCAATGCGTGACAAACTACTAACAGTTTCCAAAATAAAAACTAGGAAAGAAAAACAACCGAAATCTAAGAGTTTCCGAGAACATACCGCAGAAATAATCGGGGAGTCCTGGCATAGAAAACCATGCACACTTATGGGTGGCCATTGTTCGTCTTGAAGTCCAAACAATTTACCTTGCATTGGATAACAAAATCATATCTGGACAACCATTCCATGCCCAAAATAACATCGACGTCTTCCAGGTCTAGAACCTTCAGATCGGCAAAAGCAAGGAAGTCACCTAAAAGAATAGGACAACTCTAGATTCCCTAGTCCGACACTACCGAGTCACCAGAGGGAAACTTAATGCAAAACGAATCACCAACTTGATCGAGAGTCAGACGATGACGTTCTACGAAAGTCCTAGCCACAAACGAGTGGGTAGCACCAGAATCAAAAAGAAAGCATGCCCAACAGTTTTTTACCTTAAACTCCCCTATAAATTGTATACGTAACTAGCTAAATAAATATCGAGGCTATAACTTAAGGCTAAGAAGTAGTTTAGAACCCAACCTGAGATCACTTGAGTGGAGGTATGCGCTTCTTCCATGGTCACCACATTTAACTTGCCCTTCCCTTTATCCATATGTTGTGGCGGCGGCAAGGCTTGAAGTGGAACTGGCTATAGCGGGGACTGAGATCGCAGGTACCTAGAATTCAAATGGTCTTTCTGCCCACACTGAAAGCAGACCTTATACTTTATCCAACAATGGGCAACATCATGCCCCTTTTACTTACACGAAATACAGACTAGGTCTCCTTTGGGCGTGCTCTGAATTGCAACTACTTACTGTTGCTTTTGAGCTCCCAATCTTTTGAAACATTTCTCGAAGGGATGGCCTGGCCGGCCACAGAAACTACATGCTTCCTTAATTCATTTCTTTGAAGCAGGGCTAGATGCTCGAGATCTCCTACTATTAGCATACTTTCTCTTGTCCTTCCTTGCCTGCAGCCCACAATTCTTTGCATTGTCGATAGCCTCGACTTTCAGTGCATCTTCTACTGCTTCAACATAAGTCTCTGATCTGTACGCACTTGTCAACTGCTGGACGTTGCTACTAAGTCCTCCCTGAAATTGCTTCACTCTACCTGGATTAGAGGCTACAAAGTCTGGAGAAAACCTACTCAACTTACTGAATTCTATCTTGTACTCACTAACTATGAGTTATCTTTGCTTCAGGTGCAAAAAATTATTCATTAAACGGTCTTTCTCTACTGATGGTAGAAACTTCTTCAACAACATCCCTTTAAAAGATTCCCACGAACATCCCTATATAAGGCTCTCTTTCTCTCAAATCCACTAGCTCTTAGCAAGGCCCTTCAACTGGTAAGCGGTAACCATTACCTTTTGGCTCGCAGAAATTCCCGAATACGAAAACATCTCCTCAATGGCAATGATCCAATCATCTAAAGCCATGAAATCAGCACTCCCGTTGTAGGTAGGAGGTCCTTATTGCTGGAAGTGCGAAATGAAATTAATCTCTAATAGCAACAGAATCGGAGGCACCAGAGGAGCAGGAGGAACAGGTACAATCTATCCTACTGCAGGTTCCTACACCCTAGGTTGGTGCCCTAAGGCAGCAGTTAATAATGCATGAATCTTTGATTGCATTATAACCATTTGCCTTGATAGAGCCTCATTGCTCTGTCATAGCCCTTCAATCATGGCCTCACTTTACGCACCTTACGACTCACCCTCCAACTGGGGAGCCGACCTCATCACAATATGCTTTGGTGGCATTCTAATAATATAACTAACAACTCATCAAAACATATTTTAATGCTAGAACTACTCAACTTAGTTCAGACCATACATGTATAGATACTTGCTCTTGCAGCTACCTTGCTCTGGGATTTTCGAAAGTGATGTTATGCTTTAACTTAGGATGATACACCATCATCCTACTAACTCATGTGCATAGAATATGAATGCATGAATTCTTATTCCTTTGTTTTAAAACCATGTGTGTATGTATGTCATCATGTAGATCATAGCTTAGCACATGTGCTCATGCTATATTATGTTATGTATGCAGTGTTATACATTCTAATAAAGGCCTTAATGCATGTTATGAGCGGTGTACATATGAAATATTATGCATCTCATACTACATAATATTTCATGTAATGAAAAATAAAATCTAATGGGCATCCATGTGATGATTGTTATGCATCTCATACTACATAACAATAAAATGTTGCTTCCTATGAGGATCCATATACAAACACATATTATGCATCCCATACTACATAATATGCTACATATACTTCTTGTCATAACCCGCATTTTCTTAACATTTAATAATGTATCAGAGTAAGAGAAAACACACGTCGTGATGCCACGTCGTGCAGGGGATGATTGCAGATGCTTAGGTAAGAACTTACTCCTAAGACTTTTCATGAAATTCTCAAGTATGTTATGATAAAACTATAGTTTGGATTTAAGTTTAAAGGTTCATGTCCCTCGGCTCAGTGGATCAACTAGTCCACGGGTGAAAATATACATATACGCAGCGGAAAATACTTGGTTTATTTCATTTAGTATCCTACATGAGTATGAAGATTCGATAGGACAAGTCATGATATGCATACCTTTAGATTTAATATAAATGCTAAAAAGAACTTTTATGTTCATTAAAGTAGAGTGACATTTGATTTAAAGAGATGCTATGAGTATGAGATAATAATATTGATCCTTTTATATTATAAAAATAACAAACATGCAACCTAGCATAAATTCTTCCCAGAGAGCAAGTAGGTATGACAAACAACAAGAAAATTAGCATAGCAGCTAGCTAATAGTCTAACATCTACAATAATTTACTGTGGGTGTCAACAACCTGACATGAACTCACAGAACAAAGTGTATGTCTGAACTAAAATAAGAACCACAAAACTACCTCACGGAGGTGATGGAAGGAACACTGCTACTACTGCAGAACGTCTGAGACCACCGACTCTAGCTGCTCAAACCGCTACTACTCCAGACCCGAGGCATCAAAAGAAAAGAATGCCTCAGCAAAACAAAATAAATACAAGTGGCATCAAAGATCAAATCAAATAGTTAGACCCGTTAAGAGGGTTACCAACCCAAATAGATTAGTTGTCAAACAACAACACCTAAATAAAAACTCAGTAAGCAATGAAGAATTCAAAGGGATTAAATATGTAAAGTCGCACCAAGTGCGATATAAATCTATGCTTCATTAACATCTGCAAGAATATTTATGTAAACATATGTACATATATAAGAAAAGAGAGTCTGATCAGCTCAAACACGTGAATTATTAACACTGGTAAAAATGATACTAAGTTGGTGGCCACATTGTCCAACACGAACCATCAGACCAAACTTCTCAAAAAGGCACTGGGGCGGTGGCCATCTATCCGACACAACCCAACAGTCCATAAAAAAATCCACCAGGTGTAATGATTCACAAACCGGCACTGAGGTGGTGGTCATTTATCAACTACCATCCCAAGGCCATAAATAAACTTCCAAAAACACAGATAATGAAAATAAAACCCAAAACATAGCATTGGATTTCCTCAAAGATGAAAAGGAAGAAAAAAACCAAAAATTTTTCTAAGGTATACTCGATGAATTTAGTAAGTCCACACAGATTCATCGAATATCACTCGTCGAATGAGAAGGTCACTCAACGAAGAAGTTTTAAGTACACACCGATTTATCGATAATACTCAACGAATTGGACTTAACTCAAATCGAAACTTGACGAATCTACTCAACGAATTCAACTTAACCTGAAGATACTCAACGAATTGGGGTCGGACTCAATGAACCGACTTGATGCACTCGAAGCCAAGACTGCTTCACTCGACAAAAAGAACTCAGCCTCTCATGAATACTCGACGAATTCACTCGATGAAAAAGACTCAACCTCTCATGAACACTCGACGAAAAGGACTCAGCCTCTTATGAATACTCGACAAATTCACTCGACGAAAAAGACTCAGCCTCTAATGAACACTCGAAGAAAAGGACTCAAACTCTCATGAATACTCGACGAATTCACTCGAAAAAAAAGACTGCCTCTCATGAACACTCGATGAAAAGGACTCAGCCTCTCATGAATACTCGACGAATTCACTCGACTAAAAAGACTCAGACTAATTCCAACACTACTCTGATTCGACGAACACTAACCATACCCTATTCCTACATTCTATGGAGGAAGGAAAAAGACAATAAGAACAAAAGAACTGATAAGAGGGGAGGAATCACCACATGCCTAAAAATCTTCTGAAAATCGGCCTCTCAAGCGCTCCGCCTCAAAGATCGGCCACAAGAACTCCTTGTCTACGATCTGTGAAAATTTTCGGGCAAAACAAGGGTTAAGGTCAAATAACCTAACATCAAAAATCCATGGAACTGAAAAATCTTACAGTGCACGATAAGATCTCAGTGAGAGATTTCCGGATCTTTGCCTCGTCGAAGGTTTCGTACACCGGAACTCCGATAGGCGGCGTTCGAGACCACACGATGCCGCATCGCTCTCTTCTTTCCTCTCTTCGGACCGTCGGTTTGGGGAAGACGATGAGTAGGGTTTTTGTTTTATAAGTATATATATGCATATATAATATTATATGATTAATATAATTTACAAGAAAAACTCAAACAATGAGAATTACTAAAACACATCGGTTTTCGATAAAATTTTCACCAAAACTAAATGTTGGTGCTACAAATCCAACAACGAAGTCGAAATCAGGATCTGACAACCCAAACTCGGGTTAAAATTCCTTGAAATTAAAAGAAAAACAATCCTTATAAAATTCATCGAGCCTCCAAAAATGCTCGGTTCGCAACGAAACTTCACAAACACGCTTAAAATTAAACACTTTAACTTTTCCAAGTCAAAAAAACTAATTCTAATGAACAAAATTACGCATTAATGATGGCACACCGCTAACTACGCGTCAACGTAACGCCCTTATGTCATGATCTCGTCAAATAGGGATTAAAATAATTATCGAAAATTCAGGGGCGTTACTACATCTCTCATTACCATCCCATAAGATGGCACGCAGTGTTTGGGTACCCAAGAAGATCTCCACACATGATCTCACAAGGATACCTAAATCTTTTCTCAGATAACATCCACCCATTGTGTGAAGTAAGCTCAAAACGAACTACATTATGTCTTACTTCACGTTATGCTCACTAGTTTCAGTTTTTCCTCTAGTCTTCTATTCTACTACGTTGTTCTATTTTTTGGTATATGTTTGAACTAGCATGATAGATAGTTTCATAAAAATAAGGCGAACGCTAGAAAATCATGATAGACAGGGTGTTAACACAAAGCTAATCAAATGAAATAAAACTAATTGCATAATAGATACTAACTACTAGCAAATGTGTTCAACCTATTTTGGTACAACATAAAAATATAAAAACCATAGGAAGCTAATCCTTAGAATAAGTCGACAAAATGTTGAGCTTGCTCATAACTGTCTTAAGCATCTTCCTCACTCCCTTCACCTCCTTTGTCGTCTCCCTAATCTCCCACCATTGCTCCTCCACCATACTGTAGTTGTCCCGGCTAGTTTCCCTAAGGCATCCTGCATGGGGTAATGGATGTTGTGTAGCAGGTGGCCACACTTGTGATGTAATAGGAATGTCACCTACTCTGTAAATTTAAGTGTAGATGTAAATAGGGTACGCGACCAGTCAATGATAGGGTACTTCTCCATGATTCACACCGCCCAAAGGCAGAGTCTTCATCCACTGGCGGCCAGGAGATTTGAGCCGATAGGTGTAGCGCATCATCGATAGGATAAGATCAGAGATGTTGAAGTCCCTTCCAACTATGATACAAGACATAACCATAGAAAGTTAGGTTGTGATCTTCTTGGTATCCACAGCCTTGAACATCAGGGAGTGACGCAGAATGTCCTAGATGATGCGGGCATCTGGCATGAGCGTGTCAAGGGTAGTGATGAGATCTCAACGTCCCTCCACACTATGGAGAACCTCGTTGACCTCTCTAAAGTTTCGGCTAGATCTAAAGGACTCAACGATGTTGAGGTGTGGCCTATTGGGGGCCAGACGTACTTCCATTCAAGATCCTCGTGGAGTATCGTCACAATCTCAGTCCCAATACATGATTGCACTCCTCCACCCAGATTTGTGTGGGCTGGATCCCTAAGATGGTTGGAAAACTAACGCGTAAGCATTAACGAGAAAGGAGCACCGGTTGAAATCACTGATAGAACTCCAGATTGGTCTAAGTAACTGTAAATGTGAGTATAACAGTCATCAATGTCGATGACCATCAGCACACTTACGGTGGCCTCGTCTATTGCTAGGAATGTGGACACGGGTACTCGAGAGTGCTTGGAGAAACTCCTTCGTGAAGGTTAAGAGCTGGAAGAAGCCATAATCTACAAGACATGAAAAATCCACTCTTCAGAAGTCTAAAAAATAGTTTTGGGAAGCTACCGCAACGCGCTGATCTGCTACCGCTGCTCGGTAGCATGATGGACTGCACTCTGCCTCCTTCTGCCGAATATCCACCCAAACCCCCATTTTCCCACAAATTTCACTCAAAAATGTTAAGGAGAAGGAGATTCAAGGTCATAGAATGTAGATCTGTGAAATCGGGGATGATCCATGGCGAAAAATCTCAAAACCAATTCGAAGACTTCGTGAAACCACCACGGATCATGTCCAAAATGACTATGACTCTAATAATTACACTTCTAAACTCATCACACTTGAAACTAAAGAGAAAAAGGAGAGCAGATTATCTAGATCTCGAAAGCTCTGGCGGAAACACTGTACGCGGAGGTGAGAGAGTGAACGAGCTGAAAAGAAGAATTCGGCCTGAACCATCGGTTTTATATTTTTGGGATACCGCAACATGGTACCTCTACTGGCGGCGGTAGGACTCTTCCCGTGCTAATTCCTGACGATCATCATTGGTATCTTTAGTGCCTCTTAGTTAATATGAAATACAACACAAGACTTACTATGATGTGTCTCACAATAGCGGGGCGTAGGTCTGTGTGCATTATGAACACTACCTCACAATCCATGTCTTGTCCTTAACATGGGAAGGGTTCTAGTAGGTCCTTGTGTTGCACTAGGGGTAAAGAGTGTTAGGTTGAGCGGGTCCTTGTGTGTACATTTGGGATTAACACCCCACCCTACGACACTTATGCAGCTCCTCATGCCCATCTGTCACTTAGAGCGGGGCTAGGGTGGCGACATATTACTTGGGTCAATCATGTCTTGAGTATTTTCATATCTATCCATATACAAAGCACGAATGTTATTTAATGTCTCATTATCATGTTCGTCAATATCATGCGTACTACTCTATCGTGTTGTTCTATTCATTTTTGCATTATTTTTGTTTGTGTGTTTACATGTTTTTGTGTGCCTTTGTTTTTGTTCTGTTTTTACTTTAAATTAAAAAAATTAAAAACCCAAAACATAAAGCTGCAGATTGTTAACTCTTAGGACACACTTGGATAGAACCTAAATCACGATGATTACGTATATTGTTTGATTTAGGATTGTTAATCCCTTAGAACAGTGCCTATTTTTGCCATGATGTGTCAGATCAATAGGTGCTTAACAACTGAGTGCGACTAGACATGTTAGAGTATGTTGAAAATATCTTTAGGTATGTGTGAGGATTTAGGTAGCGAAATGACTTTCCACTGTTCACACATCCCTAGTCAAAACACTCATGTAGAAATTCTATGGTTACATGTTATAACTCGTGATGGTGTGTCTAACACGTTAGGAATGACTTAAACAATCACTTTCGTTGTGTACATGCTCTTATATAAAGTTTGGAACTTTGGGTCAAATTTCTAATGATCATGTCTTGTGTATACAAGTTAAAGTGCATCTATCTATGTGGGTAGATTTCGGTTGATTCAGGGTCCTTGAAATGAATGCTATAAAAATGATAGTACAAAAAAAGGATGAAAAAATGCATGTTATCAACTAATATGTCAAGGATACCCCCAAGCACTACTCACTCCTCCTGATAAGTCTTTATGAGCATTGTGAGGGTGAGCACCTTGGTTAAAAGAATCATTTTGATCGTGTGCAAATACTAAACCTTAAGCTTAGTGCTCATTGTTCTAGTCTTGGTATGAAGTAGATAGACACGTGATGTGATTTTTCACTTTACTTCACTTGTGATGCCATAGTGAATTACTGAGATAAAACATGTAATGAAGGTTCTTTCTACTTGATGTTTTCTCTTTTGATGTGACACATTCATGTTGGAGTTACCATGGTGATCTAAAAGTGGTCAAATATGTAATCTAGCTGCCAATGCGATATGAGCCTGCAGGGTCGCACATAAGAGCATGTGGAGAAGTTGGAAGATTGACTGTGTTGGTAAGGGTTACCAATCACCACACAGAATGGGGTAGGGCAAACGTTGCCAAAGGAATTTCATCGAGAGTCGTCGAGTATGACTCGCCGACTAAGGCAAAGTCGTCGAGAGTCGACGGGAGTCGTCGAGTATGACTCGCCGACTAAGGCAAAATCGTCGATAGTCGACGGGAGTCGTCGAGTATGTCTCGCCGACTAAGGCAAAGTCGTCGAGAATCAATCTGCTGATTCGTCGAGAATCGAGGACAGTGTCGTCGAGACTGTCTGCTGATTCTCGCCGAATATTGCTGCTGATTCTCGCCGAATCTGTCTGTTGATTCTCGCCGAATCTGTCTTCTGGATCCCGCCGACTGATTCTCGCCGAACCTGTGCTGATTCTCGGCGAATGATTCTAAAACCCTAACCTGGGTGGTCTGCGGATAGCGATACTCTTAGCTAGGTCTGTTTATTCCTTTGGTATAAATAGAGACTTAGGGTTTTGGGAAGAATAAGATCGGGTATTTTTCCTGTGGATCAAATCGAGCCCGACGAAAAGCGTTCCGCCGTTCTGCCGATCCGCCGATTCCCGAACCCCGCCGGACGGAAGCGTTCCACTGCCCGTTCGCTCCACCGACCTCCTCTCCGGCGATGGTCGCCGGTGTTGCTCTTCCTGGAGCGGACCTAGCAGTCCGTGGAAGTGCAAGGTGAAGTCGATCTCCTTCCCGATCTTTCGTGTGATGAAAAGCTCGGTGTTCTCCTGCTCATGTGGATTTCTGCAGAGACGTAGACGTTATTCAATGTGAAACTCGCCACCGACAAGGACTCAAAGCTTGGAGCATCTCCGTTTAGTTGTGACTCAATGCCACTAAGGTAATTTTTGCCTAGTTGTTTGTTAACTTCTTGATTCAATA
The DNA here is from genome assembly GCA_039513925.1 of Platanthera zijinensis. Classification (NCBI taxonomy): domain Eukaryota; kingdom Viridiplantae; phylum Streptophyta; class Magnoliopsida; order Asparagales; family Orchidaceae; genus Platanthera; species Platanthera zijinensis. Next base: position 61,358,104 of record CM077086.1, read on the forward strand.
TTCATGGCCCGATCCCATGTCTTTTGGGTTGTTCTTGATGTTTTATTTCTTCCGATACGTGCACAAGTGTTGTGCCATCCTCATAGAGAAACCCAACAGTTGTATCAGAGGGAGGTTGCGGCCATGATTATTGTTTTGGAAGTTAGGTTATTCCAGTATGTGTAAACCTAGGGATTTAGAAGCGTTCTAAATGTCTAGATTTAATCCTGGAACATCAATTGTTGATAATTTTTCTAAGGGAAATCGGTGGGCCAATAACCCACAGATTAGGGGCTCTGCCCCTTGGAACCCGGCCAGGAACGTCTGGGATTTCGTGGTAATTTCAATTTGTTAGAAATTGTTGTCTCCTTAGCAGTAACCGTCCCTCGAGTGGTTAATGAACCAGTGCATTGTTTTGGATTTTGAATCCAACAATGAGAGACGAGCTTGTCTACTGGTTTAAGTTGAGTTGCCTTTATCTTTGTCCAATGCATGTAAATCTGAAGATTTGGAAGAGTCCGGATGTTCAGACTTAGCCCTTTCTTCTATCAAATGTTGATAGTACCATGTTGTGCACATAAGGGATGCATGTTGTTTTTAGAGATTGTTTTTCTGTGGATGTGCACATTGATCAAATGTTGATCATGGTTAATTGTTAACCAATAATCAAAAATCCCTTCCTCTAATATTAAGTGTTCGGATGCCTTCTGATGGATGACACTCTTCCTGCCTCGATCGATGAAGTGTGGGCTTGCCAAAGTAAGGTGCATTGATCTATCTTGGTAAGGGTGCGAGCGGATAATTTTGATATCCCACTGTCGACATCGGGTCTAACTTAACTAGGTGACCTCAAGGGTTGAGTGCCTAGAGCCATAGAGTTGGCATGCACCATATGATGGATGCGAATAAGGAGTTATTCACCAACCATACAAGAATTGCATGAGGATGCAATTGGCAAGCGTTGTCTACCTAAATAACCACATCGTGAGAGAAAAGCCAAAGCTGACTCATTGTGTTGGTGAAATATAGATCTTGTCCACTAAGAGAGTAGCTCGCATGAACTCTCCGAATTGATAGTGAGGGCTATCATTTCGAATAAAATAGTGGGAGTTTTAATTGAATTCCAAGTTAAAATAAATTGTATTTTGAAATTTTGGTACTGATATTATTCTGCATGAATTCTTGTAGAATTCCATGGCAAGTGGTTCACACTCCACTCTGCCTCTGAGAGCCATCCTTGAGAATGATAAGCTCAATGGGACTAACTAAATGGACTGGTACAGGAACCTGAGAATTGTTCTCAGGCAAGAGCGAAAGCTCTATGTCTTGGAAGAAGAAGCCCCGAGGTGCCGACCGGGAATTCTTCCCGTGCTGATAAGGATACTTATAAGAAGTATACTGATGATGCCTTAGACATTGAATGCCTTATGCTTGCCACCATAAACTCTGAGCTTCAGAGGAAACATGAGAACATGGGGTGCAAGGAGATTGACGAGCATCTCAAGAAAATGTTTCAAGGGCAAGCTCGTCAAGAGAGGTTTGACGTCACAAAAGCGTTATTTCAGTGCAAGATGGGAGTTCGAGACTCAATAGGGACTCACGTACTCAAGATGATTGGGTATATAGAGAACCTTGAAAGGCTGGGTTTTTCTCTGGGTCAAGAGTTGGCCACAGATCTTATCCTACAATCGTTGCCGGACAGTTATGAGCAGTTTGTCTTGAACTACAACATGAATGAAATAGACAAAACACTGCCCGAGCTCCTAGGCATGTTATGTAAGACCCCATTTTTTTTTTCTTTTTCAAACCCGGGGTCTTAGGCCCAGAACCGCCGCTTTGCGGTGACTCCTTCACGTCCCGAAGGGTCATCACCACAAGGCGCCGATTCTGCCGGCCAAATTCGATCACAGAAGTAGCACATTTATTGAAGTAAAAGCAATGCAGTCCACAATAATAAAAATCACATACATATATAATAAAACTCCACGAAGGGAGTGTCCACAGAAACATCAGAGTAATATAATTACGGGCTTTTGCCCGGTACAAAATGTCCTCACTACAAGTCTCTCATGCGGAAGCGAATCAGAAACTACTCAAGGATCGAGACTCACGGTCCCGGCGGTGTGAACTCCGGAGCTAGACTGCCCCACCTCTAGGCGCACCGATCTCTGGGGCTGCTCCTCCATGCTGGGCTCCACGATCCCCTAAAATGATATGGTTCGAAAACCGTTAGTCTAAAAGACTAAGTCCTATCATCCCCCACCCCTTCCCCCACGCTCTAAGGCACCGGGCGGAGAGGAAGAAAGGGGAGGACATGAAAGTGGAGAGTAGTCAAAAGCAGATGACGGTGGACCTAACTAGCAAGTTATAACAGGGGAGCAATATAAAACTTAAGTGTTGTAATAGGTCAAACAAGAAGGAAAATAAGTAAGGTAATTTTAAACCTTCACTTATGTGAGTACACATAAGCCAAGGGATCTTTTGCAAGGCTCCCATCGTATAAAGTGTCCCATACCACTTATACGTTGGGGTGTCGGTTTTCAAACAGCAACATATATATATTGAAATTAACCTTTGATTTATAAACTTGCCCACACAAGCTTATAGACCAAGGGGTCGTTTTGCAAGTCCTAAAGTATAAGCGTCCCATTCCACTTATACTTTAGGTGTCGAGGTTGTTATGAATGATATGATATGCAACTATATGGTGGGTATGTTATGTCATGCAGTGCAACTCACTCACCCGACTCTGTGCACACAGACCTTTAGTTCCCCCTTTCGGAGCCGTTACCTCCCAGGATACCTCCGTAGTGGCAAACGGAAGCGGTGGGTTGGGCCTCGCCCACCTCCAAAACCAGTAAAGCACACTGGTCTGACCTATCGTACGCCTCAACGCTTGGTGCACAAAGCGGACGCCTGCGTACTCTTGCCGGCTGGCGCACCGGACTTCTGTTGGCGGAGTGCTAATCACCCCGCCGAGTCAACGATATCGGTGTCGGTGCAATCGAACTCCCCGATATCGAAAGACCCACCACCTTAACTTTTCCTATTTTATGCACATGCAAGTTAAACCGTAAGCACTCAAAACCGAGCCGAAGCTCCCCGGACCAAAACGTCCGTCTCCAAATCAACCGAGCCGAAGCTCCCCGGACCATCCCGTCCGTTTCCAAATCAACCGAGTCGAAGCTCTCATCAACCTTCCTGTGCCAACAGTGTTGTGAAAAGTGCAGCCCTAGTTACTAAGTTACTCTTGTCGGTTTGTTATTACAGTTTACGTTAGCCCAGGACTGCCCCCGGTATACCCCGTGAAGGGCTCTCAAGGGGCACTAGGAACCAAGACGGTGCATTACGGCCCGAAGTTCCCTTTCGCAAGGCACTTATTTTTGGTTGGTTGATTTCCCTGTTCCCAAACCCTTAATGTTACTCTGGTTCTAACCCTAATGTGTTTTAACTCCTTCACCCGCTCCCAGGAAAGACGATGTTCCGTCGATCCCGCGCTCCACCCATCCTTAGTTAACCTAACCACTATCCCATACCCAATTTCATTGATAACCTTCGAATCATCTTGCCACGGCATCTACACATGATTTGTTGCCCTATGCCCATGGTATTACAATTTCTATGATTTCACTATATGCAGACCAACTTGAGCTAACAACATGTATGATAGGAAGTGCATCAATTTCTCATCCAAGCACCCTAAGATAATTACTAAGGGCCTATCATGACTTTTATCATTTAAATCCAGCACTTCCAAATTTTTCCTAAATAATTTAATATTTATTTAATTATCCAGAAATTAAGGCCATGAGTGATTTTGAGCATGAGGTACTACATTCATTCATCATAAAGTTATAAGAAAATTACCAGGGCTCTACAATGTCCATAAATGTTTACTGACCAAAAATTATAATTTTACAAGGCCTAAAAATATTATTTAAAAATCATTTATAAATTCTACAAATTGCAAGCCTTGTGAATCAACCCCTATGATTATAGGTCCAAAAATTCTACAATAATTTCCAGAGATGTAAGAGGTCATAAAAACTTATTTGCCTAAGTTACACCAGATTTCAGTGAGGGAACAATCCATAATAAATATTTGACTATCTTTAGAAAATCAACGGCTTGTGAATGAAGTACTTAAAATAATCAGTTAATAATTCCAGCAAAATTCAAGCATATGTATAAGAATCTAAAAAGCTCTCTGCCAAAATTTCATATCCATTAATCAACCATAGAAATCAAATTAATTAAACTACCCAAAAGCCTATTCTTGTGAGATATGAAGGAACTATTATGTATTGAATCCCAAGGCTCTCAATATTACTTCCCAAAGACTTCCCTAAACCCAAGAAGTACACTACCCAAGTTTCATGGCCTTTAGGCAAGTTTTGGTGACCTATTTTACCTTAACAAGGGAGGTGCCCTAAACTAGGGTTAGGGTTTAAGGGAGGGTAACCCTCTCCAAATCTTCCAAGACTTTGGTCAGGGGGTTCTAACCTCACTAGTCTCCTCTCCACCAAAAATCACTTCCATTAAAGGTCATTTGACCCCATGCCCTTCACAAGCCCCCAAAGTCCAACCTAGGGGTTTGGACTTGGGTCCTAGGGCATACTCACCCCAAACCACTCCATACACCATAAGGGAGTGTTAAAGCCCATTACAAACCAGTGGACCAAGTTTCAGCCTCTGGTGAGGGAGTTTGGTCAACTAAAATCACTAAGTGCACTTTTGACCTATTTGCCCCTTAATGGGCTAACCTAGGATTGGGTAATTACCCACCCAAAACCTCTCCAAATTAAATGAAACTTTATACAGAGCTTCCCTAGGTCCCTAAGGACCTCCCACCAAAATTTTGGGGGATTTGGAGGTCATTAGACCCCTTAATCACTCTAAGATATGATTATTAAATTTTAGCAAAAACTATAGAAAAATGTTATCCAAAAATTACCATTTTTGGATATGTCATAGGTGTAGGTAAGAATGACCCCTACATAAAATTTTAAGTCATTTGGAGGTCTGGTTTGATGTGGGCAACCAAAATGGTGTCTGACCTAGCCTAAGGACACCTTCCACCAAACTGAGTGCTGAGGTCAGCTCAGTTATCCAAATTGGGTGAAATCAATTTTAAAATAAAGTAGACTCAAAGGGCTACAACTTTCATGTTCACTACTTTCTCTGTAGAGGGCTCTAGGTATTTTTAATAAATACAAACATTAAGAGGTAAAACTGTGACAGAAATGCAAATAATATATCCAAAACTATACTATCATGATTTTTACTGTTTGCACGAATCCTGATGAACGATCCAACGGTAGCTGCTCTTCTTCCCCGATGGAGTAGAGAAGTAGACCCGCCACAGGCCCCTTTTTCGGGGCTGTTACCGGCGGCCTGAGGCGGCGCCACCACCGGGAAACACCCCCTATGTGTTCCCGGTGGTGGGGGCTTCCCTTGGCCGGAGCTAGGGCGGCCGGAGGTGGCGGCGCCGCCCTACCCGAGAGCTCCCAAAAACCCAAAAAAATGGCAGATTTCTGAAATATTAAAACTTGGATCCGATTTATTACAAAACGAAATCCATTTCTAAAGAGCCCTAGGATCTAAGCATGGAAGAAAGAGTGAGGGAGGACCTTCCCGGCGGCCATGCGACGTGTAGATCGGCGAGGGGCCATGGCGACGGCGGCGGCGGCGTTTTCTCCTTCTCTTGCTCCGGCCACCACTTGCTCTTCTGTTAGGGATCCGGAAACCTTCTCCCTGGCTCACTGAGGGGTTTTAAAGGTAGAGGAGGGAGGGGGAGAGGCAGGGCTTGGAGTTTATTATGCCATTAATTGGCTTCAATGGGGCGGCTCGGATTGAAGAGAGGGGGGTTGCACAGCGCCTAGAGGGTTGGGAAACGGCTGGAGGAACTCCTCTTTCCCAGAGGAGGTTAATGGCATCCATTATTGCTCCCCTCAGCCCCTTCATGGCCGAACCCCACACTCCTTGGTCTTCCAAAACTCCTCCACCATTTTTGAATAATTTCTCTCTCCTCCTTTAAAATTCCTTCTCTCTCTCTCATCCTCTCTCTCCTAGTCACCCCCAAACTGAAAACTCCTCATCTCACCCCTCTAATGGCAGCCCACTAAGGCCATTTAATTTTTATATGAACTCACAAGGGAAAGGGAGGCTCATCTTCTCCATGAACCTATTATTTTCTCTCTCCTATTTTTCTTCTCTCTCTCTTTCTCTCTCTCTTCCCCCAAATGAAGCCCCCATGTAATGTCTTCCTTTTTATTCTATTGGCAGCCCACTACAAATTATGATACTTCAAATGAAATATAAGAGAGGGACCCACCATGAATGATCCTTTACTCTTTCTCTCTCCTCTATTATTTCTCAAATTTAGGCTTCTCTTTCTCTCTCCTAGTCACCTAGTTGACTGGTCAAGGAACTAGGTTATTGGCAGCCCTAATATCTCACATTATTCTTGTCATTAGGCTTAGCCTAAGAGGGGGGGTGACTTGAAGTTGGGTTAGCCCAATTAGGTCAAGTTGACTTGACTTGGGTTAAATGTTGACTTGGTTATTTTGACTCTTTGGGTCCACATCAATGGGTCTTTAGTGACCCATTGGACTCCCCTAAGGCCTAGGTAGGGTTAGTTGGAGTTGAGTTGGCCCCCTGGAGGTCACATGGCCCTTAGGAAGGGCACTTTGACCATTTTAGGGTTAGGGTTGGCTTGGGTTAATTTGGCCACTAGTATTGACCCCATTGAGTCTATGGTGACTCATTGGCCCCACATTGGGTCTAGAAATGCCCTAGAGTCAGTTTGAACTCACTAGGTCACCCAAACTCAGTGTTTTGGAAACTTGCTATTTGCAGCCCAAAATGAGTCTCTACTAGACTCCTAAGCCCATTTGGTCTATTTGGTTCCCTATGGTCTTGCCATGGCCCAGGCAAGCCCAAAGTTATTCTTAGGGGGGGCCTAATTGGAAATGGGATGTTACAAATCCCAATAAACAAAACAAAAATTTCGTCCCCGAAATTATGGTTAAGTCTACGGGAGATCACTACCGGCATAAGTTAAGCTTGTAACATCCCATATGATTTGCAGTGCCTACGATATCAACATTTACGGGCTAGTCCCCAATAAACAAAAAGTTTAGCCTATACCTTCTTAGATTATTCTACGAATAATTGTAAATAGGAAGGAAAACTTTAAATTACTTGAGGAGTTGCGAGGATTACCTGACTAAACAGCTCCGGGTATCTCTCCTGCATCAGGTCCTGAGGTTCCCAGGTGTGCTCCTCCTGACCGTGATTTCTCCACAGAACCTTGACTAAGGGAATCTTCTTGCGGCGCAAGATCCGCACTCCTTTGTCATCGATCCGAACCGGCTCCAAGTGAACAGATCGGTCTGAAGCTACCGGCCCTTCTGTGGTCAAAATTCGCTGCTCCGGGCGTAGTAGAGCCCTTCTCAGCGAAGAGATGTGGAAGACGTCGTGTAGAGCTGCCAGCTCTGGCGGCAACTCTAGCCTGTAGGCTAAGGGTCCGATCCGCTCCAGGATCCGGTAAGGGCCCATATACCTAGGGCTGAGTTTCTTCCTCCGACCGCGCACCCGTGAGACTCCGTGCATGGGCCGGATCTTCAAGAACACTCGATCTCCTACCCGGAACTCCACCTGACGATGCCGAGCGTCATAGTATTTTGCTTGTCTGCTCTGCGCCTCCAGCATCCTTTCTCTGATCAGCCTCACCTGAGCCTCGGTGTCTTCAACGAAATCCGATCCCAGCAGCTTCGGATCCTCGTCCTGTACCCAAGAAAGCGGGGTCCTACATCTCCTTCCATATAAGGCCTCATAAGGCGCCATCCTGATGCTGGACTGGTAGCTATTATTGTAGGAGAACTCAACCAACGGTAACATCTTCTCCCACGGCTCCCCTCGGTCTAGTATACACAGCCGTAGTAAGTCCTCCAAGGTCCTGTTGGTGCGCTCGGTCTGCCCGTCCGTCTGAGGGTGGAAGGCCGTGCTAAAAGCCAACCGGGTGCCCAAATATGCCTGCACTGACCGCCACTCCCTGGATGTAAACCGTCCATCGCGGTCCGACACTATCGTCCGGGCACGCCATGATATCGGACATACTGCTCCACAAACTTCCGTACCAGCACTCCCACCGAGTCATCCTTCCTGATCGGCACAAAGCGGGCCACCTTCGTCAGCCGATCGACAATCACCCAAATCGAGTCGTTCCCTGTCCGAGACCGGGGAAGACCATGTATGAAATCCATCGCTATGTCGTCGAACTTCCACTCCGGCACCGGGAGTGGCTGCAATAGTCCTGCGGGTTCCTGCACTCCGCCTTCACCAACTGACACGCCTCGCAATGGGTCACGAAGTACGTAATGTCCTTCTTCATGCCCGGCCAAAACATCGTCCTCTTCAAATCAGCGGTCATCTTTGTGATCCCCGGGTGTACGGAGTACCGGCTGCAATGCGCCTCCGTCAAAATGTCTTCTCGGATCTGGCCTCCTGCGGGTATATATACTCTGCCTCTGAAGTGGAGCAAACCATCCCTCAGGGAATAATCTCCTGTCGAACCTTCCTCCAAGGCTCGGAACATCGGCTCTGCCCACACATCTGCCCTCTGTCCGTCCCGAATGCGATCCCGAATATCGTCTATGGCCACTATCGATGCCAGATACTCCCTATACAGATCTGGGTCATCCTCGGACACTAGGGATATCTGCATATCTCTGAATGACTGGACTAGCTCCATAGACATCACCTGGGGCCCAGCTTCGGAAGTGGCCGCTCTCCGACTCAGCGCGTCGGCCACCACGTTTGCCTTCCCTGGGTGGTAGTGCATCTCATACTGATAATCTGCTAAGAACTCCACCCAGCGCCTCTGCCTGATATTCAACTCCTTCTGCGTGTCCACGTATTTCAGGTTCTTGTGATCGGAGAAGATATCGCAGTGGACTCCATAAAGGTAATGACGCCAGACCTTTAGAGCAAAAACGACCGCTCCCATCTCGAGGTCGTGCACCGGGTAGTTCCTCTCGTGGGTCTTCAGCTGGCGGGAGGCATATGCTATGACATGTCCGTTCTGCATCAGCACTGCCCCCATTCCCTGGTATGATGCGTCGGTATACACCTGAAATCCTTCCTTCCCGATGGAAGGGCCAGAATGGGGGCCGAGACGAGTCGGTCCTTCAGCTCCTGGAAAGCCGCCTGGCACTGCGGGGTCCAAACAAAAGGTGCCTCCTTCTTTGTCAACGATGTGAGGGGGAGGGCAATCCGAGAGAACCCCTCTACGAACTTCCGGTAGTAACTGGCAAGTCCCAAGAAACTGCGTACATCGGTGGCCGTTTTCAACTGCGGCCAATCTCGAACTGCCCGAATCTTCGCTGGATCTACCGCTAGCCGGCTCCGCTGATGATGTGACCTAGGAAGGCCACCTCCTTCAACCAGAACTGACACTTGCTGAATTTTGCATAAAGGCGATGCTCCCGCAACCTCTCCAAGGTCAGTGCCAGATGTCGAGTGTGCTCCTCCGCCGTCCTAGAATAGATCAGGATGTCGTCTATGAAAACTATGACGAACACATCCAAGTAGGCTTCGAAAACCCGGTTCATGAGACTCATGAACGCCGACGGAGCATTCGTGAGCCCAAAGGGCATCACGGTAAACTCATACAGGCCATATCTGCTGCTAAAGGCCGTCTTCGGAATGTCCTCCTCCTGGATCCGCAGCTGGTAGTATCCTGATCTCAAATCCAGCTTCGAGAAATAATGGGCCCCCTCCAACTGGTCGAATAATTCGTCTATCCGTGGGAGCGGATAGGTATTCCGGACGGTCAGCCTGTTTAGTGCTCGATAATCGATGCACAGGCGGAGTGTCCCATCCTTCTTCTTCACGAACAGGACCGGTGCTCCCCATGGCGAGGAACTCGGTCTAACAAAACCTGCCTCCACCAATTCCTGCAACTGGGTCCGAAACTCTGCCAACTCCTTTGGGGCCATCCGATAAGGGGCCCTAGACGCCGCTTGGCTCCCGGCACAAGCTGTATCTGAAAATCTTGCTCTCGGTGTGGAGGTAGTCCTGGCAGTTTCTCCGGGAAGATGTCTGCGAACTCTCGCACCACCGGAATGTCTGTCACCGACTCCTTGACTTCCGCCATCTCAAAAAGAATCTGATAGACCTCCTCTCCCTGCAGATGGGCCTTAACGGCCTGTACCGAAGATAAGAGTATACGAGAGACAGGTCTTATACCTTCGATGGTAATGAAAGAGTCCCCGTGCCTCACGGTGATCCTCTTTGCCTGGCAGTCAATCTGGGCATAGTTCCAATGCAGCCATACCATGCCCAGGATCAGATCGTAGTCTGTCAGCTTCAAAATCGTCGCTGGAGCCTCGAACGCTTTCCCACCAATCTCTGCCTCCATATTGCAGTGATCCGTGGTAAGGAGCTCTGATCCATCCGGTAGTCGCACCCTCATCCTCGAGCCTGTGAACCGCTCCACACCTTCCAGTCCTTCTACGAACGACTCCGACACAAAAGAGTGAGTAGCTCCAGTATCGAACAGCGTGCGGGCAGGCTTGCCACTGATGAAGACTATACCTGGGGTGATTAAATATCTCAGGGTTCTATAAAAAGTTTTCTTTCCTGGTTAATCTATCTGGTGTGGTTCTAAGTTTAACAACTTAAAGGGGAAATTCTATGAAAACAAAGAAAACATTTCGGCATACCTGCGATGACCTGCTCCGGATTCCGCGGCTGTGCAAGGTCCAAGGCATATACCTGCTCTCTCCCCTGTCTACGATCTTCCCCCTGGTATCCTCGACCGCGGCCGCGCCCTCGGCCTCCGTAATACTGAGCTGGTGGGCCGCCCTGATGTGCTGGAGGTGGTGCCCCCTTCATGGGCAGTTCCTCCGTATGTGCCCAATCTGATGGCAAAGGAAGCATTCTGGGGATACGCCATTCCCCCGGGTCTCGGCATCTCCTGCATCCGAAGAGGTGGAGGGGCCAATACCACCTGTTCCCTCGGCTCCGGCCTCACGTCCTGACGAGGCTGGTCCTCTGTCCTCCTCCCCTCTGGTACAGCACCTCGCCGCTGGTCATTCCTACCTCTCCGTCCCTGATCCTCTGCTGGCCGCTTCCGGCCCCGGGTGGTGTGCCAATCTGCCTCGATCCTTTTGGCCATCTCCAAAATCCGGGAGATGGGCCCGTCAGATACAAACAAGAGGGCCTCCCTCAGGTCCTCCCGCAGGCCCTTGTAGAACCTCCTGATATACCCTGCCTCGTCCAGCTGGTAGGAATCTGCGTATCGAGCCAGGTGGTCAAACTCTCGATGGTACTCCACCACGGTCCGAGTACCCTGCTTCAGCTGCAAGAACCGCTCCTCCAAATCATCCCTAGCCGACTGCGGAACGAAATGCTCCAGCAGTGCGGCCCTGAACTCCTCCCAAGTGACCTCCGCAACCTCCCTATCAGCAAAAGTCGTGTCCAACAGCGTCTTCCACCACCTCTTCGCATGGGACTCCAAGCAGGAGACAACCAGAGCCACCCTCTCCTCCCATGGACAACCGAATCCCGGTCAGCATCTCGTACATGATATCCAGCCATTCCTCCGTCCGAACAGCCGACTCTGTCCCCAGATAGGACGGGGGAGAAAGACCCCCGGAAGATGCTTAGCCAGTTGGCCCCCGGATTTGGCTGCGGGGCCGGAACCTGCTGGGCCCTGAAGGCCTCCAGAATGGCAGTCAGGGTCTGTCCCATGTCTGACTGAAGGAAAGGAGTGGGGGCCGGTGGGGGTGGTGCAACATCCTGAGCCTGTGGAACTCCACCTTGAGGCGTAGTCCGTGCTGGAGGCTGCGTAACAAAAACACACGCTGAGAAAACGTTCAAATACTACATAAAGGTGGACAAATTATATGTGATCCCCATATGGGCACACCACTGCTTCCGCTGCTTAGTTTGTCCCCAAACTAAACTCGAGCGGGGGGTGACCTAGGGTTTGTGGACTGCTACTTCCTTCTGATCGATGTTTCCTCTGATACCACTTGTAAGACCCCATTTTTTTTTTCTTTTTCAAACCCGGGGTCTTAGGCCCAGAACCGCCGCTTTGCGGTGACTCCTTCACGTCCCGAAGGGTCATCACCACAAGGCGCCGATTCTGCCGGCCAAATTCGATCACAGAAGTAGCACATTTATTGAAGTAAAAGCAATGCAGTCCACAATAATAAAAATCACATACATATATAATAAAACTCCACGAAGGGAGTGTCCACAGAAACATCAGAGTAATATAATTACGGGCTTTTGCCCGGTACAAAATGTCCTCACTACAAGTCTCTCATGCGGAAGCGAATCAGAAACTACTCAAGGATCGAGACTCACGGTCCCGGCGGTGTGAACTCCGGAGCTAGACTGCCCCACCTCTAGGCGCACCGATCTCTGGGGCTGCTCCTCCATGCTGGGCTCCACGATCCCCTAAAATGATATGGTTCGAAAACCGTTAGTCTAAAAGACTAAGTCCTATCATCCCCCACCCCTTCCCCCACGCTCTAAGGCACCGGGCGGAGAGGAAGAAAGGGGAGGACATGAAAGTGGAGAGTAGTCAAAAGCAGATGACGGTGGACCTAACTAGCAAGTTATAACAGGGGAGCAATATAAAACTTAAGTGTTGTAATAGGTCAAACAAGAAGGAAAATAAGTAAGGTAATTTTAAACCTTCACTTATGTGAGTACACATAAGCCAAGGGATCTTTTGCAAGGCTCCCATCGTATAAAGTGTCCCATACCACTTATACGTTGGGGTGTCGGTTTTCAAACAGCAACATATATATATTGAAATTAACCTTTGATTTATAAACTTGCCCACACAAGCTTATAGACCAAGGGGTCGTTTTGCAAGTCCTAAAGTATAAGCGTCCCATTCCACTTATACTTTAGGTGTCGAGGTTGTTATGAATGATATGATATGCAACTATATGGTGGGTATGTTATGTCATGCAGTGCAACTCACTCACCCGACTCTGTGCACACAGACCTTTAGTTCCCCCTTTCGGAGCCGTTACCTCCCAGGATACCTCCGTAGTGGCAAACGGAAGCGGTGGGTTGGGCCTCGCCCACCTCCAAAACCAGTAAAGCACACTGGTCTGACCTATCGTACGCCTCAACGCTTGGTGCACAAAGCGGACGCCTGCGTACTCTTGCCGGCTGGCGCACCGGACTTCTGTTGGCGGAGTGCTAATCACCCCGCCGAGTCAACGATATCGGTGTCGGTGCAATCGAACTCCCCGATATCGAAAGACCCACCACCTTAACTTTTCCTATTTTATGCACATGCAAGTTAAACCGTAAGCACTCAAAACCGAGCCGAAGCTCCCCGGACCAAAACGTCCGTCTCCAAATCAACCGAGCCGAAGCTCCCCGGACCATCCCGTCCGTTTCCAAATCAACCGAGTCGAAGCTCTCATCAACCTTCCTGTGCCAACAGTGTTGTGAAAAGTGCAGCCCTAGTTACTAAGTTACTCTTGTCGGTTTGTTATTACAGTTTACGTTAGCCCAGGACTGCCCCCGGTATACCCCGTGAAGGGCTCTCAAGGGGCACTAGGAACCAAGACGGTGCATTACGGCCCGAAGTTCCCTTTCGCAAGGCACTTATTTTTGGTTGGTTGATTTCCCTGTTCCCAAACCCTTAATGTTACTCTGGTTCTAACCCTAATGTGTTTTAACTCCTTCACCCGCTCCCAGGAAAGACGATGTTCCGTCGATCCCGCGCTCCACCCATCCTTAGTTAACCTAACCACTATCCCATACCCAATTTCATTGATAACCTTCGAATCATCTTGCCACGGCATCTACACATGATTTGTTGCCCTATGCCCATGGTATTACAATTTCTATGATTTCACTATATGCAGACCAACTTGAGCTAACAACATGTATGATAGGAAGTGCATCAATTTCTCATCCAAGCACCCTAAGATAATTACTAAGGGCCTATCATGACTTTTATCATTTAAATCCAGCACTTCCAAATTTTTCCTAAATAATTTAATATTTATTTAATTATCCAGAAATTAAGGCCATGAGTGATTTTGAGCATGAGGTACTACATTCATTCATCATAAAGTTATAAGAAAATTACCAGGGCTCTACAATGTCCATAAATGTTTACTGACCAAAAATTATAATTTTACAAGGCCTAAAAATATTATTTAAAAATCATTTATAAATTCTACAAATTGCAAGCCTTGTGAATCAACCCCTATGATTATAGGTCCAAAAAATTCTACAATAATTTCCAGAGATGTAAGAGGTCATAAAAACTTATTTGCCTAAGTTACACCAGATTTCAGTGAGGGAACAATCCATAATAAATATTTGACTATCTTTAGAAAATCAACGGCTTGTGAATGAAGTACTTAAAATAATCAGTTAATAATTCCAGCAAAATTCAAGCATATGTATAAGAATCTAAAAAGCTCTCTGCCAAAATTTCATATCCATTAATCAACCATAGAAATCAAATTAATTAAACTACCCAAAAGCCTATTCTTGTGAGATATGAAGGAACTATTATGTATTGAATCCCAAGGCTCTCAATATTACTTCCCAAAGACTTCCCTAAACCCAAGAAGTACACTACCCAAGTTTCATGGCCTTTAGGCAAGTTTTGGTGACCTATTTTACCTTAACAAGGGAGGTGCCCTAAACTAGGGTTAGGGTTTAAGGGAGGGTAACCCTCTCCAAATCTTCCAAGACTTTGGTCAGGGGTTCTAACCTCACTAGTCTCCTCTCCACCAAAAATCACTTCCATTCAAGGTCATTTGACCCCATGCCCTTCACAAGCCCCCAAAGTCCAACCTAGGGGTTTGGACTTGGGTCCTAGGGCATACTCACCCCAAACCACTCCATACACCATAAGGGAGTGTTAAAGCCCATTACAAACCAGTGGACCAAGTTTCAGCCTCTGGTGAGGGAGTTTGGTCAACTAAAATCACTAAGTGCACTTTTGACCTATTTGCCCCTTAATGGGCTAACCTAGGATTGGGTAATTACCCACCCAAAACCTCTCCAAATTAAATGAAACTTTATACAGAGCTTCCCTAGGTCCCTAAGGACCTCCCACCAAAATTTTGGGGGATTTGGAGGTCATTAGACCCCTTAATCACTCTAAGATATGATTATTAAATTTTAGCAAAAACTATAGAAAAATGTTATCCAAAAATTACCATTTTTGGATATGTCATAGGTGTAGGTAAGAATGACCCCTACATAAAATTTTAAGTCATTTGGAGGTCTGGTTTGATGTGGGCAACCAAAATGGTGTCTGACCTAGCCTAAGGACACCTTCCACCAAACTGAGTGCTGAGGTCAGCTCAGTTATCCAAATTGGGTGAAATCAATTTTAAAATAAAGTAGACTCAAAGGGCTACAACTTTCATGTTCACTACTTTCTCTGTAGAGGGCTCTAGGTATTTTTAATAAATACAAACATTAAGAGGTAAAACTGTGACAGAAATGCAAATAATATATCCAAAACTATACTATCATGATTTTTACTGTTTGCACGAATCCTGATGAACGATCCAACGGTAGCTGCTCTTCTTCCCCGATGGAGTAGAGAAGTAGACCCGCCACAGGCCCCTTTTTCGGGGCTGTTACCGGCGGCCTGAGGCGGCGCCACCACCGGGAAACACCCCCTATGTGTTCCCGGTGGTGGGGGCTTCCCTTGGCCGGAGCTAGGGCGGCCGGAGGTGGCGGCGCCGCCCTACCCGAGAGCTCCCAAAAACCCAAAAAAATGGCAGATTTCTGAAATATTAAAACTTGGATCCGATTTATTACAAAACGAAATCCATTTCTAAAGAGCCCTAGGATCTAAGCATGGAAGAAAGAGTGAGGGAGGACCTTCCCGGCGGCCATGCGACGTGTAGATCGGCGAGGGGCCATGGCGACGGCGGCGGCGGCGTTTTCTCCTTCTCTTGCTCCGGCCACCACTTGCTCTTCTGTTAGGGATCCGGAAACCTTCTCCCTGGCTCACTGAGGGGTTTTTAAAGGTAGAGGAGGGAGGGGGAGAGGCAGGGCTTGGAGTTTATTATGCCATTAATTGGCTTCAATGGGGGCGGCTCGGATTGAAGAGAGGGGGGTTGCACAGCGCCTAGAGGGTTGGGAAACGGCTGGAGGAACTCCTCTTTCCCAGAGGAGGTTAATGGCATCCATTATTGCTCCCCTCAGCCCCTTCATGGCCGAACCCCACACTCCTTGGTCTTCCAAAACTCCTCCACCATTTTTGAATAATTTCTCTCTCCTCCTTTAAAATTCCTTCTCTCTCTCTCATCCTCTCTCTCCTAGTCACCCCCAAACTGAAAACTCCTCATCTCACCCCTCTAATGGCAGCCCACTAAGGCCATTTAATTTTTATATGAACTCACAAGGGAAAGGGAGGCTCATCTTCTCCATGAACCTATTATTTTCTCTCTCCTATTTTTCTTCTCTCTCTCTTTCTCTCTCTCTTCCCCCAAATGAAGCCCCCATGTAATGTCTTCCTTTTTATTCTATTGGCAGCCCACTACAAATTATGATACTTCAAATGAAATATAAGAGAGGGACCCACCATGAATGATCCTTTACTCTTTCTCTCTCCTCTATTATTTCTCAAATTTAGGCTTCTCTTTCTCTCTCCTAGTCACCTAGTTGACTGGTCAAGGAACTAGGTTATTGGCAGCCCTAATATCTCACATTATTCTTGTCATTAGGCTTAGCCTAAGAGGGGGGGTGACTTGAAGTTGGGTTAGCCCAATTAGGTCAAGTTGACTTGACTTGGGTTAAATGTTGACTTGGTTATTTTGACTCTTTGGGTCCACATCAATGGGTCTTTAGTGACCCATTGGACTCCCCTAAGGCCTAGGTAGGGTTAGTTGGAGTTGAGTTGGCCCCCTGGAGGTCACATGGCCCTTAGGAAGGGCACTTTGACCATTTTAGGGTTAGGGTTGGCTTGGGTTAATTTGGCCACTAGTATTGACCCCATTGAGTCTATGGTGACTCATTGGCCCCACATTGGGTCTAGAAATGCCCTAGAGTCAGTTTGAACTCACTAGGTCACCCAAACTCAGTGTTTTGGAAACTTGCTATTTGCAGCCCAAAATGAGTCTCTACTAGACTCCTAAGCCCATTTGGTCTATTTGGTTCCCTATGGTCTTGCCATGGCCCAGGCAAGCCCAAAGTTATTCTTAGGGGGGGCCTAATTGGAAATGGGATGTTACATGTTAAGAACTGCCGAGATCAATATGAAGAAGGCCAAGCCTGCCAGCCCCATACTGATGGTGCATAAGGGCAAGGGCAAGGCCAAAGGCTCTATGAAGACGAAGGTGGGACCTAAGTCATATCTTAAGCCCAAGTCTTTTGCACTGAAGAAAAAGAAGAGCACGGTGAAGGAAGGGAAATGCCACCACTATGGCAAGGCTGATCATTAGAGGAGGAACTGTCCTTCTTACATTGAGGGTCTGCAGAAAATGAAGGGAGGTATGACTTCCGCTTCAAATATTTATGTTATAGAAATAAACCTCTCTGCTCCTTCATCTTGGGTATTGGATACCAAATGTGGTTCACACATTTGTATAAATGTGCAGGAACTTGAAAGGAGAAGATTGCTGAGTAAAGGGGAGGTGGACCTGCACGTCGGGAATGGAGCAAGAGTTGCTGCTATAGCCATAGGGGTTTACCGTCTTTCTTTGCCCAGTGGGCTTGTAATAGAACTAGATAATTGTTATTTTGTTCCGGCCATAACTAGAAACATTATATCCATTTCATGCTTGGACATGATTGGATTTTCTTTTATAATTAAGAACAATTGTTGTTCTATATTTAAGAATGATGTTTGTTATGTTGTAGCCCAATTATTTAATGGTCTTTATGTTTTGAACTTGGACCATCTGATCTATAATGTAGAAAATAATAAATGACTAAGAACAAATGACTTAAACCCTACATATCTATGGCACTATCATTTGGGCCATATAAACGAGAAGCGCATATCCAAGCTCCATAAAGATAGACTTTTGGACTCATTTGATTATGAATCATTTGAGCGATTCGAATCTTGTTTGTTAGGCAAGATGACTAAAGCCCCTTTTACTGGTTTTACTGAGAGGGCTGAGGATCTCTATAGTGTTGTACATAGTGATGTATGCGGACCCATAAGATCCATGGCTAGAGGTGGGTATTTCTACTTCGTTACATTTACTGATGATTACAGTAGATATGGATATGTGTATCTTATGAAGTGCAAATCTGAGACCTTTGAAAAGTTCAAAAAGTTCAAGAATGAAGTAGAAAACCAGTTGGGTAAAAGGGTTAAAGCACTCCGATCTGATCGAGATGGCGAATACCTGAGTCATGAGTTCCATGATCATCTGAAAGAGTGTGGTATTGTATCACAGCTCACTCCACCTAGAACACCACAACATAATGGTGTGTCTGAGAGGAGAAATCATACTCTGTTAGATATGGTACGTTCGATGATGAGTCATGCAGACTTGCCTGTTTCTTTTTGGGGTTTTGCTTTAGAGACTCCTGCTAAGACACTGAATCGCGCTCAAACAAAAACGGTTCTGAAAACACCATATGAGATATGGACTGGGAAGCGTCCTAGTATGTCGTTCATTAAAATTTAGGGCTGTGAGTCATGCGTGCGACGTTAAATGCCTGATAACCTGGAACCCAAATCGGATAAATGTTATCTGGTGGGATATCCTAAGGAAACGAAAGGGTATTACTTTTACCTACCGTCCAAGGGCAAAGTGTTCATCGCAAGGACTGGCGTCTTCTTGGAAAGAGAATTCTTATCAAGAAAGACTGAAAAGGTAGAACTTGAAGAAGTTCAAGAACCACAAGTAGTGAATGAACCGGAATTGGATTCTGAGATAGGACTACAAGATGTTGTAGCTAGAGAACCTACTCAAGAAACACAAGTCCTACGTAGATCTGGTAGACCTAGATTTGAGCCTGAGAGATATGGATTTCTCATGTCTCAAATAGGTAATGTGTTGCTTATGGATCATGATGATGAACCAACAACCTACCAAGAGGCTATGAATGGACCGAACTCCGACAAATGACTTGAGGCTATGAAATCCGAAATGGACTCCATGTATGCAAACCAAGTTTGGAACTTAGTGGAACCACCTGAAGGGGTACGACCCATAGGGTGCAAATGGGTATTCAAGAAGAAGACCGACATGGATGGAAATGTACAGACATTCAAAGGGCGACTGGTGGCTAAGGGTTTCAAGCAAATTCATGGTATTGACTATGATGAGACCTTTTCCCATGTTGCCATGGTAAAGTCCATAAGGATATTTCTTGTTATTGCTGCATATTATGACTACAAGATCTTGCAGATGGATGTCAAAATGGCTTTCCTTAATGAAAACCTCCTTGAGGAAGTGTACATGACACAACCCGAGGGTTTTGTATCCCCAAATGAAGCCACTAAAGTATGCAAGCTGAATAGGTCCATTTATGGACTGAAGCAGGCCTTTGAAGTTGGAATCTTCGTTTTGATGAGAAAATCAAAGAGTTTGGTTTCATCAAGAATGAAGATGAGTCTTGTATTTATAAGCGAATCAGTGGGAGCATTGTTGTCTTCCTGATATTGTATGTAGATGACATACTGTTGATTGGGAATGACATTCCTGCCCTGAAAGTTGTTAAAAACAACCTAGGGAACTGCTTTTCTATGAAGGACTTGGGTGAAGCGACTTATATACTTGGTATTAAGATCTATAGAGATAGATCGAATAAGTTGTTGGGTTTGACCCAGAGTACATACATCGAGAAGGTGTTGAAGCGGTTCAACATGCTTGAGTCCAAGAAAGGATTTTTACCCATGTATTATAGTGTGAATCTCTCTAAGGACCAGTGTCCAAAATCTTGTGAAGATAAGGACCGCATGAAGTTGATTCCATATGCTTCGGCAATTGGATCAATCATGTATGTAATGTTATGTACTCGACCCGATGTCTCCTTTGCTTTGAGCATGACTAGCAGGTATCAGTCAGACCCCGGTGAGTGTCACTAGATTGCTGTCAAGAATATCCTGAAGTACTTGAGAAGGACAAAGGATGTGTTCTTGGTGTATTGTGGAGAGGAATAGCTCATTGTAAATGGTTACATGGATGCTAGCTTCAAAACTGATAGGGATGATTCAAAGTCTCAGTCAGGGTTTGTGTTTTGCCTTAATAGAGGAGCTGTGAGCTGGAAGAGTTCCAAGCAAGAGACAGTTGCTGATTCTATAACAGAGGCCGAGTATATCGCTGCAGCTAACGCAGCGAAGGAGGCTGTATGGATTAGTAAATTCATCGGCGAGCTTGATGTAGTTCCTAGCATTGTTTGTCCCGTAGTTCTCTACTGTGATAACAATGGTGCAATTGCACAATCTAAGGAACCTAGATCTCATCAGCGCTCCAAGCACATACTTCGGCGGTTCCATCTTATTCGTGAGATTGTCAAACGAGGAGATGTGAACATTTGCAGAGTGCCGACTGATGAGAATATTGCGGATTCACTGACAAAGCCTCTCGCGCAGAGAAAGCATGATGGTCATACTAGATCAATGGGTATACGATACCTAAATGATCAACTCTAGTGAGAGTCTTGTGGGTTGCATGTAAACATATATTCTGTTGGCTATTTATTGTTTATTCATATGATGAATCATGTACCTAGATTTTTCTTTTACAATTAATGGCTTGTTCTTTTATTATGGTTTCTCTATGCGATAGTTAAATGTTAACATAATAAATACCCTTAGAATGTTCGCTTCCATAGGACATTAAGTACGTGACTTGAATGTTAGATCCTGTGATTTATTTGAAGCTTCATTCTTAAAAGGTCCCTGGTCGTAGTATCATCATAGAAACTAAGGGTGATGATGATACATTAAGACTAGTACGTGTGTTGACTGATGACCAGTTCTCATAGGTCATGATATTGTGATATCAAGTCATCACGTGGGTACTTGTTAATGAATAAGTTGTACTAGACAGACCTAACCTGAGACTACTCTGTGGATTGTTATCTTAATGTGTCACGAGTAGGTCTCAATTGACAATGGTGTTGTCGTCCTTTAACCTGAAGTCACAACATTCATCAGGTGAGGAAGAGCGTGCTTTGATGCCATCTAAAGTCTTCCTTGAGAAAGGTTGATGATAAGGGTGGTTGTTGGGCACGTTACAAATCATTTGGGTGTTTGTGTGTGAGCAGATATGGGATTTGTCCTCCTATATGATAGGAGTTGCATCCATGGGCCCCTTGATGGAACTGGACTGAGAAATGCATGGCCATGCTTGGTTGAGTCAATATGTGATATTGGACTCACCATTCTCTGGAAGTCCGTTCTAGATCAAGAAACTTGGATTGAGCTATTATGAGGGTGATACGGTACATGCCTCTAGTTCTTTCCGGATGTAAGGGACAAAGGGACAAAGACAACGCTGGGACATTGTTCATAAGGTTTATGAGTTATGAACTCTTATTGCTTGGGTAGCAATGATGCATTGCTAGATGCCGCTCATTGTTTGTGAGTTTTTTGGTTTGATACTTTCAAGATCAAGTGGGAGACTGTTAGAGTAACCATGGTGATCTAGAAGTGGTCAAACATGTAATCTCATTGCCAATGCGATATGAGCCTGCAGGGTCGCACATAAGAGCATGTGGAGAAGTTGGAAGATTGACTGTGTTGATAAGGGTTACCAATCACCACACAGAATGGGGTAGGGAAAACGTTGCCAAAGGAATTTCGTCGAGAGTCGTCGAGTATGAATCGCCGACTAAGTCAAAGTCGTCGAGAGTTGACGGGAGTCGTCGAGTATGACTCGCCGACTAAGGCAAAATCATCGAGAGTCGACGGGAGTCATTGAGTATGTCTCGCCGACTAAGGCAAAGTCGTCGAGAATCAATCTGCTTATTCGTCGAGAATCGAGGACAGTATCGTCGAGACTGTCTGCTGATTCTCGCCGAATCTGTCTGTTGATTCTCGCCGAATCTGTCTGTTGATTCTCGCCGAATCTGTCTTCTGGATCCCGTCGACTGATTCTCGCCGAACCTGTGCTGATTCTCGGCGAATGATTCTGAAACCCTAACCTGGGTGGTCTGCAGATAGCGATACTCTTAGGTCTATTTATGCCTTTTGTATAAATAGAGACTTAGGGTTTTGGGAAGAATAAGATCGGGTATTTTTCCTGTGGATCAAATCGAGCCCGACGAAAAGCGTTCCGCCATTCTGCCGATCCGCCGATTCCCGAACCCCGCCGGACGGAAGCGTTCTGCCGCCCGTTCGCTCCGCCGACCTCCTATCCGGTGACGGTCGCCGGTGTTGCTCTTCCTGGAGCGGACCTAGCAGTCTGTGGAAGTGCAAGGTGTAGTCGATCTCCTTCCCGATCTTTCGTGCGATGAAAAGCTCGGTGTTCTCCTTTTCGTGTGGATTTCTGCAGAGACGTAGACGTTATTCTACGTGAAACTCGCCACCGACAAGGACTCAAAGCTTGGAGCATCTCCGTTGAGTTGTGACTCAACGCCACTAAGGTAATTTTTGCCTAGTTGTTTGTTAACTTCTTGATTCAATATTCATGGCCCGATCCTATCTCTTTTGGGTTGTTCTTGATGTTTTATTTCTTTCGCTGCGTGCATAAGTGTTGTGCCATCCTCATAGAGAAACCCAACAGTTCACACGACATTGCTCTATCTAACACATCCATGCATAAGAATTGGACTGAAACTGCACTATATGTCTACAACACATAGGCATTAGTACACAATTTCTATTCTTGATGCGTACAATGTTCCACTATGTTAGTTCTATGAATCTCTTGACATTGTATTCCAAATTATTGTGTACTTAGTTTCACCTATGTTATCCAATTTTTTTACTCTGAAAATGTCACAACCCGCATTTTCTTATCATAAAACATTATACGAGAGTAAGAGAAAACACATGCCGTGATGCCACGCCGTGCAGGGGATAACTACAGACGCTTAGGCAAAAACTTACTCCTAACACTTATCATGAAATTCTCAAGTTTATCTTGAAGAAAACATATTTTAGTTAAGTTTGACGGTCGTATCTGTTGGCTTAGTGGATCAACTAGTACACTGATGAAAATATAAATATACGCTGTGAAAAATACTTTATTTAGCTCGATTAATATCCTACATGAGCAGAGACCTCCAAAAGGGCAACTCATGATATGCATACCTCTAGATTTAATATAAGTAGGAAAAGAGCTTTTACATTCATTAAAATATAATGACATTTGATTTAAAAGATGTCATGAGTATGAGATAAGCATAATGATACTTTTATAGCTTGAAAATAACTAACATGCAATCCTACTATAAATCATTCTCATAGAGCAAGTAAAACCAGTAAATCATCTAGAGAGAGTGACTTAGTAGCTAGCAACTAACTTAACATTCTACAAAATCTCCAGTATGCATCAATAACCTGACATGAACCCACCAAAAATCATGTATGTATGAACTAAAAAAACAACAAAACTACCTCACAAAGGGGAGGTAAGAACCACAGTTACTACTGCTGAAAACCTGAGGCCACCAACTCTAGCCACCCAACCTACTACAGCTCCGAGCCTGAGGAATTCAAAAAAAGGAACGCCTCAGCAAGAATGAACAAGTAGCAAAAGAAAACCAAAGGTAAATAAATAAGAGAAGTTAAAAGGTTACCAACCCAAGTCAGAATAGCTGTCAAACCACATCATATAAATCATAAAATAATAATAAGCAAATGAATAATTTACAGAGTTTTAAGTATGAGAAGTTGCACCAAGTGCTTTGTGAAGTCATGCTTCATTAACATCTGCAAATACATGCATAAGTACATATGTGTATATATATATAACCAACAGAGACTGATCAGCTCAAAACATGTGAATCATTAACACCGATAAAAACGGTACTAAGTTGGGGGGCACATTATCCAACACCAACCTTTAGACCAAACATCTCAAACAGGCACTGTGGTGGCGGCCACATTGTCCAACACAACCCAATAGCCCATAAGAAGAGAGAAAAAAACTCATCAGGTGCAATGATTCACAAATCGACACTAAGGTGGTGGTCCTTTATCCACTGCCAACAAAGGCCACAAACAGTCATACATTATATTAATAAATGAAAAGAAATCTAAGGCTTAGCATCAGATTTCCATGACGATGCAAAGGGAAGAAAAACCAAAAGTTACTAAGGTATACCCGACGAATATGACTTGACGAACTCAAAGTCACTCGACGGACACACTAAAATTACCCGAAATTAACACTGGAATCACTCGACGCCAAGACTACAGCCACTCGACGCATCTCTACTTCACTCAACGCCAAGATTGAGTTCACTCAACGCACTCAACGCCAAAGCAGATTCACCCAGCGCACTCGACGTCAAGGCAGATTCAATCAATAAACTTGATGCCTAGCTGAGTTCACTCAACGCACTCGATGCCAAAGGCATATTCACTTAAATCACTCGACACCAAACTGAGTTCACTAAACGCACTCGATGCCATGACAGATTCACTCAATGCCTGGACTTAAATCAACAAATTTTACTTCACTCGAAGCCTAGCTGAGTTCACTCAATGCACTCGATGCCAAAACTGAGTCCACTCAATGCACTCGATGTCAAGGCTGTTACACTCAAAGCACTTGACGCCAAGCTGAGTCCACTCAATGCACTCGATGCCAAGACTATTCTAATCCTGCCAGAAACTTTCCCATCTAAATAGAAGTTATTGGGCATAGGAATCTTTGACAATAGCTAACCTAGACCATGAATAATTTCCAAAAAATAAGGGAAAGGGAGGGGTAGACAAGGCAAGAGCCCAAACACAGGTAAAAGAACCCCACAACAACTCAATAATAAGAAAAGGCAATTTACTACTACTTGAATGACGTAAATCTAGTAGTAGACAGAATAGGTGACATGGAAGTATAAAATCTAACAACAAGATCAATAAAAAAAATTCAGAGAATGATAGATAAGGAATTTGCAAGAGGCTAGGCAAGGGAGCAAACCCTCACTTGCCTTAAACTTCCTTATCTCAACCTTCCGAACACTCTACGACACAGATCGACCAAAAAGGAAGTGCAGCAATGAAATCTGGAGAGATTTGGACAAAACAAAAGTTTAAGGCCACACACCCCAACGCCAAAAGTCCAAGAAAACAAAATTACCTACCACTAACACGTAGATCTCGATGAGAGCTTTCTGGATCTACCCTCCGACGATGATTTTGAGCACCGGAACTCCTATAGTCGGTGGTCGAAGGCCTCGCGATATTCATCGCCTCCTTTCTTCCGCGCTTTCGGTCCGACGGCTTGGGGAAGAAGATAGGGAATAGGGTTTCAGTTATAAGTATTTATATATATAATATAATATTATTATTAATAATTAAACGTCCAAACGACCAAAAACTTCAATCAACTTAGATTTCTACGAAATTTGCACGAAGGCTAACTATCAACGCTACAAATCCAATGGAGAAGTCGAAATTAAGATTCGACAAACCAAACTTGGGTTAAAATTCCACAAAGTTACAACCAACATCAACCTACTAAAATCCACTGAGTCAAAACTTCAGATTCCGATGAGCAAAATCACGCTCCAACAATGGCGCGCCTTAACTACGCGTCAACGTAATGCCCTAACATCATTATTACGCCACTACAGAAAATTAAAATAAAAATTGAAAAATCAAGGGCATTACAGCCACTCCCCCTAAAAGAAAGTTTCTTCCCGAAACTTGATACAAAATCGAATCTAATATAGAAAGAAAATAATCAAAGGTTCTCGAATAAAAACACTTACCAAAAAAACTATGAGAACAGATGAGGATCAGCCTCTCTCATAGATGACTCCAACTCCCAAGTCACTCTTTCAACGTCTTGGTTTTGCCAAAGAACCTTAACCATGGGTATTGTCTTCCTTCGCAACACCCGATACTGAGTATCTAGGATACGAACAGGCACTTTAACATAAGAAAGATTAGGCTGCAACTAGGCCACCGAGTCGAAAACATGTCGGTCCCTAAGCACACATTTCCGTAACTAGCTCACATAAAACACATTGTGCACACTAGGAAAATTAGCAGGCAAATCCAGCCTATAAGCTGACACTCTGATGCTTTCAACAACTTGGAAAGGTCCCGCATACCTGGGATCCAACATGTGATTCCTTCCAAACCTATTAATGCCTGACATCAGAGATACCTTTAGAAAAACCATGTCCCCAATTGCGAACACCAGATCAACCCTTGGTCGATTAACGTTGTTCTCATAACGCTCCTGAGTTATACGAAGCTTTTCTTGAATATGCAACACATAGGTACTCATCTCTTCCAAGGCTTCCGGTCCCAATAACGATCTTTCACCAACTTCGGCCCAAAATAAGGGAGTTCTGCAATGCCTCCCATATAAAGCCTCAAAGGTGGCCATCTACAAACTCTCCTGATAACTGTTGTTATAGGAAAATTCCATCAATCTAAGCCGCTTGTCCTATGCTCCTCCTTGTTCCAAGATGTAACATCTGATCATGTCTTCCAAAATCTGATTAACTCTCTCCGTCTATCCATTGGTCTGCGGATGATAAGCAGTGAAATACCTAAGATCGGTACCCAACACTTCCATCAAACTTTTCTAAAAATAAGACGAAAACCTAGAATCTTGATCTGACACGATACTTACAAGTACTCCGTGCAATCTAATGACCTCTTCCAAATATAACTATGTTATCTTCTTCATGGAGTAATCAATCTTGAACGACACGAAGTGAGTACACCTCGTCAATCTATCAACTATGACCCACACAGAATCATGTCATCGGGGATATCTCGACAAACTAGTAATAAAGTCCATAGAAATACTCTCTCACTTCTAACTTGGAATATCCAAAGGCATCAGCTTGCCACTAGGCCTTCCATGATCTGCCTTAACTCGCTTGTAAGTAAAACACTCAGAAACAAACTTGACTATATCGTTCTTCATACCTGACCACCAGACAATTTGCTTCAGATCTCGATATATCTTTGTGGAACCAGGATGGTAGGCAACACTAGAACCGTGTGCTTCACTACATATCTTTGCTTGAATATCCCCAACAGTAGGGATACAATATCTATCATGGTACTTCAAGGTACCCACATCATCGATCAAAAATTCTGGTAATTCCCCTTTTCAGCTCTGCTTCTGAAATGCCGCAGATCGGGATCGTCCTTCTGATGAAGCCTTGTAAGCATAATCTAAGAAGGCTCTACCACTTCCAGACTGCTTGGCGAATCGCTACTCCCAACAGAAATACCCATTAATAAAAACACTTCCACCAAGGATTCCACAGAAAGGTTAAATATCTGTGTAGTCTTCCTACTCAAGGCGTCGGTTACCACATTACACTACTAGAAAACAGACTTTTAGCCACGGCAGATTGTCGTGGCTAAAAGTCCAAAATCGTGGCTAATAACTTTTAGTCACGGCCTACCAACGGCAAATGGGCGTGGGCAATACGAGCGTGGCTAATACTATTAGCCACGCTGAATCCATGGCAAATAAGTTATTAGTCACGGTTCAATTGTCGTGGCTAAAAGCTCCTTATTTATCACGGTTCAATTGTCGTGGCTAAAGGGTCTGTAACATAAAAAAGATTCAGCCACACGCCTCCGCCCGGCCATGCCCGCCGCCACCGCCCGGACATCGCCTCCGCCCGGGCCACCGCCGCCCGACCGCCTCCTGACCGCCGCCTGACCGCCACCTCTGCCTGTTATCCGATTTTATTTCAAACATTAATTGAGAATGGGCAATATAAACCCCAAATTGATCTTTTAGTTGGCGGTGTGGGACTAAAAAAAACCTGACTTTTTGCCACGGATTAGGCTTCCGTGGCTAATATTAGATTATTAACCACTAAACAGGCAAACTGTGGCAAAAAATCGGGTTATTTGCCACGGTTTAGTCATCCGTGGCTAATACTAGCTTATTAGCCATGGAATAGAAATTGTGGCTAATACTTCATTATTATCTATGGTTTTCACCCGTGGCAAAAAAAACCGTGGCTAAAAGTCATTTTTCTAGTAGTGTTAGCTTTACCCTGATGATATAAGATATCAACATCATAATCCGCAACATACTCCAACCATCTATACTGGCGTAAATTCTGCTCCTTCTAAGTGAACAGATACTTCAAGCTCTTATGGTCCGTATAAATATTGCACAACGCGCCATACAAAAAATGTCTCCACTGCTTCAAGGCATAGATCACTGCCGCAAACTCCAAATCATGGGTAGGGTAGTTCCTTTCATCAATCTGTAACTACCTCGATCCATACGCAATCACTTTTCCTTCTTGTATCAATACACAACCAAGTACAACGTGCAATGCATCCACATAAACAACATATTCTCGGTAGGCAAAGACAACACTAGAGCAGTGCATAATCTCTTTTTCAACTCCTGAAAGGCTTCTTCGCACTTATCGCTCCACACAAAAACTACGTTCTTCTGCGTAAGCTTAGTCAGCGGCGTAGATAACATAGAGAATCCTTCCACAAATCTTGTATAATAGCTTGCCAACCCTAGGAAACTTCTTATCTCTTTAGGTGTGGTAGGTCTTTTCCAATCCATAACAGTGGCAATCTTTTCTTAGGTCAACTGAAATTCCATCCTTATTCACAACATGACCCAAAAAGGACACCAGAGGCAGTCGAAACTCCCACTTACTCAACTTTTCATAAAGCTTACGCTCTCTTAAGGTAGACAGAACTTTGCGCAAGTACTGAGCATGCTCCTCAATGCTACGAGAATATACCAGAACATTCTCAATAAAAACAACCACACAATGATCTAAGAAATCTTTAAACACTCTGTTCATCATGTCCATGAAGATAGAGGGTGCATTCGTCAATCCAAAGGACATCACCAAAAACTCAAAATGTCCATGTCGAGAACGAAAGACGGTCCGCCTAACATCCGTCTCACGGATCCTCAGCTGATGGTAGCCTGAAAGAAGGTCAATCTTCAAAAACACTGTATTACCACGCAATTGATCAAACAAATCATCTATCTGCGGCAAAGGATACATGTTCTTGATAGTTACCTTATTCAATTCCTTATAATCAATGTACAGCCTCATAGATCCATCCTTCTTCTTTACAAACAAGATAGGAGCACCTCAAGGCAAAGAACTTGGCCTAATGAATCCACACTACAACAACTCATATACCTGGGTACGCAACTCGTCCAGCTTGCGCGGGGCTATACGGTACGGTGCCTTAGCAATAGGGCAAGTACCCGACTCTAAATCTATAATAAACTCCACATCTCTCTCAGGCAGAAGACTAGGAAGACTATCTGGGAAGACATCAGGAAACTCTCGCAGCACAGGAACATCCTCGACATGTAGCAAACTAACAATGGCTTCCAAAATAGAAACCAAATAAGCATAACAATCGGAATCTAAAAGCTTTTGAGCACAACCGTAGAAATAATCGAGGAATCTTGGCGCGGAAGGTCATACATACTCCTGGGGTGGTCGTTGTCCATCTTGAATTCCAAATGTTGAACCTTGCATTGGATAACTGCATCATATATGGACAACCAATCCATGTCAAGAATCACATCAAAGTCCTCCAGGTCTAGCACCTTTAGATCGGCAAAAGCTAGAAAATCACCCAAAAAATAGGAAAACTCTAGATACCCTGGTCCAACACCACCGAGTCACCAGAGGGAAACTTAACGTGAAACAGATCGCCAACTTGATCAAGAGTCAGATGATGACGTTCCACGAAATTCCTAGCCACGAACGAGTGGTAGCACTAGAATCAAAAAGAATGCGTTCCCAATGATTCTTTACCTTAAACTTCCCTATAAAATTATATACGTAACTAACCAACCAACATTAAAACTAAAGCTACGAGCTAAGAACTATATTAGAATCTAACCTGAGATCACTTGGGTGGACGTCTGCGCTTCTTCCAAAGTCATCACATTCAGCTTGCCCTTCCCTTTGTCCAGCTGTGGCAGCGGCAAGGCTTGAAGTGGAACTGGCTGTAGTGGGGGCTGAGACCACGGGAATCTAGAATTCAAATGCCCTTTCTATCCACACTGGAAGCATACATTATCCCTACTTCAACAACGAGCAACATCATGTCCCTTCTGCTTACACGAAGCATTGACTAGATCTCTTTTGGGGGCGCTCTGAATAGCAAGCACTTGTTGCTGCTTCTAAACTTTCAACCTTTTGAAACACTTTTGAATGGATGGCCTGGATGACCATAGAAACTACACGCCTCCTTGCTTCCTTTCTTCGAAGCAGTGTTAGAATCCCAAGAGCTTTTACTATCGTCAGACTTTCTCTTATCCTTCCTTATTTGCATGCCTCGATTCTTTGCATTATTGATCACTTCAACTTCCAGAGCAGCTTCTACTGCCTCAGCATAATTCTCAGATCCGTACACACTAGCCTATTGCTGGATGTCACTCCTAAGATGACCTAGAAAGCACTTTACTCTATTTGCTTCAGAGGCTACCAAATCCGGGGCAAACCTGCTCAACTTGCTGAACACTATCTCTTACTCACTGACTGAGAGTTGTCTTTGCTTCAGATGTAGAAAGTTGTTCATCAAACGGTCTTGCTCGACTGACGGCAAAAATTTCCTGAGCAATAACTCTTTGAAAGATTCCCACGAACATCCATCTGTAAGGTTCTCTTTTTCCCTTAATCACCAGCTCTTCACAAGACCCTTCAACTGGTATGCGGCGACCATCACTCTTTGGTCAGCAGATATTCCTAAGTACGAGAACATTTCCTCTATAGCGATGATCTAGTCATCCAAAGCCATGAAGTTAGCTCTACCATCATTGGTAGGAGGTCCTAATCGCTGAAAATGCGATATGAAATTCATATCTGGTGGCAGCAAAATTGGAGGTACCAAAGGAGCAGGGGGAATAGAAACGGATTGACCCACAGTAGGGTCTGCACTTTAGGCTGCTATCCTGAAACGACAGTCAACAACGCCTGAATTTGCGATTGCATCTCAACCATCTGCCTTGACAGAGCCTCATTGCTCTGAGGTGTCTACTAATCGTGAAGAGAATAAGAACCAAACTAGCAATCCAACTAAGCAAGTATACCTATCAAATTGTTAAAAGAAAACTAATTAAAATTATGAAAAGAAATATTTGCGCTAAAAAGAGAACTACTTGCAGTTAAATAAAGAGCTACTAAAAGCGATTATAACGAGGGGTTGAAACGATGAAATAGAAAAACACTCAATCGAGAATCACCTCGGCAAAAGTTGATTAAAAATGCGATAATAAACCCTATCTTAATAAGGTGAAGGTCCTTGACCGTGGAGGTTCCTAAAGCTTGAACACGCTTCTCTCGAAGTCGTGCCCAACTGAGTTTAGGAAGGTCCGACCGAACTCTCGTCCAAATCAGAGACCTAAATCTCGCTTTATACGTTGAACCCCACTATTGGATTTCACTCAAATCCGGGAGATTTAATGTCTGCCTCTCTCGAGGGGTGCGTGCAACACTCTTTACTCTTCAGTGTTCACTTCAAACTACGAGCCTCTCGGCTAGCTAAGAGTGAAAACAAAGATGGAAATTATATATCGATGACATTACTCCAAACATGATTTTTCAAGAGTAAATCGAAGGCCTAAACCCTTAAAAGAAAAAGTAAACTTAAAGCATCATAACTTAATCAACTCAAACCTCGGATCATCAAGATCGAGTATAAGGAGGATTAGTTAATCATGGAGAAGTGGAGGAAGAGAGATGGGTAGAAGAACATTATGAAAACAAAGTAAAAGGGCACTTTATATTCATGCTAAAAGAGAGTTATAACTTGAAATTAAAGATTACAAGTGCATGAAAATGAAAACTAAGTTAGCATTAACATTAAACTACTAAAGAAATTACAAGAGCTATTACAAAAGGGGTACACTAAGCTAGAATTAAGAAGAGCTTAAAATAAGAAAAAGAGAGAGGAAGAACACATGAAAAACTCCAAGAAATAAAAGGGCAGCACCTCCCCTCTCACCCTAAAACTACTGCTGGACACTAAGGGGGTCTAAATTTATAGAATTTTTTGGGGTCGGTCACGCCCGTGGGGGGCATGTCAGGTAAAGGGTTGACTTCAGGAATTGAATTCTGGCGGAAATGATGATTTCTTCTGTACAGCAGTGGACATGCCCTGGGACACGCCCGTGTAGGGGGGCGTGTAAGGCATGTCATGTCAAAAATCATTGGTCGAAAATCCATCAATCGTCGAAAAAGTGGTACACATCCGGCGACACGCCCGTGTAGGGGGGCGTATCAGTATTGTTGACGTGCAGCAACGAAAAATCTTTAATTGTGGCAGCAGGCTTCGAGATCGGGTTAACATGCCCAGAGATACACCCAGGTACATGCCCAAGGGAGGCGTGTCAGGGGGTGTGCTATGTGTTTTTCTGGGGATTTGGTTTCCGGCAACAAACTTCCTCAGGACAGTGGGACATGCCCTAGGTACACGCCCATGCTAAGTGGTACGCGGGCGTGATCTTGGGGCATGTAGGTGATTTTCTTGAGATCTGGCTTCTGGATGATTACTGCCTCAGGAATGGGTTACACGCCCAAAGTACACACCCGGATAGGGCATGACCCGGGGGCATGTAATAGTAAAATTGGCCGAAAGTTATGAAAGCCTACAAAAAGAAGAAAACATATTAGTGGCAATAATATATACAAAAGGAGGTCAACATATAAGCTTACAAGACATGATTTGAGTATTAAAAACCTGAAAATACCCTAATAATTTAGACTACAAAACGTACTATTAAACTCCCCCAAGCTTAAGCTTTGCTTGTCCCAAGCAAAGATATAAAAACTAGCTAACATAAAAAGTGGCTAATCAAAAAGTTCTAATTATGCTTACAAAAGTACTATGCGAAATTCTAAGTAGGGAGAAGGTGAAACGTAAACCCAAAACAGTTACTTAGGCATGGTTCAATAATTTATAAACTTTACTAACGAAAATAGATCATACAAAATTTTAACAAAATTCATTAAATAAATTTAAGCAAAGCATCAAAATGAAAAAGCGCATTGAGTTATTACTAGATCCAAGAGACACATTATAACTATATCAATCAAATAATAAAAATCTAAATTTAAATCCAAAACTTTACTAATCTACTTTTCCTCTTTACTTAGCTAATAAATAAAATTCAAAAACATGAATCAAAAGGGCTTATTAGGACCAAAACATTTGGTTTAGGATTATGATTAGGAAGATAAACAAAAAGGCTTTAAAATCACACTAAACCAAAATAAAGAGTTTAAAAATTTTCATCATAAATAAAATATTTTTCTTTCTTTTTTTTTCCATTTTATTTTCTTTCCTTTTTTCTTTTCAAAACAAAGGCCATAAATAATTTTTCTTTTCATTTTTAAATTGGCCAAACAAAAGTAAACACTTCTTTTGAGCATACTTTTTCTAAAAGTTCTCCAAATATACCACAAAACAACCATATCATAATCATGAAAATTTTTAATGAAACTCAAAAGGTTAGTGTGATTAGATAGGTTGAAAAATTTTAGCTTTGGTGAAAATGAAATGATAAGTGGAGCTATCAATTGAAATTGGAAAAAGGCTCAAAAGCGGCTAACTAGGGATAAAAAATTTTAGGTTGGCAAGAAGGCTCAAACGAAAACAAAAATGGCCTAAATCATTTTTATGCTTCTAAATTTATCTAAAGCATTAGCTTTGAAAATTTTCAAAAAGCAAATCCTAGATAATAAATGAAGACTAATGAAATTATCATGAAAATAGAAATAATAAGTGACTTTGATCATTCATATCTACTAAGCTAATCAAAAGTAGACATTACAACAATTATCCAAAAATGAAAAGGAAAATAGTAGATGAAAGATTTTTAAGAAAGTAAAGAAAATAAAGAATGAAAACCATAATAAAAATGCAAGTTTTTGGAAAAATGTTTCACATTAACATGCTACCGTGAATTAGAAACACAGTATGACCAATATTTTACTTGTGAAACATAATTAAAAAGAATGGTTAGAAAGATCATAATTAGCTAAGTTGTTATAGGGAGTATTGAGAAAAACAAAACAAAAAGCAAGGGGTACTATTGAAATATCAAAATTCATTTAAACTATTAAAGTAAAAAAAACAAATAGTATATATATATATATATTTATTTATTTATTTATTTATTTTGGAATATTCTCTATTTTTTTGGATTTTTAAGATATTCTCTTTTTCTGGATTTTTAAGATATATAAATTTTTTATTATTATTTTGATTTTTTTTAAGGAAACAAAATAAAGATAAGAGAAGGAGGAAATCCTCCCCCAAGCTTAAAATGAACATTGTCCTCAATGGAGAAAGGAGGGGAAGGAGAGAGAGAAATTAAAATAGAAATGAAAGTACAGAATTAGAAAACAAGTACTTCTCTGGATTTATGCGTCACGAATGTTGAGTGATGCCGCTCCCCCATGCTTGCGCTTTTGAACTTATTGAAATGTTCTTTGGACTTTGTGATGGATTCATCAGCATTGGAGTAGGCGATCGCAGAAGCTTCAGCTTGTCGGAGTCGTTCGGGACAAAAAGTGTAAAATAAAAAACAGAAAAAATAACTTGGGTTGCCTCCCAAGAGCATCCTTTGCTTAAAACGTCGTTTGAGCTCGACGCAACAAAATAATATTATCCAAAAGATAATTTTCCAAAATAATAATTAAAGTTTTTAACAAAAATAAATAGTCTAAAGTTAGTTAAAGTTCGTGCAGAAGAAACCTAACATTATTCGGACTGACATCATCATCACTAGAGAAATAGAGTTTAAGACGCTACCCATTCACTTTGAAATCACCCTTATCAGGGTGTGAAATTAACACAGTGTCATACGGAAAAACTTCTTTATCAGAAAACGGCCCAGACCATCATGACTTTAGTTTGCCAGGAAATAAAAGTAAACGTGAATTGTATAAAAGAATTTGGTCGCCCAGTTTGAAGGTTTTTGGGTGCCTTAAGTGTTTGTCGTGAAAACTTTTCGTCCGCTCTTTATAAAATTTGTTATTTTCGTATGCGTAAGAGCGCCACTCGTCGATTTCGTTAAGTTCAAATTTTCGAAAATCGCCAACAGAGTGGGGATCGAAATTTAAAAACCTTAAGGCCCAAAAAGCACAGTGTTCTAATTCTACGAGTAAATGACACGATTTTCCATAAACCAACTGATACGGCATACATCCGATGGCAGTTTTGTGCGCTGTTCGGTAGGCCCATAGAGCATCGTCTAATTTGGTCAACCAGTCTTATAGAAGTGGAAACAGTCTTTTCTAAAATATATTTTATCTCTATGTTCACTACTTTGACTTGCCTGTTAGTTTGGGGGTGATAGGCAGTTGAAAGTTTATGCGTAATGCCATATTTTATAAGAGTTTTAGAAAACCGTGCTTTACATAAATGTTAACCCCTATCACTAACGATGGATCGTGGAGTACCGAATCGAGAAAATAATTTTTTTAAGAAAGTAATTACGACCCGGGAGTCATTGGTAGGAAGAGCTTGGGCCTCAGCCCATCGTGAAATATAATCTACAGCAACTAAGATGTATTTGTTCCCGAAGCTAGAAGGAAGGGGGCCAGCAAAATCAATTCCCCAGAGGTCAAAAACTTCGCACTCGAGGAAATAATTTTGCAGCATTTCATTTTTATTGGAGATATTGCCCGACCGTTGGCAACTATCACACCTACTCACAAAAGTTTGTGCATCTTTAAAGAGGCTAGGCCAGTAAAAACCTGCACAAAACACTTTGTGAGCAGTGCGATCAGCTTGATAGTGACCACCAGTCAGTCCTTCATGTAAGTGTTTTAGAATATCTTGTCCTTCTTCAAAAGAAACAAATCTTCTTATCACCTAGTCTGCACAAACTCGGAAAAGATGTGGGTCCTCCCAAAAATAGTTCTTCAACTCATAAACTAATTTCTTCTTTTGCTGAGAGGAGAACTCCTTTGGGAGGACACGAACCACTAAATAGTTGGCAATGTTTGCAAACCAGGGGGAAGGAGAGGTGTTAATAGAAAATAGCTTTTCATCAGATAAGAAATAATTAAACATTTTTTCATCTAAATTTTCAATATACAGATTATCTAGGCGAGAGAGATGATCGGCGGCCAAATTCTCGACCCCTTCGCTGATTTCTAAGTCAAACTCCTAGAGGAGTAAGACACAGCGTATCAGGCATGGCTTGTCATCCGTCTTAGCAAGTAAGTACTTGAGGGTCAAGTGGTCCGTGAAAACTATAATTTTTGAAAGAGTAATATATGGCCGAAATTTATCGAAGGCAAAGACAACAGCTAGGATCTCCTTCTCCATCGTGGTGTAGTTTTCTTGTGCAGATGTGAGTGTTTTACTTGTGTAATAAATGGTGTGGAAGTTTTTAGATATTCGTTGACCTAATACAGCTCCCACCGTGAAACTACTCACATCGCACATTATCTCAAAGGGAAGGTCCCACATTGGAGCTATCATAATTGGTGCATTTATTATTTTATCTTTAATTTTTTCAAAAAAAGATATACAAAGGTCATCAAAAAAAATGAGCGTCTGTTTCTAAGAGTTGAGTAAGGGGTTTGGTGATTTTGGAGAAGTCTTTTATGAAACGTCGGTAAAAGCCAGCATAACCTAGGAAACTTCATATAGCTTTAACATTCGTAGGTTGCGGCAGCTTTTCAATTACTTCTATCTTAGTGATATCTACTTCAATCCCTCGGGCAGAAATCTTATGTCCTAAGACTAACCCCTCCCTCACCATAAAATGACATTTTTCCCAATTTAGGGCAAGGTTAGTTTCTTCGCATCTTTCTAAGACTTTTTCTATTTTTCTAAGCAACTATCGAAGGCATCGCCGAACACGGAGAAATCATCCATTAATACCTCCATAATACTTTCTACATACTTGTCAAAGATAGCTAGCATACATCTTTGGAATGTAGCTGGCACATTGCACAACCCAAACATCATTCTTCAGTAAGATAAGGTGCCGAAAAGGCAAGTAAACATAGTTTTCTCCTGGTCCTCGGGTGAGATAGGGATTTCAAAATACCCTGAGAGGCCATCGAGAAAACAGTAAAAGCTATGGCCGAATAATCGCTCTAAGATTTGATCGATGAACGGCAAGGGAAAGTGGTCCTTGCGGGTGGCGTCATTTAACTTACGATAGTCAATACACATTCGCCACCCCGTCACCATCCGTGTCTGGATTAAATCAATATTTTCATTCACAACTACAGTTATCTCTCTCTTTTTCGGCACTACCTGAACAAGGCTAACCCACTTACTATCTGAAATACGATAGATAATTCCGGTGTCTAAGAGTTTCATAACCTCGCCTTTTGGACTTCTTTCATGTTCGGATTTATACGGCGCTGAGGTTGGATGGAGTTAGGCGAATTATCTTCCATTAAGATTTTATGGGTGCAGAAATATGGGCTTATTCCCTTGATATCATATATATGCAAAGCGATGGCTCGGCGATGTTTTGGAAGTTCGTTCTTTTTCAAAAATAATATCTTCATAGAATTTTAACTTATATGGAAAATTAGAGGGGGTGAATCAATGGCCATAGTGGATTCTTGTAGACTTTCAGAAGGAAAAGTTGAGGAAGACCAAAAATCAGAAAATTCATCTTCAGAAATGTTGTAGGAAAATTCATCACTTAAGGTATCTTAGAAGAAACAGGATTCGTCATTCTCCAAGGTATTTTTCATCGAAGGGGTGATAGAGAAGGTCACTTCACTGTCGCCTACTCGTAGGAACAGCTTTCCATTGCTTACGTCAATGATAGCTCAGGAGGTGGCAAGGAAGGGTCGGCCAAGGATCAGGGGAACCTCGACGTCTTCTTCGATGTCCAATATGACAAAATCAACCTGGAAGATGAATTTGTCAACTTTGACTAGAACATCCTCCACTATTCCTAATGGGTACTTAACGGATCTATCAGTGAGCTGGATACTCATACGCATTGGGGTTGAGGCTACCAATTCCTAACTTCTTAAATAATGAGAAGGGCATTAGATTGATACTTGCACCTAAATCGGCTAATGCATGATTGACAAAGAGATCACCAAAGACACACGGTATAGAAAAACTACCCGGATCACTGATCTTCTTTGGTAAACCATTTGTTAAGATAGTAGAGCACTCGTCGTTTAATATGACGTGCGATAAGTTCTCTAACTTCTTCTTATTAGTCAGGAGGTCCTTTAGGTACTTAGCGTACTTTGGCATCTGGGTAATCGCTTTATGGAAGGGTAGATTTATGTGGATTTGCTTAAAAATTTCTAAGAGGCGGGTATACTGATCATCAAGATGTTGTTTGTTACGTTGGGAATGGTATGGTGGAGTTGGATCATTTTTAAAAATGGGTGGTGGAGCACGATCTTTTTCTAAATCAGAGAGCAGAGTGATAACTTCTTCTTCAGCAGATGGTGGAATATTCAAAATGCGGGCGGAGCTTGCCTCGGGTTCTTCGCTAACCATACCAAAAACTTGCTTCTCACTCTGAAGAGTTATAGCTTTCACTTACTCTCTCGGGTTGGGCTCGGTATTGGCAGGAAGAGACCCGACGGGTCGCTCATATATAATTTTTGCTAGTTGTCCTACTTGATTCTCTAGACTTTTAACTATTCCGGCTAGGCTTCTTATAGTCGCGTCATTAACATTCATATATTTTGAAAATATTTCCTCCAATCTTGGAGGTTTTTGATAATTTTCAAGAGGTGGAGGTGGTGCAGAAAAATCATTTTGTGGTGGCGGATGCATCGCTTTCGAAGGGTTATTCCACGAGAAATTTGGGTGGTTTCGTAAAGTGGGATTATAACTATTCGGAAAATCAAAGCTCGGTGCTGGAAAATTTGCAACAGAAAAATTATTAAAATCATTCCTAGGCATATTGTTAACATAATCTATTTGTTCGGGGGCAGCAGTTGAATATTCCCATACCTGAGGGGCGGAGGCAGCAGACATCTCTATTATCTTTTTGCTTAGTATTTCCACTTGTAGGGCCAGCTGGGAGACATTGTCTACTTCAAATATACCTGCAAGTTTTTTTGGGCGAGGTCTAGTCACATTCCACTGATATGTGTTCATGGTCATGTCCTCAAAAAGCTCAAGAGATGCTTCCGGGGTTTTGTGGTCTAAAGTACCACCGGAAGCTGTATCTATCATTTGCTTTGTATTTTGATTTAGCTCGTTATAAAACATCTACACTTGTAGCCATACATGCATTGCGTGATGGGGGCATCTTCTTAAGAGTTCTTTAAATCTTTTCCTAGTTTCATATAGAGATTCAGAATCTATTTAACAAAAGGCAGAAATATCATTCCTAAGTTTTGTAGTTTTAGCTGACGGAAAATACTTCGTCAAAAAATTTTCGGATAGTTGATCCCAAGTGGTGATGCTTCCTCTTGGCAGAGTCATCAACCACTATTTAGCTTTGGTTCTAAGGGAGAAGGGGAAGAGTATTAGTGTAATAGCATCATTTGTAACACCACTTATTTTAAAAGTGTCACCAATCTCAAGAAAGTTAGCGATGTGTGCATTCGGGTCTTCATCTTGAAGACCGTGATATTGCACATACTACTGCACCATTTGAATTATCCTAGGTTTTCATTTGAAGTTATTATTAGCTACAGCAAGTCGAACTATGCTTGATTCTATACCCTCTAGATTCGGCCTTGCATAATAGGACATAGGCCTCTGCAGGGCTTCCTCTACGTTGGGTTCTTCCATTCTTAAGGTAGAAAATGACTCAGAATCCTCAACCGGTATTTGGAGAGTAGGGGCTTGAAATCGAGATCTTCTCTGAAGAGTACACTCAATTTTGTGGTCCAAGTCCAAAATAACTGACGGATTTCTGTGGGTCATGCACTAGAAGAAGAGAAGATAAAGGAAGAGACAAAAAAACTAGAAAAAAGAGTTAAAATTTTTGAAATAGATTTTTTTAATGTTTTAACTCCCGAACTTCCCAAGGGCTACCCGATAAAGGGTTTGCAAGGTACTAGACAAGATAGTGATATTTAATCAAAATTGCCTTTTTCGAGAGAGTTAGGTGGTGTAGAAAAATTGTGATGCGAGTTTCTATTAAGAGCATTAATATGTTTTTTTTGAATTTTTAATTTTTAAGAAAGTGGGTGAGAAAGAGAAATGATAAGAATAATACATTCGTGCTTTCGAATTATCAACAAAAGTTGCTCCCCGGCAACAACGCCAAAAACTTGGTCTCTGCTAATCATGAAGAGAATAAGAATCGAACTAGCAATCAACCTAGGAAAGTATACCTATCGAATTGCATATAGGGGACACAAGTGTCGTAATAAGATACAGGAACTGTTGAGTAATCTTACTCACACGAAGACTATTATCTTATCGAAAGACTGTTTTAAGATTTGTTAAAAGAAAACTAATTGCAATTACGAAATGAAATATTTGTGCTAAAAAGAGAACTACTTGCAGTTAAATAAAGAGCTACTAAAAGCGATTACAACGAGGGGTTGAAACGATGAAATAGAAAAGCACTCGATCGAGAATCACCTCAGTAAAAGTTGATTAAAAATGCAATAATAAACCCTATCTTAATAAGGTGAAGGTATTTGACTGTGGAGGTTCCTAAATCTTGAACACACTTCTCTCGAAGTCGTGCCAACTGAGTTTAGGAAGGTCCGACCGAACTCTCGTCCAAATTGGAGACCTAAAGCTCGCTTTACGCGGTGAACCCCACTATTGAATTTCACTCTAATCCGGGAGATTTAACGTCTGCCTCTCTTGAGGAGTGCATGCAACTCTCTTTACTCTTGAGTGTTCATTTCAAACTATGAGCCTCTCGACTAGCTAAGAGTGAAAACAAATATGGAAATTATATATCGATGATATAAATCCAAACATGAATTTTCAAGAGTAAATCAAAGGCCTAAACTCTAAAAAGAAAAAGTAAACTTAAAGCAGCATAACTTAATCAACTCAAACCTTGGATCATCAAGATCGAGTACAAGGAGGATTAGTTAATCATGCAGAAGTGGAGGAAAAGAGATGGGTAGAAGAACATTATGAAAACAAAGTAAAAGGGCACTTTATATTAATGTTAAAAGAGAGTTACAACTTGAAATTAAAGATTACAAGTGCATGGAAATGAAAAATAAGTTAGCATTAACATTAAGCTACTAAATAAAATACAATAGCTATTACAAATGGGGTACACTAATCTAGAATTAAGAAATGCTTAAAATGAGAAAGAGAGAGGAAGAACACATGAAAAACTCCAAGAAATAAAAGGGTAGCACCTCCCCTCTCACCCTAAAACTACTACTAGACACAAGGGGGGCCTGAATTTATAGAATTTTTTCGGGTCGGTCACGCCCCCCAGTCACGCCCGGGGAAGGCGTGTCAGGGGGGAGTGTCAGGTATGGGGTTGACTTCGGGAACTGAATTCTAGAAGAAATGATGATTTCTTCTGTACAATAGTGGACACGCCCGTGTAGGGGGCGTGTAAGGCATGTCACATCAAAAATCATTGGTCAAAAATCTGTCAATCGTCGAAAAAGTGGTACATGCCCGGCGACACGCCCGTGTAGGGGGGTGTGTCAGTACTGTTGACGTGCAGCAACGAAAAATCTTTAATTGCGGTAGCAGGCTTCGGTATCAGGTTAACATGCCCAGAGATACGCTTAGAGGGCTGTCAGGGGGGCATGTCAGGTGTTTTTTGGGGATTTGGTTTCCGGCAGCAAACTTCCTTGGGACAGCGGGACACGCCCTAGGTACACGCCCATACGGGCATGACCTTGGGGCGTGTAGGTGATTTTCTCAGGATCTGGCTTCTGGATGATTACTACCTCGGGAATGGGTTACACGCCCCAAGTACACGCCCGGGTAGGGCGTGACACGGGGCGTATAACAGCAAAATTGGCCAAAAGCTGTGAAAACCTGCAAAAAAAAAGAAGAAAACACATTAGTGACAATAATATATGCAAAAGGAGGTCGACATATAAGCTTATAAGAAATGATTTGTGTATTAAAAATTTGAAAATACCCTAATAGTTTAGACTACAAAACGTATTATCACTCTGCCACAGCCCTTCAATCACAGCCTCACTTTACGCCCCTGATGACCTGCCCTAAGACTGGGGAGTCGACCTCATTGAAACATGCTTAGGCAGCATCCTAATAATACAACGAACAACTAATAAAACCTAGCTTAACCGCTATAACTACTCAACTTAGTTCAGACCATACATGTATAGAAGCATGCTCATGCTGCTAAATTGCTCCGGGATTTTCATAAATGATGTTATGCTTAAACTTTGGATGATATACCATCATCCTATTAACTCATGTGCATAAACTATGAATGCATGAATTCTTATTCTTTTTGGTTTAAATCCATGTGTGTACGTATGTCATCATGTAAATCTTAGCTTGGCATGTGTGCTAATGCTATGTTATGTTATGCATGATGTTCTATGCATTCTAATAAAGGCCTTAATGCATATTATGAGCGGCGTACACATGAAATATTATGCATAATATCGCATATAACAAAAAGGTAAAATCTAATGGGCATTCATGT
Source organism: Platanthera zijinensis (assembly GCA_039513925.1). Lineage (NCBI taxonomy): Eukaryota > Viridiplantae > Streptophyta > Magnoliopsida > Asparagales > Orchidaceae > Platanthera > Platanthera zijinensis. The sequence continues at coordinate 61,400,760 of CM077086.1, forward strand.
GATGATTATTATGCATCTCATACTACATAATAGTCACATGTTGCTTCCTATGAGGATCCATATACAAACACATATTATGAATCCCATACTACATAATATGCCCCATATACTTCTTATCATGCTTATAAGTGCAGTGTTCATGCTTCGGCCAAGACGTACTGATGACACATCAGTGTGTGTATGAAAAGGAACAAGACCACTAAAATTATCCCTCTGATACCAACTGTCACAACCCGCATTTTCTCATCATAAAACATTATATCAGAGTAAGAGAAAACATGTGTCGTGATGCCACGCCGTGCATGGGATAACTGCTGATGCTCAGGTAAGAACCTACTCCTAACACTTATCATTAAATTCTCAAGTTTATCTTGAAGAAAACATATTTTAGTTAAGTTTGACGACCGTATCCCTCGGCTCAGTGGATCAACTAGTCCACGGATGAAAATATAAATATGCACTGTGGAAAATACTTTATTTAGCTCGATTAATATCCTACATGATCAGAGATTTCTAAAAGGACAACTCATGATATGCATACCTCTAGATTTAATATAAGTAGGAAAAGAGCTTTTACGTTCGTTAAAATATAATGACATTTGATTTAAAAGATGTAATGAGTATGAGATAAGCATAATGATACTTTTATAGCTTGAAAATAACTAACATGCAATCCTACCATAAATCCTTCTCAGAGAGCAAGTAAAACCAATAAATCATCTAGAGAGTGACTTAGCAGCTAGCAAGTAACTTAACATTCTACAAAATCTCCTGTGGGCGTCAACAACCTGACACAAACCCACCAAAAAGCATGTATGTCTGAACTAAAAGTAAAACAACAAAACTACCTCATGAAGGGGAGTAAAAACCACTGCTACTACTATTGAAAACCTGAGGCCACTAACTCTAGCCACCCAACCTACTATAGCTCCGAGCCTGAGACATTCAAAATAAGGAATGCCTCAGTAAGAATGAATAAGTGGCAAAAAAACTAAAGATAAATAAATAAGAGAAGTTAAAGAGTTACCAGCCCAAGACAGAATAGCTGCCAAACCACAACATATAAATCATAAAATAATAATAAGCAAATGAAGAATTTACAGATTTTTAAGTATAAGAAGTTGCACCAAGTGTATTATGAAGTCATGCTTCATTAACATCTACAAGTGCATGCATAAGTACATATGTGTATATATATACAAACAATAGAGACTGATCAGCTTAAAACATGTGAATCATTAACATCAGTAAAAATAATACTAAGTTGGGGGCCACATTGTCCAACATCAACCTTCAGACCAAACATCTCAAAAAGGCACTGTGGTGGTGGCCACATTGTCCAACACAACCCAACAGCCCATAAGAAGAGTGAAAAAACCCCACCAGGTGTAATGATTCACAAACCGGCATTAAAGTGGTGGTCTTTTATCCACTGCCAACCAAGGACACAAATAGTCATATATTATATTAATAAACGAAAAGAAACCCAAGGCTTAGCATCGGATTTCCATGACGATGTAAAGGGAAGAAAAACCAAATGTTACTAAGGTATACCCGACAAATATGACTTGACGAACTCAAAGTCACTCGACAGACACACTAAAATTACTCGAAACTAACTCTGGAATCACTCGACGACAAGACTACAGCCACTCGACGCCTCTCTGCTTCACTCAATACTAAGACTGAGTTCACTCAATACACTCGACTCCAAGGCAGATTCACTCAATGCACTTGACGCCAAGGCAGATTCACTCAACACACTCGACGCCTACCTGAGTTCAATCAAGGCACTTGATGCCAAAGGCATATTCACTTAAAGCACTCGACGCCAAGCTGAGTACACTCAACGTACTCGATGCCATGACATATTCACTCAACTCCTGGACTTAACTCAACAAATTTTAATTCACTCGACGCCTAGCTGAGTTCACTTAATGCACTTGATGCCAAAACTGAGTCCACTCAACGCACTCGACACCAAGGCTGCTACACTCAAAGCACTCAATGTCAAGCTGTCCACTAAATGCACTCAATGCAAAGACTATTCTAATCCTGCCAGAAACTTTCCCAGCTAAATAGAAGTTATTTGACTTAGGTATTTTTGACAACAGCTAACCTAGACCATTATTAAGTTCCAAAAAATAAGATAAAGGGAGGGCTAGACAAGGAAGGAGCCCAAACACAGGTAAAAGAGCCCCCACGGCAACTCAACAAGAAGAAAATGCAATTTACTGCTACTTGAATGAGGTAAATCTAGTAGTAGACATAATAGGTGACATGGAAGTATAAAATCTAATAGCAAGATCAACAACAAAAATTCAAAGAATGATACATAAGGAATTTGCAAGAGGCTAGGCAAGGGAGCAAACCTCCATTTGCCTTAATCTTTCTTATCTCAACCTTTCGAACACTCCACAGCACAGATCAACCAAAAAGGAAGTGCGACAATGAAATTTGGAGAGATTTGGACAAAATGAAAGTTTAGGGCCACACACTCTAACACCAAAAGTCCAAGAAAACAAAATTACCTACCACCAATGCGTAGATCTCGGCAAGAGCTTTCTGGATCTACCCTTCGATGGAGATTCCGAGCACTGGAACTCCTACAGTCGGTGGCTGAAGGACTCGTGATATCCGTCGCCTCCTTTCTTCCGCACTTTCGGTCTGACGGCTTGGGGAAGAAGATAGGGAATAGGGTTTCAGTTATAAGTATTTATATATATATATAATATTATTTTTATTAATTAAACATCCAAACGACCAAAACTCGAATCAACTTGGATTTCTATGAAATTTGCACTGAGGCTAAATATCAATGCTACAAATCTAATGGCGAAATAGAAATTAATATTTGACAAACCAAACTCGAGTTAAAATTCCCCAAAGTTAAAACCAACATCAACCTACTAAAATCCACAGAGTCAAAACTTCGGATTCCAATGAGCAAAATCACGCTCCAACAACGGCACCCGTTAACTACGCGTCAATGTAACACCCTAACATCATTATTATGCCACTACAGAAATTAAATATAAATATCGAAAAATCTGGTCAGTTATAGAAAACTCATATGATTTGCTTTTGTGTACTCTGCTCGTATATTTGATCAGCACACATCATTTCCTCTGATCTATGTTTGGTCACATCTATTGTGTTTGCTTCTCGAGTTTTTTTTATAACATGCATTGTTTGCTCTTTATCACAGTTATTATGAATGCATTCCTTGTTTCGTACATGCATATCATTATTTCCCTCAAGCCCACCCCTTTCGATAATCTCAAAAGGGGGAGAAAAGAATGTTCATGAGTCATGATCTAGGGAGATCACATGTAGGGGAGCTTGTTGAAGTGTGTGTATATGGATTGGGGGAGCAAGTAGAGCATGTACATAGGGGGACCATGTGTGTAGGGGGAGTTATCAAGAACCTGAAACCTGACTATATCATGCATCTCAATTATTATATCTCATGAACATGATTTGATATTATTATAATGGGGAGTTTGTTGGAACCAACGGTTCACATTTCCTTAGTTTGTTAATATCAATTCCCATGTTGTGTTTGATCACATCTTGTGTTTGGTATAGTGTGCAGGTTTACAGGATCAAGTAAAGTGAGGAACTCCTTTCTGGCACCTACCGCCGCGTGGTAGCCTTTACCGTCAGGATGTAGACTGGATTAAGTTAACAAGGCGCTCGGGATTTTACCGCCCGGCGCTAGCACTACCGCCCGCGATAGATTCTATATTTAATCTAAACAGGCGCTTTAGAACCTACCGTGCAGTGCTAGCTTCCTACCGTGCATCTCTAGCTCACTCAACGATCGTCAATACAGATTCGTCGAAACACCTGAGCTACCGCGAGGCGATAACATTGTTCAACATAGTGCTATCACGAAAAAGAGGGAAATATTCTTTTTGCATATTATTCCAAATTTGTAGGATAACTGTCAGCATCAAGCGTGTCGACCTACTATCGGGCGCTAGTTCTACCGCTGGTGGTAGTCTATTTTCGAAAAACATATCAAAGAGCTTTGTTTTTTGTTCCAGACAAGAGGATACACCTATTTTCAAGCCTATGGTTTGGGTGCCGCCTATGGAGCACCGAAACATCATCTTCGTCGAAGGAAAGAAAACTGCCTCCCTCTTGTTTGAGCACGAAGATCTCCGGCGAGCCAAGGACGTCAATGACTACGTGGAGTTGATCGGTTGCAACCAAACGAAGATCGCTAGCACCAGTCATGGATTGCTCAATGGAGAAATCTTTTTGAGGGAGATTCAATCCTAAATTTTTCTTTAATCTTTTTGTACTTTTCTCTTTTCTGTGTTCTTGTGGTGAGGAAAATCGACCGGTGAAGGTCATCAGAATTCGGGGAGGATTTTGTGAGAAATCATCCCGGGGAAGGGACGACACTTCCTTGCATGAAGGTGAAGAGCCGACCCGAAGACCTTTCTTGGAAGGAAAGGGAGAGAGCCAACCGGTTTGGGTAGTGGATTGGTATAGAAAAACAAAAGAGATTTCATATTCACCGCCTCTAATCTCCGACATCACGGGGATCAAACTTTTGTGAGTGTAAAACAATTTTGATTATGATTGAATAAAACATTTGTGTTCTTATTTCTGTGAAAAGCATCCTGGTTATTCACTGGTGGATCTCTAAAGGGGGTGTATTTCTCTAAGGAGAAATTTGCCCAGGAAAATGAGGTTTGTGGCCTGAAAGTGAAAGAAAGATCTACCTTGACTCTAGAGGGGGGGTGAATAGAGTATTTTAAAATAATGTTTACAATTAAAAATTATAAGGCAGTGGAAGATTTAATTTAATTATATGTGTAAGGTGCTTATAGAAAAACAAAGTTAAAGCAAGAAATAAGAATCACATAGCACACAGCAATAACAAACACACAGCAACCAGAAGACACAAGGATCTATAGTGGTTCCCCAAAAACTTGGGTACATCCACTCTTCTACCACCCTTGGTAGGAATCCACTGCAGGATGAGTTGATCAGGTGTCCTGGGCACCAAAGAGCTTTTGATAAGGTACTCAAAAACCAGATCTAGATTTTTTGATAAGGTGTCTTACCACCACTGAGTTTTGACAAGGCTCTCAGAACTAGATTCAGAACTTTTGAAGGGAGTTTTGATAACCCTTTTATAGCAGGAAAAGAAAAAGAAAGAGATGATGATGTCTTCTCTGTCTCAAATCACTGAGAGAAGACTAGTGGATTGTTGATGTTGTCAAAGCTCCCCCTGAGATGTAGAATGGTTCAGGAGTGAGAGCTTTGCTAGGGTGATAGGCCTTCAGAAGCTTCAGATCTCCAGCAGAAGATGATTCCAGCAGATGCTGAAATATTTGGTGTCTGGAGTCCTTGATATTGAAGCCTTTGAACACTTTAAGATTCAGTAGATTTATAAATCACAGAAGTTGAAATCTTGATCAGAGAAATTGTGTTGTTCAATCTTCTATAATGTAATCTAATTCTTCTGTATTTCTTTGTATTGTCTGTGTTGATCACTGTATCTTGTGTGTCTATTGTCCGAAATGAAAACTGAAGGAGTATATCAGATATTCTCTTAGACGGCCATTTAATCAGTCATAAATGACTTCCATAATAGAGAACTGTATCTGGGGAAAGTCCTAAGCAATATTCCATTTAGTCTTTCCTCAAAACTTGCATCAGATTGATTGAAACGGCTAGAAAATCTTTTGCAATCAATGCAGGAATTAATTATGATTATAATCCATAACTGTCCTTGAATTTGAATTCTGAAGGCGTCGATCTCTCACAGAAATCATCGATCTGAGCTCTATGATCGTTGAACTGAGCTCAGAGATTGGATTAACACAGCAGACAGAAAACATCGAACTGAGCTCTATGATCGTCGAACTGAGCTCAGCGACTGGGAAAGTAACTGAAGACAGATCGTCGATCTGAGCTCAAAGATCGTCAACTGGAGTTTGACGACTTAGCAGGGTTGAGCTCAGAGAGCGTCGAATGGAGTTTGACGTTTCGTCAAACTGAGTTCGACGAAAATTGTCTTTGTCTCAGCTCTAAGTCTTGATCTTTGAATGGTCCTAGGGGCAGCTTCAAACCTAAGTTCTAAGCCCTAGACTCATTCTAATTTGACCTTTTTAACTATACATCTAGGTCAAACCAATTTCCTAAAAACATAGTGATCCTTGCCCAAATTAGTAATAGGGTGTTCCAACAATCTCCCACTATTTGGGTTAGGATTACTATTTATAGGACTCAGTAAGAAATACAAAAGCATATACAGAAAAGCAAAATTTAAAACAACAGAGCAGAACATATGACATAGCAGCATTCAGATAGAATATCAGCAAATGTTTAAAGATGAATGTACTGTCTGCTTACAGAATTCATTTCCTTTCACTGCCTTTCTTAAATACAATCTCTCTATTCGGATTGAGAGCCTCTTTCTTTGACCTTCTGTCATAATCTGCACCTAAGGAGGTTTGAGATCTTGGCCTGGGAACTACAGCCTCAGGATGCAGTTTCATGTAATCCTCTTGATCAAAGAACTTCCTTGAAGCATATTTCTCCAGCTCTGTCTTTCTTTGCTCTGAAAGAGTAGAGATGTTGGAAGTATCTTTACCTTGTTCTCTGGCCTTTTTCAATTGATCTAGAGCAGCAAGTTCTTTCATCCTGGCAGTCCAATATAGAGGATTGTTTTCTGGATCCTCAAAAGGAATTGAAGGTTCATATCTATTTATGGTTTCTAAAGTAGTAGATGTCCTTGTAACAACAGTATCTCTGAGTTTGTAAGGGAAAGGACCTTGAGTTGAGTCCATATGCCCTTGTCCTTCCCTTTGCTATCTGGAATAAGTTCTATATTCTCTCTGACTTCCTCTGTGTTGACCTCTTCTAGACTGATAACTTTTCTGATATAGTCATCTAGGATGATATCTTTGGGAAGATTAGGAGGAGCTTTGCTTTGAAGCAGAGATTTGAAAGGCTGAGCCTCCACCTGATCCTGAGTCTGGAGGAGGAGGAGGCTGATCCTGGGAGGACCCTTTCTCATACTTATCCAGTTTCCTTTTCTTTTTCATAGCTTTTAACTGATTCTTAGAAAATTGCATCCAGGGCGCTGTTATCTGGCAGTCATGTAGAATGAAATAAGGTATGTCATTAACATCTTTGGCCTTTGTAGGAGGAACTTTCATCATAGCTTTGCTTCTATCTTTCCTCTTTTTGGCAATGGTGCCAGCAGAGTCATCAGATTCAGTACTGAACTTGTCACTATCAGAACTCTATGGTCTGTCATACAGATCATCTATTCTCTTGATGTATTCCTCTTGGATTTTTGATTTCTCAGGAGCAATAGGAGCAGGAAGTGTTGGGACAGCAGCAGGAACTTCAACAGGAGCAGATGAAGTAACAGACACTTGTGGAGCAGATGAAATAGCAGGAATCTCAGAGACTTTTTCTTCCAAAAAACTAGCAAATTCTTCAGCAGTAGCAGTATCAGCATCAGCAGACAGCATTTCAATATCAGTAGATTCAACAGATATAACAGCAGTAGCAGCAGCAGTACAAACAGAAGCAGCAACATCCTCAGCCTTAAGAGAATTGACATATGATATAATCAGGCTTGGATCACATTCTGAAATAGGAACAATGGCCTTAGTGAGGTCTTAGACTCCCTGAGTTAGTAAATATCTTCTGTGAAGAATATCAAAAGCACACAACAGTGACCTGAGGTCCACTATAAACACTGGTACTAGAGCAGCAGCAGGCACTTCTTCAGCTTCATGAGGCATCTCCCCCTGCCTTGATTCAGTCAGGACTGGATCAAGGAACTCCATTGAAGGAATTGCCTGAGGAGAGGAGATAGCAGATAGCCTGTCAGATAGCTCCTGTATAGATTTGAGGAGTGGAGCCAAGGAGGTCTCCAGCAGGGCTACTAGCTTGGGGGGCCAGTATCCCATAAAGCCTATCTGCCAGAGCTGAAAGATCCACTTGCTCAAGGGATACTTGAGTAGAGGTGGAGGAAGAGGTGGCTGGAACTGATGGTGGATGGACTACAGTTGATGCTGTGATGGATGGTAGAATGGATGGTTGAGAGATAGGGATGGTGGAGATGGATGATATAGGAGTGGAGATGGATGGAGTGAAGGATGGTTGGAAGAGTATATCTTGAAGTAGTTATTGGTAGGAGGAGGTAGAAGGAAGCTCAAGAGGAGAGGAAGGGGAATCATCCATGAAGGAGTCTTCCATGATGTTGAATGATGGAATGGTAAGAGGTGGATAATAGTGGAGTGGGTGGAATGTTTCTGAAGTGGCTGGAGGAGAAAGAGGTGATGAGATGGTAATGGGGGAAGAGATGGTTATGGTTGAGTAAATTGTTGTGGTTGATGTGGAGATGGAGGTAGAAACAAGTGGAGGAGAAGGAGGAGAGGAGGAAGGCAGTTCTTCTGGAGCCGGAGAGGAAGTGACTGCAGGAGTCCTTGTGCCTGAAGCTATGGCAGTCCTGGCAGGATTTATAATCTGCCTGTCCTATTTCCCAAATAGGGCACAGGTTAATCTCTTAGATGCATTGATGTGCATCTCATTGGAAACCAATAATTCAGGGCACCTGGAATGCAGGAAAACCCCTAGAATCCACCCAAAATTGACAAAACTTTTGTTAATTTTCTTCTTGATCAAATCAAAGAAGATAGTTCCCCAATTCAGATGTTTCTTGTCAACTTTTTCTCCCATTAAACAGAACTGATACCTTGAGATGGTATCATGTGTTGAATGCTTGGCCAGCAGTACTTTGCCCACAATATCAGCCAAAAATCTATATTCAACAGATAGATTTTTTTCAACAGCTTATTAGGGTTTACAGCAGAGTGACCCATTCTATCTAACATGGAATCAAATTCTTCACCAGACATATCAGGGGAAACATCTCCAGAACTTAAGTTGAATACCTCAGTCAGAAGAATAGGGGACAATGGTACCTGAGTCCCGTTGATCGTGCCGACTATAGTATTCTCATCCTCATTGTTTACAGGAAAAACCCATTCCTTTATTTCGTCAATCGCAATCTTCATTCTTGTTGACAAAATATTCTCTAGTTATTGTTCCTTGAAGAGTTCCAGAATATCTTTAAAAATTTAATCGCTGCCGGCGAATGAATCCATATCAATATCAAACCCGGTATCAAACTTCATCTTCGCGAGAGCCACAATGTTCACAGCCATTGAGTACCTGCAAGAAAGTACCAAACACAACCAAGTGTAGTAGAGTTTGGAGGGAAAGAAAGAAATTGCAGAGAGTATGAATGCGCAATCGAAGAACGACGGCGAAAAATGATTTTTATATTAGGGTTCGACGGCAGAAAGGAAGGATTGTTGGACTTCGTTCGACGATCTGGGCTTCTAATGGAATCTGAAGAGTCTTCAATAACGTCGATCTATGTTCGACGATACTGGAGAGCGTCGAACTCCGTTCGACGATCGTTAACCAGAGGAAGATAGCCTAGCGCTGCCTGGAAAACGCTGAACTCCGGTCGATGCTTATTGGAAAGCGTCGATCTCCGTTCGACGATTTTTGGAAAAACGTCGAGCGTAGTTCAGAGACAAAATAGAACCTACAGACAATAGAAAATATAAGTTTTTAGCCTAGTCTTGGTCTGTTTTTAGATTTTCAAAATCTTGGAATTTATTTTAGACAGCCTCCATCTAGCATTCCTAACTGATTGAGGAAGAAGGTATGTTTCTTCTCATCCAAAGGCTTGGTGAAAATATCTCCCCTTTGCAAATCAATTGGGATATATTGTAGTTCAATTTTATTCTTTTCAACATTATCTCTTAGAAAGTGATGCCTAATCTCTATATGTTTTGTCCTACTATGGAGGACTGGATTTTGTGCTATGGAGTTAGCACTAGTGTTATCACAAAAGATTTTTGACCCTTCTAAGTTGTAGCCATAGTTTAGAAGCAGGTTTTGAATACACAGAATTTGTGAGCAACAACTGCCTGCTGCCATGTATTCAGCTTCAGCAGTTGAAGTAGACATATATGTCTATTTCTTACAGAACCAGGAGACAAGTCTATCACCAAGGAACTGATAGGTTCCACTGGTGCTTTTCCTGTCTACTCTGCATCCAGCATAATCAGCATCTGAAAATCCAGTTAATTTAAATCCTGAGTCTTTTGGATACCAGAGTCCTAGATTTGGACAACTTTTTACATACCTAAGAATCCTCTTTACTAAAGTTAGGTGTGACTCTCTAGGGCTTACTTGGAACCTAGCACATATGCATATAGCAAACATTATATCAGGTCTACTAGTTGTAAGGTACAATAGAGAGCCAATCATTGCTCTATATATTGTCTGATCAACATGTTTTCCATGTTCATCAGCATCTAATATAGCATTAGTAGGCATAGGTGTTTTCATACAAGATGCTTCAGACATACCAAATTTCTTAACCAGTTCCTTTGCATACTTGGTTTGAGAAATGAATATGCCTTCAGCATGTTGTTTGACTTGCAATCCTAGAAAGAAGGAAAGCTCACCCATACTACTCATTTCAAATTTAGAATGCATTAGGTTGGAAAACTTTTTGCACAAATTTGAATCAGTAGAACCAAAGATAATATCATCTACATATATTTGTACTAGTAGGGTATGGGACTTATGGGTTCTAATAAAAAGAGTTTGGTCTACTCTACCCCTAATAAAATCATTTTCCAGAAGAAAGCATGTTAGGGTCTCATACCATGCTCTAGGAGCTTGCTTGAGACCATATAATGCTTTATGCAATTTGAAAACATGATCAGGATAAGTTGAAGAGATAAAACCTGGAGGTTGTCTAACATAGACTTCCTCTTTGATGTCTCCATTGAGAAAAGCACTCTTCACATCCATTTGGTAGACCTTAAATCCCTTGTGAGCAGCATAAGCTAGGAATATTCTGATGGCCTCTAACCTTGCAACTAGTGCAAAGTTCTGGTCATAGTCTATTCCTTCTTCTTGAGAGTAGCCTTGAGCAACTAGCCTTGCCTTATTCCTCACAATGAATCCCTGATCATCCAACTTGTTCCTGAACAACCATTTTGTTCCAACAATTGAGTGATCCTTAGGCCTTGCCACTAGTTCCCAAACTTTATTCCTCTCAAATTGATGTAGTTCCTCTTGCATAGCAATGATCCAGTGGCGATCTTGTTCTGCATCTTGAATGGATTGAGGCTCAACTTGAGATAGAAAGCAAGTGTGCATCAGGTTTTGGTTGACCTGATTTCTGGTTTGCACACCAGCTGAGATGTCTCCAATTACTTGGGAGATTGGATGATCTCTTGTTGTTACTAGATCAACAGTGGGTGTTGATTGTTCACCAATCATTGTTGTTGTTTCCTCTTGTGGAACAACAGCTGGCTCTTTTTGATGTTGCACATCCTCTTCATCAACACTGCTCTCATCCTTTTTCTTGATAGGTGTAAAACCTATATCCTTTTCTTTAACCTGCAATCTGTCCATACTTTCTGAAAGAGAGTGTACCTGCAATGGTTCTATGGTAGAAGCAGACTTCTCCTTACAAAACATATTAGTCTCATCAAAAGAAATATGGAAAGATTCTTCTATTTTAAGAGTAGATTTATTATATACCCTATAAGCCTTGCTGATCATGGAGTATCCTAAAAACACCCCTTCATCAGCTTTAGCTTGGAATTTTGCTAAATATTTCTTGTCATTATTGTGTATATAACAAATGCAGCCAAAAATTCTGAAATAGTCTACTTTAGGTTTCTTCCCTTTGAGCAATTCATAGGGAGTCTTGCCCTTCAGTTTATGTATTAGGCTTCTATTCAACACATGGTTGGAGGTGTTCACTGCCTCAGCCCAAAAAGATAGAGGTAGGTGAGCATCTGTCAACAATGTAGTAGCAGATTCAATTAGGGTTCTATTTTTCCTTTCAGCTACCCCCATTTTGTTGAGGAGTTCTAGGAGCTGAGAAAGTATTCCTGATCCCTTCACACAGAACTCTTGCATAAGAAGAGAATCAAACTCTGTCCCATGATCACTTATGATCAGGGCAATGTGAGTATTGAACACAATCTGTATACATTTGAGAAACTCTGTCAGACACTTAAAGTTATCAGACTTCTTCCTCAGAAAGAATACCTAAATGAATCTGGAGAAGTCATCTACAATCACCAAAGTATAAGATTTCCCTCCTAAGCTTTGTGCTGTAATGGGTCCAAAAAGATCCATGTGTAACAGATATAAAATCCTAGGTGAATCACTCTTATTAAGTGACTTAAAACTATTTTTAGTTTGCTTGCCTAATTGAATGGCCCTGCAGAGTCCTTCCTTCTTGTAGGGGCCAGAAGGTAGTCCTCTAACAAGGTTGTCCTTGGACAGCCTAGCAATAGTTCTAAGGTTTAGGTGTCCTAGTCTCTTATGTCATAGATCATTTGGTTTGCATACTGAATTAAATAAGCAAATGTTTATATGGGTTGAAAGAAAATCTACAAGATAGATGTTACCTTTCCTTTTACCTGTTAACACAGTTGTGTTATCCTATGACTTGATCTTGCACAGGGATTTGTTGAAAATCACCTTATATCCTTCATCACATAGTTGACTGATGCTGATCAGGTTGTGCTTCGGTCCTTCCACATATGTCACCTTCTTGAAAGTGACTGAACCTATCTGAACAGCACCATATCCTTTTGTTTGACCAAAATTTGAATCACCAAAAATTACTTTGGGTCCAAGTTTGGTTATGAAGGATGATAGATTCTCCTTGTTCCCTGTCATGTGCTTTGAGCACCCACTATCCAGATACCATTGTTGGGCCACCTCTGGATAGGTCTTCACCTGCACATAAACAGCTTATATGTTTTTGACCCAGTTTGCCTTGGGTCTAGGTTGATAGCCTTTAAATTCAGAAATGAAAGACATCCCTGGCTGACTCTTATATCCTTCAGAATGGTATCTCCTAGGAGGTACTATCCATTCAGTATAAGGGTTGAAGCTTTGGGATGAGGGACTTCTAGGATTGACTTGAGATTTACCTCTAAAAGAAGGTTCAAAACTCTGAGCTCCGTTCGACGATCGTCGACTTGAGTTCGACGATCTTGGGTCAGATCGTCGAGCTCCGTTCGAAGATCGACTATACCAGAGTTCAGAGTTCAGAGTTCAGAAGTCGTCGATTTGAGTTCGACGATCCAGCCTTGGATCGCCGAGCTCTGTTCGACGATCGTCGAGCTCTGTTCGACGTTTTCTGTTGAGCTTGATTTTCCTTAGGTAAATATGGATTCTTCCTAGCTATCTCTACAACACCCTTTTCTTTATCAGAAATAAATTTAATTGGGGTTGTTAATACTATAGGTTGGCTGGATGAAGCACCCAAGCCCAGTGTACTGTTCAATCTTGAGTTCACTGTGCTTGTAATGTCCATCAGTCTGATGCTTCTCCCATTAAGGGATTCTTCAAACTGCTTGGCCTTGGATAGTTCACTTTTCAGTGCAGTTATCTCCTCTCTATAGCACTCTAACTCCTCAGAGAGTTTGAGGTTATTTGATTTTAGGACACTGTAGTCAGATAATTGATTTCTGAGAGAGATTATCTCTTTCTAAGACCTTAGCAAATCTAAACACAGTGTCTTAAATTCAATTTTAAAGTCCTCAGAAGTAAAATCAAAAGAGTTTATTACCTCATCCTCTTCAGATCCAGTTTCAGCTTCAGAATCAGACTCTTGTTCTGCATCAGAGTTTTGCTGGGAGACATTGATTGCCATCATGCAAAATTCTTTTTCCTCGGCATCATCCTCATCATCACTTGAGTTGGATGAGGCTTCTGATTCTTCTTCAGTGTCACTCCAGCTTTCAGCTATAAATCCTTTCCTTGTATGTTTATTTTTGTTAGATGAGGATCTGTTGTTGTTGTTCTTTCTGGAGTCCTTGTCTCTTCTTCTCTCATTTCTATCCTTCTTGTCCTTGTTTTTATTCTCTAGACAGTCAGGCATAATGTGGCCTGGCTTCTTGCATCCAAAGCAGATGATTTCTTTGTTGTTAGACTTGTCATATCTAGGCTTCTCATGCCCTTTGAATGACTTCTTTCTGAAGTCCTTCCTGGCCATCTTATAGAATCTTTTGGCCAGTAGACTTAGGAGCTCATCATTTCCTGTAGCTTTGTCTTCAGGCTTCTCTTCTGTAGCTTTGAAGGCTATGGTCTTCTCCTTTCTGATGACTGGAGAAGTAGCCTTTTCTTCTTCTTCCCTATTCTTGATGAGCAGCTCATAAGATTTGAGCTTGCCCAGAAGAGCCTCTGTGGTAATTTCACTTAGGCTTCTGGCATCTTTAATTGGCCAGATCCTTGAATCCCAAGTGCTGGGGAAGCACATTAGAATCTTGTCATTGAGTTCAGTGAGTGTGATTTCCTTATCCAATGACTTTAACTCACTGACTATCAGACTGAGCCTGGTGTACATGTCTGCAACTGATTCAGCTTCACCTTTCTTGAAGTTCTTATATTGGGATATGAGATGGGATCTCCTGTCCTTTCTTTCATAAGCAGATCCTGATACAATTTCTGAAAGCTTATCTCATATGTCTTTAGCTGAGCAGTATTTAGAAACCTTCTGGAATATATCATCAGACATAGTCTGAACAAGAATATTCATCGCCTTTGTATCTGCAGTTTTCCACTTCTTGATTTCAGCATCTGTTCCTGAGGGAGGTGGAACAACACTTGTGCTTGTGGTCTCTGGAGGTCTTGGACACACTGTCAAAATAGAATTGAAGATATCCTAATCAATAGAATTCATGTATAATCTAATCCTTGCCTTCAAAAGTGCAAACTTGGAAAGATTGCACACTGGAGGTCTGGTGCTAGCATAGTCTTTGTTTTGTGCCATGGTTTTTGAAAATAACTATAATACAGAAAATAATACCCCTCTATATAAGATTGATCTTTTGAGAGATCTTTTGGTTCAGGTGTTAGCCTGTAAGAACCAATCAACCTCCCTCTGATACCAATTGAAAGTGAGAGAAAGATCTACCTTGACTCTAAAGGGGGGTGAATAGAGTATTTTAAAATAATGTTTACAATTAAAAATTGTAAGGCAGTGGAAGATTTAATTTAATTATATGTGTAAGGTTCTTGTAGAAAAACAAAGTTAAAGCAAGAAATAAGAATCATACGGCACACAGCAATAACAAACACACAGCAACCAGAAGACACAAGGATCTATAGTGGTTCCCCAAAAACTTGGGTACATCCACTCTTCTACCACCCTTGGTAGGAATCCACTTCAGGATGAGTTGATCAGGTGTCCTGGGCACCAATGAGCTTTTGATAAGGTGCTCAAAAACCAGATCTAGATTTTTTGATAAGGTGTCTTGCCACCACTGAGTTTTGACAAGGCTCTCAGAACTAGATTCAGGACTTTTGAAGGGAGTTTTGATAACCTTTTTACAGCAGGAAAAGAAAAAGAAAGAGATGATGATGTCTTCTCTGTCTCAAATCACTGAGAGAAGACTAGTGGATTGTTGATGTTGTCAAAGCTCCCCCTGAGATATAGAATGGTTCAGGAGTAAGAGCTTTGCTAGGGTGATAGGCATCAGAAGCTTCAGATCTCCGGCAGAAGATGATTCCAGCAGATGCTGAAATATTTGGTGTCTGGAGTCCTTGATGTTGAAGCCTTTAAACACTTTAAGATTCAGTAGATTTGTAAATCACAGAAGTTGAAATCTTGATCAGTGAAATTGTGTTATTCAATCTTCTATAATGTAATCTAATTCTTCTGTATATCTTTGTATTATCTGTGTTGATCACTGTATCTTGTGTGTCTATTGTCCGAAATGAAAACTGAAGGAGTATATCAGATATTCTCTTAGACGGCCGTTTAATCAGTCATAAATGACTTCCATAATAGACAACTGTATCTGGGGAAAGTCCTAAGCAATATTCCATTTAGTCTTTCCTTGAAACTTGCATCAGATTGATTGAAACGGCTAGAAAATCTTTTGCAATCAATGCAGGAATTAATTATGATTATAATCCATAACTGTCCTTGAATTTGAATTCTGAAGGCGTCGATCTCTCACAGAAATCGTCGATCTGAGATCTACGATCGTTGAACTGAGCTCAGAGATTGGATTAACACAGCAGACAGAAAACGTCGAACTGAGCTCTACGATCGTCGAACTAAGCTCAGCGACTGGGAAAGTAACTGAAGACAGATCGTCGATCTGAGCTTGAAGATCGTCGACCAGAGTTCGACAACTTAGCAGGGTTGAGCTCAGAGAGCGTCGAACTGAGTTTGACGAAAATTGTCTTTGTCTCAGCTCTAAGTCTTGATCTTTGAATGGTCCTGGGGGCAGCTTCAAACCGAAGTTCTAAGCCCTAGACTCATTCTAATTTGACCTTTTCAACTATACATCTAGGTCAAACCAATTTCCTAAAAACATAGTGATCCTTGCCCAAATTAGTAATAGGGTGTTCCAACATGGCCTACTAGCGAGCACTAGCTAGTTAGCGCCCCACGGTAGCTTCCAGGACTACTTTTTTTTGGACAAAATATTTCGAATTTTTAATTAACGCGTCAAACCTTATTCACACCCCCCTAAGGTTGGCCACATGATCTAATAATATGAAGTAGTTGGAGATGGATTTTAGTTTGCGTCAACAGAGATTAGAGAAGTTATCAGTATGTTGGAAGCGGGCGGGCTTGAGTTCATTCTGTCAGAACCAACTCCAATTTTGAAAGATAAGTTTTGGAGTTATATTCCAATGTGAAGTCATATTCATCAGGTCAATCCATTATGAGCAAAGTAGGGGAGTTAAGATCAAAATAATCCCAAGAAGGCTTGCCAAAGCCCTGAAACATCCCTCTACAAACATTAAAGAAGACCAATATATATCCACCAATGAAATTGAACAAGCCTTGGAATGGTGTGGTCATAGTGGCGAAAGGTATGGTTCCCTGAAAAGGAAAATATTTAACCAAAAAGGAAAATTGCTTGTTGATAACATTGGGATGGTCATCCTATGCAAACCAGGCTCCCATGACAACATATCAAAACACATGCTTGAGCTAGTAACAAGAGTGATTCTGCAGAAGAAAACCAACTGGGTAGTTATTATTTATTAGAATATCATTGAGTGTCTAAAAGCTCCAAACCTAGGCAGGATTCTATCACTATATATGATTAATGCTTACCCTGAGCATTTCTCCCAGAGAAAAAGGGTTCAGATCCATTACATGAAAAGAATGGATATCAAGACGTTGGAAAGATTCAATAAGGTGGTGCCCTCCAACCAAGCAGTTCAGTCTAAGAACATACCAAAGGTCAAAAGAAAAAGAAGATTGGTGTGGACTCCTCTAAATCAGATATAGATAGACAGAATGATGTTTAAATCACACCAATTCATAATCATGACCTTTCCTCATCTAGTGAAGAAGCAATTGATGCTAAGGACCTAAGTATTCAAGTGGATGGAGATTCAGCTCAAGTTCCTACAGAAAGAGAGAAAGATGCATCAAAAATGAATGTTGAGTAAGATCCAAATGGTATAGAAAGAATTGAAATCCCAGCAGAGGGGGAGCTGGTGCAGTCAATTGTTAATCTACAAGGAGAGATTGACCATTTTATAGAAAATCTACAGGAAAAAATAACTTCAATTCTAGATGTTTCTCAGGAGAGAAGTGAGGCAGAGCTAATGGCTCTAGATCAGTTTGATGCTCTACTTGAGGGGAGAATGAGCAATTGAATGAAGGTACCCTAGATATTGATCTCAATATGTTTCTTTAGATTGATGATCAGGTTGAGGGGGAGACTCACACTAAGATCCTTGGTCAGGTAGATGTTTTACCTTCCCCCCCCCCCCCCCAAGTGGTTGAGATATAAATTCAAGTTTAATTTGATGGTCAAGAGGACAAAGGAACAATAGTAAATCCTTCTAATATTCTACCACCACATATGCCCCAACATCTATCCTCTACCAGTAGTACTAAAATCTTCATCATAGCTTTAGTCAAAGCTCTACTAGATGTGCAAGCAAAATCACTTAAAACCTATATTGATGAGTCTGTCAAAGGATTAAAAATTGAGGTCATGTCAGAAGTACAGAAAGTCAAAACTGAGATGATGGGTGATCTTAAGGTTCTGAAGGATGATACTCCACACATAAATAAAGAGATCGCCAGATGGTTTGACTTGGTTGCAAGCACTGTCAAACAAAATGTCAACATTATGAAATCAATGAATGACAGCCCCAAGGATGCTGTTAGATATATTACTATTATGAAGAACTGGATTAGTCTGACTGATGATGTAATCAGAGATGGAGTTGGTCATATTCAACAGTATATTTACTCTACTTAAGGACAGGCTATAGGAAGAGAAATTCAGAACATAGGTCATTCTGGATGAACTCGAAAATGAATTCCAGACAATATCTAGTAAGGTTGAATCCAACACCCTCCATTTGGCCAACATATTTAATGAAGAAGACAGAAAGGGTGAGAAGTTCAATGTTGAGCAAGACCTAAAGGTCCTTCATGGCACAAAAATTTCTCTAAATCTGCCCCTGTTGGAGAAAAATAGACCTGAACATTTTTATTTCCAAGCGCAAGAAAGACTTGCTCAAGATGCTCAGATGGCTACTAGGAGGAAAATAAATGACCTTATACTTCATGAAGAATTCATAGCCAAGAGAAGAGCAGATCAAGTTGATGATCCAGATCATGAGTACTAGAGTGATGATTCAAGATATATCATAATCAATGCATGGATCCATCATGGCCAAATTCTAAAGAATATTGATAATATCTGCCCAAGTGAAGAACGGATCAAGCATCTTGAGAGAAACTCCCTAAGGGAAAGAATTCTCAAATAAAATCTTGTGAGGAGGAACAATCTAAGGAGAATGCCCTTCAAATACATTCTCAAGTCATTCCTTTACTTCAAAAGACAAGATAACAAAGTCAAGCAAGCTGAAAGGTTGGTTGTTATTCAAAGAGAAGGCTCGGGCTCTGCTTCCAAAAAGATGAGAACTGATACTGAAAGCTAGCCAATGGGCTATCACTTTATATATTCTGAAATTTCATTGATTGTAAATTAAGCTGGATTAGTATTATGGTCCTTATTTAAAAAGATATGTTTATATGTATAAATCTATAATGCTTTCATGATTAGTTGATCATTTAATTGATATGCTATTTGTGTATCATTTCTTGACTATATCATGATGCCTGTGTTATCCAACTACTATACCTTTTAATAAATATTGATTTATTGGTGAATGTTACTTAGCATGTTAGGTGTTTTGCCTTCTTTAAATATGGGACATTGTTGGGAAGAATGTCGTCAATATTCCAAGATTTGAAGAAGCATCACTACCAATGCTAAGAACATAGTGTATTTGATGCATATCCACTTTATGAGAATGCAGGGCTCTTGGAAGAAATGGTTAAAGTAAAGCTGAGCTATATAGATGAGACAGCTTATAGTTCTCAGCTACATCTTGAGATAATGGTCCATACCACTGAAAGCCATAGATCTCAGCATCAAAGAAAATGCTGTTGAGAATGGAGGATCTTCTCAGCGGTACAGTTGAGAAGATTCAAATACAACCACTGAAAGCCACAGGTCTCAACACCAAGTATAATTTCGCTTAGAATGGAACGAATACTCGGCAGTATTGCTAACACAATTCAAATGTTACCGTTGAAGCCCAAATTGCTTGGCAGAAGTCAACTTTGGCGCTAGCACCGAAAGAAGGGATAAGATATTCTATTCTTACCTATGCTTCGACAAGACATTTTTTCAAGATCGCTGCACTGTGTCAATGGAATAGTATCATTGCTAGAATTTGTAAAACTAGAAATTGCACACTGCTTCTTGCAATCTGCAAGCTAGTTCTTCTCGGAGGCCTTCTGAAGAACAAGTTGAGTCAATCTAGACTCATAACTAGGTATTCTTTCTAAAGAAGAAGAACCCTTAATCTGTACTTCCTGAAGAGATCTTTGAATCAAGGGCTGCTTCAAGTGAAAGCTTATTTAAGCAGTGACAACTGAAGACTCAACTTCTAAGGTCAATCTTTTGGGTATTTAAGTTATAGTTTTATACAAACATTTAATTTTGTAGGATCTTGTATAAGATTTGAGTTGTAAGTCTATTGCCTGGTCTGTAGGGGTATTGAGCATGAGGTAGGATTGTCCTCTCAGTCTTAGTTGTAGGGTTGTACTCCCAGCTTGAGCTGTAGGACTTCTTATTAAGTTTGAGGTAGGATCTTATGAAGATCTGAGGTAGGAGAGCAGCTGGGTCTCTAAGCTGTAAGAGGTGGAGCACTCTAAGGTAGGGTTGTATGCTCGAGGTACGGTTAGGGAGGAGGCCTGAGAGATCCGGAGGGGTCTGTGTTGTAAGCTCTTGGAGCTGAGTTTTTAGAGGAGGTTGACTTATTTAGCATACATCTAGAAAGGTGGTGAGGGAAAGTGGATGTACCCAGACCTTGGGGAACCACGATAAATGTTGTGTTTTTTTTCTGTGTGTGCTTTATTTATTCTAAATTTATTCTAATTATTGTAATTAGAAAAGAAACAATAAAAGTACAAAGACCACCTATTTATCCCCTTCTAGGTGAGTTAGTCTATCCATATAACAAACTATTAAATGCCATAAGTTGGATCCCAGGTATGTGAGAACTTTCCAAATTTTTGAGTGCATCAGATTGTCTGCTTATAGGCTGGAATTTCTTGCTACTTTTCCTAGTGTTCACGAAGTGTTTCATGTAAGCTAGTTGCGAAAGTGTGTGCTAGTGATTGTCATGTTCTTGACTCTGTGCCCCAATTGTAGCACAATCTATCTTATGTTGAAGAGTCTGTTCGTATTTTGGAGACGCATGATCGAGTGTTGCAGAGGAAGATGATTTCTATTGTTAAGGTTCTTTGGCAAAATTAGGACGTCAGGAGCGCAACTTGGGAATAAGAATCTGCTATGAAAGAATCGCATCCATATCTTTTCTCCTAGCTTTCTTCGGTGAGTATTTCTATCCAGCAAAATTTTATTTTGTACCTTTATATCTCTTTGGTTCATATTATATTTCCAGTTTTAGGACGAAACTTCCTTTTAGGGGGATGGCTATAGCGCCCCTGATTTTTTTTAATAATTTATTTTGATCTTCTTTGGCATAATAATGACATCAGGGCATTA
This sequence comes from Platanthera zijinensis, assembly GCA_039513925.1. Taxonomy (NCBI): domain Eukaryota; kingdom Viridiplantae; phylum Streptophyta; class Magnoliopsida; order Asparagales; family Orchidaceae; genus Platanthera; species Platanthera zijinensis. The sequence goes on from CM077086.1 coordinate 61,421,936, forward strand.
CGTTGACGTGAAGTTAACAGTGCGTCGTCATTAGTACGTCTTAGTGTTTGTTTGGTCAAGTCGACTGAATTTCAAACTTATCGGAGTGTAGAATTTTCTGACTTAAGAAAATTAAAGTATTTAATTTTAATCGTGATTATAAAGTTTTGTTGTGATCCGAGCTATTTTGGAAGCTCGGTGAATTTTCAAAGATTGAGAGGATTTATCGTTGTCGTAAACTGTGGAAATAAATCGAAACTCAATATCGGCTCGTCGAACTCTAATTTCAACTTCATCGTTGGATTCGGAGGATCGGTATTCAACTTTGGTGCAAATTTTGTCAAAAACTGAATTACCTTAGTCCAAATCGCCAAATGAAACGTTAAGATTAATTATATATATATATATAATTTCTATATAAAAGGGTCGGCCCAACCTTACAACTTAGGTTTCTAAATTTTTTTCTTCTTCATATTCTGTCAAACCAGAGCATGCGTGTTGGTACCCTAGTTTGGATTTGAGTTAAGTCCTCTCAATTAGTTTCTTGACCCAAGATTTATCTATGGTCAAAGGTTAGGTTTTAGGTTAGATTCCCTTAGTTGTAGAGTTGTTGCTTATCCAGATGAAAATCTGGTAAAGTATTTTTAGTTCGACTATAGTCGAACGCCGCTCGACTATCTTCTATCAGTTGATCGAATATCGTCTATCAGCAGATCGACTATCTCTGAGTTAGTTCCTCTTTGTTAGTTCGACGATCTGTGGTCTCAGCATCGTCAATCGTCGAGCCCTGCTCGACTTCTTTTGTCCAGACAGATTTCTTGTAGGTCGACTATCTGTTCTTGTAGGTTGACTATCTGTTCTTGTAGGTCGACTATCTATTCTTGTAGCTCGACTTTTTCTGTCTCGACAAATTTCTTATAGGTCAACTATCTGTTCGGATAGTTCGACCATCTGCTCTGAGAGGTCGAAGATCTCTGTGAGTCGTTCGACGATCTTTTGTCTGCACTTAGAGATATTATATTTTTTCTCTTCTGTGATTTATTTCTTATTTATATGGCTTATTTTATTAAAGATTATTTCTTTGATTTTATGCTTATATATCAAGGCAATTTTTGCCTCATTCTTTATGCATAAGTCAAGTTCTATCTGACAAAGTCTTTTGTCTTATTAGTTGAAAAATCTTTATGCTTTATCTGCCATGCTGTGCTTTATAGCCGTTAGACACAAAAGTCTTTCTCTGGCCGTAAAGAGTTTGTTTTTGATGTGACTTTTTCTAATACCTTTTGGACTTGCAGAATGGATAAGCAGCTTCTTAGAAAGCTTTATTTCTTTATAGAATGTACTTTCTGCAGGCTAGTTGTATTGTGTTATTTGCAGCCCAGATTGCATATCTCAGAAGAAGACAAGTTTTCAAATCAAGAGAAAAATTAAGGTCGTTACAAAGGCTGATATAAAAAGAGCTATTGAAAGAAGTTTAAAAGGCTCTCACACATATACAGTAACATAGTGATACAGATATACAACAAGAACAAGAAGATACAGCTCTCAGATACTTTTACATTCAGCTGAGAAGAACAATTCTCTTCTTTAATCCTGAGTTCATCCTGCTTCCAGGAACATTCATACTCAGTGCTTCAGAAGAAGAAGAAAGAAAGAAAAGCTGTTAAAGAAGAACAACCATTCCACATCAAGAGTCTTCTTCAAGCTGCTCCTTCAAGAACTTCAAGATAACAGTTTCTGTCAAGAGTTCTGAAGAGATCCTGTACCCTGAAGTAAAACTTCTTCCTGGATATTCTCTAAGCAAGGGGGAGCTTTGATTCCTTCAGAGCTTTCTATAGCTCAGTGCAATCCACTAGCTTCTCTTATTCTATTTAATAATAGAGAAGAAATTCTAACTCTCTCAACCTCCTGTACAAAGGGTTATTCCTTCAAAAGTGAACCTTGGTGGCAGGGCACCTTAGAAAAAACCTGTGTTGGATTTTGAGCTCCTGATCAAAAGCTCAAAGGGTCTACTTGATCTACCTAAACCAGATCAGTTGGTGGCAGGGCACCTGAACAAAAACCTATAGTGGATTTCTACCAGGGTGGTAGAAGAGTGGATGTACCTATTGATAGGGAACCACTATAAATCTTCTTGTATTGTCTGTGTTGCTTATTTTAATTACTGCGATGTGGCTGTGAGTAGAATTAACTAGGACTGCTAGTTGTTGTGTCAGGACTAAAGCTTAAACTGTAATTATAGTTAGCTTTCTCTTGTGCACCTCACTTTTTGTTAGGCTCTAGGGTTTTATATATCTATAAACTCATTCCGCAAATTAACTCTAAGGGAGTTGAGTAGATTGTCATATTTTTGAATACTCTATTCACCCCCCCCCCTCTAGAGTTGTATCTATCCACACTTTCAATTGGTATTAGAGGGAGGTTGACTGACTGTACAGGCTAACACCTGAGTCACAAGATCTAGATAGATACCAAGTTTATAGATATTAACTTCATGGCCCAGTACAGGGATTATTCTAACACCTAACCTCCAGTATGCAACTTAGCTAAGTTAAGCATCTGGAAGGAAAGAATCGGACTGTATATGAATTCTATTGATGAAGATATTTTTTTCTTCTATTTTGACAGGACCACCAACACCACCTGCTACAACTACTGCTACAACTTCAACAAATCTGAGTGCAGTGCCACCTCCTGACTACAATGATGCTTACAAGAAAGCAAAGATAACTGATGCAAAAGCTATGAACATTCTGGCTCAGACCATGTCTGATGAAACTTTCCAGAAAGTGGCTGATTGCACTTCTGCAAAAGCCATGTGGGTCTCACTGAACCAGATTATAGCTGGTTCAGCTAATGAGAGGAAGGACAGAAGGTCAAACCTTATATCCTAATATGAGAATTTCAAGAAGACTGAAGCAGAATTAGTTGAGGCAATGTACAATAGGCTCAGCTCCATCATCAATGAGCTGAGAACCCTTGATAAGGAGATAACATTGACAGAGGTCAATGATAAGATATTGATGTGCTTCCCCAGCATATGGGATCTCAGGATCTGGCCCATCAAAGAGTCCAGAAGTACAACTGAGATCTCAACTGAAGCTCTCCTTGGCAAGCTCAAATCATTTGAGCAAGTACTGAAGACCAGGGAAGCTGAAGCCAAAGCACTTACTCCAACAAGGAAAGAGCAAACTCTTGCTCTAAAGGCTGCTGATGCATTTGAAGGAAGCCAATCAAATGAGGAGCTAATGGCACTCTTTGCCAAAAGGTTTCTCAAAATGGGCAAAAAGGACTTCAAAAAGAAGTCTTCAAGATATGAAGACAAGCCAAGGTATGACAGATCACCTGCTAAATAAATTATATGTTATGATTGCAGGAAACCTGGACACATTTTACCTGAGTGTCCAGAGGAAAAGAACAAGGAGAAGAGAAAAGACAAAGAATATCAGAAGAAGCATTCCAAGTCCTCCTCCTATAAAAACAAGAAGAATGAGAAAGGATTTGTGGCTGAAACCTAGAGTGATTCAGATGAGGAATCTTCCTCCTCAAGCTCCAGTGAAGATGAGGAAGAGAAGAAGGCAAAAGAAATTTCCTTAATGGCAATTGATGCCTACAGCAATCATTCAGCTGCAGAGAGTTTTGATGAAGAAGAAATGCCTACTGAAGATCAGGTATTGTCTTCTTATGATTTTACTTCTGTTGAATTTAGATTTGAATTTAAATCTCTCTATTTAGATTTAATTAGATCAGAGAAGGAGATTAAGGAGCTTAGAAATAGGATAGCTGAATCAGAATCCCTATCTAGTGAAAATGCTAGGCTAGAAGCTGAACTCACTAGATCTACTGAAGAAATCAAATTTTTTAAAACTGAACTAGCCAAAACTAAAAGATTAGAAGAATCTCTTAATGGTAGAAGTCTTAAGCTGCTAGAGATTACTAGCATGTCAAATACTAGGACAGGTAACAATAAGCTAGGCTTAGGAGCTTCACCAAGTGAACCCCCCATGGTTCTGAAAAACCATCTTTCCACTCCAGTAAACTTTATTTCAGCTGATGGAATAAAGAATACTGAGCAAGTAATTCAAGTTAACAAAGCTTTAAATAAGGCTAAGAGAGAAAAGAGAAAACAGAAATTTAAAGAAATACAAAAATCGTCGAGCTATGCTCGACGATCGAAGGCTCAATGGTCGAACGATACTCGACGATCTGAGCATCGATCGTCGAACGCTGATCGACGATCTGAACATGATTTTCAAAATAACAACCTGAACCTCATAAACACTAAGGTAAATAGAAACACTAGGTTCATTGACCCATCAATTACATAGAGTATTCCACCTAGGAGATCCTATCCCTTAGGATATAAACCTCAGCCTGCTTATTCTTTCATTTCAAGTTTTAATTATGTGAAGAATAATGGACCCAAGGTTGTCTGGGTCCACAATGTCTAACTATTTATTTTGCAGGTGAAGACCTATCCAATTACTAAAGACAAATGGTATTTGGATAGTGGTTGTTTCAAACATATGACAGGAAACAAAAACAATCTGTCAAGCTTCAAGGCCAAGCTTGGACCAAAGGTGATCTTTGGGGATTCCAGCTGTGGTCAAACAGAAGGATATGGTAAGTTTACCATTGGAGCAATGACATTCAAAAGGGTTGCATATGTAGCTGGGCTGAAGCACAACTTAATCTCAATAAGCCAGTTATGTGATGCAGGTTATCAGGTATCATTCACTGACACTCTTTGCAATATTACTTTGAATAGTAATGTAGTGTTAGTAGGCATTAGACAAGGTAACATTTACTTAGTAGATTTTAATTCAACTCAATCTGAAATCTGCCTATTTAATGAAGTAACCAATAATAACACCTTATGGCATAAAAGGCTTAGCCATATTAACCTCAAGAATATATTTAGGTTATCTAAATACAACCTTGTTAGAGGCTTACCTTCTTGCCCCTACAAGAAGGAAAGTGTATGCATGGCTTGTCAATTAGGCAAGCAAACCAAAAATTCTTTTAAATCTGTAAATAAGAGTGATTCACCTAGAATCCTGTATTTATTACACTTGGACCTTTTTGGCCCAATAAATGTACAGAGTCTAGGAGGGAAATTTTACACTTTAGTGATTGTAGATGATTTTTCTAGGTTCACTTGGGTGTTCTTTTTGAGAACTAAGGCTGATAACTTCAAAGTTCTTACAGACTTTCTGTTATGTGTGCAGACTGAGTATTCTACTAATGTTGTCTTGATCAGAAGTGATCATGGCACTGAGTTTGAGTCTCTTCTCATGCAAGAATTCTGTGAGAAAGAAGGTATCAAACATAGCTTCTCTGCTCCTAGAACTCCCCAACAAAATGGGGTAGTGGAAAGGAAAAATAGAACCCTAATTGAAGCTGCAGGAACATTGTTGGCAGATGCTAACATGTCTCTCTCTTTTTGGGCAGAAGCTGTTAGCACAGCTAATTATGTTTTGAACAGATGTCTGATACACAAGCTTAAGAGTAAAACTTCTTATGAATTACTTAAAGGAAAGAAACCTAAAATTAACTTTTTTGAGTCTTTGGTTGTGTAGTGTACATTCACAATAACAACAAAGAATACCTTAGAAAGTTTGAAGCAAAAGCTTCAATGGGAATTTTTCTTGGATATTCCCAAGTAAGCAAAGCTTATAGGGTGTTTAACAAATCAACTTTAAAAATAGAAGAGTCTGTGCATGTTTCCTTTGATGAGTCAAAGATGTTTTACAAGGAGAAGGAAACTTCTCCTTCCTCAAGCTCATTGCAGGTACCAGAGTTATGCAAGAATCTCACCCAAGAGATTCCCCCTCTATCAACTCTTCATATTACTGATTCAGACAGTAATGGAGACAATGTGGAAGCAGTTGCTGTACCACCAACAGTTAATCCTATTCCACAAGAGGAATTAATCCAAACTATTGTTGAAGATCACATCCCACCTGCTGATATTGTCACACTTAGAGATCATCCTACATCTCAATTGATTGGTGACATATCAGCTGTTGTGCAAACAAGACATCAATTAAGACAGGATGTGATGCATGCTTGTTTCCTTTCACAAATTGAGCCCCTCGCCATAAAAGATGCTGAACTAGATCCCCACTGGATCATTGCTATGCAAGAGGAGCTTAATCAATTTGAAAGATGTAAAGTATGGACTTTGGTTCCAAGACCAAAAGGCCAACTGATCATAGGCACCAAGTGGGTGTTCAGAAACAAGTTGTATGCCCAAGGGATTATTATTAGGAACAAAGCTAGGCTTGTAGCTCAAGGCTACAGACAGGAGGAAGGTATAGACTATGACCAAACCTTTGCCCATGTTGCAAGGCTAGAGGCAATAAGGATCTTTCTAGCCTATGCAGCCTATATGAAGTTAAAGGTTTTCCAAATGGATGTCAAAAGTGTATTCCTAAATGGTGAGCTAAAGGAAGAGGTGTTTGTTGAACAACCTCCTGGGTTTTTTTCTTCAACTCAACCCTCATTTGTTTATAAGTTGCAAAAAGCTCTTTATGGACTTAAGCAAGCACCTAGAGCCTGGTATGAGACTCTAGCTAGTTTCCTGTTAGAGCACAACTTTGTTAGGGGAGTAGTTGATAGAACCCTGTTTGTTAAGCATCACAAGGACACAATCCTGTTAGTTCAAGTCTATGTGGATGATATTATCTTTGGTTCCACTGATCCCAAACTATACAAAAGGTTCTCAAACCTGATGCACTCTAAGTTTGAGATGAGTAGTATGGGTGAGCTGTCTTACTTTCTTGGTCTCCAAGTGAAGCAAGATGCTGATGGCATCTTCATCTCCCAATCCAAATATGCCAAGGAATTGGTAAAGAAGTTTGGGATTGCTGATGCTTCAGCAATGCATACACCTATGGCTACAAATGTAGTTATAGATTCTGATGATCAGGGTAAGCAAGTTGATCAGAAAAACTATAGGGCCATTGTTGGTTCCCTATTGTATTTAACTACAAGTAGACCAGATATAATGTTTGCCACATGCCTATGTGCTAGATTCTAGGTCAACCCTAAGGAATCTCATTTGATTCTTCTCAAGAGAATTTTGAGATACTTGAAGGGATGTCCAAATTTAGGACTGTGGTACCCAGCTGAATCAGAATTTGAGTTAATTGGATACTCTGATTCTGACTATGCTGGTTGTAGAGTTGACAGGAAAAGTACCTCAGGGACATGTTAGTTCCTGGGAGAGAGATTAGTCTCTTGGTTCTACAAGAAACAGGCTTCTGTCTCAACTTTAACTGCAGAGGCTGAATATATAGCAGTTGCTAGTTGTTGTTCACAGATCCTGTGGATTCAAAACCAGCTTTTGGAATATTGGTACACACACAAGAACACAAAAATCATGTGTGACAGTACCAGTGCTATTTCCACAGCACAAAATCCTGTGCACCACTCTAGGACCAAGCACATTGAGATCAGACACCATTTTCTAAGAGATTGTGTGGAAAAGAACAAAATCAGTCTTGAGTTCATATCCACTGACCTTCAAAGAGGTGATGTTTTCACCAAGCCCTTAGATGAATAGAAGCATCTGTTCTTTTTGAATCAACTAGGTATGATAAATGGATTAGACCAAGTATAGATTTCTTCCTGTTGAAATCTGCTCGAATATCGTCTAACGTCATTTGACCATAGTCGAACAGGTTGAGTCTATCGTTGACCTATGGTTGATGACGGCTCGATTATTTGTGAAGACAGAAATAGTCGATCGATAGCTCGACTGCTTTGCTTCAGGAAACGATCGTCGAACGATCGATCGACCATCGTTTCTAGTATCTGTTGAAATAGGTCGACGATTGCTATTTAAATATAAACCGATGGTCGACCTAGGTTAATAGATCGTGCTTTTTATAGTCGACAGAGCTCGTCGTTTCATGTTCCTCTTTCCTTCTTGAAAGGTTTGTATTGAGCTCTATCGCGCGCTTTCTGCTTTTATTTCTCTCGTCTTCCCCAACAAAATCCATGGCGATTACTCCAGCTCTGCTAACTGCAATGAAGTTTGATGCTGGGTTCAGCATCGATTTTGACTCCTTCAGTGTCTGCGATGCCGATATTCTCGAGATACTATAGTTATACAAAGATCAAGGATTGGAGAAGCTTATGTCTACAGGGATTAAGATAAATGTTCTAGAGATCAAAGAATGGGTCTATACATCGTCTTCCAGCGACGAATCGATGACCGGGACTATCGGCGGTGAGGAGGTAATTTTGACTCCTGCCGTCTTGACTGAGATTTTTGATTTGATCAATGGTCAAGAAGAGTATGATCAAGATACTCAAGAGTACAGCAGGATGCTACTAGAACTAGGACATGCTGAAGGCATTCCTTCCAAGTTGCTAAAGGTAAGCTTCCCCATGAAGATCAAGTTGTTGGCAGAACTAGTTGGAAAAGTGTTGTTGGGAAAGCACTCTGCACACGACAACATTACCAGGTAGCAGTTTGCCTTAATGTGTGCCATTATTAACAAGAAAGAAATCAATTGGGCTGGAATAGTTTTTGATTTGATCAGGAAGAAGAATTCTAAGAAAGAGGTGACCCTAGGAAGGGTAATTGGGATATTTCTGAGAGAGAAATACCCTCAGCTGCTGGGAATAGTGTCAACATCAATCAATGCAAGCAAGAAGATGGATCTCACTCTCTTCATCAAGTGTATAAGGAACATCCAGAAGCCTTCACCTGCTGGGGTTGCTCCTGTTATATCTGAGAACACTAGGACAGTAATAGTCACCCCCCCCCCCACCTAACTGGAGAAGGCTCTTACATTTCCCCCATTCCATCTTCATCTGTATTGCCATCCACTTCAACTGCATTACCATCCACTTCCATTGAAGTACCATCTACATCCACTGATCATCTCCCACTGGATTCATCAACTATTCTCCATGCATCACCACCAGCATCTCCACCTCCTTCACACCTTACTGGGATTTCCAATCTTAGCATTGATCCATTGGTTACTGAGACACTTCCAACTCCACCTCAGTCACCAATTTCACATCAAGATTATATTTATCTTCATGCATCTGCATCTCCATCACCAGTTCATGCATCTCCATCACCAGTTCATGCATCTGCATCTCATCAGGAGAACATCATCCCTGATGATCATCCATCTGTTGTGATTCCCCCATCTCTTGAAATCACACCAGCTCTCATTGCAAGCATCATGGAGCTAATTACTCCTTCAATCAAATCAATGATTGAAGAAGCAATTGCCCCTCTTGTTGCCTCCATTTCATCTCTTACATCCTCCATTATAGCCCTCTCCAATTCTGTTGAGCCCTCTTCTCTTAGGGGCCTGAGTTCAGTTCCCACTGAAGTCAGGCAGGGGGAGATGTTCCAGGAAGATGTCTCAGGACTTCCACTGGTCACTCTTACAGCTACAGTTCCAAGAGAAACTCCATCAGATGAATTGCCTATAGCTGCAGATTTAGAGATTACAACATTAGTTGCAGTTCCAGATTCAGAAACTCATACAGCTGTTGCTTCAGAAGTTCAAGTTATAACTGAGGCTGAATTTGCCTTCAGAGTTTGTCTTGAAGAGTCTTCTACTCCTATTATTGCCATGTATCTAGAAGGAGTCATTACCTCCTACCTAGATGATCTTTGGGAGTTAGGAAATTCTGCAGGTAATTCAATTACTCAATTCACTGACCTGTTAACTGACATGTTAACTTGTGAATACCTTGAAGGGATGTTTATATACCATTTAGAAAATTTTTGTGTCCCTTTGGCTACAGATCAAGATCAAGATGTTAAAGAACCTGCTGCAGAATACAAAGAACCTGAGTCTGTTCTACCAGATCAGAAGTCTGTGCATGCCCCAGAAGAACTGGTCCCCAAGACAGTTACTGATGAGCAAGAAGAAAGATCAACTGTGTGGGATGATACTCCTGGATTAGATCTGGATTTCCTATTGGCTCAGGATGCTATAGAAGAAGAAATGGAAAAGGCTGCTTTAAAAGCCAAGGAAAAAGCTGATCAAGATTTCATTGATCCCTATGATCAACCTCAGTTATCACACTCTGATGATGAGGAATATTCTGAGGATTCTGAAGGGACAAAGAAAAGAAAAATTGCTCAAAGAAAAAGGAAAGCTCAAGCTCCTCCTCCTCCTAATCCAAACAATGACATCCCCTATTACATATTGAAAGGGATTGACCCCAAGTCTAAGGACTATCAACATTGGATGGGATTGTCCAGAAATCAGCAAAAGAAGAGGAAGAAAAGCAAGAGATATGATTCTCCAGTTTCCAAGTGGACTCCAAGAGGTCCTCCTCCTCCTCATCCTAGTGTAGGAGCTTCAGGGAATGTGTCTTCTAATCCTTCAGCTCCTCCAGCCAAATTTACACCTTCTCAGACCTATCAAAGAAGAGGAAACCCAGGCTACCAGGGCAGACCTCATTCAGGCCATCAAAGACAAATAGCTGAATCTAAAGAGCAGGTGAAGGAGATGTCTTATCAAAAACCAACTTTTTCTCCTCCTCCTTCACCCAAAAGAAAAGTTTCACCTTCTAAGGAAAGTAAAGTTCTTCCCTACAAAAAGCAAGCTCAGAATAAGCAAGTAGAATCAAAAGGAAAAAGAGTAATTTATTCTGACAAGTCAAGCAAGAGATTTGCAGAGTTTGCTCCACCATCTTCTCGTATTATTCAAGAAGACATAGAATATGCTGCAAATTTGTTAGACCTTTCTACCAAGTTCAGGACTGTAAATCCTCTTGATCCAGCTAATGAAAATGATTATGAAAGCCAAGAGCTTAATCCTGAGTTCAGGATGGCCAGATTTCTTGAGTTAGTTGGATCAGCCCAAATAAGAAAATCTAGAGCTGAAGGCAAAGACATAACAGGCTTAGCAACTATGTCAAAATTCAGAGAAAAGGAACTAGACAGATATCAAGTCAGACTAGAAGTTTTTGATGTCTCTAAATATATGGAAAAGCATCCAGAGGTTGTTTTGCCCAGAGCAAGTGAATCTAAGATTATTGGAGAACAAGACTTGAAGACTTCAAAGAAGGGTGCTCTTGATCCCAAAAGGAAGATTTCTTTTCGTCCAGTTTCTTCTAATCCAGACTCTGATAATGTGTAGATTTATTTGTATTGCCAATCTGTTTTGCTTGATTGTTTGATTTTATGTTTGATATGAAATGCTGCTTATTGATATGATATGATACACTTTGATCCTAACAGATTATTGTTGTTTTGATATCTATTTATAGCATTCTTTTTGTTTTGAGAAACTTAACCCAAATAGGGGGAGATTATTGGTACCCTAGTTTGGATTTGAGTTAAGTCCTCTTAATTAGTTTCTTGACCCAAGATTTATCTATAGTAAAGGTTAGGTGTTCGGTTAGATTCCCTCAGTTATAGAGTTGTTGCTTATCCAGATGAAAATCTGGTAAAGTGTTTTTAGTTCGACTATAGTCGAATACCGCTCGACTATCGTCTATCAGTTGATCGACTATCGTCTATCAGCAGATCGACTATCTCTGAGTTAGTTCCTCTTTGTTAGTTCGACGATCTGTGGTCTCAGCATCGTCGATCGTCGAGCCCTACTCGACTTCTTTTGTCCAGACAGATTTCTTGTAGGTCGACTATCTGTTCTTGTAGGTCGACTATCTGTTCATGTAGCTCGACTTTTTTTGTCTCGACAGATTTCTTGTAGGTCGACTATCTGTTCTGATAGTTCGACCATCTGCTCTGAGAGGTCGATGATCTCCATGAGTCGTTCGACGATCTTTTGTCTGCACTTACAGATATTATATTCTTTCTCTTCTGTGATTTATTTCTTATTTATATGGCTTATTTTATTAAAGATTATTTCTTTGATTTTATGCTTATATATCAAGGCAATCTTTGCCTCATTCTTTAATCATAAGTCATGTTCTATCTGACAAAGTCTTTTGTCTTATTAGTTAAAAAATCTTTATGCTTTATCTGTCATGCTGTCCTTTATAGCCGTTAGACACAAAAGTCTTTCTCTGGCCGTAAAGAGTTTGTTTTTGATGTGACTTTTTCTAATACCTTTTGGACTTGCATAATGGATAAGCAGCTTCTTAGAAAGCTTTATTTCTTTATAGAATGTACTTTCTGCAGGCTAGTTGTATTGTGTTATTTGTAGCCCAGATTGCATATCTCAAAAGAAGACAAGTTTTCAAATCAAGGGAAAGATTAAGGCCGTTACAAAGGCTGATATAAAAAGAGCTATTGAAAGAAGTTTAAAAGGCTCTCACACATATACAGTAACATAGTGATACATATATACAATAAGAACAAGAAGATACAGCTCTCAGATACTTTTACATTCAGCTGAGAAGAATAATTCTCTTCTTCAATCCTGAGTTCATCCTGCTTCCAGGAACATTCATACTCAGTGCTTCAGAAGAAGAAGAAGAAGAAAGAAAAGCTGTTTAAGAAGAACAACCATTCCACATCAAGAGTCTTCTTCAAGCTGCTCCTTCAAGAACTTCATGACAACAGTTTCTGTCAAGAGTTCTGAAGAGATCATGCACCCTGAAGCAAAACTTCTTCCTGGATATTCTCTAAGCCAGGGGGAGCTTTGATTCCTTCAGAGCTTTCTATAGCTCAGTACAATCCACTAGCTTCTCTTATTCTGTTTAACAATAAAGAAGACATTCTAACTCTCTCAACCTCCTGTACAAAGGGTTATTACTCCCTTCAAAAGTGAACCTTGGTGGCAGGGCACCTTAGCAAAAACCTGTGTTGGATTTTGAGCTCCTGATCAAAAGCTCAAAGGGTCTACTTGATCTACCTAAAACAGATCAGTTGGTGGCAGGGCACCTGAACAAAAACCTGTAGTGGATTCCTACCAGGGTGGTAGAAGAGTGGATGTACCTATTAAGAGGGAACCACTATAAATCTTCTTGTGTTGTCTGTGTTGCTTATTTTAATTGCTGCACTGTGGCTTTGAGTATAATTAACTAGGACTGCTAGTTGCTGTGTTAGGACTAAAGCTTAAACTGTAATTACAGTTAGCTTTCTCTTGTGCACCTCACTTTGTGTTAGGCTCTAGAGTTTCATATATCTATAAACTCATTCTGCAAATTAACTCTAAGGGAGTTTAGTAGATTGTCATATTTTTGAATACTCTATTCACCCCCCCCCCTCTAGAGTTGTATCTATCCTCACTTTCAATGCGAGAGAGAGGGAGGTCGTCTTTCCGGAAGCTTTTTGACGGCTGCCACGGGAGCTCTAGCATATGGAATCTTCGTCAGAGTATAAATCTGGAAAGCTCTCATCGAGATCTATGCGTGTGCGGTGAGTATTTCTGATTTTGTGGATTTTTGGCATTAGAGTGAGTAGCCCTAACTTACGTTTTTGTCTAAATCCTTCCATATTTTTGTCGTCGTGGTTTTCTTTCAGCCGATCCTTAACGTGGAGTGCTTAGGAGGTTGGAAATAGGAAGATTAGAGTCAAGTGATGGACTATTCCCCTTACTTAGTCTTCTTTTAGTCCTTTTTTTTCTTTAAATTTCTAAGACCGAGTGATATTAATTTTACTTTCTTGGTGTTTGTCTTTTCGAGTTCTTGCAGTTTCGATTGTCCTTAGTAAAATTTGTCGAGTAGTCACGTGAAATTCTTCGAGTAGTTACGTAAAGTTCATTGAGTTCGTCGAGAAGTTTGTTGAGTGTGCTGAGTATTACGTCGAATTCGTCGAGTAGTTAAGTCGAATTTGTCGGGTAGTTAAGTCAAATTCGTCGAGTGGTTAAGTCGAATTCGTTGGGTAGTTAAGTCAAATTCGTTAGGTGATTAAGTTGATTTCGTCGAGTAGTTAAGTCGAATTCATCAGGTAGTTAAGTCAAATTTGTTGGGTAGTTAAGTCGAATTTTTCGAATTGTTAAGTTTAATTCGTCAAGTAGTTAAGTCGAATTCATCGAGTGGTTAAGTCAAATTCATAAGGTAGTTAAGTTGAATTCGTCGAGTGGTTAAGTCGAATTCGACGGGTAGTTAAGTCGAATTAGTCAGGTGGTTAATTTGAATTCGTCGAGTGGTTAAGTCGATTTCTATGGGTAGTTGAGTCGAATTCATCAGGTGGTTAAGTTGAATTCATCGAGTAGTTAAGTCGAATTCGTCGGGTAATTAATTTAAATTCATCGGGTAGTTAAGTCGTATTTGACGAATGGTTAAGTTGAATTCGTCGGGTAGTTATGTTGAATTCGTTGAGTTGTTAAGTTGAATTCGTCGGGTAGTAAAGTTGAATTCGTCAAGTGGTTAAGTCGAATTTGTCGGGTAGTTAAGTCGAATTCGTCGAGTAGTTAAGTCGAATTCTTCAAGTGGTTATGTCAAGTTCGTCGAGTGTTCTTGTAAATTTTGTCGAGTTGTTATGACATTCGTCGAGGGATCACGTCAAATTTAACGTATGGTCTTGATGAATTCGTCTTGAAGGGTTGTTTTTACTTAGAATTTCTGGGTTTTTTCCTTGTGTCGTCATGGTGATCCAATGCCAAGTCTTATGCAGTAACAGATTTTATTATGATATTTCTGGACTACTAGGTTGGGTTAGATGGATGACCACCACTACAGAGCCTGTTTGTGAATTATTACACCCGATGACTTTGTTCTGGACTGTTGGCCCATAGACACTCGTTATTTAACATCTAAAAGGTTATCTAATAGAGAACGAGTGTATAAAAGCTTCGGTACAGACTTTGTGACTTACCAAGTTGAAGTTTATCCATCTACCTATAAGAAATTGATGTGATTTAGGGATTCTTTATTATGGAAAGAGGTCTTAGATGATAAGATAAATTATCTCCTACAAAACTACACTTGGACTTTGGTTGACTTGCCCAAAGGGGCTAGAACCATTGGAAGTAAGTGGGTCCTGAAAAAGAAGCTAAATTATGGAAAGAGGTAATAGATGATAAGATAAATTATCTTGATGAGAGTATCACCAAATACAAAGCATGTCTAGTCGCAAAAGACATCACTCAAGTGAGTGGTATAAACTAGTTTGATATATACTCACATGTTTATCACATTGCGATAATTAGGATTCTTTTTGCATTAGTATCAATTGAACATTTTATAGTTCATCAGATGGATGTCAAGACTGCATTTCTTAATGGAGATCTGACTGATGCGATCTATATACGCCAACCAAAAGGGTTTGTTATAGAAGGTCTAGAAAACAAGTTCTATAAGTTGATTAAGTCACTCTATGGATTGAAGCAAGCACAGTTATGGCATGAAAAATTTGATACTTGTGAAAAATAAACACACAGAAACACAGAGATTTATAGTGGTTCCCCATGTTGGGTACGTTCACTATCTCGCCTCGCCTATCTACCACGAAGGGCTAGATTCGTCTATTTCACCTTCATCTCAGATTGCAAAAAATCTTACACCGCAGAGCCTCAACTCCTATAACTCGGAGACAACGCTCCTATAACTCATAGAATGAACTCTCCTACAACTCGGAGAACAACCTCTCCTACAACTCGATCCTAAAATAAGGATCTACAACTCGGAGGGAAAAACCTCCTACAATAGTAAAAACATTTTCACAAGGAAACATTAAAAATAATCTTCAGTAGATCTAAAATCTTTGATCCCTCGTTCCTCTAAAAAGTTGATCTTGAACTTCTTGAAGAACAAGGGAATCTGAAATCTTGAAGGCTTGATCTGAACAAGGAATCCACTAGATCTGAATGAATCTTCAACCTTTTGAGAATGGAGATCTAGTCGACACTTGTAGAAGATAATCGGATCGTGCGTCATTGACGTCGGCCAAGATAGAATCACGAAAATGCGAGAACGATGGACGACTGGTCGCTTTTTGGAAAGTCTCGATTTGAAAGTATATGCACTATTAGAGTTGAATGAAATCCACCATAAATATATAGAGATCCTTCTTCTTCAACGGGTAGAAATCCCTTCCAAATAAAGAAATTGTAGAACACTGTGCATGGCGGTCGGGATCGAGCCGTGATAGATTTTGAAAATAGAATTCAAATACCTAAGTATAATTCATCGAGTATTGTCGAGTAGATAAGGGTATACTTGTCAAACTACTTCGATATCCGACGAAAAATACTTGGATAAATCTAGCCAGATCGAGCAGACAACTAAACGCCTTCTGGAAGAGATACTCGACAAATTTGATGAGTATCGGGTAGTTTACTCGACAATTCAATGAGTATCGACTAGTTGACTCGACGCATTCAACATCGAGTCCAAGTGATATTCGACGAATTTGATGAGTATCGGCTAGCTTACTCGACGCATTCGACAAATATGACTTAAAGAAATCCAGAGAAGTAAATTCGAGAAGACTCAACGAATTTGTAGTGTATCGACATGTATATTAGACGAGTATTGATAGATATACTCGACAAATTCGACATGTATACACGATGATACTCGACGATTTTTACTTAACGGATTTCCAAGAATTCGTAGATTATTCCCTAAGAAAATACGACGAATTTGATGAGTGCCAGTAAGCATACACGACAAATTCGACGAGTATTCATGAGTATACTCGATGAATTCGACAAGTATCTGTTACTATACTCGACGAATTTTACTTAGAGAAAATCTGCTCTTTTGAAAACCTCAACTTGATCTTCTTGGATTCTTCTAATATACTTGAAGTAGAAGTACACCCCAATAGAGAGATTACCTATGAGTCAACACCTTGGCATATACAATGAAGGATTACATTGTATAGTCCTGTGTTTCAAGACCCAGTGTAACATAACATTGGGTTGTACTTAGAAATATCGTCCTACAAGCACATAACTAGAAAACAACATCAAATACAAACTCAATTCGTCTTAGTTCAAGGGACACTTCTTCAAATCAGAGTTATTGTGGATACAATACCCGACATAGATAAGAGATCTGATAATGGACATTCTAATGATGAGTCTGAAAATGCACTCTATTTTGATCTATTATGACAATCAAGCCACAAAGACCATTACAACAAATATGTTGTTTAATAGAAAGTGAGGGCAACTAAGGATGAAATAAGCCTAGTTGACCTACTCACAAGTAAGTGGACAATATCCCTATTGGATGCGAGATCAAAAGATAATGTAGCATACGTCCTTGACAAATGCTTATATAAGGTTCTGATAACTAAAACATTGGGGGAAAGGGATTAAATCTATTTATTGAGACTTAATACCTATCTTATGTTTTAAATTTTAGAACTGAAGTATGTTTACATTCAAACATCTAGAGTGAGTACACTAAAGTATTTAAGATGTTATCTGATGAAAGTCATAGATGAATAGTTGTCAGTCATTCCAAACTTGATGACTCGTGCAATTATTTTTATTCAAAGGTTGATTTGGGTATCATTCCAAAAAAGAATACCGGAGTTACTGATATATGTTCTGATATTGTTGGATCCCTAGTTGGATTTGGGCTAGGTTCACTAAGTTAGGATATGACCCAACATGTATAGACCAGGGGTCATGGTGTTGTCCTAGATTCTAGGTCAAGTCCTTTGAGTCAACAATACAAAGGACCAGCCTCCAACACTGCCAGAGACTCAAGACTTAGAGAATTCAAGACTTAGAAAAAGGAGTTCTACGTTTGTCGATCTCCGATCGACGAAAGTCGAGCTCAGCTAGACGAACTCAGGGACAATTCTCTGAGCTCAGCTCGATGAACTTAGTTCTCAGCTCGACGAACTCTGGACAAAGTAATAACTCCTCTAAGTCAAATCTCAGTCAACGAACTAAGAACATCAGCAAGAAGAACTCTGTTTTCTAGTCAACTAATTCTAGATAAGGTGATTCAACACTCAACATCAGAAAATACTCTAAGTCCAGACTGCAGACTCAACTCGACGATCTTGGACCCCAACTGGACTAACTCTGTTCTCAGGGCTCAGCTCGACGATCTTAGATTCAACTCGATGAACTTGATGCACAGAAGAAGAAAGTTATCAAGCAACATTCAGAGGTCAATGATCTTTGATCTCAGCTCGACGAACAGCCATTCTCAGCTCGACGAACTGTGGACTCAGGTCGACGAATCCAGTCTTGGAAATTTCCCTATTTTGTCCTTATTACGTGTCAATAATTCCTGAGTAATTAGTGCTTTAATATTCTCTGAATATTACCATTAGACAAGAGCATTAATTATGGTCTTCATCAGAATTGTTGCATGTCGTGTTTATAAGGGATAGTTGGGGAAACAAATCAATGCCAAAAATATTCCAAGGCCGTCGGCATTAATTGCTGAAGGATTTAAAAATTCAAATGGACTTCCTCACGAGAAATATATAAAACATATAGATTTTCCCTTCCAAAATGGAATGAGATACAGACAACAACATTCTGTGAGACATACAGAATTCTTGAGATTGAAGATCGATCAGTCAAGAATCAGCAGCAGCTAGACAAGAAGAAGAACAATTCTGAAGAAGAATAACAACCATCCAAATCAAGTGTCTTCTTCTCAGGAACTCTCTGAAGGACAACAATACTGTATCTGTCAAAATAGTTCCTGAAGTTCTTCTTGTCAAAATTGAAAGCTTGAAGGCCTATCACCCAGCAGCAAAGCTTCCATCATCCTAAACAAGCAACATCTCAGGGGGAGCTTTTGCTACCATCAAATCCACAAGTCTTCTCAGTTGTTTGAATTGATAAAGAGAAGACACAATCATTCTCTCACCCCCCCCCCACTATAAAAAGGGTTGTCATCTCCCTTCAAAAGTGATTCCTAGTTGCAAGTCTCTTGATCAAAAGACTTGAGGTTTGTTTGTTGAGCACCTGATTAAAAGCTCATTGATGTCAGGCACCTGATCAAAACTCTGAGTGGATTCCTACCAGGGTGGTAGAAGAGTGGACGTACCCAGGTTGGGGAACCACCACTACTAGAAAACAGACTTTTAGCCATGGCAGATTTTCGTGGCTAAAAGTTAAAAACCGTGGCTAATAACTATTAGCCACAGCCTACCCACGGAAAATGGGCATGGGCAATGCGAGCATGGCTAATAGTATTAGCCACGCTGAATCCGTGGCTATTAAGTTATTAGCCACGGTTAAATTGCTGTGGCTAAAAGTTCCTCATTTGCCACGGTTCAATTGTCGTGGCTAAAGGGTCTGTAATAAACCTAACATAAAAAATATTTGGCCGCCTCCGCCGCCCGTCCGACCGCCGCCACCGCCGCCCGTCCGACCGCCGGCCGCCGCCGCCCATTTGACCGCCGGCCGCCCGTCCGACCGCTGCCGCCGCCGCTCGCCGCTGTCACACCGATTTTATTTCAAACAATAATTTTTAATGAGCTATATAAACCCCAAATCGAGCTTTTTGTTGGCGGTGTGGGACTAAAAAAAATCAAACCTTTTGCCACGGATTAGGCTTCCGTGTCTAATACTAGATTATTAGCCACAAAACAGGCAAACCATGGCAAAAAGTCGGCTTATTTGACACTGATTAGTCATCCGTGGCTAATACTAGCTGATTAGCCACGGAATAGGAACTGTGGCTAATACTCCAATATTAGCCACGGTTTTCCCCCGTGGCAAAAAAAATCGTGGCTAAAAGCCATTTTTCTAGTAGTGCACTATAAATTCTTGTGTTGTCTGGTTGCCCCTTTTTCTTTTTGTTCTTGTTGTGGCTGTAATATTTAGGTCTTTCTGTGTTTACACTTATTTCTCTTTAGTTTCTATGATATAGTATCCAAGGTTAGGAGTACTTCTTATAGTTCAGAAAAAGAAGTTAAATTATACCTACATACTCTATTCACCCCCCCCCCCCCACCCCCTCTAGAGTATATCAGATATAACCCTAACTTTCAATTTGTATCAGAGGCGGTTCTTTTGGTTGTACAAGCTAACCCTTGAACCAAAGATCCTAAGTTAGATCTGTTCTTTTTTATCATTACTAGATTTATACATACAGCATGGCACAGAACAAAGAATATGCAAGCACCAGACCTCCAGTGTATAACTTGTCCAAGTTCACAATCTGGAAGGAAAGAATTAGGCTTTACATGAACTCTATTGATGAAGATATATTTAATTCTATCTTAACAGGACCGCCAGCTCTAGTGGCTTCAACATCAACTACATCAACTGACCTGAGTGCAGTTCCACCCCCTGGATGGACAGATGCATAGAAGAAGGCTAAATAGCTGATGCCAAAGCTATGAATATACTGGCTCAATCTATATCTGATGAAATATTTCAAAACGTTGTTGAGTGTCAATCAGCTAAGGAGATTTGGGATTCCCTGAACCAAATAGTGGCTGGATCAGTAGATGAGAGGAAAGACACAAGGTAAAATCTCATCACTCAGTATGAGAACTTCAAGAAGGATGAAGCAGAGATAGTAGAAGTAATGTACAACAGACTTAGCTCCATCATCAATGAGCTAAGGACTCTAGACAAAGAATTCACTTTAACTGAAGTACATGACAAGATCCTAATGTGCTTTCCCAATACATGGGACTCAAGAATCTGGCCCATCAGAGAAGCCAGAAGCATGATAGAGATTTCAACAGAATCTCTTCTAGGAAAATTAAAGTCCTATGAGCAGCTGATCAAAGCAAGGGAAGTAGCAGCTGAAGTGAAGACTCCTACACCAATTAGGAAGGAGCACAGCATAGCTTTCAAAGCTACAGAAGACTCTGAAGTCATTCCAGTAAATGAAGAGTTGATGAGTATCTTTGTCAAGAGATTCTTCAAGCTAGCTAGAAAGGACTTCAGAAAGAAACCTTCTAAATATGAAGATAAGCCAAGGTATGACAAAACACCCTCTAAAGAAGTAGTGTGTTTTGGCTACAGGAAACTTGGGCACTTCATTTCTGAGTGTCCAGAAGCTCAGAAGAAGGACAGAAGAAAGGAGAAGGACTTAAGGAAGATTCACTACAACAAGACTTCCTCAAGCAAGCAAAAGATGAAAGATAAGGGCTTTGTTGCTGAGACATAGAGTGATACTGAAGAATAATCTACATCCTCCAGCTCTAGTGAGGATGAAGAAGAGCAGAAAGCAAAGGAAGTCTACCTCATAGCTATTGAGGCAGGCAGTAGCAGATCTGACACAGATGAATCAGATAATGAAGAATCTCTATCAGTTGAAGATCAGGTAATAGCTTCTTATGATTTTGAGTTAGAAGAATTTAAATTTGAATTTAAAAATTTATGCTTAGACTTGATAAGCTCTAAGAAGGAAATCAAACTTGTGAGAGAAAAGTTAAACACCCTAGACAACATCACTGCAAAAAATGCAAATTTAACCAATGAACTAATGTCTGCTAATAAACAGATATCTTTTCTGAAAACTGAACTAAGTAAGGCAAAACTGTTAGAAGAATCACTGAATGGAAGAAGTCTACAATTATTAGATATCACTAGTACTGTAAATGATAGGACCAATAATAGCAAACTAAGACTAGGTGCCTCCTCTAGTGATCCACCCTTGATTAAGAAAAATAATCTTTCCAGGCTAGTAAACTTCATATCTAACAAGGGAAAGAAGAATACTGAACAGGTAAATAAAGTTAATAAGATTCTTGAACAAATTGAAACTAAGAATAAACTCAATATCCAGAAGAATAACAAAAATAACAATGTTCAGCAGTTATCGTCGAACTCAGATCAACGATATATGAATAGATCGTCGAACTCAGAACGACGATCTTTGAACGCAAACATTAGTAACAATCATTCTTCGATCTATGATCGACGATACTAGTATGGTTCGTCGACCAGAGATCGACGATTTTGGTGCTTAAAGAATGTATATTTTCATTCTTCGAGCAGAGATCGACCATCTCATCCAACATCGTCGAGCTCAGGTCGACGATCCAACCAGAGATCGTCGAACCCAGATCTTAATAACAGAAACTTAAATTCTAATAACAACTTTAACCCCTTCACTCAATGGATAATTCCACCTAGAAGATACCATCCTAAAGGATATAAAGATCAACCTGAATGCTCTCACATCTCTAGTTATAGTTATGTAAATCAACAAGGACCCAAGATTACCTGGGTCAAGAACAACTAACTATAATGTTTGCAGATGAAGATCTGTCCAGCATACAATCAACATTGATATATGGATAGTGGTTGCTCCAAGCATATGACAGGCAGCAAGGACAATCTGATTGATTACAAGTCAAATCTTGGACCAAAGGTCATCTTTGGTGACTCCAATTGTGGCCAAACAAGAGGCTCTAGCAAGGTCAGAATTAGAGCAGTAACTTTCAAAAGAGTTGCATATGTAAGTGGACTGGCATAACATCATCTCTATAAGCCAACTATATGATGAAGGTTATCAGGTATC
The DNA here is from genome assembly GCA_039513925.1 of Platanthera zijinensis. Taxonomy (NCBI): domain Eukaryota; kingdom Viridiplantae; phylum Streptophyta; class Magnoliopsida; order Asparagales; family Orchidaceae; genus Platanthera; species Platanthera zijinensis. Next base: position 61,444,229 of record CM077086.1, read on the forward strand.
ATTCAACTCTAGTTCTTGTATTATTACTTCAAAAGAAAGCCAACCTGTTTTAATTGGAAGTAGACAAGGAAACATATACCTAGTAAATTTCCATTCTGTTACTTCAGACATATGCCTGCTCAATATAGTTAGTAGTCAAAATGACTTATGGCATAAAATATTAGGACATGTAAATCTTAAAAACATTGCTAGGCTATCTAAGGACAACCTTGTTAGAGGTTTACCTTCTGGCCCCTACAAGAAGGAAGGCCTCTGCAGGGCTTATCAACTAGGCAAGCAAACTAAATCTAGCTTCAAATCCATTAATAAGAGTAATTCACCTAGGATATTTTACTTACTACATATGGACCTTTTTGGCCATGTGGTTGTACAAAGCCTAGGAGGGAAATCTTATACCTCAGTGGTTATAGATGACCTTTCCAGGTTCACTTGGGTATTCTTTCTGAGATCTAAGTCAGATACCTTCAAGGTTCTTACAGATTTTCTCAGGACCATACAGATTGAGTACTATACTCATATTGCATTGATTAGAAGTGATTATGGTACAGATTTTGAGTCTCTTCTTATGCATGAGTTCTGTGAGAAGGAAGGTATCAGGCACTATTTCTCAGCTCCTAGAAATCCTCAACAAAATGGGGTAGCTGAAAGGAAAAATAGAACACTCATTGAAGCTGCAGGCACATTACTTGCAGATGCTTACATGCCCCTATCCTATTGGGCAGAGGCAGTGAGCACAACAAACTATGTCCTGAACAGAAGTTTGATACATAAACTAAAGCATAAGACTCCCTATGAATTACTCAAAGGGAAGAAACCAATAATCAACTATTTTAAAGTTTTTGGTTGTGTATGTTATATTCATAATAATGACAAAAAGCACATTAGAAAGTTTGAAGCAAAGGCTACAGTGGGAATTTTTCTAGGATATTCTCAAGTCAGCAAAGCTTATAGGGTATTTAATAAATCCACATTGAAAATAGAGGAATCTATACATGTTACATTTGATGAGGCTAACATGTTTTATAAGGAGAAAGAGATTTCTACCAAAGACTCCTTGCAGGTACACAACTTGTGTGAGGAATTGGATGACTTACACTTTATCCCCAAAGTTGTATCTCATCCTTCTCAACAAGTCAATGAAGAAAGTAATGAAGAAACTGTGGAAATAGCTGAACTTCCTACAACAATAGAGGCTATTCCACAAGAGGAATTCCTTCAAAATGTTGTGGCTGAACCAACTCCACCTACTGATCTTGTCACACTAAGGGATCACCCTAGATCCCAAGTGATTGGAGACATAATAGCAGGTGTACAGATAAGGCATTGACTCAACCAAGACTTGATGCATGCATGTTTCCTCTCTCAAATTGAGCCTCAATCTATAACTGATGCAGAGCAAGATCCCCACTGGATCAATGCAATGCAAGAAGAGCTTAATCAGTTTGAGAGATGCAGAGTTTGGGTTTTGGTTCCAAGACCAAAAGACTACCTAGTCATTGGAACCAAATGGGTATTCAGAAATAAGCTTGATTCCCAAGGTGTGATTGTGAGGAACAAGGCTAGGCTTGTTGCTCAAGGATATAGGCAGGAGGAAGGAATTGACTATGATCAAACATTTGCTCCAGTTGCCAGGCTAGAAGCTATAAGGATATTTCTGGCTTATGTTGCATTCAAAAAGTTCAAAGTTTATCAAATGGATGTGAAGAGTGCTTTCTTAAATGGGGAACTTAAAGAAGAAGTTTATATTGAACAACCTCCAGGTTTTGTTTCTCCAACTCATTCCTCTAATGTATTTAAACTACATAAAGCTCTCTATGGTTTAAAGCAAGCTCCAAGAGCTTGGTATGAGACCTTAGCCAGCTTTCTCTTAGAGCATGGTTTTTCAAGAGGCATAGTAGATAGGACTTTATTCACTAAAATGCATCATGATAAAATTTTGTTAGTATAAATTTATGTAGATGAAATAATATTTGGGTCTACTGATCCCAAATTGTGCAAAATATTCTCTGATCTAATGCATTCTAAATTTGAGATTAGTAGCATGGGTGAGCTCTCCTACTTCCTTGGTCTCCAAGTGAAGCAGCTTCCTGATGGCATCTTCATTTCCCAGGCTAAATATACTAAATAGCTTATCAAGAAGTTTGGGATGACTGATGCCTCAGCAAAGAAAACACCCATGGCTACAAATGCTGTAATAGACTCTGATGCACAAGGGAAACCTGTGGATCAAAAACTATATAGGGGCATTGTTGGGTCCCTACTATACCTTACAGCAAGTAGACCTGATATCATGTTTGCCACATGCCTTTGTGCTAGGTTCCAGGTGAACCCTAAAGAATCTCATCTAGTTTTTCTAAAAAGAATTTTGAGATATATAAAGGGTTATCCTAGTCTAGGTCTCTAGTATCCCACTGAGTCAGAGTTTGAGTTAACTGGATACTCAGATGCTGACTTTGCTGGATACAAAGTGGACAGAAAGAGTACCTCAGGAACTTGCCAGTTCCTTGGTATGAAATTAGTGTCCTGGTTCTGCAAGAAATAATCATCTGTGTCCACATCAACTGCTGAAGCAGAATACATTGCAGATGGCAATTGTTGTTCCTAGATACTGTAAATTCAGAACCAACTCCTAGATTATGGGTTCAACTTAACTAATTCAACTCTACTATGTGATAACACAAGTGCTATAGCCATAGCACAAAATTAAGTCCATCACAGTAGGACTAAATATATAGACATTAGGCATCATTTCATTAGAGAGTGTGTAGACAAAAAAAATCAAACTTGTCTATATCTACAATGATTTACAAAGAGCTGATATTTTCACCAAACCCCTGGATAAAAGAAATCACTTGTTCTTTGTAAATCAGCTTGGAATGATCAATGGAAAAGACCTAGTTTAGTTTCTGTCTGCACTCGAAGAACTCTTCAAATTTCGTCGATCGGAGGTCGATGAACAACGAAAGGTTCTTTAGATTTTCGTCGACCTGAGATCAACGAACTCTCTGTGGTAAGTGATCATCGTCGACCTGCGATCGACGAACTTACTTCAGAAAACTTTCGTCGACCAGAGATCGACGAAATGTCTTCAACCCTTCAGACTGAGATCGACGAACTGTTTAACTCTAAATTATTTCATCGACCTCAGAACGAAGATATTTTTATTTCTCGTGGACCAGAGTATGTCGTTTCATATTTTGGAAAACCTTATATTTAGGTTTTCTTTGACCTCCGTCCCGCACTTTCAATTCCCTTTGCACTTGATCTTTTTTTTCTCTCTTGCAGGTGCACTCATGGCGATTCCAGCAGGCGCTCTTGCGACAATGAGGTTTGATATCGGATTCGACGTGGATTTCGACTCCTTACAGCACTCCGGTCCAATGTTCCTCCATATTCTGCATTTGCTGGAAGACCAGCAATTAAAAAATCTGTTGACCATCAGAATCAAATTACCCAGCACGGAAATTAGAGAATGGGTCTATACTGTGTCTACAACCGAGGACAACACAATGACCGTATCAATAGCGGGTACTGCCATCTCTCTCACTCCCGTAGTATTAATTGAAATTTTTGGATTAGATAATGGTGAAGAAGAATTAGAAATTGATAATGAGGAATATGATATGATGTTGAGTCTGATGGGTTACTCTGGTGATAACCCAAATAAACTACTGAAGAAACACCTCTCTGTCGAGTTCAAGTTTCTCGCAGATATTATTGGGAAAGTCTTGCTGGGCAAGCACACTGCACACGATTATATAACTAGGCATCAATTTCTGGTTATGTGTGTAGTGGTAAACAAAAGGCAGGTGAACTGGGCTTAGATCATCTTTGATCTTATCAAGAAAAGGAATAGTAAAAAGGAAGTAAACTTTGGACGGATCCTAGGGATCTTCTTGATAGAAAAGGCTGCTGAAACACTGGTCTCCCAGACCACATTCATCAATGCCAGCAAAAGGCTCACATGTGCCTTGTTTGGTAGGTGGGAGAGGACAATCACAAAGCCCTCTTAGGCTTCATCCTCTGCCACCCAAGCTTCTGAAAGTATAAGGGCTGCTCAAGCCACTTCCCACCCTTCTGAAGAGATCCCATCCAACATTATTCCCTCCAACATTACTCCAGCCACTCCTCAATCTCCAGCTCTCCAACCTTCATCTCTTCCAGCAACTCAACACACCCAACTTCAACTCATGTTATAGTCTCTATTCCCCTACCTTCATCATCCCCAATTCCTAAATCTCCAACACATATTTCCTCCTCTACACCTTCCCCCCAACAAGATACACCAATGCCAACACCACCTCAATCCCCTCTTCCATCTCATCTTGCTGATATACACCTCTCCGCATTCCCATCCTTCAACCTATTATCATATCCAATGCACACTCCCTCTACTCAACATGACTCCCCCCTAGACACTCCCATTTCACCTCCACCTATCACCCCCTCAGCAACTGAAATCTCCACTCAACCAACTACTGCCCCACCATCCACTTCTCCAAACCTGGATCCATCTCTTGTCACCCCATTCATTACTCTCCTCACACCCCTACTCAAATATCTTATAGCAGAGGCCATTTCTCCTCTAGCTGCCTCCATATCCTTTCTTGTTGCCCAGATCTCTGCTCTCACCACTGCTCCCTCTTCATTTGGGGGCCTGGCTTCAATTGTTACTGAACCTAGGCAGGGGGAGATACTTGATGATGAAGAAGCACCAGAGTTGAAGTAGAAGCAGCAGTAGCAACAACAGAAGTGTCAGAAGCAGGAACAGATATTACAATGTCAAATACTCAAGAGATCACTCTGCCAGAGATTCTGCAAGGAAGGGTTTACTTCATTAAATCCAAAGCGAATCTAGCAGCTTTACTAAGAGTATTTGGGTCATACATTTATTTCTGCCTTCCCCCCCCCCCCCATTCCATCATCTAAAGCAATGGTGTGTTATACCTCTCCTGCTAGCTTAGAGGTGTTAGACACTATAAAGAAAAGTTTGACAGCTCCTCCAGAGAATAAATCTGATGATCAGAGATCTAGCCCTCCTGGGCCATCTTATATCATGGATGATAGCCCTCTCCCCAATCTGGATGACATAATAGCTTAAGACATTGCCATGGAAACGGAAGTAGCTCATGTTGAAGTTGTCCCCACTCCAGACAATAAAGAAATCTCCAAGGATACAATAAGCCAAATTGATGCTATGTTTGACAATCCTCAGTCTGATGATGATGATGATGATGACTCAAAGAGGAAGAAAATCTCTAAGAAAAGGAATGCTCATCCTCCTTCTGCTCCTAAGCCTGGAAATACAAATGACACTCCCTACTATATTTTACAAAACATAACCCCATACAAAGGGATGCCAGCCTGGATATGGCTGGCTTTCAAAGAATGAACAAAAGGCCAGAAAGAAAAGAAAAAGATACTCTCCTCCCCCAGTTCATAGATATAGGAAGGATCCTACTCCTCCTCCTCCTCCAGCTGCTGGTGCTTCAGGAACAACTCCTTAAAGTTCAGATGCTCCCTCCAAGTCTACATCTTTCACAAAAACTTATCAAAGGCAAGGAATGCCATCTAGACATCAATCATATGGAAGCAGTCAGCAAAGAAGTACTGGTTATACAGAGCAGATAAAGGAAGTAATCCATCAGAAGCCAAAGTTCTCTCCTCCCCAACAACAAGCTGAACAAAGAAGGCATTCAGTATCACACAAACCTAAAGGAAAATATAGTGAAACTGCACCTCCAAAGTCATTATACATTCAGAGTGAAGAAAGTCATAAAACAACAAACTTCCAAGCACAGTCAACTCAATTCAGGCCTGCTACTCTACTACCCTCCCAAGATGATTAATCATCAGTCAGTCAGGATGTTGATCCTAATTTCAGGATAGCTAGGCTTCCAGAATTAATTCGTATGTCACAGATAAAGAAGGCCAGAGAAGAAGGAGAAGATCCAACCAAGTTCATTACCATGTCCTCATATAGAGAGAAAGAACTTGAAAGACTTCAGGTGAGCAAGAATGTATTTAATTCTACAGATTATATGGCTAGACACCCAGAGGCTGTTGCTCCCAGAACATCCACCCTGACAGTGATTGGAGCAGTAGACATGTACATATCAAAGAAAGAAGCTGTTAATCCTGACAGGAAAATAATTTGTACTCAGCCTGGGGATAAGAGCAAAGAAGCTCAGCCAAAGGAGAAGAAACCGAAAAACTAGAACCTGAACTATTATTTGGTATATTTTTGATAAACTGTGTTTTCTTGTTACAAAGCTGACTATGTAAATATATCTGCTGCATTTACTATTAAATTTTCTGCCAGATATATATTGTGTTCTTGCTTTGTACATTTTCTTGTATTGAGTCTATTATTAGTGACCTCACCCAAATAGGGGGAGATTATTGGATCCCTAGTTGAATTTTGGATAGGTTCACTAAGTTAGGATATGACCCAACATGTATAGACCACGGTCATGGTTGTGTCCTAAAGTCTAGGTCAAGTCCTTTGAGTCAACAGTACAAAGGACCAGCCTCCAACACAGCCAGAGACTCAAGACTTAGAGAATTCAAGACTTAGATAAAGGAGTTCTACGTTCGTTGATCTCCAGTCGACGAAAGTCGAGCTCAGCTAGACGAACTAAGGGACAATTCTCTGAGCTCGGCTCGACGAACTTAGTTCTCAGCTCGACGAACTCTGGACAAAGTAATAACTCCTCTAAGTCAAACCTCAGTCGACGAACTAAGAACATCAGCAAGAAGAACTCTATTTTCTGGTCAACTAATTCTGGATAAGGTGATTCAACACTCAACATCAGAAAATATTCTAAGTCCAGAATGCAGACTCAGCTCGACGATCTTGGACCCCAACTGGACTAACTCTATTCTCAGGGCTCAGCTCGACGATCTTAGATTCAGCTCGACGAACTTGATGCACAAAAGAAGAAAGTTATCAAGCAACATTCAGAGGTCGATGATCTTGGATCTCAGCTCGACGAACAGCCATTCTCAGCTCGACGAACTGTGGACTCAGGTCGACGAATCCAGTCTTGGAAATTTCCCTCTTTTGTCCTTATTACGTGGCAATAATTCTTGAGTAATTAGTGCTCTAATATTCTTTGAATATTACCGTTAGACAAAAGCATTAATTATGGTCTTCATCAGAATTATTGCCTGCCGTTTTTATAAGGGACAGTTGGGGAAACAAATCAATGCCAAAAATATTCCAAGGCCATCAGCATTAATTGTAGAGGATTTCAAAATTCAAAGGGACTTCCTCACGGGAAATATATAAAACATATAGATTTTCTCTTCCAAAATGGAATGAGATACGGACAACAACATTCTGTGAGACATACAGAATTCTTGAGATTGAAGATCGATCAGTCAAGAATCAACAGCAGCTAGACAATAAGAAGAACAATTCTGAAGAAGAATAACAACCATCCAAATCAAGTGTCTTCTTCTCAGGAACTCTCTGAAGGACAACAATACTGCATCTGTCAAAATAGTTCCTGAAGTTATTCTTGTCAAAATTGAAATCTTGAAGACCTATCACCCTGCAGCAAAGCTTTCATCATCCTGAACAAGCAACATCTCAGAGGGAGCTTTTGCTACCATCAAATCCACAAGTCTTATCAGTTGTTTGAATTCAAAAAGAGAAGACACAATAATTCTCTCACCCCCCCCCCCCACTGTAAAAAGGGTTGTCATCTCCCTTCAAAAGTGATTCCTGGTTGCAAGTCTCCTGATCAAAAGACTTGAGGTTTGGTTGTTGAGCACCTGATCAAAAGCTCATTGGTGTCAGGCACCTGATCAAAACTCTGAGTGGATTCCTACCAGGGTGGTAGAAGAGTGGACGTACCCAGGTTGGGGAACCACTATAAATTCTTGTGTCGTCTGGTTGCCCCTTTTCTTTTTGTTCTTGTTATGGCTGTGATATTTAGGTCTTTCTGTTTTTACACTTATTTCTCTTTGGTTTCTGTGATATAGTATCCAAGGTTAGGATTACTTCTTATAGTTCAGAAAAAGAAGTTAAATTATACCTACATACTCTATTCACCCCCCCCCCCTCTAGATTATATCAGATATAACCCTAACTTTCAGATATTATGATTATTAGTTATATCATTACAAACTTGATGACATAATGAACACAACTTGTTATATCATTCCAAACTTGATGGCATGACACAATTGTGAAACGACTAATAATAATCTTAATAATCGAAGGAACATTGTTTGATTCTATGAAATCAATTTTCTAATTTTTTGTAAATTAGATTGAGATGTTGATTTGTGATTCTTTCTTCCCCGTTTAGAGTATTACATTCTTTTACGGTTAGAACTAATCACTTTACTTTTGATAGCAAATATTTGAATTCATAGAAATTTGGCTCATGTCATTCTTATTGTAACTATTTGCAGATCAAATAAGGAATGGAGGAGAGACAGTTGATTTTTACCCGGATGATGATGATATGTTATTTGTGTAGCCAAGAGATCAGTCATCAGTTTGAGTTTTCACTCTTAATTTGCTGTTTTGTTTGGAACCATTTATTTGAGTTTAAATTTATCTGCATTCTAAAACTCATGTTTGGGTTTTTGAAAAACTCATGTTTTGTCGTTATTAACTCTTGTTTTAAGTGACCTGTTATGTGATACTATTTATATACAATATAGGATGAGATTGTTGAGGTATATTTAATAAATGATAACGAGTCCTTATTGAGTTTGGTGAGAATCCAGTAGGAATTCAATAATCTGTCGAGGATTTAGGGTTACACCTATAAATATCCTTGTCGGGGGCAACGTGGAGGTTGTTACAAACTTGAAGGCCACATGGGATGCTTCGAGCGCAGTAACAAAGTGATCAATGTCAATTCCTGTGACAGAAAATCATTTTGTCACTGAACAAAAGGATTGGATTTAAACTCAATGTTATTTTCCATGTGTATTGATATTGGATCGAAAATCAATGCTTCAATATTGATATCCGTGAAACGAATGAACCATCATTGTTCCAGGTTTTGAAAACTAGACCGGACCGGTAGGTCCAACCGGTCCAACCATGAACTGGTGGGCTGGGCGGTCTTACCTGCCTCAACTACGGGCTGGGCGGAAAACCAGGAACTGGGCGGTTAAACCCGCAACCCGATAATCGGCCTGAGTTTAAAGCAATCACCCAGTCCAGTTAATATGGCAAAAAATAGAGGTTGCTGGGTTTTGAACACTAGTTGGCGGATTTGAATGCTAAGTACCTAACCAACTGAGCAGTTAAACTTTTATAAAAGACTTATGTTTATTTTTTTCTTATTGTGAATATTCAAATAACAAATGCTATATATATATATATATAACATTTATTATTACAAAACTATACATATACTATCAAAAATATATACATTTATTATCACAAATATATGCATATATTATTACAAAAATATACATATCTTTTTACAAATGTTATTACATATATAATTTTAAATTTCAGATTTTTTTTAAATAATATTTAATTTGATTTTTTTAAAAAAAAATTAGATCTATAAATATAAAAATATTAAAATTAACAAATAAATTAATATATATATATATATATTATTATAAATTAATATATAAAATCAAGGTTTTCAGAACCGGACCGAATATTGAACCGGAAGAAAGAGAGGTTTAAAGTTTAACCGGTTGAACCGGATTTAACTACACATGCAAAAACTATTAGATATATAGTCATTTAGATTCATAAAATATAATTCAAAAATAATATATTGATATTTTAAAAGAAAAATAATTTTAAGCTCATTTGAAAATAAAATATAATTCAAAATATATTAATATATATGACACTATTTAAAAAAAATCTATTGATTAAAAGTTTATTACATTCATTAAGAGCTTAAATAAGAAAAGGAGAATACATTGGTTTTTTACTTTTTTTTCAATAAATAATTTGTTTCTCTAAGAGGATAAGATTATTTAATAGTTTTTTATGATCTTTAGCAAGTACTAATAGATTCTATCAAAAAATATTTTGCACCCACTTGCACCAGCCTATTGATCAACCCTTGCAATAGTGAGTTTGAATTGACTTAATGCTAATAGCAATACCCACCTTCTTATAAAAATAATAAGTATCCATTGCATTAGTCCCACATCGCCATTGGAACTTAATGCATTCCCTGCCTTCCTACTTATTGGGACCGTGTATAAGCGCAAAGAGCAGTACCTCTATTAATTTTAGAGTTTTTTTAATAAAAGAAAAATAATTTAATCCCCTCCCTAAGACTTGTCTGGTTTTGCTAAACCTGGTTTTGCTAAACCAGCTCCGGTTAACGGTTATACGGGTGGATTCTCAACAGATCAGACCGCTAATCGGTGCACCAGGCGGTCTGATTGGAGCTCTATAAATAAATAATGTAATATTTTTATATAATTATAAATAATTTGTATATATTTTCAATCGGTCTTTTATCTCAAAACCATGAGAATCCATTTGTTAGGTTGGAATTGTAGCGCTGGAATTGAAATTTAATTGACAATTTCAATTCAAGCGTCCGACGGCCATATATTTCGGAATTGGAATTCATTTCAATTTACATAAGAATTAGTTATAAAAGAAACATGTCTGTCTCAATTCGGATCTCGTGATGTCTTCATTTGCAATTCTCACCCCTACCAGTGCACCCCTGACTCTCTCAAAAAGATCTCGACGCTCTGTTGTTTGCCTGAGGGCGCATTTTTTGTCCAAGGGTAAATTTTTCGACGGGACGCGCATTTTTTCGTATGGGCACGAATATTTCACCCGTTTGCGCATTTTTCGCCCGAACGCACATTTATCAGTCGAGCACGCACTTTTTCGCCAGAGCGCGCATTTTTCGCTCTGGCGCGCATTTTTTGCTCAAGTGGGAATTTTTTGACCGAGTGGGCATTCTTTTGGCCGGGAGTGCATTTTTCGCCCGGACGCGCATTTTTTCGCCCGTGAGAGCATTTTTCTCCCCGGCGCGCATTTTTGGCCCGAGCGCCCATTTTTTCACCCAAGCTCACATTTTTCGCTCGTGTGCGCATTTTACGCCTGAGGGCAAATTTTTTGCTCCGGCGCGCATTTATCGCCCGGGCGCGAATTTTTCGCCGGACGCGAATTTTTCGCCTGGGTGCTATTTTTTCTGATACAACGTATTTTTTCGCATGGGTGCTAATTTTTAGCTCGGACTCAAATTTTTTGCACGGGCGCGAATTTTTCACCCGGGTGAGTTTTTTTCGCCCGGGCATGTTTTTTTGCCCAAGGGCATTTTTTTCTCCCGGTCGCATATGTTTAGCCCGGGAGAGTTTTTCGCTCTGAAGCTTTTTTCACCAGAAGTGTTTTTTTAGCCATAGCGCATTTTTTCTCTCATATGCGATTTTTTTCGTCCGGACTCGTTTTGTTTTGCCCGAGCGCATATTTTTCGCCCGGGCCTGAATTTTTTCTTCTAGCCGCAAATTTTTCGTCCACCCGTAATTTTTTCGCCTAAAATCAATTTTTCGCATGGTTGCGTTTTTTTTTCCAGCCGCAATTTTTTCACCTGGCCGCACTTTTTTTGCCTTAGTGCAATTTTTTTGCACGAGCACTTTTTCCAACAAGGCATGCTCAAGCGACAAATGCACACGCAGACGAAAAATGCACTCCCGGTGAAATATGTGCGTACAGGCGAAAATTGCGCGTTGTAACACACTCATCCGTCATGTAGAATATAACAGAATGTCCGGCCGGATCCCCACGTCATATTCCATATAACTCAAAGTTGCATTCTAGCGGAAGCATTAACATAACAAAATGAACTGGAATGTCCACGACACTATAGGAATGATTAAACATAAGTTACAATGACAGCTTCGGCCTTAGAGCTTTACACACATGGAATGTTAAAGCTACTACATGATTTTCATGCATCTGTGTGAAGGCCGGCCTTGCATGAGAAAGGAATAACAAAACTTGGGCCTTCGAGGGCCACCATAGTATGGGCTCCTGCCCGCTATTTCCTGCTCGACTCGCCAGCACCGGTACATGTATAAACCACAAAGGTGTGGCAACAAAAGAAGGAAACGAGTCAGCTTTTGTTGACTACTATCCACGAACACGCGGTATAACGACCCCACCCCATACTCGGGGCAATGGTATTCCTTCCTTGCATATTAGTCAATAGCAATGATGTATATAGAGATGAAGCTAAAAGTGCACGGCAAACAAGCCAAGCACTAACACAATACGCACAATCATCACAAACGTTGGAACACACGTCCACACGCTTCGTCCTCTCATGGCACACTTTCGATGTACTCCTTGAGTCATATCACCATCCCCTGTCTCAAACAAGGATAGTACCAACTTGAGCATTCTTCTAGTCCGACCTAAAGTCAAGGACTCTCTCCTATGCCAACGACGAAAGCTAAGTACATTAGGCACTTTATTCGAACAACATAGTGTGGGTGCAGTTTAGCTCTTTCTCGTTGCGCAAATCATCGTGCCAACTAATGACAACGATGCGGATCAGCCTCCCCTTTCCCGTATACGACATAACCAACGTTATGTTCCAACGCTGACACTCACAACCAACTCAGCTGGGTGCTCCAGGCTCAATATCATAACATGCGACCCACCTCGCCTCATGGACACAGGCTTCACAACCACAAAATAGCTCACCGATGGTAACCCTACCATCAGGCGATAACTGACAGAACTTTGTTTCTTTCCAATATTCCTTATATTTCCTAGAGTTTTCCTCCCGAACTCCCTGCAGCACTCTACGACACCTAGAACACGAAAATGGCACATGTCACGTAGTCTTCTCCAGCACGCAAACATCAATAAAATATCATCAATCCAGACCAACTTGTTCAGATTGGCTTCACATAGCATATCTATGTTTGTACTTCGATTTTGAACTCTATATGCAATTTATGCCTGGGAGATTGTTGGGTCTATTGATCCCAATTTCCATGATTTGAATAAGTCCTAAAAGACAATGGTATACACATATGTATAATCTAACAGTTGTCACAAGCTTTATTCGTGCAGGATATTCCTTGGAACATGATTAGATAGATTATCTAAGTGATGGTGGCAGGTGGTCACTAGGTAAGGAGGTGGAAAGACAAAAAATCTAAGTACACAGGCATTGAGTGAAGCAAGCTCACTCAATGCCAGATGCAAAGAAATGTGGTCAAGTTCACAGGCATTGAGTGAAGCAAGCTCACTCAACGTCAAGATACCAAAAAGCGCTGAGAGAAGACCAGTCAGTCAAAGCCTTAGCCTTGACAGTGATGAAATCTGGCTAAGTCCATAGGCGTTGAGTGAAGCCTATTCACTCAATGCCAAGTGGTAATAGCGTTGGCTGATCCCCATTCAGTCATAGAATTTTGTCCATGGACAAAAGCGTTGAGTGAAGGCTATTCACTAAACGCCTTATCAACTAAGAAACTGTCCGAGGACAAAAGCATTGAGTGAAGCATATTCACTCAATGCCTCTTCAACTAAGCTGACTAAGGGTGATAGCGTTGAGTGAAGAAGTAACACTCAACGCTTTTACAAATGAAATATTAGCCAAGTCAAATTGTGTTGAGAGATGAAGGTTCACTCAACGCTTAGCAACAGAATATCTGTGTAAGTATTTTGGCGTTGAGTCAAGCTTACCCACTCAACGCCTAATGACAGGATATCTGTCTAAATGTTTTGGCGTTGAGTAAAGCTTACTCACTCAATGCCTAGTGACAGAAAATCTGTCTTAGTATTTTGGCATTAAAAAATGCATACTCACTCAATGCCTAGTGAAAAAAAATCTGTCTAAGTATTTTGGCATTGAGTAAAGCTTACTCACTCAATGCCTAGTGACAGAAAATCTATATAAGTATTTTGACGTTGAGTAAAGCTTACTCACTCAACGCCTAGTGACAAAAAATCTGTCTAAGTTTTTTGGCGTTGAGTAAAGCTTACTCACTCAACGCCTAGTGACAGAAAATCTGTCTAAGTGTTTTGGCGTTGAGTGAAAGTTGCTCACTAAACGCCTATAATAATATTGCTAGAATTTGACTAAGTCCAAAGAAGCAGACATCAGCAAAAGTCAACAAGATTCAAAATGAGGCGGGATGGCTACAGTGCGCGACAAACGGCACTACAGGCCTACAGTACAACTTTTGACTGTTAAAGTAAAGGTGCAGCTGTCAAATTCAGTGGGGCTCACGGGTAAAAATAGTCGTTGAGCCTCGGGAATAAAAGAACGAGGCTCAGCTTAGTGAAAATAACTTTTGGATTATTCCTAATAATAAGAACTTCATCTTCTTTCTCATCATTGTTGTTGAGGCTGAAGCTTGAAGGATACAAATCTGCTGATCTAGAGTTTCAAGTAATTTAGTTGTAGAAAGCTTCATCTACTACAACAAGTTCAGAAGAAAGTTCTGAGAAAGAAGAAGAAGTAGAGTACTCTAGTCTCTGTAATTGTAACGCCCCTGATTTTCAAAGGTTTATTTAAAACACCTTTAGTGACATATTTTGACGTCAGGGCATTATGTTGACGCGTAGTTGGTGGGTACTTTTGTCTGAGCGTGACTTTTGCTCGTTGGTATCCGAGGTTTTGGTTGGGGAGTAGTAGCTTGGCTAATTTCTCCTATGATTTGGTATTCCCTTGCGAGCCGGGGTTCGTTTTGGAACACGGCAGAGCATTTTTGGGATATTTGGTGTTTTGACTTAGGGGAGTGTTCATTGGAGTTTGGTTTGTCGGATTTCAATTTCGACTTTGCCATTGGATTCATAGCGACGATATTTAGCTACGGTGCGATTTTCATAGAAATCCGAGTTAGTGGGAGTTTTGGTCATTTAGACGTTTTAATTATAATAATAGTATATTATATTAATTATCCCCTATAAATAGTCTTGCGATAAGACGAAAACCCTATTCATCGTCTTTCCCAAAAAGTCAAACTGGGTTGCTGAAAAATGAAAGCGACGGTTCTTGCAGAGCCTTCGGTCGTCGATTGTAGGAGCTCCGGTGCACGAAATTGTCGTTGGAGAGTAGATCTGGATAGCTCTCACCTAGATCTACGTTTGTGCGGTGAGTTTTTCGCGTTTCTTTAAATTTTGGGTGTTAGGAAATTTGTCTTGACCCTCTTCCGTCTTGAAAAGTTTCAGGAATTATTGCTTAGGTGTTCTTGCGGCCAGATCCATGAGGAGGAGCGGTTGTGCGGCCAGATTTCGGCAAGATCGAGGCAAGTGGTGATTTCTTCCCCTTGCCAAGCTTTCTTTTCCTTGTGTTCTCTGTTATTTTCCTTCCCTCCTTAGGATTTAGGAGTAGGGTAGAGTTCGGCCAAGATCTACCTGCTGCATAGGGTAGAATTTCCAGTGAAGTGTATACTCGTCATATTTTATTATTAGTCTAAGTGTATATCCGTTGATTATATGTTTGTTAGTCCTAGTTTAATTCGCCGCGTATGGCAGTGAGTGAATTCGTCAGATTTGACAGTTAGCTTAAGTTAATTTCATCTTTTATGACTGTTAGTCAAGGCAACCCTCGAGTATAGGCTGATAAGTAAATTCATCTTATATGGATGATTAGTCTAGTAAAATTAGCCGATTTTGACAAAAGTCAAAACCGTCGAAAAACAGTCTTAGCTTAAGTCAAATTTGTCAAGTATCCTTTGAAATTTGGCGGGTAATGCTTGGCGTTGAGTCAAGTCCAATTCGTCGAGTATTAAGCGTTGAATTCGTCGAGTATAAAATGTGGTGTTGAGTGAACTCAACGCGGCGTTGAGTGAAGGCAGAATCATTGAGTTAGCTGGTTGGCGTCGAGTGCGTTGAATGCACTCAACGCGGCATCGAGTGTACTTGACGCTTTTCCGTGGACTTAGGATATTTCGGTGATTCGTCGTATATCTCTAGTAACCTGGTTTTGCTAAGTAAAAATTGATGTGTGTCTCCTGTATCCATCGAGTATACTCGACGAATCAGTTTAGACTTAGAAATTTTTTGCCAAATTAAGTCCAATTCGTTGAGTATGGCCTTAGGGTGGCTTTTTGGGATTTTGTTTTCTTCCCTTTTGTTATGGGGAGAGATCTAGTGCTTTTGTTAGAGTTTTATTGATGTTTATGGATGTTAAATGTGGCCTTTGGTTGACAATGGATAAAGGACCACCAACCTAGTGTCATTTTGTTAAAACATTACACTTGGCGGGTTTCCTGTTTAACCGTTAGGATGTGTTGGTCATTGTTGCCACCACCCTAATGCCTTGTTGAGATATATGGACTGTTGGGTTGTGTTGGACATTGTTGCCACCACCGCAGTACCTTCTCGAAAAGTTTGGCTCGGCTAGTTCGTGTTGGACAGTGGGAGCACCGACCCAGGACTGTTTACCAGTGTTATTGATTCACGTGTTTGAGCTATTAAGTCTCTTTCTTCTCATTGTATAGACATTTGTCATCTTGCTTACTCTTGCAGATGTTCTCGAAGCATGGCTTCGTCTCGCACTTGGTGCAAATTTCTGTATTCTTGACCTTTATAAGTTAAATCTATTATCTCTGTCTTATAACTCTATTGCTGAGGTTTTTTCAGCTTTTCTCATCTTGGGTTGGTAACCCCTTGTCCCTTTTTATTTATTACTAACTTTTAAGCTTTGATCACCTCTTGTATTTTTTTGCTGAGGTATTCTATTTTTTGTGAATGCCTCAGGTTTGGGGCAGTAGTCGGTTGAGCGGCCAGGGTTTTTGGTTGGGCTTGTGTTCTGCAGCTGTCGCAGTTGCCCTTTTTCCTCACCGGTTGTGAGGTAGTGCGTTGTTTTATTTTATTTTTTATTTAGATATACATACCTTTTAGTGGGTTCGTGTCAGGTTGTTGACGCCCACTGTATTTTTGTATAATGTTATAGTACTTACTAGCATCTAAGCCTTTTTCTGTATGACTTATTGGATTTACTGGCTCTCTGGGAAGGTTTTATGATAGGTTGCATGTTAGATATTTTAAATTATAAAAGTATTACTTCTATCACTTCATACATGTCATTTTTCAAACTAAAAACACTATGTTTGATGAACGTAAAAGTTATTCTCATACCTATAGTAAATCTAGAGTCATGCACACCATGAGTTGTCATATATAGATGTTTTGCTCATGTAGGATGTCAATTAATTTAAACAAGGTATTTTACGCAGTGTAAACTTATATTTTTAGTTATGGACTAGTTGATCAACTGAGCTGAGGGATACGTCCACTAAAACTTAACTTAAATATGTTTTCCTCGCATCAAAACCTGGTATCTTCATAAACAGGATTAGAGTTGGAGTTTGCCTGAACGTCTGCAGTTATCCTCTATACGGCGTGGTATCACGGCACGTGTTTTCTCTTACTCTGATATACTCTTTAAATTTGGAGAAATTGCGGGTTGTGACAGTTGGTATCAGAGGGATGGGTTGTTTGACAATTGGTCGAGCAACCGTCTCAAGTTAGTTTTTGTTGTCTTGTTCCATTGCATACACAAACCGATGTGTCAACAATACGTTTTGGCTGAAGTATGAACACTACTCTCATAAGCATGCCAATAAGTATATGGGGCATATTATGTAGTATGGGGTGCATAATATGTGTTATATGGATCCTCATAGGGGGAAACATGTGAATGTTATGTAGTATGGGATGCATAATAATCATCACATGAATGCACATTCGATTTTTCTTTTCGTTACATGTGATATTATGTAGTATGAGATGTATAATATTTCATGTGTACGCAGCTCATAACATGCACAAAGGCCTTTATTAGATTGCATAACACAACATGCATGACATAGCATCGCATTAGCACACGTTCCAAGCTAAAGATTTACATTATGACATATGTACACACATGGTTTTAAGTAAAAAAAGGAATAAGAATTCATGCATTCATAGTCTATGCACATGAGGAAGTGGGATGACAATATATCATCCTAAGTGTACAACCCCATATTCGTTGAGTGGGACCCAGAGGCATCGACGGCCAGGATTTGACTAGCTTTGGGATAGCTTTGGGCTTCAGACCAGAAGAGCTCCCGCCTTAGAGCAGGCAAGAATGTTCGCATCAAGCCCTGACCGAGACCCACTTCCTCCCAGAGGCGGGTGAGAAGGCTTGTGCCTCGCGAAAGGCAAGAGCTGGCTTGGTCCGAGGCATTCAAAACTCCTCTTTTAGCTTCAGCCGAGCAAAGGCGGGAGGGTTCTCGGCATAGGGCTCTCGCCGAGTGGGGCATAGAGCCCAGGGAAAAATTACCTAGTTGCCCTCAGGTAAAATTACCCATATGCCCCCAGGGCCTGCATTTAGTATTTCATAACAGCGGAATTCGGCTATTGGCAGGCCAGCCAGGGGTATTTCATTAATTTCAGGTCAGCAAAAGCTATAAATAGACCCACAAGGGCTCCTTAAAAAGCAAGCTTTCATTATTCTCTAACTCTCTAGTGCTTTCTGAGGAGCTCCTAGCCAAGCTTTTGGCTTTGGAGGGGAAGCTCTCAGAGATCTTCCGGGTAAGAGGTGGGACCTCCCTATTGAGGCTTCGGGTCAGTTCTAGGTCCTTTGCAACCAGTCGAGGGATGGGGATTGAGAGAAGTAGGTGTTGGCTACACCCCTATTTTCGAACTCTCGTTGAGGTCATTTTTGGCTTCAACAGTTCTGGTGCGGTGAGCGTGGAAGGCAGCCGATACAAGAAAGCCTTGAGTTTGGTCCCATGGATGGAGGTGAAGGTGAAGGGTTTGGCTCAGGAGTTTCCCCCACCCGGGGAGAGGAGGCAACAAGGAAGATGCTGGAATACTTCAGGAGAGAGGTCCTGCAAACCATCAACCTTGCCTTCTCGGCAAGGAGCGAGTGGGCAACTCCTCAGGTACCAGTAGAGGCAATCTCGCTCTTCGGCGAGAATGCCCTTGGGCAGCGCCCCGGGAATGAGGTCCCGGCAGAGGTTGATGAGAGGTACATGGCCGCGCGGGAGCTCTTCTAGGCCAGCGCCCCGAAAAGGAGGGTCCGGTAGAGGTCGGCGAGAGGGAGGCGGCAGTGCGAGAGCTCTTCCCTGGGCACGGTCTCGCGGATCAGGCCAGCCAAATGAGGCCGCAATACATGCCCTCTCACCAGGCAGGCGATGAGAGCCCCTTCAGTGAGCTCATCATCTCAGCTCCGGTGCCGGAAGGGTTCCGGGAGCCCGACATGTCCTACTACTCGAGAAAAGACGACCCTGTACAGCATGTGCAGTGGTTCGAAGACATGGTTTCGATAAGGCAGATGACGGATGCCTTTAAGTGTCGGCTATTTGCCATCACGTTGAAGAAGAAGGCCCGGGACTGGTTCCACCAATTGCCGGCGAGTTCGATCTACAGCTTTGAGGATCTGCGCCGAGGTTTCTTGTTGAGGTTCTCAACATCGAAGAAGCGGAAGAAGGAGATGGAGTTCAGTGAGTCAGAAATAGGATGAGACGCTTGGTCATTACGTTGACGGTTTCAGGAAGAGATCCTCCTGGTCCAGGAGGTCCCAGGGTACGCGTTGATGCTCGCCTTCACCCTACGGCTGAGACTGGGATTCTTCAACATGGAGTTGAAGAGAGTGCCCCCCCTTTCTTTTGAGGAGCTCATGGAGAGGGCGGCAAAGGAGATAGACTTTGAGAGGGCCAATCCGGCTTTTGCCAAGAAGCTGGCCTGGTTGGCGGAGGATGATGTGAAGGAACCAGCAGCAGGAAGGCAGAGAGAGTCGAGGGAGCAGAGGGAGCAGAGAGAAGGAGGGAGGAACCCCGAGGGTAGGGGTAGCATCATGGATGGGGGGCCCGGGAGCCGAACAACCGGTTAGGTTGGAGGCCCCAGGAGGGTCGCCCCCAGGGTATAGGAGGAGGCTTTCAGGGAAGAGACAACTTCTGGGAGCTGAGGAGGTTCGATCAGCCGGCGTGGAGGCAGGGCCCGAGGGGTCACTTCCCAGCGCATCAAGAAGCGATGGAGGTCGGCAGAGGTAGAGGAGCAAGGAGAGAAGTTCAAGGAGGAGCCAGAAGAGGGGGAGGTGGAGAAGGAAGAGGGGGCAGGGCGGTGTTGCTCTTCTGTGACTTCCACCATGAGGAAGGTCACGCAATGGCTGCCTGCCCAGAGTTCTTGGAGATAAGAGAAGCTAGGGGGATGGGGAGGCAGGATCCGCTGGTAAGGATCGTGGAAGTACAGCAAGAAGAAGGGGAGGATAGGTGTGAGGATAGAGCAGATGTGGGAACCCGGGGGGATCAGGGTGATCCACGGGGGAGTGGGGATTGAGGCAAGTTGCAAGGGGAGCCTTCAGACCATGTTCCGAAGGGGGGTCTCCTTGAACTCTCTGGCTCCCCCTCCGGAAGAAAAAATCACCTTTTCATCAGCAGACATGCCGGACTATGAGGATCCGTTCTGTGACACCCTTGTGATTCAGACGACGGTGGAGAACTTCACGGTCTCTAGGATACTTGTGGACAACGGGAGCTCCGTGAATGTGATCTTCAAGAAGGCCTTCGACGAGATGAAGGTCGAGGGCAAGAGGGTCTTGGCTTCAGATGGACCGCTATTTGGGTTTTCTGGAGAGAGGAAGGAATTAGAAGGAGGGGTAGGTCTGCATGTAAAGTTGGGGGCATATAACGGAAATGTAGGTTCGTGATAGTGGATGCCCCCAAGCAGTTATAATGCCATCTTTGGATGCCCCCTCATCAGCGCCTTTCGCTGCGTCCCCTCCTCGTTCCATCAGTGCCTCAAGTTCAACAACGGAGGGGTGCAGGTTAGGATTAGGGGGAATCCGAAGGTGGCGAGGCAGTGTTACATAATGGTGGTTAACACCGTGTCTTGGATGGCGGAGGCTGAAGAGCTGGAGAGGGAGTTGGCAGAGCAAGAGGAGGTTGTCGGAGAGGAGGAGGAGAGCCCGGAGGAGGAAAGGGGAGAAGGAGTGCATGAGGCCCGGAGGGGTGTGGAGGTCGAGCAGCAGCAGCAAGAGAGCCTGGAGGAGGCGATGGAGGTAGAGGAGGAGCGAGGAGCAGAAGTAGTCGTAAGGGAGGCCAAGGGGGGCGTGGAGGTCGAGCAGTAGCAGCAGGAGAACCTTGAGGAGGCGGTGGAGGTAGAGGAGGAGCGAGGAGCAGAAGTAGTCGAGAGGGAGGCCAAGAGGGGTATAGAGGTCGAGCAGCAGCAGCAGGAGAGTCTGGAAGAGGTGATGGAGGTTGAAGAAGCAGGAGGGGAGGAAGAGTTTGGGTAGGAGGAAGAGGATAAGGCTGGCTGGGAGAAGTTGTGGCTGGAGCCGGCTGAGGAAGTGGTGGAGATGGAGGTCTTCACTAGCACGGGACAGGTGCAGAGGGTGCAGGTCAGCATGTGCTTAAGTCCTGAGGACCAAGAGCGAGTGCGGGCCTGCATCCAGAGCAACGCCGACATCTTCGCTTGGAGCGTGGCAGACATGTTGGGCATCGATGCGGATGTGGTCTTCCATTGCCTAAACCTGGACTCCCGGATGCGTCTCATCCTCTAGAAGATGAGGACCATCGCTACCAAGCTGGAGGATCCCATCCGCGAGGAGGTCAAGAAGATCCTGGTGGCTAGTTTCATCTCAGAGATCCAATATCCAGGATGGATCTCCAACGTGGTAATGGTTTAAAAAGGGGGAGGGAAGTGGCATATTTGTATCGACTTTTCTTTGTTAAATAAATCATGCCCCCAAGGATTGCTACCCCATGCCTCGGATCGACGCGCTGGTTGATTCAGCCGTCGATTTTTCTATTATGAGTTTCTTAGATGCTTTTTCATGTTATCACCAGATCCAGATGCACTCTTCCGATGTCAAGGATGTCTCCTTAATCACGAGGGAGGGATGCTTAAGCTATAAGATTATGCCCTTTGGGTTGAAAAATGCAGGGGCTACATACCAACACATGATGGATCGGGTCTTCTAGGGTAAGAGAGGGAGGAACTTGGAGGTCTATGCCAACGATCTAATGGTCAAGAGCAAGTGTGTGGATTCGCAACTACGGGACCTGGAGGAGATATTCGCCACCCTGCGGAAGTTCAAGATGAGGTTGAACCCCTTGAAGTGTGTCTTTGGGGAAAGCCATGGGAAGTTTCTTAGGCATCTTTTGACCCCGGCAGGGGTAGAGCCTAACCCGGATAAGGTGAAGGCCATCCTAGAGTTGGAATCACCACGCAATGCTAAGAAAGTCCAGCGTTTGACAGGCAAGTTGGCCGGACTAAGCAGGTTCCTCTCCAGGTCGGGGGACAAATGGTCATCATTCTTTAAGGTGCTGCGGGGTAACCAAAGGTTCGAATGGACTGTTAAATATGAAGAGGCTTTTCAAACGCTAAAGCGGCAGCTCTCCCAAGCTCAGCTACTCCAAAGCCCGAAGGAGGGGGAAGATCTAGCCTTATATCTCGGGGTAGGATCAGAGGATGTGAGCTCTGTCCTAGTCAGAGAAGAGGGGAAGAAGCAGTTGTCCATCTACTATGTTAGCCGGATCTTGAAGAAGGCGGAGCTCTGCTACCCCATCTTAGAGAAGCTGGTGTATGCCCTGATCATCTTGGAAAGGAAGCTCTAGCCGTACTTCCAAGCACATTCGATCACGGTAGTGACGGACCATCCTCTTCGTAAGATCTTTGAAGGGGTGGAACACTTGGGCAGGTTGGCCAAGTGGTCCATAGAACTGAGCGAGTTTGATATCTCATTCGTACCAAGGCTCTCCATTAAGGCACAGGCGGTGGCTGATTTCCTGGCAGACTATGTTGTTGAGGTTGGGGCAGAGGATCCATAGCCCCAGGGGGCGTGGAGTATGATGGTTGACGGGGCTTCGGGAAAGCATTCCCTTGGGGGAGGAGTGGTGTTGATAAGCCCCCAGGGGGTCACTATAGAACAGGTAGTGGTCTTGCACTTCCCGGTGACCAATAATCAAGCGGAGTATGAGTTCGTGATAGCTGGCCTTCGGTTGGCAAAAGAGCTTGAGATCAAGGATGTGGAGGCTTTTACGGACTCACTGGTGGAAGCATCCCAAATCAGAGGGGAGTTCGAAGCTCGGGAGCCCACCCTGGTGAAGTACTTGTCCAAGGTAAGGGTGATCATCGGGGGGTTCCGGACGTTCTCCATCCAACACATTCCCAGAGAAGAAAGTGCAACAGCCGATCGGCTGGCTAAGTTTGGGCCTCGGGGGGAGGAACCCTAACCAAGTTGTTTCGAACAGCAATCGAAGAAGGAGAGTTGATGGAGGTGGATAGGCGACCCTAATGGGTGGACCCTTTGGTGACCTTCCTGCCCACTGGCAAGCTTCCGGAAGGGGTTAAGGATTCCAAGAGCTTCAAGCACAAGGCAGCTCACTACCTAATGCTCGAAGGGGGGTTGCACCGAAAAATTTTATTAGGGCTCCTGGCAAGATGTGTGACCGAAGAGGAGATCCCGAGGATCCTGGAGGAGGTACATTCGGGCGAATGCGGTAGCCACTCAGGAGGAAGAATGTTGGAAGCAAGGTTGGTAAGGCAGGGGTACTTCTGGCAGACCCTGAGGAAATATGCGGCGGAATTTGCAAAGAGGTGCCGAAAATGTCAGTTGTGTGCCCCCTCCAGCTCTTGCCCGCTCAAAGGCTCTGAAGCATCACGTCACCATGGCCTTTCGCCATCTGTGGGATGGATATGGTCGGGCCTTTTCCTCCGGCCAGCGGGCAGAGGAGGTTTCTCCTGGTCATGATTGATTACTTCTTGAAGTGGCTGGAAGTCAAGGCATTGGCCAAGGTCACCTCGCAGGTCATCAGAAACTTCATTTGGGGAGAGACCATATGCAGGCACGGGCTACCCCAAGCAATAGTAACGGATAATGGTCCCCAGTTTGCCAGCGAAGAGTTCATCAGCTTCTGCACCCAACTGGAGATAGACCTATGGTTTGCCTCCGTCCACCACCCTAGGAGCAATGGCCATGTAGAGGCGGCAAACAAGATCATTGTGAACTTGCTCAAGAAGAAGGTGGAGAACTTGAGGAGGAATTGGGTGGAGCATCTCCCCTCAGTTCTGTGTGACTTACGAACGACCCCGAACACGGCCACTGGCGAGACCCCCTTCAAGCTTTCTCATGGGTATGAGGTGGTCCTGCCAGTGGAGTTTGAGGTTCGGTCCCCACGGGTCATGCCCGCGGCTGAAGGAGATGAGGCTTGGATGTTGGAGAATGAAGGGGGTTACGCCTCTCATTGGACATGGTGTAAGAGCTATGTGATGTCGCAGCCATCAAGAAGGAAGAGATCAAAAGGCGGATGGCAAAATATTTCGACCATCATATCAGGATCAAGCAATTCGCTGAAGGAGATCTGGTACTAAAGAAGGTCGACGCGGCGGGGAGGTCAGCCCCTGTGGGCAAGCTCAACTCAAATTGGGAAGGGCCTTACATTGTGGAGAGGGTCCTTAGAGAAGGAGGTTATCACCTCTAGGACGTGGAAGGTAGGTCCATGAGCCACACCTGGAATGGCGATGACTTAAAGCGCTTCTACCCGTGAAAGAGGGGAAGGTGAAATTGTATATTCAAATCCAAGATTATATTATAATGTTTTTGTTGATCCATTGTTTACTTGCCTATCTTAAAGCTGGAGTAGAGTTCGGAAACTTGCACTACCCCGAGCTCGGCTCGGCCCCAGGTAGACCCGCTGCGCAGGCTCTCATCTAGCTGGCAGGTCTAAAGGATCGCCTATGGGGGAGAGGTTTTATTCTTGGAGATACTTCAGCTTGGATGTTTGCACTACCCCGAGCTCGGCTCGGCCCCAGGTAGAACCACTGCGCAGGCTCTCATCTAGCTGGCAGGTCCGAAGGTTCGCCTGTGGGGGAGAGGTTTGGTTCTTGGAGATACTTCAGCTTGGATGTTTGCACTACCCCGAGCTCGTCTCGGCCCCTGGTAGACCCGTTGCGTAGGCTATTATCTAGCTGACAGGTCTGAAGGCTCGCATGTGGGGGAGAGGTTTGGTCCTTGGAGATACTTCAGTTTGGAAACTTGCACTACCTCGAGCTCGGCTCGGCCCCAGGTAAACCCACTGCGCAGGCTCTCATTACCTGGCAGGTCCGAAGGCTCGCCTGTGGAGGAGAAGTTTGGTTCTTGGAGATACTTCAACTTGGATGTTTGCACTACCCCGAGCTCGGCCCGGCCCCAGGTAGACCCGTTTCGCAGGCTCTCATCTAGCTGGTAGGTCCGAAGGCTCGCTTGTAGGGGAGAGGTTTGGTTCTTAGTGATACTTCATCTTGGATGTTTGAACTACCCCGAGCTCGGCTCGGCCCCAGGTAGACCGCTGCGCAGGCTCTCATCTAGCTGGCAGGTCCGAAGACTCGCTTGTGGGGGAGTTGTTTGGTTCTTGGAGATACTTCATCTTGGATGTTTGAACTACTCCGAGCTCTACTCGGCCCCAAGTAGACCCGCTGCGCAGGCTCTCATCTAGCTGGCAGGTCTGAAGGCTCGCCAGTGGGGGAGAGGTTTGGTTCTTGGAGATACTTCAGCTTGGATGTTTGCACTACCCCGAGCTCGGCTCGGCCCCAGGTAGTCCCACTGCATAGGCTCTCATCTAGCTGGCAGGTCTGAAGGCTCGCCTGTGGAGGAGAGGTTTGGTTCTTGGAGATACTTCAGCTTGGATGTTTGCACTACCCCGAGCTCGGCTCGGCCCCAGGTAGACCAACTGTGCAGGCTCTCATCTAGCTGGCAGGTCCGAAGGCTTTCCTGTGGGGGAGAGGTTTGGTTCTTGTAGATACTTCAGCTTGGATGTTTGCACTACCCCGAGCTCGACTCGGCCCCAGGTAGACCCGCTGCGCAGGCTCTCATCTAGCTGGCAGGTCTGAAGGTTCACCTGTGGGGGAGAGGTTTGGTTCTTGGAGATACTTCAGCTTGGATGTTTGCACTACCCCGAGCTCGACTCGGCCCCAGGTAGACCCACTGCACAGGCTCTCATCTAGCTGGCAGGTCCGAAGGCTCACCTGTGGGGGAGAGTTTTGGTTCATGAAGATACTTCAGCTTGGATACATACACTACCCCGAGCTCGAGTCGGCCCAAGGTAGACCCACTGCACAGACTCTCATTAGCTGGCAGGTCTAAAGGCTTGCCTGTTGGGGAGAGGTTTGGTTCTTGGGGATACTTTAGTTTGGAAACTTGCACTACCCCGAGCTTGGTTCGGCCCCAGGTAGACCGGCTGCGCAGGCTCTCATTAGCTGGAAGGTCCAAAGGCTCGCCTATGGGGGAGAGGTTTAGTCCTTGGAAATACTTCGGCTCGGATGTTTCCACTACCCCGAAAGAGGCCTGGACCCGGGTGGACTCGCTGACCGGGCCTTCTAAGCTGGACAGGAGACACCCGGAAGGCAGAACAAAGAGGTTGAGAACCTACCCAGGCAGGAGAAGTCTCGGCCAGGAGGTCTCAGCTAAGAGGGTCTCAACAAAAGGAGTCCCCGGCAGGAAGGCTTTTTGATGAGGGGTCCTTGGCCCGATGGCGAGAAGCTTCATTCGCTCGCGCAAGGTGATGGGGGGCAGCCCTCCCCTTGAGAACCTATAGATAATACTTTCAGCAAAAGATTCTCGGCAGAACACCGAAACGACACATTATGCCTCGAGCTCTCGGCAGGTTCCCACCTATTGATCGCTAAGGGAGACTATCCTAAAAGGGGGGTCGAGGGCCTTGGCGGAATCATGCTTGATAAGCATTCGACACAATACAGGTAAAAATCAACAATATGCAAACATGTACTATATATATATCTTTCAAAATGTAATTACAAGCCAGAGCACCCCGCGCACTACAAAGACAAAAGGAAGGGGGAAAAAGAAACCCATCGGGGGGACGCACTATACCCCCCGCTCGAGCTCTCGTCAGAACCCTCCACAGATGTCTCGCTAGCAGCAGTGGGAGATTTCGGGACATCCAAGGGCGGGGAGTCAGGTGCACCTGGGGCTTTGGGATGGGCTCGAAGAGTCAGGGGAGAAGCCGGCAGGCAACGATGGTTTCGCCGCCCTCGTTCAAGCATCCCACGTCCTGCATCGTCTCTATGGTAAGTCTGGTCGTTACTTGGTAGTTAGCCTGTAGCAGCTTGTCGATATCATATTCCGAGAAGTGGCGGCTCCTCAGCCTCTCGTCCAGCGAAGGAGGAGGCGCGACCGCGGTCGCCGACGCCTCTATGTGCAGGAGCTGGTCCCTCAGCAGGACGTTCTCGCACCTTATCCCGGCAAGCTCCGCACAAAACACCGTGCTCTGGGCAGAATCCTACGTAAGGGAGAAACCAGTCAATACAGAGGAGAGACGGGCTGTGGATTACAGGGACGAGAGCTAGTGCCTTGAAAGGTCTCTCTTACCTCTTCTGTCGGGCGCAAGGACAGAAGTTGTTGGGCATCCGCCAGCTCGGCCTTTAACGCTGCCACATGGGCCGCCGCCTGGTCCCTCGCCTTGAGCATCTCACCGAAGTTGCGGTCAATGGTGATACTCCAGAGCGCACACATATGCGCGAGCTCGAACCTGCGCAGCAAGGCCTGGATGGAGTCAAGGGCCAGGAGTCGGGTGGACATTTGGTCGAAGATGTTAGCATCCTCCTGGATGTAAAGGACATAGCCTAACGCGAAAGCGTCGTTGGTGACCTCGTCGTTCTCTACCCAGCTGGGGAGGAGGGTGGAGACAGAGACCCGGTTGGTCTCGGGATCCCACTGAAGCAGGGGCTTTCCTTCCGCATCCAGACACTTCACGTCGAGGCCAAAGTTCTGGTGCCCCTTTGGCACTTGCTGGGATGGGGCCGGAGCGGAGGTTTCGATGGCTGTGCCCTCATCACCAGTCCCGCATGCGGCTAGCAGGCTCTCGGCAGGGAACCCAACGGTGACCCCGGCGGCAGTGATTGCCTCCCCAGCTGCCAACAGGATCTCGACGAGGGATCGACCCTCGGCGGCAGGTCGGGAGGGAGAGGCCGCCACGGACTTCCCCTTGTCTGTGGCGGTGGGCTTTGGTCTTTTCATAGGATTGGATGAGAAGGTGTCGGGCTTTCGCTTCCCGGCACCAGACCGAGGGGGAGGAGCCGGCCCCTCTCGGCAGGCAAGAGCCGCAGTTTTTGCAAGAGCCAGCAGATCTCTCGCAGCCCCAGTCTCGGCAAACGGCTGGCGCCGAGGGATTTCCCGCTCTCCTACAAAGTCGACAACATTCAGCGCTACATTTTAGAGTGTGGAATGCCAAGCTAAAGGCGAGACCATACCTTCGCCAGGAGGCACGGACAGGAGAGAGTCGACGTCCCGCCTGAGAAATTGGACGTCGAAGTCCTTGGTCCAGAAGAACTCCAGGAGGGCGCTCTTGCGCGACCCTAAGGAGGGCAGCTTGTATGCAGCATCGTCATATTGAACGGGCATGAGAGGCGCATTGCCGAAGTCGCCAGAAATGAAGACGAACCTCTCGCCCCAGTGGTGGTGCTTGTTGGCGAGACCAGTGGTCTTGAGCAACTGCCCGGAGAAGAAGACCACCCCACTCTTAGCCCGGAAGATGAACAGCTTCCGAAAGATGGTGAGGCTGAATTTAATCCTCTCGGATCGCATATAGCAGATAAACGCTACCAGGATTGCGACCGAGTTAGGATTGAGCTGTGCGGGGACCACTCCGTAATAGCGGAGGGCCTAGCGTATCTCGGGCTAGAGGGGGAGGCGGAAGCCCACCTCGAAATGCTCGAGGGGGATGGGGAGCTCTCCCTCTCCCGCGCGATTCACCCTATCATCATTGATGGGGTTTCTCGCGATGAAGCCGGCGGGGATGTAGCGGGAGGTGATCAGTTGGTACTCATCCATGGTTAAACGGCAAGGGGGGAACTAGTGCCTCTGGAAGGCTTCCGTACAGTGGGAGCTCCCTTCGTTCTCGCCCGGCATCGTGGTCAAAAGTTGAAGGCGAAACCTCGGGGGAAAGGCGAGAGCAAGAGAAGGTGGCGGAAGCGAGGGAAGTTCTCTGCAAGGTGCGAGAGCAGCAAGAAGGTGGGCAAGGGTTCCAGATCGGAGAAATAAATGTGGTGGGTAGATCGGCCTATTTATAGAAAATTGTGGTAATGATGACTTTCCCAAAAAGGCGGTAGGGGTACAGTCGTCACGTCCTGAGGAAACGACGCCTTGTTTTCCACTCCGACACGCCTCGGGCGCCTAAGCTAGTGACAAGGTTTCAGCCATTAGATGACAGCAACGGACAGGCGGTTTGGGTTCGCGTAAATACCAAAATAATAGTATGAAACAGAGCAGCATAAACAAAATAAGAAAGGGAGATCTCGCCGGGCGAGAGCTCCATAACAAATAATAATCATAAAGTTTTAAGCGGTCTTTCAAACTAGAAAAAAAGGGTACATTACGAGAAGGGTAGGCAAGGAGGGTGGAGGCGAGACTACGATTTTCAATACGGTTCCCAGAGCCATCATCCTCGCTCTCGCCGTCTAGTTCTCGGAGGAGCCCGCGGGTTGAAGTAGGAGGATAACGTGGTGCACCCGAGGTTGATCCGACGCGCCCGGTCTCGAATCCGCGCTATACATCGCCCAGGAGACGACTCGACCGTAGGCATATCCGGTTGCTCCGTATTGCTAGGTAAGTAGTCTCGCTCGAGGGCCTCCAGCCTCTGCTCCACCATCTCGCGGTGTTCCTTCACCGAAGACGCATGGGCCCGCTCTCGCCAAACAAGCTTTGACAGGATGGTCGCTAGCTTCTTCCTCCGCTTCCTGACGTTCCCGGCGTCGTCCAGGATTTCCTCCATCTCGTCTGAAGTGGGGAAGGGGGAGCTCTCGGTGTCCTCCCCTTCCTCTCCATCTTCATCTTCTTCGTCAGCTCTCGCCCGCGAGTCCGGATCCCCTGGTAAAAGAGTTCCACAGTTAAGGCGTAAGCTAAGTAAAGACTATGATAATACCTCGCATACATGTAGTATGGAGAAAGCCACCGGCCGACGGCAGGCGAGAAGGCCCGGACTCCCCCTCAGTTCCATAGAGTAGGTGGAGCGGCTTTC
The DNA here is from genome assembly GCA_039513925.1 of Platanthera zijinensis. Lineage (NCBI taxonomy): Eukaryota > Viridiplantae > Streptophyta > Magnoliopsida > Asparagales > Orchidaceae > Platanthera > Platanthera zijinensis. The sequence goes on from CM077086.1 coordinate 61,474,163, forward strand.
CTCTCCCCGAGCGGAAGGTCTCGCGTACGGTGATCCCGACCCGGCTGGGAGCAGGGGGAGTCATCCTCTCTCGTGGGGTGGCTGGCCTCCTTTGGTGTTACGGAGGGTTCGGTAGCCACCCCTCCCGCTAGTAGGGCGGGATTAGCCACTTGGTTGACCAAGTTGGTAGCTACTATTTCCTTTCCCCGGGTGGCGAGAGCCGAGCTGGCGGAAGCTGGCGCTGCGGGAAGTCAGTTCAACAATTTGGAATGCTATGGTTGGAATGATAAAAAGAGGGCAGTATGGATAAAAGGTTATTTGGAGTTCTCGGAGGGTCGGCCGGAGGAGTGGCCTCCGGGACCCGTGGTGGATCCTCGGGAAGGCGAGATGCCGAGTCTGGGGGCGCCAGTGAGGAATCGACATTGTCATCTCGAGCCACCTCCTGCGAGAAGTATTGCATGTCAGTTGTCGGTCCTTTCGCTTAATCAGCTCATAATTTTGGTAATTAGCAAGTCGGAGAGACGTACCTTCTGCAGAGGGGAAGGATTATCCACGCAGCTCGGGGATGGGGTAGGCGAGCCCCGGTTCTCGCGAAGAAGGTCCCGCTTGACCGATCTCGCTTTCTTCTTCTTCTTCAGCTATGTGGACTTAGCGATTGGCGCCTTTCTCGCCAGCCAGGGGGCTATCGAGGCACTGTTCGTGAGAGCTCGCGCCTGCGCCGCATTAATGCGATCTTGAAGGCCCTGCGAGAGCGGCTTGTCAACATGGTTTGAACGCATCTCAAGATCACGCGAGAGCTCAGACATGGGGCAGCGATTGGCAGGGACATATTTATGGTCGTCTATCAGCACACAAATATAGCCACGGGATGGCCCACCAAAAGATTCTCTTTTCAGGATGACACGTGCTCAGCGAATATTTATGGGTTGGACGTGTCTTTTCAAGCGCAGGGCTAGCTCGAAAAGAGCGGGGATTGTGTATAACCCCATATTCGCTGAGTGGGACCCAGAGGCATCGACGACCAGGATTAGACTAGCTTCGGGCTAGCTTTGGGCTTCAGACCAGAAGAGCTCCCGCCTTGGAGCAGGCGAGAACGTTCGCGTCAATCCCCGGCTGAGACCCACTTCCGCCCAGAGGCGGGCGAGAAGGCTTGCGCCTCGCGGAATGCGGGAGCTAGCTCGGTCCGAGGCATTCGGCACTCCTCTTTTAGCTTCTGCCGAGCGAAGGCGGGAGGGTTATCGGCATAGGGTTCTCGCCATGTGGGGCCCAGAGCCCAGAGAAAAATTACCTAGTTGCCCTCGGGTAAAATTACCCATATGCCCCCAGGGCCTGCATTTAGTATTTCATAATAGCGGGATTCTGCTATTAACAGGCCAGCCAAGGGTATTTCAGTAATTTCAGGTCAGCAAAGGCTATAAATAGACCCACAAGGGCTTCTTAGAAAGCAAGCTTTCATTATTCTCTAACTCTCTAGTGCTTTCTAAGGAGCTCTTAGCCCAGCTTTTGGCTTTGGAGAGGAAGCTCTCAGAGATCTTTTGGTAAGAGATGGGACCTCCCTGCTGAGGCTTCGGGTCAATTCTAGGTCCTTTGCAACCAGTCGAGGGACGGGGCTTGATAGAAGTAGGTGTTGGCTACACCCCTATTTTCGAACTCTCGTTGAGGTCATTTTTGGCTTCAACACTAAGTTTAAGCATAACATTATTAATGAAAATCCCAGAGCAAGTTAGCAGCATAAGCAAGTATCTAAGCATGTATGGTCTGAACTAAGTTGTGTTTCTCTAGCGGTAAAGCTAGGTTTTGATGAGTTGTTCACCCGTATTTGTAGAAGATGACCCCAAATATTTTTACATTGGGGACAACTCCCCAGTCTAAGGGTGAGTCTCAGGTGCTCATAGCATAGTAATGTTAGAGGAGCTGCACCAAAGCATTTAGGCTCTGGCAAGACAGATTGTTGCAATGCAAACTCAATTGCAGGCACTGTTGAATGCCACCTCATGGCGGCAGCCTGGTGAGCAGACCCTCGCAGTGGATGAGTATGAGAGAGAAATCAGTAAATTGAATAGGTTTGCTTCTGAGTTAATAGCTGAAGAGGAATGTAGAGTTAAGGATTTCTTGGGTGGTCTCCAAAATGACATCCAGCAGTTTGTCAATGCTTACCAATCCGGGAATAATACAAGAGTAGTGGAAGCTGCCTTGGGATTAAGACTATTGGAAATGCCAAGGTATGTGGTATGTTATCAAAGAAAGAAAAGAGAAAGTCAGGTAATAATAGAGGCTCTTGAACATTTGGCCCAGCTTCAAAGAAAGTAAGCAAGTGTGCAGTTTCTGTGGCCAGTCAGGCCATCCGTTCGAGAAATGTTTCAAGAGATTGGGAGCTCAGAAGCAGCAGCAAGTGCTTGCTATTCAGAGCATTCCCAAAGGAGATCTGGTTTGTGCTTTGTGCAAACGGGAGGGGAACACTGCTGCCCATTATTGGGGTAAGGATAAAGTCTATTTCCTGTGTGGTCAGAAAGGGCATATTAAGTCTAGGTGCCCGCAGACCCAGTCCCTGGAGTAGCTGCAGCTTTTGGACAAGGGAAAAGGCAAGGTAAATTTGGTGACTTTGGAGGAAGTGTAGACGACTACCCAAGTGATCTCAGGTTCGATTCTAACCTAGCTTTGTTTTCAGCTCGTAGCTATAGTTTTGATGTTGTTTGATTAGTTATGCATGCAATTTTGTAGGACAGTTTAAGGTAAAGAACCGTTGGGCGCACGTTCTTTTTGATTCTGGTGCTACCCACTTGTTCGTGGATAGGACTTTCGTAGAGCTTCATCGTCTAACTCTCGATCGAGTTGTCGATTCGTTTCGCGTTAAGTTTCCCCTCTGGTGACTCAGTGGTGTCGGACCAGGGTATCTAGAGCTTTCCTATCATGTTAGGCAATTTCTTAGCTATTGCTGATTTGAAGGTGATAGACTTGGAGGACTTCGATGTGATCTTGGGCATGGACTGGTTGTTTAGATATGATGCGGTTATCCAATGCAAGGTCAAGCGTTTGGACTTCAAGATGGACGACGGTCACTCTAGGAGTGTTTGTGGTTATTCGTGTCGGGATTCCTCGATTATTTTTGCGGTTTGTGCTCGGAAGCTTTTAGATTCCGGTTGTTTTGCTTACATGGTTTCCATTTTGGGAACCGTTAGTGGTTTGCCCCGTGTCGAGGAGGTTCTGGTGGTTCGTGAGTTTCCAGATGTTTTCCCTAAGGGTCCGTTCGTTTCACAGACATTGATATTGAAGTATTGACTTTGAGAATATAAATGTCATTTCTCTTGTTCGTATCAACAATTTTAAATTGGAATTGGCTTTCTGATGGAAAGTCGTCGATATTCACCGTAATCTAAAAACTCATAGATTCAATATCTATCTCTAGTGGCGGATATTCAGTCCGGTTTTCCAAAATGAGACCATTTTTTTAGCCTGAACGTGATTTTTTTCGGTCGAACGCAATTTTTCATCGGGACGCAATTTTTTTGCGCGGACGTGTTTTTTTCGTCTGTGTACGATTTTTTCGCTCAGACGTAATTTTTTGTCTTGAAGCATTTTTTTTACCCAGGCAGGTTTTTTTCTCCCGAATGCGATATTTCTGCACGAACGCGGTTTTTTTTCTCTTGACGCAATTTTTTTGCCCGAATGTGTTTTTTTCGCCCGTACAAAAAATTTTCGCTACGATTCAAATTTTGGTCGCCTGGGCCGAATTATTCATTTAGACGTAATTTTTTCGCTCAGACACAATTTTTTTCGCCTAAACATGAATTATTCGGCCAAACAAGGTTTTTTCGCCCAAACGCGTTTTTTTCCGCCCGGACGTGTTTTTTTCGCCCGGACACCATTTTTTCGCCCAGGCGCGATTTTTCCGCCCAAACGCGATTTTTTCGCCCGCACGCGGTTTTTTCGCCCATACGCGATATTTTTGCCCAGACGCGAATTTTTCGCCCAGACGCGATATTTTGGACTTGACGCGATATTTTCGCCCGGCCGCGATATTTTTCACCCGGACGCAATTTTTTCGCCCGGACGCGAATTTTTCGCCCGGACGCGAATTTTTCGCCCGGACGCGCATTTTTCGCCCGGACGCGAATTTTCCGCCCGGACCCAAATTTTTCTCCCGGACGCAAATTTTTCGACCGGACGCGATTTTTTCGCCCGGACGCGATACTATCGTCCGAACGCGATTTTCTCGCCCGGACGCGATTTTCTCGCCCGGACGCGATTTTCTCGCCCGGACGCGATTTTCTCGCCCGGACGCGATTTTCTCGCCCGGACGCGATTTTCTCGCCCGGACGCGATTTTCTCGCCCGGACGCGATTTTCTCGCCCGGACGCGATTTTCTCGCCCGGACGCGATTTTCTCGCCCGGAAGCGATTTTCTCGCCCGGAAGCGATTTTATCGCCCGGAAGCGATTTTATCGCCCGGACGCGATTTTATCGCCCGGACGCGATTTTATCGCCCGGACGCGATTTTCTCGCCCGGACGCGAATTTCTCGCCCGGACGCGAATTTCTCGCCCCTACACGAATTTTTCGCCCCGACGAGAATTTTTCGCCCCGACGCGCATTTTTTGCCCAGGCGCGAATTTTTCGCCCAATTTTTCAACCAGACGCGAATTTTTCGACCAGGCGCGAATTTTTTCGACCGGGAGCGAATTTTTCGCCCGGACGCGAATTTTTCGCCCGGACGTGATTTTCTCGCCCAGACGCGATTTTCTCGCCCGGACGCGATTTTCTCGCCCGGACGCGATTTTCTCGCCCGGACGCGATTTTCTCGCCCGGACGCGATTTTCTCGCCCGGACGCGATTTTTTCGCCCGGACGCGAATATTTTGGCCGGACGCGAATATTTCGCCCGGATGCGAAAATATCGCGTCGGGGTGAAAAATTCGATTTGAGAAGTAAAAATCCCGTCCGGGCGAAAAATCGCGTCCGGGCGAAAAATCGCTTACGGGAGATGCGCCCGGGCGAGAAATTCGCGCCCGGCCGAGAAATTCGCGCCCGGGCGAGTAAATCGCGCCCGGGCGAGAAATTCGCGCCCGGGCGAGAAAATCGCGCCCGGGCGAGAAAATCGCGCCCGGGCGAGAAAATCGCGCCCGGGCGAGAAAATCGCGCCCGGGCGAGAAATTCGCGCCCGGGCGAGAAATTCGCGCCCGGGCGAGAAATTCGCGTCCGGGCGAAAAAATCGCGTCCGGGCGAAAAATATCGCGTCCGGACGATAAAATTCGCGTGCGGACGAAAAAATCGCGTTCGGGCGAAAAATTCGCGTTCATATGAAAATTTCGCATTCAAACTGAAAAAATCAAATCAGATTGAAAAAAATCACGTCATGGCGAAAAAAACACGTCTCGGCGAAAATAACACTTTTGGGCGAAAATTTCACGTCCGGTCAAAAAATTCGTGTTGTGGTCGAAAAACTTGAGTTTGGGCGAAAAAATCACGCCTCAAGAAAAAATCACGGTCGGACTAAAAAACCGCATTTGTGATTTTTAATTGTGATCATTAATAGCATTGATCAATGTCAATTCCTATGACAGAAAGTCTTTCTACAAACGAACAATAAAAAATATCAATGTCAATTCTTATGATATAAAGTCTTCATGCGGACGAACAAAAGAATTGGATTTAAATTCAATATCATTTCCCATGTGTATTGATATTGAATTGAAAGCCAATACTTAAATGCCAATGTCGTTGAAACGAACGGAGCCTAATAGTCTTCCTGGTCTTCTACCTGAGAGAGATGTAGAGTTTATTATAGTCCTTGAGTCGGGTACTTGTCCTATTGCTAAGGCACTGTACCGTATGGCCCCTCGAGAGCTAGTAGAGTTGCGTACCCAGGTGGATGAGCTTTTGCAGTGTGGATTTATTAGGCCGAGTTCTTCGCCTTGGGGTGCTCCCGTGTTGTTTGTAAAGAAGAAGGATGGATCCATGAGGCTATGCATTGATTATAGGGAACTGAATAAGATAACTATCAAGGACAGGTATCCCTTGCCATGAATAGATGATTTGTTTGATTAGTTGCGAGGTAGTACAGTGTTTTCGAAGATTGACCTTCGTTCAAGCTACCATCAGTTGAGTATTCGTGAGACGGATAATCCACAGACCGCTTTTCGTTCCAGCATGGACATTTTGAGTTCTTGGTGATGTCCTTTGGGTTGACTAACACACCCTCTGCCTTCATGGACATGATGAATAGAGTGTTCAAGTAATTTTCTTGACCGTTTTGTGGTTGTGTTTATAGATGATGTTCTGGTGTAATCCCGGAGTGCTGAAGAGCATGCCCAGCACTTGCGTTTGGTTTTGTCTGCTTTGAGGGAGCATAAGTTGTTTGCCAAGTTAAGTAAGTGTGAGTTTTGGCTTCCTCAAGTTTCCTTCTTGGGTCATTTGGTTAATAAGGACGGAATTTCTGTTGAACCAGAGAAGATTAATGTCGTGATGGATTGAAATAAACCTACAACAACCAAAGAGATAAGGAGTTTCATGGGGTTGGCGGGGTATTATAAGAGGTTTGTGAATGGATTTTCTATGATATTTACGGCGCTGACTAAGCTTGCACTGAAAAATGCAGCTTTTGTGTGGAGCGATAAGTGCAAAGAAGCCTTTCAGGAGTTGAAAAGGAGATTGTGCATTGCTCCAGTATTGTCCTTGCCTACCGAGGGAGTAGAGTATGTTTTTTATGTGGATGCATCACATGTCGGGCTTGGTTGCGTGCTGATGCAAGAAGGAAAGGTGATTCTGTATGGGTCGAGGTAGTTAAAGATTCATGAAAGAAACTACTCTACGCATGATTTGGAATTCACGGTAGTGATTTATGCCTTGAAGCTGTGGAGACACCTATTGTATGGCACATTGTACAAAATTTACACGGATCATAAGAGTTTAAAGTATGTCTTTACTCAAAAGGAGTTGAATTTGCGTCAGCGAAGATGGTTAGAGTATGTCGCGGATTATCATGTTGAGATCTTATATCATCCGGGCAAAGCTAATGCGGTAGTTGATGCCTTGAGTAGAAAGACCGCGCAGATCTTTGAACTTTCAGTGGAATCCTTGGTAGAAGAATTTTTGTTAATGGATATTTCGGTCGGAAGTAGCGACTCGTCGAGCAGTTTGGATGTAGCAGTGCTTTCATGGATTTCGCTTACAAGGCTACATCAAAAGGATGACCCTGGTTTGTTGTAGCTCTATAATAGAACTCAGAAAGGAGAACTACCTGACTTTTTTTATTGACGATGAGGGTACTTTGAAGTACCGTGGTAGATACTACATCCCCGCTGTTGAGGATATTCGAGTTAAGCTGTGTAGTGAGGCGCATGATTCCATTGTTGTCTACCACCCTGATTCTACAAAGATATATAGAGATCTGAAATAAATCGTTTGGTGGTATGGAATGAAGAAAGACATAGCCAAGTTCGTGTCTGAGTGCTTCACTTTTAAATGAGTTAAGGCTGATCATCGAAGGCCTGGTGGAGAGTTTATTCCATTAGAGATTCCAAGATGGAAGTGGAAGAGTATTTCTATGGATTTCATTACCAGTTTACCGATATCTCCCAAAGGACATGATTTTGTATGGGTTATAGTGGATAGACTGACGAAGTGTGCTCACTTCATATCGTTCAAGTTTTATTACTCCATGAAGAAGATAGCAGAGTTATACTTGGATGAAGTTATCAGACTATATGGAGTACCTGGTAGTATTGTATCAGATCGAGACTCCATGTTTACGTCTCGTTTTAGGAAAAGCTTACAGGAAGAGTTGGGTACTGATTTGAGGTATTCCATCGCTTATCATCCGCAGACAAATGGTCAAATAGAAAGAGTTAATCAGATTTTGGAAGACATGATAAGATGTTATATCTTGGACCAAGGAGGAGTATGGGATGATCATTTTAGACTGATGTAATTTTCTTATAATAACAGGTATCAAAATAGATTGCAGATGGCCCCATTTGAGGCTTTATATGGGAGACATTGTAGAACTCCCTTGTTTGGGGCCGAGGTTGGTGAAGACCATTGTTGGGTCTGGAAGCTTGAGAAGAGATGAATACCTCTGTATCGCATATTAGAGAAAAACTTTGTATAGCTCAGGAGCGTTATGAAAAGAACGTTAATCAGCGAAGGACTGATTTGAAATTTACCGCTGGGGATATGGTGTTTTTTAAAGTTTCCCTGATGTCTGGTGTCAAGAGGTTTGGTAAGAACCATAAGTTGGACCCTATGTATGTGGGACCCTTAGAGATTATTGAACGTATTGGAATGACAGCTTATAGGCTGGATTTGCCCGCAAGTTTTCACGTAAGCCAGTTGCGGAAATGTGTGCTTAGCGACCGGTAGGTTCTTGACTCTGTGCCCCAGTTGGAGCCTAACCTTTCTTATGTTGAGATGCATGTTCGCATTCTTGATACTCAAGATCGAGTGTTGCGGAGAAAGACCATACCAATGGTTAAAGTTTTGTGGCGGAACCAAGACGTGGAAAGTGTGTCTTGGGAGTTGGAGTCAGCTATGAGAGAGGCTCATCCTACTCTGCTCTCCTAGTTTCTTTCGGTATGTATTTCCATTCTATACTCTTTGATTATTTTCCTTCCATAGTGGAATCTTGTGTGCGTAAAGTTTCGGGACGAAACTTTCTTTTAGGAGGGGTGGCTGTAACGCCCCTGATTTTCCAAGATTTATATAAAACCCCTTTAGTGACGTATTTTGACGTCATGGTATTACGTTGACGCATAGTTGGTGGGTACCATTGTCTGAGCGTGACTTTTGCTCATTGGTATCCGAGGTTTTGGTTGGGGAGTAGTAGCTTGGCTAATTTCACCTATGATTTGGTATTCCCTTGCGAGTTGGGGTTCGTTTTGGAACACGGAGGAGCATTTTTGGGATATTTGGTATTTTGAATTCGGGGAGTGTTCACTCGATTTTGGTTTGTCAGATTTTGATTTCGACTTCGACGTTGGATTCATAGCGACGATATTTAGCTACGGTGTGATTTTCGTAGGAATCCGAGCTAGTGCGAGTTTTCGTCATTTGTACGTTTTAATTATAATAATAGTATATTATATTAATTATCCCCTATAAATAGCCTTGTGATAAGACAAAAACCCAATTCATCGTCTTTCCCAAAACCATCAGACTGAGTTGCGGAAGAACGAAAGCGACGGTCCTTGCAGGGCCTTCAGCCGTCGATTGTAGGAGCTCTAGTGCACGAAATCGTCGTCAGAGAGTAGATCCGGATAGCTCTAACCAAGATCTACGTTTGTGTGGTGGGTTTTTCCCGTTTCTTGAAATTTTTGGTGTTAGGAAATTTGTCTTGACCCTCTTCTATCCTGAAAAGTTTCGGGAATTGTTGCTTAGGTGTTCTTGCGGCCAGATCTGTGAGGAGGAGCGGTTGTGCGGCCGGATTTTGGAAAGATCAAGGCAAGTGGCGATTTATTCCCCTTGCCAAACTTTCTTTTCCTTGTGTTCTCTGTTATTTTCCTTCCCTCCTTAGGATTTAGGAGTAGGGTAGAGTTCGGCCAAGATCTACCTGCTGCATAGGGTAGAATTTCCGGTGAAGTGTATACTCATCATATTTGATTGTTAGCCTAAGTGTATATCCGTCGATTATATGTTAGTAAGTCCTAGTTTAATTCATCGCGTATGGCACTGAGTGGAATTCGTCAGATTTGATAGTTAGCTTAAGTTATTTTCATCTTTTATGACTGTTAGTCAAGGTAACCTGTCGAGTATAGGCTGATAAGTAAATTCGTCTTATATGGCTAATTAGTCTTGTAAAATTAGTCGATTTTGAAAAAAGTCAAAACCGTCGAAAATCAGTCTTAGCCTAAGTCAAATTCGTCGAGTATCCATTGAAATACGACGGGTAATGCTTCCCGTTAAGTCAAGTCCAATTCATCAAGTATTAGGCATTGAGTTCGTCGAGTATAAGACGTGGTGTTGAGTGAAGGCAGAATCGTTGAGTTAGCTGGTTGGCGTCGAGTGCGTTGAATGCACTCAATGCGGCGTCGAGTGTACTCGACGCTTTTCCATGGACTTAGGATATTTCTCTGATTCGTTTTATATCTCTAGTAACCTGGTTTTGCTAAGTAAAAATCGATGTGTGCCTCCTGTATCCGTCGAGTATACTCGACAAATCAGTGTTGACTTAGAAATTTTTCGCCAAATTGAGTCCAATTCGTCATGTAAGGCCTTAGGGTGGCTTTTCGGGATTTTTTCTTCCCTTATGTTATGGGGAGAGATCTAGTGTTTTTGTTACAGTTTTATTGATGTTTTTGGGTGTTAAGTGTGGCCTTTGGTTGGTAATGGATAAAGGACCACCAACCTAGTGCCATTTCGTGAAAGCATTACACTTGGTGGGTTTCCTGTTTGACCGTTGGGATGTGTTGGACATTGTTACCACCACCCTAATGCCTTGTTGAGATATATGGACTGTTGGGTTGTGTTGGACATTGTTGCCACCATCGTAGTACCTTCTCGAAATATTTGGCTCGGCTAGTTCGTAATGAACAGTGGGTCCACCGACCTAGGACCATTTACCAGTGTAATTGATTCACGTGTTTAGAGTTATTAAGTCTCTTTCTTCTCATTATATAGACATTTTTCATATTGCTTGCTCTTGCAGATGTTCTCGAAGCATGGCTTCGTCTCACACTTGGTGCAAATTTCTGTATTCTTGAACTTTATAAGTTAAATCTATTATCTCTGTCTTATAACTCTATTGCTGAGGTTTGTCAACTTTTCTCATGTTGGGTTGGTAACTCTTTGTCCTTTTTTATTTATTGCTAACTTTTAATCTTTGATCATCTCTTGTATTTTCTTGCTGAGTTATTCTATTTTTTGTGAATGCCTCAGGTTTGGAGCAGTAGTCGGTTGAGCGGCTAGGGTTTTGGGTTGTGCTTGTGTTTTGTAGCTGTCGCAGTTGCCCTTTTTCCTCACCGGCTGTGAGGTAGTGTGTTGTTTTATTTATTTTTGTTCATACATACATACCTTTTAGTGGGTTTGTGTTAGGTTGTTGACGCCCACTGGATTTTTGTATAATGTTATAGTACTTGCTAGTTGCTAAGCCTTTTTTTGTATGACTTATTGGATTTACTAGCTCTCTATGAAGGTTTTATGATAGGTTGCATGTTAGATATTTTATATTATAAAAGTATTACTTCTATCACCTCATACATGTCATCTTTCAAACTAAAAACACTATGTTTGATGAATATAAAAGCTATTCTCATGCCTATACAAAATCTAAAGTCATGCATACCATGAGTTGTCCTATATGAATGTTTTGCTCATGTATGATGTCAATTAATTTAAACAAGTTATTTTCCGCAGTGTAAACTTATATTTTTAGTTGTGTACTTGTTGATCCACTGAACCGAGAGATACGACCACCAAAACATAACTTAAAATATGTTTTCCTCACATCAAAACATGGTATCTTCATAAACAGGATTAGAGTTGGAGCTTAACTTAACATCTGCAATTATCCCCTGCACGGTGTGGCATCACGACACGTGTTTTCTCTTACTCTGATATACTCTTTAAATTCGGAGAAATACGGGTTGTGACAGCAGTCAAGTTAGCTGATTGAAGAACACAAGATCTATCAAATCATCAATCTTCTTCAGCAAGTTCAGAAACAAGTTTCTGAGTTACTTCCAGCACAAGCAGCACCTTATTGAAGAACAGGTTTCTTGTTTTTGAGAAGAAGTTAGGGTTGAGGTAAACTCAGCTCAGTAAGCAGACATAGAGAAATCTCTCTGGTATCGAATCAACCATACCAACCAACCTCTCTCCCTTTAGGATCCATTCTTGGATTTGAGTATAGGATTCTTTTTGGATCTGAGTTGTGAGCATATTTTATAAAGGCTGTGGTAGGATCCCTATGTGGATCTGAGTGTAGGATCTAGTTGCAGATCTGCGGTAAGGCTTTTGGCCTGGGAGTAGGATCCATTGTGTATCTGAGTGTAGGATCTGGTTACAGATCTGAGGTACGGATTTGGCTTGAGAGTAGATCCAGTTTGGATCTAAGGTAGGACTTTTTAGCTTGAGGTATGAGAGTCATTCTCTCTGAGTTGTAGGGCCCTTGTTCCTGAGTTGTATGATCCTTTGGATCTGAGGTAGGGCCTTTGTGCCTGAGCTGTAGGAGAGTCATTCTCTCTAAGGTAGGTCTGTCCTCCCAGCCTGAGTTGTAGGAAATTTGGGCCTGAGGTAGGTGATCTCTGATCACTGAGTTGTAGGTCCTTGTGCCTTAGCTGTAAGTCTTGGAGGAGACTCAGTGGTCCTGCGAGATCGTGTTATAAGCTCTTAGGAGCCGAGATTGGAGAAGTGTCTTGTCTAACAAGTTGTTAGAAAGGTGGGAGGGAAAGTCGACGTACCCATAATCTGGGGAACCACTATAAATTCTGTGTGTGCTCTTTGTATTGTTTATTTATTTCAGGTTGTGTTTGTCTTGAAAGTAGAAAACTACTCACTCACAAAGCACTCAAAGAAAGAAAATTAAAGATAGTCACAAGAGACTAAGAAACCTATTCCCCCCCCCCCTCTAGGTGATTTAGTTATCCTTGAAATTAAATACTTTCAGTACTGAACGCCATTTTAAGAACGTCACTTTCTCTAATTCTCAACTGATAACAGCCAGAATACAAATCCAGCTTTTAGTACACAGTAAAACCTACTAGCTGATCAAACAGATCATCGATTCTCGAAATCAGATACTTATTCGTCTCCATCACCGTGTTCAACTCTCGATAATTTATATACAACCGCAAGCTTCTACCTTTTTTCTTCACAAAAAGGACCAGTGCACTCCAAGATGACGAACATGGATGCACATACCCTTGATCTAGCAGCTCTTGAAGCTGCACCTTTAGTTCCACCATCTCCTTTGGCACTAATCGATACAGAGAGTGTGACACAGTCTTGGAACATGACAATAGATCAATAGTGAAATCAATCTCTCGCTGAGATGGAGCCGTAGAGAGATTCTCAGGGAATACGTCAGCAAACTTCGATACTACAATAATGTTAATCAAGTTGGGCTTAGGCTTTGAAGCCTCTACTAGTGTGAAAAATAACTCCGCACCTTTTCAGACTGTCTTAAAAACCAGGAGAGCAGACATCAATATCTTGTTTGATCCCTTCATACCAGGAAGGTAGTTTCATGTTTAGTATTTTGACCCAGCATGACCTCCTTAAGGTTGCAATCAATGCGCGCACGCTGCTTCGAGAGCCAGCCCATGCCAAAGATCACATCATATTCTGAAATTGGTAGTATCAAGGTTTCTAAGTCAAACTCTTGATATCTTATTCGCACCATCACACCGCAATACCAATCAGCGCGCATCATGTACCCATTGGGCAACAACACGTCTAATCTATCTTTTTCCATACAGAAAGGCACCCTGATACACAGAACGAAATCCTCAGATAGAATGGAGTGAGACACCCCCATGTCAAACAATGCTCTTATCAGATGGTTACGGATTAGGACAAAGCCTAATGCACCACGAAACATCAAACAAAAGTATGCAAGGTATATATAGTATGCAAAATACACAAGCTATATTAAGCTCATACCTGTCACCACGTCACTTTGTTTAATGGCCTCCAACTGGCCAAGATTGTAGACTCTGGGTTACATTGGCATATGGTGAGATGCAGACGACTCCGCTGCTTCCCCTTCTCAGCATACAACGCACCCGCCTTTTTATCTGACCTTGCGAGATGGCTCCAACAGTCACGAGCATAATGTCCCACTTTGCCGTAATGGTAGCATGCATTCGGTCCTTGTCCCGAGGTAGCTTTAGAACTAGTAGAAGGAGCTGGACCAGACAACCTAGCCTTCTTGTTCCACCTGCTGCGAAATCTAGACTTCAAAGAGCTCAGCACCTTGAACTCCTGCTTTATCACCGAGGGATCCTTCTTACTATGGACCCTCTTCAAATCCTGCTCAAGGGATCACACAATATTGACCAAGGTAAGAAATCTTTGCGTCATTGGGCCTGAAAGAAGTAACTGCAGATCTTCGCACAGTCCTTAATAGAATCGATTGGTCTTTCTTTCCTCGTTCACCAAAGATGATCTAGCATACCTTCCAAGTCTAGTGAACTCATGTAGGTACTCGTCAACTGAATGGTCGCCTTGAGTCAATCGTAGAAACTAGTTTTCCAACATAATTCGCTGCGCTGAAGGGACATAACGCGCCAAGAACAGCCTTGAGAACTCCTCTAATGAGACGTCCATCAATCGTCTCCTTGTTAACTGATGAGCTTCAATCACATCCCACCATAGTCTTGCCTCTTCATCCAATAGGAAGGTGGCTACGGTAACCTTTTGAACCTCCTATATCTCCATCGCGTTTAGGGTTCTATTTATCTGAGAGAGCCACTCCTCAGCGTCAGACGAAAATGCAGCTCCCATAAAGGATGGAGGGTTGAAGCTCAGGAAGTGCTTCAACTGTTGATCTGAAGACCTTCTTGCCGCTAATGGCTCTACTACTGCGACTGGCACCGGGGCCACCACAGGGACAGGAAGCTGCACTTGCCTTCCTAACTGGGAATTTAACATGGCAACCATGACTTCGCCCACCAACCTTATCGTTTCAGCAGAAGGAGGGGTTGTATGCACATCATTCTGTGCGCTACGCTCCGCAGAGTGCTGGCATTGAGGCTGCTCTGCACCACTCCTAGTTACTTATATTTACGCAATACACAATTTAGCGACTCCAAAACATAGCAAATAATAATCAAAGGAATGCTCAGGTTCCACAAACAATATTTTTTGCATGTTTCATGTGTGTTTCTCATTCCTAAGTGGACATTCACGGGTTATTTTTACGTTTTTAAGGTGACGCACATACGTGCACTCTACCCGTAAAAAGAATTAGTTTACGAATTCAGCTAAAACGGACTGATACCTAGAGTCTGATACCAAATTATAACACCCTCATCCGTCATGTAGAATATAACAGAAGGTCCGGTAGGGGCCCCACATCATATTCCACAGACAGTCAGTGAAGTTACACATTAAAACCAAAACAATCACGCGCCCTAACTCAAAGTTGCATTCTAGTGGAAGCATTAACATAACAAAATGAACCAAAATATCCACAACATTATAGGAGTGATTAAACATCAGTTACAATGAAAGCTTCGGCCTTAGGACCTTACACACATGGAATGTTAAAGCAACTATATGATTTTCATACATCGGTGCACAGGCCGGCAATACAAGAGAAAGAAATAACAAAACTTGGGCCTAGGGATGATATCGA
Organism: Platanthera zijinensis; assembly: GCA_039513925.1. Lineage (NCBI taxonomy): Eukaryota > Viridiplantae > Streptophyta > Magnoliopsida > Asparagales > Orchidaceae > Platanthera > Platanthera zijinensis. The sequence continues at coordinate 61,489,428 of CM077086.1, forward strand.
GTCGAGTTCGAGCGATTTTGGCTCAACTCGAAATCGAAATTTTCGACTCGAAATCGAAATTGATTTCGAGACGAGTCGGCTCGACTCGAAATGACTCGATTCCGAGTCGGCTCGAAATCGAATTGAGTCGGCTCAAAATCGAATCAGATCGGCTCAAAATCGAATCAAGTCTGCTCGAAATTGAGCAATTTTTTGTTTTATTCCTATTTTGCTCAAAATTAAATTGGGCAACCTATAAATTTAGCAAATGAAACACTTAAAGTCTTCATTCTTTTTTTATGTTTAAATTTTGTTATTTTTAATCTTAAAATAAGAATATTTTAATAAATAAATAATTTTTTAAATTAATTCGAGTTGATTCGAATCACATTTCGAGCAATTGAGGGTTTGCTCGAAATTGACTCGAAATCAGGTTTGACTCAAATTGAATCGACTCAAATTGAGTCGAATCAATTTTAATCGATTTCGATTCGGCTCAATTTTCGAACGATTTTTGAGCGACTTTCGAGTTTCGAATAATATGCTCAGTCCTACTTGGGCCTTCGATGGCCAACACAGTATTGGCTCCTACCCGCTATTTTCTGCTTGGCACGCCAGCACCAGTACCTATACAAACCACAAAGGTGTGGCAACAAAAGAAGTTAATGAGTCAGCTTTTATTGACCATTATCCACGAACGCGCAGTATAAAGACCTCACCCGGTACCCGGGGCAGTGATATTCCTTCCCTGCATATTATTCAATAACAACGATGTATATAAAGATTAAGCTAGAAAGTACACGACAAACAAGCCAAGCACTAATAGAATACACATAATCATCACAAACGTTGGAACACACATCCACATGCTTCGTGCTCTCGTGACATAATTTTGATGTACTCCTTGAGTCACATCACCATCCCTTATCCCAAACAAGGATAGTCCCAATGTTGGGTATTGTATCCACAATAACCAAGATTTCGGTGAAGTCACCCTTGAACTAAGATGAATTAAGTATGTATTTGATGATATTCTTTAGTTAAGTGCTTGCAGGTCTTATTGCTAAGTGTAGACCAATGTTAGTTTACAATGAGTCACAAAACACAAGACCATACAATGTAATCCCTCATTGTGTGATCCATGGTGTTGACTCATGTGTAACCTCTCTATTGAGAGAGAAGGGATAGATACGATTGCGGAATTAAAGATTATAGATATTGAATAAGAACCCTAAAGCCTAACACAAAGTGTTGTGCACAAACTAAAGCTAACTGTAATTACAGTTAAGCTTCAGGTCCTATCCAGCAACTAGCAATCCTAGTTAAAACTAATCACAGCCACAATGCAATAAATCAAGCAACCAGACGACACAAGATATTATAGTGGTTCCCCAAACACTGGGTACATCCACTCTTCTACCCACACGGTAGGAATCCACTACAGGTTTTTGATCAGGTGCCCTGCCACCAACAAGATCTGCTGCAGGTAGATCTAGCGACCCTTTAGACTTTTGATCAGGTGTCTAAAAACCAAGCTTTACTTTTGAAGGGAGTAAACAACCCTTTACAGGAGGGGGGAAGAGGGTTAGAATGTCTTCTCTATTGTAAATACAGATTAGAGAAGCACAAGGCTTCTTCAGAATTCAAGACAGAATACTGTCTTGAAGTTCTGAAGGAAAAGCTTGAAGAAGACTAGAGATATGGATGGATGTTCTTCTTCAGCTTCCTTCTTCTTCTTCTTCTTCTTCTTCAATATCTCTGAGTGTATCTTCCTGGAACAGGAGCACTCAGGTTGAAGAAGAGTGAAGAGATATCTTCTCAGATGAATGGATGATTGCTGAGAGCAGCTGTGCTGTAAGATGGTTCTTTCTCTGTATGTTGTACAGGATTCTTCTCACTTGTTCTACAGCTTCTTTTTAGTTCTTTCAAAAGAACTCTTTTAAATAGGAGCAGCAGCAACGGCTCTAATATGAGCTTGACTTTTGTCTTCATCTAGAATCTGCAAATATCACAAAGGCAAAACATATCTTGCAGATATATATATCTATATAAAGAGAAAGCTACTGCAGCTGCATTAAATAATCTGATAAAGGATTTAGATAAAGTTACATCAGATAACTCTTTACAGCCAACGGCTATAAAGGACAGTTGCATTAATAAAGACAGATAATAGGACAAAATACATTGTCAGAAAGAATTGACTTATGCATAAATATAGAAGCAGGTTTGCTTTGAGATATATGCATAAGATCAATTAAATAATCTATAATAAAAATATGCTAGAAATATAGGAAATAAAATAAGGAAAAGAAAGCATATAATATTATAAATAAAGGCAGGAAAAAGATAGTCGAACGATCCTCGGAGATCGTCGACCGACCCACTGAGATCGTCGACCTATCAGATAGATAGTCGACCGACTCAGATAGTCGAACTATCCAGGCAGATAGTCGACCGACTCAAAACTAGACAGAAAGCATCGAACTATTAAGAGATAGTCGACCAGAGCTCGATGATCTAGCAGAACATCAAGCTGACTAGAGACAGACGATCGTCGACCGGCTGATCGACGATAGTCGATCGGCGTTCGACTATAGTCGAACCCGAAAACTTACTTAGGCAGATTTTCATCTGGATAAGTAATTCTACAAAACTAGAAAAACTAACCTATCAACTAACCAAAGAAAAGACTAAAGTAAAGACTTAACTCAAATCCAAACTAGGGTACCAACAATCTCCCCCTATTTGGGTTAAGTCTTTCAAAAACTAAAACTACTAAAAACAAACTAAACAACCTAATAGAGATCCTAGCCCAAATCAGAACCAAGGGTTCCAACAATCTCCCCCTATTTGGGTGAGGATCCTATTAGCAAAATAAATAAAGCAAAGCATAAAATATATAAAGAAAAACTTTGCTTAGCTTGCTGCTGCTGGCATTTGCAATCTCCCCCTATGTTGATGCAGTACTTGTGATTGAAGAAGGCTGAGATGACTTTGAGTTTTGATTGAGCCATCCAGCAAACTCTTGTAGATAGTACCTGCAGAAAGCTATGGTAGAGATTGCTCTCTCCTTGAAAAAGGGTATGTTAGCAGCAAAAAAATGATATTTTATCCAGCCAATTTAATTTGGATTCTGTATCTGAAAAACAAAATCAGATATCTTCCTTCCTATAGAATTTCTTTTCATTAGACGAGATTCAAACTCAGCTGACAAATGCAACTAGAGTAGAGGACTCAATCTAAATGAAATTAGAAAAGGATCTATAAGAAATAGAGTTATCTGACAGAGAATTCTCATACAGAAATCCAAACAAACTATTTGAACATAATATCAATCAGATATAATCAGCTATAAGAAAAGAAAATGCTTCCTAATAAATCTGTTCCAAATGATAAAAGGATTTGAAAATATTTTAAGTAATTTATCCTTTTGATAATAAAACAAATTTATGAAAAAGCAAATTGAGTTCTCAAATCTGAACTCATTAAAATATAAAGAAAACATTTCTCTGAGAAGTGTTGGTTCCTTCTCAGGTATAGTTAAAACTTGGCAGCAATTTTGAATATCTAAATTAACTGAACTAAAAACAGATTTAGATATTACCTGAACCTTTTCAGGTTTTGAATTGTCCTCTGTTTGTTCAGCTTCTGAATTGCTGCAGGAGGCATTTATGGCCATTATGCAAAATGCTTTGGCCCTTGCTTCCTCCTCTTCATCTTCAAATGATGAGTCATCATCTGAGACATCCCAGATAACATCTAGGAATATTGATTCTCCTTCAGATGAGATGATATGGCTTCCTCCTGATATTGCGTCCAAGGGTTCAGAAGCCATTTGGTGAGGGGATTCCCACATCTCCTTAGCTGTTGAGCACTCAGCAACATCCTGAAATAGGTCATCAGATAATGACTGAGCTAGGATATTCATTGCTCGGGCATCAGCTAGCTTGGCACTTTTTGTTGTTGTTGCCGATGTTGGAAGATCTGTCAAAATAGAAGAAAATATTTCTTCATCAATATTGTTCATAAATAATTTGACTCTTGTATTCCAGATGCTGAACTCAGCTAAGTTGCAAGCTGGAGGTCTGGTGATAAAATAATCATTGTACTGGGCCATGAAAGTGAATGTGAATATCTATAATCCTTGGTATCTATCAGGATCTTGTGACTCAGGTGTTAGCCTGTACAGTCAGCCAACCTCCCTCTGATACCAATTGAGAGAGAAGGGATAGATACGATTGCGGAATTAAAGATTATAGATATTGAATAAGAACCCTAAAGCCTAACACAAAGTGTTGTGCACAAACTAAAGCTAACTATAATTACAGTTAAGCTTCAGGTCCTATCCAGCAACTAGCAATCCTAGTTAAAACTAATCATAGCCACAATGCAATAAATCAAGCAACCAGATGACACAAGATATTATAGTGGTTCCCCAAACACTGGGTACATCCACTCTTCTACCCACACGGTAGGAATCCACTACAGGTTTTTGATCAGGCACCCTGCCACCAACAAGATATGCTGCAGGTAGATCTAGAGACCCTTTAGACTTTTGATCAGGTGTCTAAAAACCAAGCTTTACTTTTGAAGGGAGTAAACAACCCTTTACAGGAGGGGGGAAGAGGGTTAGAATGTCTTCTCTATTGTAAATACAGATTAGAGAAGCACAAGGCCTCTTCAGAATTCAAGACAGAATACTATCTTGAAGTTCTGAAGGAAAAGCTTGAAGAAGACTAGAGATATGGATGGATGTTCTTCTTCAGCTTCCTTCTTCTTCTTCTTCTTCTTCAATATCTCTGAGTGTATCTTCCTGGAATAGGAGCACTCAGGTTGAAGAAGAGTGAAGAGATATCTTCTCAGATGAATGGATGATTGCTGAGAGCAGCTGTGCTGTAAGATGGTTCTTTCTCTGTATGTTGTACAGGATTCTTCTCACTTGTTCTACAGCTTCTTTTTAGTTCTTTCAAAAGAACTCTTTTAAATAGGAGCAGCAGCAACGGCTCTAATATGAGCTTGACTTTTGTCTTCATCTGGAATCTGCAAATATCACAAAGGCAAAACATATCTTGCAGATATATATATCTATATAAAGAGAAAGCTACTGCAGCTGCATTAAATAATCTGATAAAGGATTTAGATAAAATTACATCAGATAACTCTTTATAGCCAACGGCTATAAAGGACAGCTGCATTAATAAAGACAGATAATAGGACAAAATACATTGTCAGAAAGAATTGACTTATGCATAAATATAGAAGCAAGTTTGCTTTGAGATATATGTATAAGATCAATTAAATAATCTATAATAAAAATATGCTAGAAATATAGGAAATAAAATAAGGAAAAGAAAGCATATAATATTATAAATAAAGGCAGGAAAAAGATAGTCGAACGATCCTCGGAGATCGTCGACCGACCCACTGAGATCGTCGACCTATCAGATAGATAGTCGACCGACTCAAATAGTCGAACTATCCAGGCAGATAGTCGACCGACTCAAGACTAGACAGAAAGCATCGAACTATCAAGAGATAGTCGACCAGAGCTCGACGATCTAACAGAACGTCGAGCTGACTAGAGACAGACGATCGTCGACCGGCTGATCGACGATAGTCGATCGGCGTTCGACTATAGTCGAACCAGAAAACTTACTTAGGCAGATTTTCATCTAGATAAGTAATTCTACAAAACTAGAAAAACTAACCTATCAACTAACCAAAGAAAAGACTAAAGGAAAGACTTAACTCAAATCCAAACTAGGGTACCAACACAAGACCATACAATTTAATCCCTCATTGTGTGATCCATGGTGTTGACTCATGTGTAACCTCTCTATTGGGATGGACCTCATTTTCAAGTACTAAAGAAATGGAAGAAAGGAAGGGTTGTTGGTCTTCAACAAAGAAGAAAAGAAAATTTTTCTGAAAAATTTCTAAGTCCATTTCTCGATAAATTGAAGTCTGTTTCTCAAGAAATCTAAGTACATTTCTCGAGAAAGCAAGTTGTTCCCGAGAAACCGTTAGACTTCTCGGAAAATTGTCTTAAACTGTCTTTAAGTCTTTTCTTGAGAAAAGCCCTGAAGATTTCTCGAGAAACCAAGTTCATTTCTCGAGAAACGAAAGTAGTTCTCGAGAAATCAAAAGTGTTTCTCGAGAAGCCAAGTATATTTCTCGAGACATCAAATTCTTTCTCGAGAAATAAGTACTTCAGTCCACAGAATTTTCGTTAAGTAAATTTCTCGAGAAGGTCAGGCCATTTCTCGAGAAAGCAATTTATTTCTCGAGAAATCATATCATTCTCGAGAAATTTGTCTTCAGTTCTAAATTTGCGCTAAGTACTTTTCTCAAAAATCATATCCTTCTCGGGAAATCAGGTTTTCTCTTCAAAGAAATTTTGTTAAGTCTTTTCTTGAGAAAGCCATGTTTTTTCTCGAGAAAGCAAATGATTTCTCGAGAAATCTATTTCTTCTCAAGAAATGGAGTTGCAGAAATTTCGATTTAAATCTTCTGATGGGATTTCAAATTTAATCTAAGTTCCTCATGATTAATCCACATGAATCTTTTTTAATGACTTATGATCGTTAGACGATGATCTATAAATAGTCCTTTAAGAGGATTCGCTAACCCTATTAATAATAATTATTATTATTATTATTATTATAATCAATATTGCATTCGCACTTTCCAAAATTCGGGAGAAGCTGCACCGTCTTCATCGTCATTCTTCTTTGCCGCTCCTCTCTAGATCCAGCGATTCAAAAGGAGAAAAGATTCGATAGATCAAAGATTCAAAGATGCTTCTACTTGATCGTGTCGGATCCTAAGTTTTCAGATCAAGCTTTCTCGAATTTTCTTCCTCAACCGTCTTCACTGAGATTTTCAGTTTTCAAGAAGGATGATCCCTGAAGATTTCAGATCTGGAAGAGTAAAACTTTTATTGTTGTTGTAAAATTATTTTAACTTTTGTAGGAGCTTTGTCTCCGAGATTGTAGGAAGTTTGTTCTTCTGAGTGTAGATCCGTTAGTAAATCGAGTTTGTAGATCCAGTTTGTGGATCGAGGTGTAGATCCGGTTGTGGATGAGGTGTGGGAAAGTTTGTTCTTCGAGGTGTAGGAGCGTTGCTCCGAGGTGTAAGATGTGATAATCTGAGAAAGGTGAAGTAGTTGAATCTTACCCTTCGTAGTAGATAGGCGAGGCGGGACAGTGGACATACCCAATATGGGGAACCACTATAAATCTCTGTGTTTGTGTGCTTGAATTTTTAGATAATTTTTATTCCGTAAAAAGACACAAACATCACATATTCGCCCCCCCCTTTAGGTGATTTAGGTAGATGCTAGATACTTTCAAATAGTATTAGAGGGGCATTTTGGTCGATAAGGTTAACACCTTGATCAAGATCCCTGATCTAGCATTCAGAGATTCCGCATATTCACCATTGAAAGAAGAAAAGACATGTCATCCATGAAGCTACCAGTGTGCACCAAGGAAAACTTTTCCATGTGGAAAGATTGAGTATGGTTCTACATGGAATTTGCTGATCCGAGGATTTTTCATATAGTGTAAGGACCACACATCCCTATACAGGCTTCAATGATAAATCCAGCGATTATGATTCCCAAGAAGATGATGGATCTCACTAAGTAAGAGATTGCCTTAGTCTCCCTGGATAAGAAGGCAAAGAATATAATAGCAAGTGCAGTGGACGATTTAATGCTTCAGAACTTATTCCACTGCAAATCTGCCAAGGAGATGTGGGACTGCCTGGTTGTACTCATGGAAGGTATAGAATAAGTGCGAGACCATCGCAGATCTCTATTGAATCAAGAATGCGAAGCTTTCAAGCAAGCATCAAGTGATACCATTACATACAGCTTCGAAAAATTCTTTAAGATCATCAACGGAATCAGAAACTACGGCCGTGTATTCACACATGGTGAACTGAACGAAAAGTTCCTTAGATCCCTCACAAAGGACTGAGACACAAAGGTCGTCATCATTAAAGAATTTGGAAAGTTACCGGAGATCGACCCTCAGAATCTTTTCGGCAAATTGCTCTTCTATGAACTCTTAATGAACACTAGAAAGAAGGAGGAGAAGGCCAACCGATCTTAAAGCAAAGAGAAGTATACAGCCCTAAAGGCTGAAGGTTCAAGGAAGTCTAAAGTTGTGTCACCCTTAAGGACACGAACTCTAGACACTCCTGAAGACTCTGAGCCTTGCGCATCAGGCTCCAAGCTATCTGACGGAGAGTTCTCCCTTATCTCCAAGCAATTTAAGAAACTGCTTAGCAAGAGTAGGCAGATGAGGAATCCATCATCCTCCTCTGACTATAGGAGATCACATCGTGATGCTGATCGTATCGAGAAAAGCTAAAATAAGGAGGATAAGTATAAATCAAAACCTAATAAATTTTCCTCCTCTGACGTTGTTTGTTACTGCTGTAATAAATTAGGTCACATGATTGCGGAGTGTCCGTATAAGAAGAAGGATAGCTTCAGGAAGGACGAGAAGAGATCCTTCAAAGGGAAGAAGAAAGAAGAAAAGAGCTTCGTCGCTAAAAAGCCGAAGAATCTCAGTGAATATGACTCGAGTGAGTCGATCTCTGAGAATGAAGAAGCCTACTTCGGGCTCATGGCTCATACAGATACGGAAGTTGGCAACTTTTAGTATTGCGGGAAGGTAAACTCGCACACGATACTCTCTGAATCTGAAACATTCTCGAATGGTCATGATGGCTACTCTTCTGAAGAGGAAGGTGATTCTGAGTTGATGGCTCAGCACGAGAACCTTTTAAAGGCTTTTGACAAATGGCGTAAGGTAGTAAAAAGCAATTAAAGGAGATTGCCTCTCTCAAGGCAGTGGAAATAAATCTGAAGGAGGAAATTACAAAAATTACTTCCTCTCAGAGATGAAGTCCATTCCCTAAAAGAGGAACTCAAGGGCTCTGCTGAGACGTTAATTCTAAAGGAGAAATATCTTGATGAGATGGAAGAAAAGCTTTTGGTAGAGAGGAAACTAGTTGAGAGCTACTCAAAGCCAAAGACTATCCTCCCTCTCATTGATGAGTTTTCCGCTCTGAAGAAGGGTAGTGGTCTTGGCAAAAAGATTGAAAAAGGTAAGGCTGCAAAGAAATCCTTTGCCAAAGAGAAAGGGAAGGCCCCTCTTGGTCAAACCTCGTTTAAGAAGGTATTCTTCCCACTGAACAAGTTTGATTTTGAGTCATCCTATGGGCACTATACTCGACCTACTTATGTAAAGCCTAAGTCGTGCTATCAAGGATGGACCCTGTTGGGTATTGTATACACAATAACCCAGATTTGAAGAAGGGTCCAGTCAAGATAAGATGAATTGAGTCTGTATTTGATATTGTATTTTAGTTATGTACTTAGAAGTTTACAATGCCAAGTACACACCAATGTCAGGTTACAGTGAGTCAGTAAACACAGGACTGCACAATGTAATCCCTCATTGTGTAGGACATCGTGTTAACTCACATGTAATCTCTCTATTGGGGTGTACTTCTATCCCAAGTACAGGAGAAGGATCAAGGAAGGCCAAAGTCAAGAAGTAAGAAATGGAGAATTTTACCTAAGTAAAATTCGGCGAGTATGGTGAGTCATACACGTCGAATTCGTCAAGTATCCCCTTGATACTCGCCGAATTCGTTATGTATGCTTCCCTATACCCGTCGAATTCGTCGTATATACTTAGGGAGAATTAACAGAGAAGAAGAAAAATCATCAAGGCAAATTTGCCGAGTAGCACCGGTGATACTCGTCAAATTCGTCGAGTATCACTAGCGATACTCGCCGAATTCGACAAGTATCCCATGTGATACTCGCCGAATTCGACGAGTTTCCTGGGCGATACTCGTCGGGTATGTTGGGCCTTATGTAGACTTTTCTTCTATTCTGTTTAAGGCATTTTCGGCGAATATCATCTTCATATTCGGCGAGTATCATACTGATACTCGACGAAACTCGCCGAAAAAGACTTGTCGTTTTTCCGATTTTTCTTCCTGGTTTGAAACCGACGGCCATGTACAGTAATTTTCTAGGTTTCAATTTTGAAAACCTTTTATAGTCGTTTGATGTCGAATCTTCCTATATATACCAAAGATGATTTCTAAATCAACAAGAGATCCAAAAACCTAATTTCTAAAATCGAATTTTCAATATTCCCGAAAGAGATTTCCGTCGGCCGCACGATACCTGTTTCGCAATCCTTTTCCAATCGACCATGACTTTGCGCAACCGTCTTCTTCACCAACGACATCATTGACTGAATCGCTTCTTCATTCAAGATCTGTTTTTCTCCAGTCCTTGTTGGTTGAAGATCAAGGTTATAGATCCAAGATTTCAAGGTTCCGAGTTCTCTAAGATTCAATGTCTAACCTTCAAAGAACGTCAGACAAAGATTGGAATCGTGTGTTGTTGTTGTAATTTTCTTTTGAATATTGTAGGAGATTTTTCTCCGAGTTTTGTAGATCCATTTGTGGATCTAGAGAGTAGATCCATTTGTGGATCGAGTGTGTAGATCCAGTTTGCGGGTCGAGTTGTAGGAGAGTTTGTTCTCGAGTGGTAGGAGCTTCATCTCCGAGGTGTAGGAGTTTCGACTCCGAGGTGTAAGATTTGACGAGATCTGAGTTTGGTGAAGTAGTCGAATCTGCCCTTCGTGTGAGATAGACAAGGCGGGACAGTGGACGTACCCAACTCGGGGAACCACTATAAAATCCCTGTGTTTGTGTGCTTGTTATTTACGATTATTTTTATTCTGCAAAAAGACGCAAACATCACCTATTCACCCCCCTCTAGGTAATTTAGGTAGACGATAGATACTTTCAATTGGTATCAGAGGTGCATTTTGGTTGATAAAGCTAACACCTTGATAAAGATCCCTGATCTAGTGTTAAGAGATTCCACACAGTCACCATGGATCAAAGCAAAGATATCTCTTCCATGAAGCTACTAGAGTGCACCAAAGAGAACTTTACCATGTGGAAAGAAAGAGTACGGTTCTACATAGAAGCTGTAGATCCAAGAATTTTTCAGATCGTGGAAGAAGGACCACACATCCCTACTCAGGCTTCAACTATAAATCCAGCAATTCAGATTCCCAAGAAGATGATGGATCTCACTAAGGATGAGATTGCCCTAGTCTCCCTGGACAAGAAGGCGAAAATATAATAGCTAGTGTAGTGGACGAATCAATGCTCCAAAACTTATTCCACTGCAAATCTGCCAAGGAGATGTGGGACTACCTGGTTGTTCTTATGGAAGGTACTGAAGAAGTAAGAGACGATCGCAGATCGCTGTTGAATCAGGAGTACGAAGCCTTCAAGTAAGGTGCCAATGACTCCATAGCTGACAGTTTTGAGAAGTTCTTCAAGATAATCAATGGCATCATGAACTTTGGCCGTGAATTCATTCATGGTGAACTAAATGTCAAATTCCTCAAATCCTTAACAAAGGAATGGGATACAAAAGTTGTTGCCATCAGAGAATTCGGGAAGTTGCCAGAGATCGACCCTCAGAATCTTTTCGGCAAATTGCTCTCCTATGAACTCCAAATGAACACCAGAAAGAAGGAGGAGCAAGCCAACCGATCTTCAAGCAAAGAAAAGTCTACAACCCTAAAGGCTGAAGGTTCAAGGAAGTCCAAAGCTATGTCACCCATAAGGACACGAGCTCCAGAAACTCCTAAAGACTCTGAGCCCAACACATCATGCTCCGAGATATCGAACGGAGAGTTCTCCCTAATCTCCAAGCAATTCAAGAAGCTGTTGAGCAAGAGGAGACAAATGAAGAATAAGTCTTTCTCTTCAGATTCCAGGAGATCACAACGTGACGGTGATCGTACGAAGAAAAGCTATAACAAGGAGAACAGGTATAAATCGAAACCTAATAAATTTTCTTCCTCTGACGTTGTTTGCTACTGTTGCAATAAGTCAGGTCACATGATTGCGGAGTGTCCATATAAGAAGAAGGACAGCTCCAGGAAGGATGAGAAGAGATCTTTCAACGGGAAGAAGAAAGAAGAAAAGAGCTTCGTTGCCAAAAAAGTCGAAGACTCTCAGCAATAGTGACTCGAGTGAGTCAAGTTCTGAAAACGAAGAAGCTTACTTTGGGCTTATGGCTCAATCTGACGAAGAAGTAGGTGACTCCGAATACCATGGGAAGGTAAACTCGCACACAATTCTTTCAGAATCTAAAACTTCCTCCAATGGTCATGAAAACTACTCCTCTGATGAGAATGAATCAGAGTTGATGGCTAAGCACGAGCACTTGTTAAAGGCTTTCGACAAATGCCGAAAGGTAGTCCGAAAGCAAGTTAAAGAGATTGCCTCGCTCAAGGCAGTGGAAGCAAATTTGAAGGAAGAAATTGCACAATTACTTCCTCTCAGATATGAAGTCCACTCCTTGAAAGTGGAACTAAAGGACTCGGCTAATACGTTAAAACTGAAGGAAAAATATCTTGATGAACTGGAAGAAAAGCTCGTGGTGGAGAGAAAACTCGTTGAGAGTTACTCTAAGCCGAAGACTGTTCTTCCTCTCATAGATCAGTTCTCCGCTCAGAAGAAGGGTGGTGGTCTTGGCCACGTCGGTGGAAAAGGTAAGGCTGCCAAGAAGGCTAGCGCCAAAGAAAAGGGGAAGGCACCCATGGATCAACTTTCATTTAGGAAAGTAATCTTTCCGACGAACAAGTTTGACCTTGAGTCGTCCTAGGGTCATCATGCTAGGCCTACTCATGTAAAGCCAAAGAATAGATACCAGGGATGGACCCTTCCCTGTGACTTTTGTGTCAGCGTGTTCAAAGCACTGTTTGAGGAAATTGGAATGAAGAGTTATGGTCCATATGTGTATGGCCATAATAATAAGAAGGCACCAAAATCTACATCTGTTATGCCTAAGGCTAAGGAGATGGGAAGCCCCTGTGTATGCTGCAACCAAGAGGCCTCTACCTCTAAGAATTTTACCCCTACTAGACCTCACGTTCAAAGGGTAAAGTAGGAGTACAAAAGGAGGTACAAAAGATTCGACTGTTGGTGTTGCAGCAAAATTGGTCATTTTGGCGCAGACTGTTGGTATAACTCTGCCAATCTTGTAACTCCTAGAGTTAGCTATGTGAGACCGACCACTCAAAAGGCTAATGTTCCTAAGGGGAGTATGTTGACCAGTAACCAAGGAATCAAATAGGTTTGGGTTCTTAAGGTAAACTGATTTATCTTTGCATGAATGTCCAAAGGCCAATAAAAATCTGATCTGGTATTTGGACAGTGGATGCTCTCGGCACATGACTGGGACAAGAAGCCTTTTGCGTGATTATACCCCAGTTGAAGACGGACCAAAAGTCATCTTTGGAGGTTCAGACCGGGGAAAAACAAAAGGTTATGGTATGATTTCCAATGGCGTAGTCGCTTTTACAGACGTTGCTTATGTTGAAGGATTACACCATAATATCATAAGCATAAGTCAACTATGCGACAAAGGCTACATCATTGAGTTCTGTAATGACAAATGTTTGATAAAATCGTCTGCAAATTTGGAGATGGTCTTAACAGGCAATCGGAGCAGAAATATTTTCTGTTTAAATTTCCTTTGCTTAGACACTTCTACCCCAGTGTGTTTTTTGGCAAAAAGTAGTGCGTCTCTCTGTGACCAATGGCACAAGAGATTTGCACATATTAATTTTAAAACCTTAAATATGCTATTTTCTCACAACTTAGTGCGTGATGCCCCAAGCATTAAGTGCCTTAAAGAGAGTCCATGTCACTCCTGTCAAATGGGAAAGCAAACACGGGCTACCTTCAAGGGTATTGCTGAGAAAGATTCTTATCGAAGCTTATACTTGCTTCACATGGACTTATTCGGTCCTATGCCTATTCACAGCTTAGGAGGTAAGGCCTATACGTTAGTAATCATTGATGACTAATCGTGTTTTACTTGGGTGTTCTTTCTGAAATACAAGTCAGACACCTTCGCGTCTTTCACTAATTTTGTCCAGCAAATTCAGAACGAATTGAACTGCTCAGTGGTCAAAATCAGAAGTGACCACGGAATAGAGTTTGAGTCTGGTTCCATGACAGAATTCTGTGAAAGTCAAGCTATCTTTCATGAGTTTTCCTCCCCGCGCACTCCACAACAAAATGGAGTAGCTAATAGAAGGAACAGAACCCTATTTTAAGCATGTACAACCATGTTTAACGACTCTTCACTTCCAAAATACTTCTGGGTTGAAGCAGTCAACAAGGCTTTTCACGTGCAAAACAGAGCACTCATAAACAAAAGCTATCGTAAGACCCCCTATAATCTATTGAAGGGAAGAAAACTGACTGTGTCTTACTTTAGAATCTTTGGAAGAAAATGCTTCGTACTTAATAATGGGAAGTATTACCGCACAAAGTTTAGTGAAAAATGTTTTGAAGGTATTTTCGTAGGATATAGTAGACATAGTAAGGCATATAGGATTTTTAATAAGAAAACTGTGGTGGTAGAAGAGTCTATAAATGTTGTATTTGATGAGACAAGCCTGCTTCATAGTAGCTCGTCTAGTGTTATTAGTGCAGATGCAGGTACCAGGTTCAAGGGGCTAAGCTTGGATGAAGATGTCAAGGAAGACGGTCCAAGCTCAGTAAAGATCGTCGATCTAGGCTTGGTGGATGAAGAACCTCTAGGAGTAAGAAGTGCATCAACCCATAGAGGCTGCACAAGATGCTACAGAGCCTACTGGAGAGAGGGCAAGGAATCTAGGGTTCCGACACCTAAGAGATCACCTAGCTGATCTAATCATTGGAGAGCCAGGCGACGGTGTGAGAACCAGAAGATGGTACAGCAAACGAAGTTTTGCATCTAACCTTTCTGTCTCGGGTTGAACCGAAGAAGTTCAAGGAAGCAAACAAAGATACCTCTTGGATAATGGCAATGCAAGAGGAGCTCAACCAGTTTGAATGATGCAAAGTCTGGTAGAGCTGGTACCTAGGCCCAAAGGACAGAACGTGATAGGCACCAAGTGGATATTCAAAAATAAGTTGGACGAGAACGGAGTAATCATCAAGAATAAAGCCTGGCTTGTAGCTCAAGGATACCGATCAAGAAGAGGGGATCGACTTCGACCATACCTTTGCTCCATTGGCCAGGCTTGAAGCGATCAGGTTGTTTCTTGCGTATGCTGCCCTCAAAGGCTTCATTGTCTATCAAATGGATGTGAAGTCAGCATTCCTGAACGAGGATTTGAAAGAGGAAGTATACGTAGCACAACCCCCATGTTTTGCAAACTCTAAATTCCTTGATCATGTTTTCTTTTTAAATAAAGCCCTATATGGTTTAAAGCAAGCTCTTCGAGCTTGGTACGAGATGTTGTCTAGCTTTCTTCTTGAGAACAAGTTCACAAGGGTAAAGATGGACAAGACATTACTTCTTAGGGAAGTTGAAAGGCAAGATTTTGCTAGTACAAATCTATGTCGACGACATCATATTTGGCTCTACAGAAGACAAACTTTGCAAAAAGTTTCCAAACTCATGCAAGGGAAGTTTGAAATGAGCAGCATAGGAGAGCTGAAGTATTTCTTAGGACTTCAAGTGAAGCAATCTGAAGATGGAATTTTTATCTCTCAGACGAAGTTCACCAAGGAGCTTCTTAAGAAATTTAAAATAGAGAGCGCAACCTCTATGAGGACTCCAATGGGTTCAACTGTGTCTCTGGACAAGGACGAGAAAGGGAAACCTTTTGAATGAAACCAAGTACATAAGTATAATTGGATCCTTGCTCTACCTGACTGTCAGTAGACCAGATATAATGTTTTCAACATATGTCTGCGCTAGATATCAGGTGAACACTAAGGAGTCTCATTACTTCACTGCAAAGTGAAATTTTAAGATACCTTAAGGGTACACCTAATCTTGGCTTATGGTACCCAATAAGTAATAACGTCGAGCTAATTGGCTTTTCAGAAGTGCTGATTTTGCAGGTAGCAGAGACGATAGGAAAAGCACTATCGGGACGTGCCAATTCCTCAGGAAGACGGCTAATTTCTTGGAGCAGAAAGAAGTAGAATTGTGTGGCAACATCTACTGCCGAGTCAGAGTATATCTCTGCGGGTAGCTGTTGCGCACAGCTTCTATGGAAGGAATCAACTAGAAGATTATAACTTGAAGTTCAGAGAAATTCTGATGTTCTGCGACTCCTCTAGCGCTTATTGAAATCGCAAACAACCCAGTCTCCCACAGCCGGACCAAGCACATCAAGGTGCGCTACCACTTCATCTGGGAACATGTGGAGAACAAGGACATAGCTCTCAGCTATGTCCCAATGGACAAGCAGGATGTTCTGATATCTTTACGAAGCCGTTAGACGAGACCAAGTTCTCGTTTTTCAAAACGGAGCTCGGTATGCTGAACAAGGACTCGTGAAGAAGGTCAAGCAAGCAAAATTTGTATCGGGATCATTTTCAACAAAGCAGGCATTTCTTATAGTCCAATTCGGTGAATATCAACCAACATGTCGCATATTCATATGCAACACTCGCCGAATCGGACTCCTCCAACAACTAATTTCAGGAGAAGTCTATTTGGGGCAATAATTTTAAAGTGTCTATATTGGATCCGAAGACTCGATGATCAAATTTGAGGTACGCGCAGTCTAAATGCAATTTAAAAATCGATATATATATATATATATATATATATATATATATATATATATATATATATATATATATATATATATATATTCATTTATAAATAAAAATGGGAGGGCACGCACGGCTTTCGTCGAATTCTAAAGAAGCTGAAACCTGACGATTCGCACGACTACGCTTACTCGACCTTTTGGCTCCCGATTTTGCCGATTCATGTCGATCGTCTCCCACCTCCCATGCCCTAGCTCACATCAACCGTGGAAAGCTTGCAGCAAAGCCCTAGTTTCACTCTTATCGCCGCGTACTGTGTGTTGCCACTGGCTACTGTGTTTCACTGCCGCCTGCCAACAGAAACGTTCCGATTTTTGTCGTCTCTTCATTACAGTGAAGCCTTCAGTTCTTTCAGCCTTCCAAAGGATCTACAATATAGTGTTTGCGTCGACACCAGAAGCTTCCACAGACCCGTACAGTTTGCTCTCCAGAGTTTTAGAAATTCCAGTTTTCCGTAATTTTCAATGGCTCCTAGAAGCACCAGTGGCTTGCTAGGGGGAGGTGAGTTGGTCCACGCAGGATTTGCTCAAGCCTCCGACGAATTTAGGAACGTCATTCTGATGTTGTAGATCGCTGGACTCTCCTTTGTGCTCGAACACCCCTGCAAGGTGCTCGACAAGGAAGTCTTGGAGTTCTTCAATAATGCCAAATTACATCATGAGGACTCTGTGATAAAAAAGCAAGGTTCAGAAAATCAAAGTGAAGGTGAATGCCTCTCGTCTCTCTAGGTACTTGCGGCTACCCATCTGTGATCAGGCTGACTACCTAGAGGAGGCAGATTTTGCCAGAACGTTATCGTTCTGTGGTTTGCCCCGAGGCACCAAGGCCATAAAGCACAAAGGAATGAGTGAGGAGGGAAAACTCCTCTCAGACATAATTGGCAAGGTGATCATCTACAAGACGGGATCGTACGACTATCTATCTACATAAATGTTCAAGATACTAGTTCCAATAGTCTGCAGGAAGAAGTTGGACTGGGGTGCTCTGCTGTTCGCCAAGATAAAGGATACAGCCTACACACTCCCAACTTTGGGAGGATTATCACTCTATACCTGAATCAACTTGATGGTGATAGATTTGATATGACCAAAGGAGTTCCTATCCATCACCTCAAGAAGATAGACTCTACAATCTTCTCTAGGTGGGATAGGAGGATCATTCCAGCGAGGGGGAGCCCCAGTACCCCCAGTGGAGGAGGAAGATCATGTTCCTGATGATAGGACCCCTTCTCCTCACCCCAGTGAGATTCCTGCTAGATTGAGTGTAGAAATTGAGGGGGAGACCGCTGCTCACTCAGATACAGTTACAGTGCTTCCAGACTCAGGTACAGAGGGATATCCTAGTAGAGGTTGCTGTTATTGGTACTGCTACTGCTGCTGAGTTTCAAACAGATGAGGATTCAGAAGTGCATGTTGAGGAAGAGGATCCAGTTTCTTCTGATCATGATGAGGATACTGATGATGCTGCTGATAATGATCTGACAGTTGAAGATTATCAGATTGAGACTGCTGATGAGTAATGTAGTGCCTATTGAAAAGTCTGCTGATAGCAATTCTGCCATTGTGATTTCAGTGCCTACGTCTGTAGACACTCTGGTTGCTCCTCTCCCTAGGATAGTCTCTACTCCTGTGTCTTGAGGGGGAGGCAACTCAGGTCAAGGATATCTATCTCCACTCAGGTTGACAGAATGATACACGTAACCTGGAGAAGCGGATTGACAAGATGCCAGGTGCCCCTCCAGTTTCTCTAGAGGAGGTGATCACCATTTCTGAGGAGGAAGGAGATGATATTATACATTCTCCTATCCTAGGTGCTGCAGAGCCATCTCGTATTTCTCCATATGCTTCTATACCAGTGCTGTCAGGCATTTCCAGTTCAAGTGATCAACTGCTGAAAGTTTTTGAAGAAATGTTGGCTAGGCAACAGGCTAAATTTGATGCCTCATTGCAGAAAGTGGTCAAACGAGTTAAGCAATCAAGAGAAGTTTATGATTGATGGTCTTGCTGCAGTTCAAGTGAAATTTAATAAGCTAGAGGAAAGGTTTGACACAAACTATAACGAAGCTGCAACTGTAGTAACTCTTATGATGAGAGGACTTAAGCAAAATGAAGTAGTACTGAAAAATGTTGACACAAATGCTCTCTCTCTCATCGAGGCCCATAACAGATCAATGGCACACTATGACTCTTTTTTGAAATCTTATGCCAATGCAATTGCTGCAGAAGCCAAAAAGGGGAGGAATCCCTTACAACTAAGATTGTCGGTGTTGAAAAGACTATGCTCGACCAATTCAAACAAGCAAATGATTATAGCTATGACAACATCGTTTTGGTTACATAGTCAGTTTTTCCCGTCTCAAGTTCTTGTTGAGCCTGTTCATGTTGATGTCCATCCGGCTCCGTGACTACACTCAATACTGGACAGACTCACAAGACTTATCTCAGGCTCATGTTGTTACTGTTGCTGCGACTGTGACTCCAGAGGTTCAAGCTGATACTGATGTTGATTATTGCTGCGTTCTCAGAGGCTCAGGTTCTCAAGAAAAGGAAATTTGGAGAAGGTTTTTTCTGAAGTCAGAACCAGAACCTGTCTGGCCAACTCAAGTCAGAGAAGGACCTAACCGTGAGATGGATGAAGTTTGGAGCCCTACTTCAAAAGGAATTATCTTGGACACCTTTGCCTTATACGAGCTCAGAGCGGAAGAAGCATCAGGATCACTACAGTCCAGAAGAATGGAACAGATATAAAGAGGCCTGCACCAGGAGGAGGATTCATTTCCGGAAGTACAAGAATGTTGATCCTATGCCTCCTCCTCCACCAAAGTACTATCCGAAGCCCATAGAATATTTTCAGAGACAGCTATTGAAAAGGAATAACAAGAAGACCAAAATTGTTATATATATTTCAATGGTGTGTAGCAGGCTGCCCTCCCTGATCTAAAACACTTTTGATATATATATATATATATATATAT
The DNA here is from genome assembly GCA_039513925.1 of Platanthera zijinensis. Taxonomy (NCBI): domain Eukaryota; kingdom Viridiplantae; phylum Streptophyta; class Magnoliopsida; order Asparagales; family Orchidaceae; genus Platanthera; species Platanthera zijinensis. The sequence continues at coordinate 61,509,073 of CM077086.1, forward strand.
ATATATATATATATATATATATATATATATATATGATTTATCTAATTGCCTTGGAATGCGCACTGTTATCTTTTTATTTCCATTTATCTTTTCAAGTCTTATTTTAATTTTATTTGGTATGTGCAATTCATCTTTGCTTGTAGGATTTTGGCTTCTTCAAATAGGGGGAGATTGTTGGGTATTGTATCCACAATAACCATGATTTGAAGAAGGGTCTAATCAAGCTAAGATGAATTGAGTCTGTATTTTATTTGCATTTTAGTTATGTACTTGCAGGTTTACAATACCAAGTACACACTAATGTCAGGTTACAGTGAGTCAGTAAGCACAGGACTGCACAATGTAATCCATCATTATGTAGGCCATCGTGTTGACTCACGTGTAATCTCTATATTGGGTTGTACTTCTATCCCAAGTACAGGAGAAGGATCAAGGAAGGCCAAAGTCAAGAAGTCAGAAATGGAGAATTTTACCTAAGTAAAATTCGGCGAGCATGGTGAGTCATACACGTCGAATTCGTCGAGTATCCCCTTGATACTCGCCGAATTCGTCGTGTATACTTCCCGATACCCGTCGAATTTATCTTATATACTTAGGGGGAATTCTCAGAGAAGAAGAAAAATCTCCAAGGCAAATTCGTCGAGTATCACTGGTGATATTCGTCGAGTATCACTAGCGATACTCGACAAATTAAACGAGTATCTCATGCGATACTCGCCGAATTCGACGAGTATCCTGGGCGATACTCGTCGGGTATGTTGGGCCTTATGTCGACTTTTCTTCTATTCTGTCTAAGGCATTTTCGGCGAATATCATCTTCATATTCGGCGAGTATCATACTGATACTCGACGAAACTCGCCGAAAAAGACTTGTCGTTTTTTCGATTTTTCTTCCTGGTTCGAAACCGATGGCCATGTACAATAATTTTCTAGGTTTCAATTTTGGAAACCTTTTATAAACGTTTGATGTCGAATCTCCCTATATATACCTAAGATGATTTCGAAATCAACAAGAGATCCAAAAACCTAATTTGTAAAATCGAATTTTCAATCTTCTCGAAATAGATTTCCGTCGGCCGCACGATACCTGTTTCGCGAACTTCTTCCGATCGGTCGTGACTTCAAGCAACCGTCTTCTTTGATGATGACATTGTTAACTGGATCGCTTCTTCATTCAAGATCTGTTTTTCTCCAGTCCTTGTTGGTCGAAGATCAAGGTTCTAGATTCAAGATTTCAAGGTTCCGAGTTCTCCAAGATTCAAATTCCAACCTTCAAAGAACGTCGAATCAAGATTGGAATCGTGTGTTATTGTTGTAACTTTCTTTTGAAAATTGTAGGAGATTTTTCTCTGAGTTTTGTAGATCCGTTTGTGGATTGAGAGAGTAGATCCGATTGTGGATCGAGTGTGTAGATCCGTTTTGCGGATCGAGTTGTAGGAGAGTTTGTTCTTCGAGTGGTAGGAGCTTCATCTCCAAGGTGTAGGAGTTGCGACTCCGAGGTGTAATATTTGATGAGATATGAGTTTGGTGAAGTAGCCAAATCTGCCCTTCGTGGGAGATAGGCGAGGCGGGATAGTGGATGTACCCAACTCGGGAAACCACTATAAAATCTCTGCGTTATTTTTGTGCATGGTATTTACGATTATTTTTATTCCACAAAAAGAAGCAAACATCACCTATTCACCCCCTCTAGGTGATTTAGGCAGGCGCTACATACTTTCAGACCCATCCCCGGAACTATGGTGAGAGTGTGTTCAAAGCACCTTACGAAGAAATTCAGTTGAAAAATCATGGTCCATATGTTCTTGGCCATAATAATAAGAAGGCACCAAAAGCCAAAACTTGTATCCCTGAGGCTAAAGAGATGGGGAGCTCCTATGTATGCAACAACCAGGAGGCCTCCACCTCAAAGAATGTTGCCCCTGTTAGACCTCAACTCCAAAAGGTAAAGCAAGAGTACAAAAGGAGGTACAACAGGTTTGACTGTTGGTGTTGTGGCAAAATTGGTCACTTTGGCGCAGATTGTTGGTACAACCCTGCCAATTTTGTAACTCTATGAGTTAGCTATGTGAGACCGACCACCTGCAAGGTTAATGTTCCTAGTGGTGTTCAGCTGACCAGGAACCAAGGACCCAAATACGTTTGGGTTCCTAAGGTAAAATGATCTATTTTTGCAGGTATGTACAAAGGCCAATAGAACTCCGATCTGGTATTTGGATAGTAAATTCTCCCGGCACTTGACCGGGACAAGAAGCCTTTTGCGTGATTATACCCAGTCAAAGATGGACCAAAAGTCATCTTTGGAGGTTCGGATAGGGGAACAACAAAAGGTTATGGTATGATTTCCAACGACGTAGTCTCTTTCACAGACGTGGCTTATGTTGAAGGATTACACCATAATCTCATAAGTATAAGTCAACTATGTAACACCTCTGTCTGTCACATGAAATATAACAGAGGGTCCGGCCGGGACCACACGTCATATTCCGCAGACAGTCGGCGATGTTACTTATTAATGTCAAAAACCAGTACACGCATCCTAACTCAAAGCATTCTAGCAGAAGCTTTAGGGGTTATTATTGAAACCATCACACATGAATATCCACTATATATAAACAACCACATTTATATATCACAGGAATGTATACAGAAATACACAAAAGAGTTTGGCCTTAAGGCCTTACAGTTAAACATCACGAGTGTATTTTACATACATCGGCGTGCAGGCTGACCACACATGAAAATAGTAAAACTATTCCTCTTGGCCTTCGAGGGCCAACAAAGAAGCAAGGGCTTCAGCCCGCTATTTCCCGCTTGGCTCCCCAACACCTGCACAGAGACAATCCACCACGAGGGTGACAAACAAGGCAACGGTCAGCTTTAGCTGACCAATTTTATAACGACCCACCTCTTACTCAGGGTGGTGATTCTCCTTCCCTGCAAGAAATGCAATATCAACAGATATATCACAAGAAAGTGCACGACCACACATTTCAATATATCACAAATGTTGGTCACACAGCCCGACGCTCCGTGCACTCAGGGCACATTATCGGTGTACCAAAAAACTAGGGTCCCACCTCTAACATTGAGCATTCATGCTCGACGGCCTATGGCCGAAGACTTTAGTTTTGATAGCGTATAACCCAAGACTCTCATTATGTGATCCTAACGAATGCCAATATCCCAGACACTCAAGTTAGACATCCATAATGAGGAGACAGTTCAGCTTTTACCCGTTGCTCAAATCATCAATTCAATGTCTAGACTGACGCAGGTCAGCTTCCCCGTATCCGTTCGGCACAAAGGCCTTTAAGAGCTCGCAGCTCACAGTAGCCACACTTTCCTCCAAGGACTGGCTTCACAATCAAAAATTGCGTAATCACAAGCAATTACTAGAACAGCAGTCTAGCAAGCAAACCTGCAGCATCCTGCAGTGGCAGAAATATTGGCCTTTCACAGCATACAACTAAATAGCTCACCAAGAGCTATCACCATCAGCGATACTCACTATCGCCCGACGATATTGAGCAGTTCTCAAAATAGTGGAATTTCTTGGGTATTTTCCTGGAGTACCACTCATGGTACTTCTTATTACTCCATTGCACAAGCAAAACCCGTAGACCCCGTAACCTACTCGTTTTATACGCGGAGTCTTCTCTGGTTCGCAAAATAAAGCATCACCAATCCATACCAACCTGTCCGGATGGGCTTCACATAACATGTCTATTCCGTACTACACATTTCTGGATCTATATGCAAATTAAATGTGGATCATACCGATCGACCCAAAGGAATCCACCATTTTTTCCACCTTTTTGGTGAGGGGTTCCATGCAGGTATGTGTATTGAGGACTTCACTTGTCCAGGAGAAAATCATTACCCTTATAGTTCTCTTTAGAGCCATGGCGTTTGAGTTTTATCTGGTTGGAAATGAGCACGATGATTTCCTCTCCACGAACCTAGCTTCAGATCTTGATTCCGATGAGGGAATTCTCTTCAGCACCTTCACAAAGCTCATCCCAGCACCTTAGCTCCAGCCCCTTCATTCTCTTCTCAAGAACACTCCAAGGAGAAGATGGAATGAAGAGAGAGAGTGAGAAGGAAATTATGATCTCCTCATCTCACACCCCTCTGCTTAAGTGACCTCGGGTTTAACCCCAGCCACACGATTAATCCATCAAAACGAAGCAAAAGCTAAGATTTGAGTTGACTGGTCAACTTTGGCACTTTCGCCTGGCGACATCGACTGTCGCCACTTGGCGACATCGACTTAACCGCTTTGACCCAGGTCAACCACTGCTTATTGGCTGCTTAATAGCCAATCTGACACATGTCTCACACCACGTGGCACTATCGCCCGGCGGTATCCACTATTGCCACTTGGCGATATCATTCGACAATTCGTCGAGTGAGTCGAGTGCCGACTCAACGCTTTATCACTATTGCCACCAGGCGATACCCACTATCGCCTGACGATAGTGAAAAAAGTTTTGCTGTCAAATTTGGGGTGTTACAACCCTCCCCTCCTTACATATATTTCGTCCCGAAATTTACACACAGCTATAAGAAAGACAACAACTTAAATGTCACAACAACTTTTTATTCATAAAAACATTATTACAACAACGTTACACAAACAACTCAGGATATTCCTCACGCATGGTTTGCTCTCGCTCTCATGTCAACTCTTCACGGCCACAGTTGTCCCACCGGACCTTGACCATCCTGATTGCCTTATTCCGCAGCTGCTTAACCGCCTTATCCTCAATCTGAATTGGCCTAACTTTCGTCATTAGCACAGATTCGACCGGTACTTCGATCATTTGCAATCACTTGAGTTAGCTCTTTCATGAATTTTCGAAGCACTGATATGTGGAACACATCATGCAAGCCACTCAGTTTTGTCGAAAGAGCTAGCCGATAGGCAGCTTCTCCAACTCGCTCTACTACTTCGAACTGGCCAAGATATCTTGGACTCATCTTTTTCAAGTATCGAATCCTGGATAAGCCTTTGAATGGATTGATATTTAAGTATACTCAATCGCCCACCGCAAATTCTACCTTTCGGTGTTTCGCGTTGTAGTATTTCACCTGCCTATCTTGGAATATTAATAGCTGCTCTCGAATAATACGTATGGTCGAATTTGCATCTTCGATCTCTTTACGTGTATAGAGCTTTGACTCGACTGTTTCTGCCCAAGCTAACGGTATACGACACTTTGTACCGTATAAAGCTTCAAAGGGCGTCATTTGAATACTATCTTGATAGTTATTATTGTAGGCGAATTCAATCATATAGAGGTGATCTTCCCACCTCTTCCCGGAATCCAGGGCGCACATATAGAGCATATCCTCCATTGTTCTGTTGGTCCTCTTAGTCTGGCCATCCGTTTATGGATGAAAGGCCGTATTGAACTATAGTTTAGTCCCCAACAACTGATGGATTAGCCTCCAATCGTTTGAATTAAAGCGCTCATCTCGATCACTTACGATGCTAAGGGGCATGACGTACGATATTATCCACATACAACTTAGCCAGTTTCTCAACTGAATCATCCTTCCTGTTCGGTAAGAAGTGTGACACCTTTGTTAGTCGGTCAACGATCACCCACACAGCATCGTTTCGGCTCTGTGATCTCGGCATCCCATGCACGAAATCCATAAAAATGTAATCGAACTTCCATTCCGGAATAGGCAACGACTTCAGGAGACCTCCAAGTTTCTGGCATTCATCTTTCACCAAAGCACAAGTTTGAAATATTGCCACATAGAAAGCTATGTCTTTCTTCATGCCCGGCCACCAGAACATCTTCTTCATGTCCTTGTACATCTTTGTGCTCACTGGGTGAATTGAATACTTCGTGAAGTGAGCTTCATACATCAATTCTTCTCTTAGCTTACCCATATTCGGGACGCACAAATGACCGTATTTCTGCAAAAGGCCGTCATCCAAGGAAAACTGGGAATCTGATCCATCTGCTGCATAGTGTTTTAGACTCTCATCCTTTTCTGTTACTCCCCGATGTCTGTAAGGTCATACTGTACCTCTGTCCATTTCAGGCATGCATTTGCAGTGGAATTCTTGTCAATACAAGAAATAACTTAAGCTTCCATCTCCTGGATCAGACACTTATCATGCATCTGCAACCAATTTTCCCTTGTCGGAGTCCTACGACTCAAGGCATCTGCGACCACGTTTCCCTTCCCGGGATTAAAGTGTATTTGGAAGGTGTAGTCCCCGAGGAACTTCATCCACCTCCGTTGTCGCATATAGAGATCCTTTTGATCCAAAAGATACTTCAGGCTCTTATGATCCGTGAATATCTCAACTTTCACGCCATATAAGTAATGAAGCCATAGTTTAAGTGCAAAAATCACCGCCGCCAACTCCAAGTCGTGGACGGGATAGTTTCGCTCATGCACTTTCAACTAGCATGACCCATAGGCTATCACTTTTCCGAACTGAAGAAGGACGTAACTTAGGCCGCTCCCTGATGCATCACTATAAATTCCGTAACCGTTTGTACCACATGATGAACTCAAAATGGGTGTTGTGGTCAAACGACTCTTCAGCTCTTCAAAAGCTCGTGCATACTCGGGCGTCTAGACAAACTTCTGCTCTTTCCTCATCAGTGTGGTGTGAGGCAAGGCTATTCACGAAAATTTATTTACGAAGCGCCTGTAGTAGCCCGCCAGTCCAAGAAAACTCCTGACTTCGGCTATAGAAGACAACAACGGCCACTCCCGTATCGCAACTATCTTCGCAGGATCCACCGCAATGCCCTCTCCACTAACCACATGGCCAAAAAAGGCCACTAATGACAACCAGAACTCGTACTTTGAGAACTTGGCGTATAGCTTATTTCTCCTTAGGGTGTGCAACACCATCCGTAAATGGTTCACATGGCCTTCTTCAGACTGAGAGTACACTAATTTTTCGTCAATAGAGATGATCACAAATAAATCCCAGTACTCTTGGAACGTTCGGTGCATTAGATCCATGAACACGGATGGCGCATTACATAGCCCAAATGGCATCGCAGTGAACTCGTAATGACCGTAGCGTGTTCCAAATGTTGTCTTGGGAATGTCACATTCTCGAATCCTCAACTTGTAGTAGCCAGACTTCAAATCCAGCTTCGAGTACACCGTTGATCCCACCATTTGGTCGAACAAGTCATCTATTCGTGGAATCGGATACTTATTCTTTTCTGTTAACTTGTTCAGCTCTCGATAGTCGATGCACGGCCGCAAGGTTCCATCCTTCTTTTTCACAAAAAGAACCGGTGTGCTCCAAGGTGACATACTTGGGCGTATATATCCTTGCTCTAGCAACTCTTGTAATCGAACCTTAAGTTTTGCCTTTTCCTTTAGTGCAACTCGATACGGCGAGCGGGCCACAAGTTTCGTACCTGGTACCAACTCGATAGCGAGGTCTATTTCCTGTTGGGGAGGTAAGTCCGGAAGATCCTTCGGAAACACATCTGCGTACTCCGATATAATCGGAACGTCACTCAAACTGGTATTCAGTTCAATAGCCTCTAAAAGCGTGAATAATAACTCCGCGCCCTTCCGAACAGCCTTAACTACTTGGAGAGCAGACATCAATATCTTGCTCGATCCTCGCATACCAGCGAACTTAGTATATCGTTCAATGCTCAATCCCAGTGTGACCGCCTTAGAGTTGTAATCTATACCGGTATGCTGCTCCGCGAGCTAGTCCATACCTAAGATCACATCAAACCTAACTACTACCAGCACAGATGCTTCCATCTAAACGCCATGACTTCACAACAGCAATATAACACCAAACTTGCTATCCGTGTTCACTACTACTTTTAAGGCAATTTTATCCCAATCTAATATTTATTATACAAATATAAGTACAAAAGGAATACATTAAGCCCCAATCAAAAGACTAACAACATGTTTGTACGCCCAAAACATGCACTGTATACATTATTACATACTAGTAAATGTACAGTACACGATCACAGTTATTTATGTACATAAACTCGACATTCCCTTTCATTTTGTTATCATCTTAGGGCCATTTCGGCAGTCTCGGACCATATGTCCCTCTTTGCCACACAAGTAGCAAGTACGTGGAGTTCTCCCTGCACCTGCTCTAGCCTTAAAATTCTTTGGCTTCCGGCCACCACCCCAACAATCTCGGGCAAGATGTCCTTTCCTGCCACATGTAAAACACGCAAGAGTGGCTCGTCTCGATGCTGCTCTAGACGTCAGAGAAGGAGCCGCTTCAAAAGTTTTTAACTTCTTCCATCGTTGATATCCCGACTCGGAGAAACTAGGTATCTGGTTTACTGGTGTCTTGTGGACTTTGGCCAAGTCCATCTCCAATGACCTATCTGACTGCACTAATGTCTGGAATCCCATTAACTTTGGACCCAACAACAAAAGTCGTAGATCCTGACGTAGACCATCATAAAACCTGTTGATCTTTACCTCCTAAGTTTAAAACTGAAACTCTGCTTGTTGTCTTAACACAACAAATGTATGAAAGTACTCCGCGATCGTGTGCGGTCCTTGCATCAAACACATATTCAACGGCTGAGTCGATGCTCTTTTGTTGGCAATCTGCTCAAATAGACCAACCGGCATTGCCTCCACCCGAGTGACAAGGGGCTATACCTGCCGTTCAGGTTGGGCCTTGATCATTGTGAAGACCACATCCGCTATCCACCGAGCCGTTTCTTCTGAGAGATGAGGAATGGATACCTTAACTGGTGTCGCACTCTCAATTGAATGATGGGGCTCCGACTGTCCCGCACCACTTCTAGTCACCTATAAGTATAAAATACACAATTTAGCAACGACTCAGAAGCAAACAACAATTATTAGGAACGCATAAGTTCCTCAAACATGTGTATTTTCATTCCTAAGTGGACATTCGTGAGTTCATTTATGTTATAATGGTAAGCACATACGCGTGCTCGCCACCCCTCAAAAGAATTCGACCACGAATTCCTAGGAGGATGACCTAGATAAGCAGATACCAAATTGTAACACCTCCGTCCATCACATGAAATATAACCGAGGGACCGACCGGGGCCCCGCGTCATATTCCGCAGACAGTCGGCGACGTTACTTATTAATATCAAAAACCAGTACACGTATCCTAACTCAGAGCATTCTAGCAGAAGCTTTAGGGGTTATTATTGAACTCATCACACATGAATGTCCACTATATATAAACAACCACATTTATATATCACAGGAATGTATACAGATATACACAAAAGAGTTTGGCCTTAAGGACTTACAGTTAAACTTCACAAGTGTGTTTTACAAACATCGGCGCGCAGGCCGGCCACACATGAAAATAGTAAAACTATTCCTCATGGCCTTCGAGGGCCAGCAAAGCAGCAAGGGCTTCAGCCCGCTATTTTCCGCTCGGCTCCCAAACACCTGCATAGAGACAATCCACCACGAGGGTGGAAAACAAGACAACGGTCAGCTTTAGCTGACCAATTTTATAACGACCTCACCCCTTACTCGGGCGGTGATTCTCCTTCCCTGCAAGCAATGCAATATCAACAGATATATCAGAAGAAAGTGCAAGACTACACATTTCAATATATCACAAATGTTGGTCGCACGGCTAGACGCTCCGTTTACTCAGGGCACATTATCGGTGTACCGGAAAACTGGGGTCCCACCTCCAACATTGAGCATTCATGCTCTACGGCCTACGGCCGGAGACTTTAGTCTTAATGACATACAGCCCAAGACTCTCATAATGTGATCCTAACGAATACCAATATTCTAGGCACTCAAGTTAGACATCCATAACGCAGAGACAGTTCAGCTTTTACCCATTGTTAAAATCGCCAATTCAATGTCTAGACTGACGCGGGTCAGCTTCCCCTTATCTGTTCGACACAAAGGCCTTTAAGAGCTCGCAGCTCATAGTAGCCACACTATCCTCCAAGGACTGGCTTCACAATCAAAAATTACGTAATCACAAGCAATTACTAGAACAGCAGTCTAGCAAGCAAACCTGCAGCATCCTGCAGTGCCAGAAATACTGGTCTTTCACAACATATAACAAAATAGCTCACCAAGAACTATCGTCATCGGCGATACTCACTATCGTCCGGCGATATTGAGCAGTTCTCAAAATAGTTGAATTTCTTAGGTATTTTCCTGGAGTACAACTCACATTACTTCTTATTACTCCACTACACAAGCAAAACCCGTAGACACTATAACCTACTCATTTTATACGAGGAGTCTTCTCCGGTTCGCAAAATAAAGCATCACCAATCCAGACCAACCTGTCTAGATGGCCTTCACACAACATGCATATTCTGTATTACATATTTTCGGATCTATATGCAAATTAAATGGGGATCATACCGATCGAACCAAAGGAATCCACCCTTTTTCCACCTTTTTGGTGAGGGGTTCCATGCAGGTAAGCGTATTGAGGACTTCACTTGTCTAGAAGAAAATCGTTACCCTTGTAGTTCTCTTTGGAGCCATGGCGTTTGAGTTTTATCCGGTTGGAAATGAGCACGATGATTTCCTATCCACGAACCTAGCTTCAGATCTTGATTCCGATAAAGGAATTCTCTTCAGCACCTTCATAAAGCTCAGCCCAGCACCTTAGCTCCAGCCCCTTCATTCTCTTCTCAAGAACACTCCAAGGAGAAGATGGAATGAAGAGAGAGAGAGAGAGAGAGAGAAGGAAATTATGATATCCTCATCCCACACCTCTCTGCTTAAGTGACCTCGTGTTTAACCCCAGCCACACGATTAATCCATCAAAAAAGGCAAAGGCCAAGATTTGAGTTGACTGGTCAACTTTGGCGCTATCGCCTGGCGACATCGACTGTCGCCACTTGGCGATATCGACTTAACCGCTTTGACTGCTTTGACCCAGGTCAACCACCGCTTATTGGCTGCTTAACAGCCAATCTGACACATGTCTCACGCCACATGGCACTATTGCCCGGCGGTATCCACTGTCGCCACTTGGCGATATCATTCAACAATTCGTCGAGTGCATCGAGAGCGTTGAGTGCCGACTCAACTCTTTATCGCTAACGCCACCAGGCGATACCCACTATCGCTCGGCGATAGTGAAAAAAGTTTTGCTGTTAAATTTGGGGTGTTACAAACTTTGTGACAAAGGCTACATCGTTGAGTTCTGCAAAGACAAGTGTTTGATAAATTCATCTGCAAATTTGGAGATGGTCTTAACAGGCACTCAGAGCAGAAATATTTTCTGTCTAAATTTCCTTTGCATAGACAATTCTACCCCAGTATGTTTTATTGCAAAAGATAGTGCATCTCTTTGTGACCAATGACAAAAGAGATTAGCACATATTAATTTCAAAACCTTAAATATGCTATTTTCTCACAACTTAGTGTGTGATGCCCCCAGCATTAAGTTACTTAAAGAGTCCATGTCACTCCTGTCAAATGGGTAAGCAGACACGGGCTACCTTCAAGGGTATTGCAGAAAAAGATTCTTCACGAAGCTTATACTTGCTATATATGGACTTATTCAGTCCTTTGCATATTTGCAGCATAGGAGGTAAGGTCTATACGTTAGTGATTGTTGATGACAACTCGCGTTTCACTTGGGTGTTCTTTCTGAAACACAAGTCAGACACTTTCAATTCTTTCACTAATTTTGTTCGGCAAATTCAGAATAAATTTGACTGCTCAGTGGTCAAAATCAGAAGTGATCACGGAACAGAAATTGAGTCTGGTGCCATGACAGAATTCTATGGAAGTCAAGGTATCTTTCATGAGTTTTCCTCCCCGCGCACTCCATAGCAAAATGGAGTAGCAGAGACAAGGAATAGAACCCTCATTGAAGCATGTATAATGATGTTGAATGGTGCCTCACTTCCGGAGTACTTCTGGGCTGAAGCAGTCAACGTCGCTTGTCACGTGCAAAACAGAGCACTAATCAACAAAAGCCATCGTAAGACCGACTATGAGATTTTGAAGGGAAGAAAACCGACTGTGTCCTACATTAGAATCATTGGAAGTAAATGCTTTGTACTTAATAATAGAAAGTATTATCGCACAAAGTTTAGTGAAAAGTGATTTGAAGGTATTTTCGTAGGATATAGTAGTCATAGTAAGGCATATAGGATTTTTAATAAGAAAACTCTAGTAGTAGAAGAATCAATAAATGTTGTATTTGATGAGACTAACATGCTTTATAGCAGCTCGTCTAGTGTCATTGGTGCAGATGTAGGTACCAGGTTCAAGGAGCTAAGCTTGGATGAAGTTGTTAAGGAAGAAGCTCCAAGCTCAATCGAGCTCGTCGATCCAGGCTTGGTGGATGAAGAACTCATAGAGGAAGAATTGCCTCAACCTAAAGAGACGGCACAGGATGTTGCAGAGCCTCTGGAGGGAGGGAAAGGAACCTAGGGCTTAGACATTTAAGAGATCACCCAGCTGATCAGATCATTGGAGAGCCAGGCGACGGCGTTAGAACCAGAAAAGGTACAGCTAATGAAATATTGCATCCCAGCTTTTTGTCTCAGGTTGAACCGAAGAAGTTTGAGGAAGTGAATAAATATTCCTCTTGGATCATGACAATACAAGAGGATCTATACCAGTTTGAATGATGCAAAGTCTGGTAGCTAGTGCCCAAGCCAAAGGGACGGAACGTGATTGGCACCAAGTGGATATTCAGAAACAAGTTGGACGAAAACGGAGTGATTATCAAGAACAAAGCCAACCTTGTATCTTGAAATCTTTGACTGAATCAAGTGGATATTCAGCAAGAATTATTTCTCTTTATCTGAATCAAGTGTATCTTGAAATCTTTGACTTGTCCAAAGGTGTGTCCATTCACCACCTAAAGAAAGTCATTATCTCATCCATCAGCAGATGGGAAATCAGAATTCAAAGGCCAGGCAAGGCTCAAGCAGTTCCTAGGACAGTAGATGATGAGGACAGGACCCCATCTCCTCTTCATACTGATACAGTTGGCACATCTGGTGCAGTTGTTGAGGGGGAGCCTGCTCCTTCAGTTCATGAAGAAGTTCAGCAAGCTGAGGTACCAGAAACAGAGGTTTAGTCAGATGTTCCTGCAGCTCAAGTTACAGAGCAAGTTATTGCTGATGATGTGGCAGTAGAAAAGGAAAGTCAAGCTCAGTCTGATGTTAATAAGAGCACCTCTATGCATGATGGTTGCTCAGGTATGGATGTTAATTCTTCCTCTGATCAGGAAAATCCTCCTGAAGAAACTATAGAAGATTCTCTGCCCAAGGAACATATTGAGGGGGAGAATGAGGTTATACTCTCTGATGAGGAAGAAATTATCCCAGAACCTCCACTCAAGAACTTAGATTTCTCTCTACAAATCATTCTTGGAGAGGAAGGGGATGTAATGACTTCTGCCCAAAAAGGCAAAAATGCAGTTGTAATTGAAGAAATCCTAGTCTGGACAACTCCAACATTACCTCCTCCACCTCCTCCAACTGAAGTCATTCCTGAAGATACCCTTTTGGGTAAAATTGAATCTCTGTTGACTAAGCAAAGAGAGTACTTTGACAAGTCCCTCGGAGAAGTGACTGAAAAAGTAACTGCTCTTGAGAATGAGATGAGCAGAGGATTTGCTGAAATCCAATATAATACAAATGAATTCAATAGACTGTTAAATATTGGTGAAAGGCTTTGGACCACACTATTACTAGTGTTGTTGAAGTCATGAATTAAGCAGTCACTACAACAAACAATCACATCCAATTGTTGAAGAAAACTGAACAACAGAACTTCAAAACTTGTGAAAGAGTTGGAAAGTTTAAGGAAGATGCAATAGAAACTCTATCTGTAGAAGTCAGAAAGGGGGAGGACAAAGTGAAAGAAAATCTAGATCGCAAAGTTCAAGAGATGAAGACCCAATGGGACAATCAACTGCAAGAGATCAATACAAGTGTAGAAAAGCAGATTAAAGGTGTAAACATCTATTTATGAGACTGTTGTGTGGATGCACAACATGATCTTTCCAGACTTTCAAGTTGACCCAAATGCTGCTCCACCTCCACATCTTGATCCCAATGTCTATAAGCCTACTTTTTCTCCTGGACCTGAACAGTATGAACCTCCTCCTGAAGATTATTCTCAAGTATGGACTTCTGAGCAGCCAGAGTTTCCTCAAGATCTACCTCCTAAAATGCCAGTGCCAAAGAAAAGGAAATATGGTGATGATGCTTCTGCTAGCAGATCTATTCCCAGTCAAGGTGCTGCTAAAAGGAAAGAACAAGAATTTGCTGAAGTTTGGAGTCCAACTTTTAAGTCTCTTATTTTGGATACTCTGAAGCTGGTTGTAGAATTTAATGAAAATAAAAATGATCATTACAGTCACAAGGAGTGAGAGTTATATGAAAAATCTTTGACAAAAAGAAGGATTTATGATCGCGAATATGGTCGTAATAATCCTATTATTCCTCCTCGACCTTCAAAGTACTATCCCAAGCTATTCAGTTATCAGAAGAGACAATAAGAGAAGAAGTAAAGACAGCACCAACAACAGTTCAAATAATTTTAAGATTGTCAGTTGTATAGAATTTTGTGGACCAAGATATTCCTATGGACAAACTCTATATATATATATATAATTTTGAATTTTGTTGATCTTATTATTTCTTATCTATCATTACATACATTATTTTACTTGTTAGTTAATTCTTTAATTATCTTAATATAATTCATCTTAGTGTAGAGGGTTCTGACTTCTATAAATAGGGGGAGATTGTTGAGTATTGTATTCACAATAACCTAGATTTGTGTGAAGTTACCCTTGAACTAAGATGAATTAAGTATGTATCTGATATTATTCTTTAATTAAGTGCTTGCAGGTCATTATTGTTAAGTGTAGACCAATATCAGTTTATAATGAGTCACTAAACATAGGATCATGCAATCTAATCTCTCATTATGTGATTCATGGTGTTGACTTATGTGTAACCTCTCTATTGCGATGCACTTCATTTTCAAGTACTAAAAAATGGAAGAAAGGAAGGATTGTTGGTCTTCAACAAAGAAGAAAAGAAATTTTTTTTGATAAATTTCTAAGTCCATTTCTCGAGAAATTGAAATCTATTTCTCGAGAAGTCTAAGTACATTTCTCGAGAAAGCAAGCTGTTCTCTAGAAACCGTTAAACTTCTCGAAAAATTGTCTGAAACTGTCTCTAAGTCTTTTCTCGAGAAAATCCCTGAAGATTTCTCGAGAAAGGAAAGTAGTTCTAGAAAAATCAAAAGTGTTTCTCGAGAAGCCAAGTATATTTCTCGAGACAACAAGTTCTTTCTCGAGAAATAAGTACTTCAGTCCACAAAATTTTCGTTAAGTAAATTTCTCGAGAAGGTCAGACCATTTCTCGAGAAAGCAATTTATTTCTCGAGAAATCATATCCTTCTCGAAAAATCCGTCTTCAGTTCTAAATTTGCGCTAAGTACTTTTCTCGAGAAATCATATCCTTCTCGAGAAATCAGGTTTTCGCTTCAAAGAAATTTCGTTATGTCTTTTATCTAGAAAGTCATGTCTTTTCTCAAGAAAGCAAATGATTTCTCGAGAAATTTATTTCTTCGCGAGAAATGGAGTTGTAGAAATTTTTATTTAAATCTTCTGACGGGAATTCAAATTTAATCTAAGTTCCTCATAATTGATCTACATGGATCATTCCTTAATGACTTATGACTGTTAGACGATGATCTATAAATAGTCTTTTCAGAGGATTCGCCAACCCTAATAATTATTATTATTATTATTATTACAGTAATCAGTATCGCATTCGCACTTTCCAAAATTCGGGAGAAGCCACACCATCTTCATCGTCATTCTTCTATGCCGCTCCTCTCTCAATCCAGTGATTCAAAAGGAGAAAAGATTCGACAGATCCAAGATTCAAAGATTCTTCAACATCTACTTGATCGTGTCAGATCCTAAGTTTTCAGATCAAGCTTTCTCGGGTTTTCTTCCTCAACCTTCTTCACCGAGATTTTCAGTTTTCAAGAAGGAAGATCCCTGAAGATTTCAGATCTGGAAGAGTAAAATTTTTATTGTTGTTGTAAAATTGTTTTAACTTTTGTAGGAGCTTTGTCTCCGAGATTGTAGGAAGTTTGTTCTTCCGAGTGTATATCCGTTAGTGGATTGAGTTTGTATATCTGGTTTGTGGATCGAGGTGTAGATCCGGTTGTGGATTGAGATGTAGGAGAGTTTGTTCTCTGAGGTGTAGGAGCGTTGCTCCGAGGTGTAAGATTGTGATAATCTGAGAATGGTGAAGTAGCTGAATCTTACCCTTCGTGGTAGATAGGCGAGGCAAGACAGTGTACGTACCCAATACGGGGAACCACTATAAATCTCTGTGTTTGTGTGCTTGAATTTTTAGATAATTTTTATTCCATAAAAAGACAAACATCACCTATTAACCCCCCTCTAGGTGATTTAGGTAGACGCTAGATACTTTCAATTGGTATCAGAGGGGCGTTTTGGTCGATAAGGTTAACTCCTTGATCACGATACCTAATCTAGCGTTCAGAGATTCTGCATATTCACCATGGAAAGAAGCAAAGGCATGTCATCCATGAAGCTACCGGTGTGCACCAAGGAAAACTTTCCCATGTGGAAAGAACGAGTACGGTTTTACATGGAAGCTGCTGATCCGAGGATTTTTCAGATAGTGGAAGAAGGACCACACATCCCTACACACGCTTCAATGATAAATCCAGTGATTATGATTCCCAAGAAGATGATGGATCTCACTAAGGATGAGATTGCCTTAGTCTCCCTAGACAAGAAGGCAAATAATATAATAGCAAGTGCAGTGGACGACTCAATGTTTCCGAACTTATTCCACTGCAAATTTGCCAAGGAGATGTGGGACTGCCTGGTTGTACTCATGGAAGGTACGGAAGAAGTGCGAGACGATCGCAGAACTCTATTGAATCAAGAATACGAACCTTTCAAGCAAGCATCAAGTGATACTATTGCGGACAGCTTCGAAAAATTCTTCAAGATCGTCAACGGACTCAAAATCTACGGCCGCATCTTCACACATGATGAACTGAATGATAAGTTCCTTAGATCCCTCACAAAGGACTTGGACACAAAGGCCATCATCATTAGAGAATTTGGAAAGTTGTCGGAGATCGACCCTCAAAATCTTTTCAGCAAATTGCTCTCCTACGAACTCCAAATGAACACCAGAAAGAAGGAGGAGCAAACCAACCGATCTTCAAGCAAAGAAAAGTCTACAGCCCTAAAGGTTGAAGGTTCAAGGAAGTCTAAAGCTATGTCACCCATAAGGACATGAGCTACAGACACTCCTAAAGACTCTGAGCCCAACACATCTGGCTCCGAGCTATCTGATGGAGAGTTCTCGCTTATCTCCAAGCAGTTCAAGAAACTGCTCAGCAAGAGAAGGTAGATGAGGAATCCATCCTCCTCCTCTGACTATAGGAGATCACATCGTGACGATGATCGTACCAAGAAAAGCTACAACAAGGAGGACAGGTATAAATCAAAACCTAATAGATTTTCTTCCTTTAACGTTGTTTGATACTGCTGTAATAAATCAGGTCACATGATTGCGGAGTGTCCGTATAAGAAGAAGGAAAGCTCCAGGAAGGACGAGAAGAGATCCTTCAAAGGGAAGAAGAAAGAAGAAAAGAGCTTCGTCGCCAAAAAGCCGAAGGCTCTAAGTGACAATGAATCGAGTGAGTCAAGCTCTGAGAATGAAGAAGCCTACTTCGGGCTCATGGCTCATACAGACGAGGAAGTTGGTGACTCTGAGTATCGCGGCAAGGTAAAATCGCACACGATACTCTCTGAATCTAAAACATACTCGATTGGTCATGATGGCTACTCTTTTGAATAGGAAGGTGATTATGAGTTGATGGCTCAGCACGAGAATCTTTTAAAGGTTTTTACAAATGCCGTAAGGTAGTCAAAAAGCAATTAAAGGAGATTGCCTCTCTCAAGGCAGTGAAAACAAATCTGAAGGTGGAAATTGCAAAATTGCTTCCTCTCAGAGATGAAGTCAACTCCCTGAAAGAGGAACTCAAGGGCTCTGCTGAGATGTTAAGTCTAAAGGAGAAATATCTTGATGAAATGGAAGAAAAGCTTTTGGTAGAGAGGAAACTCATTGAGAGCTATTCCAAGCCAAAGACTATCCTCCCTCTCATTGATGAGTTTTCCGCTCTGAAGAAGGGTAGTGGTCTTGGCCACAAGGTTGAAAAAGATAAGGCTGCTAAGAAAGCCTCTGCCAAAGAGAAAGGGAAGGCCCCCTTGGTCAAACCTCGTTTAAGAAGGTAATCTTCCTAACAAACAAGTTTGATTTTGAGTCGTCCTATGGGCACTATACTTGGCCTACTTATGTAAAGCCTAAGTCGCGCTATCAAGGAAGGACCCATCCCCGGAACTATGGTGAGAGTGTGTTCAAAGCACCTTATGAAGAAATTCAGTTGAAAAATCATGGTCCATATGTTCATGTCCATAACAATAAGAAGGCACCAAAAGCCAAAACTGATGTGCCTAAGGCTAAAGATATGGGGAGCTCCTGTGTATGTTGCAACCAGGAGGAATCCATCTCAAAGAATGATGCCCCTACTAGACCTCAGCTCCAAAAGATAAAGCATGAGTACAAAAGGAGGTACAACATGTTTGACTGTTGGTGTTGCGGCAAAATTGGTCACTTTGGCGCAAATTGTCTGTACAACCCTACAAATTTTGTAACTCCACGAGTTAGCTATGTGAGACCGACCACTTGCAAGGTTAATGTTCCTAGTGGTGTTTAGCTTACCAGGAACTAAGGACCCAAATACGTTTGGGTTCCTAAGGTAAAATGATCTGTTTTTGCAGGTATGCCCAAAGACCAATAGAACTCTGATCTGGTATTTGGACAGTGGATGCTCTCGACACAAGACCGGGACAAGAAGCCTTTTGCGTGATTATACCCCAGTAAAAGACGGACCAAAAGTCATCTTTGGAGGTTCAGATAGGGGAACAACAAAAGGTTATGGTATGATTTTCAAAGGCGTAGTCTCTTTCAGTGACATGGCTTATGTTGAAGGATTACACCATAATCTCATAAGCATAAGTTGTAACATCCCATTTCCGGCTAGACCCCTAGGAGTCGGTCTGCCATGACAGAGCCCTAGGAAACCCAAGAATCGAAGTCCATCGGCCCAGATTTCGGGTCACGGGTTAGTCACGCCCGTGACCGATTCGTCACGCCAGTGACCCAGGGCGTGACCCCCCTTCGACGATCGTCAGTCTCAGGAAGACGATCGTCGGGCGAAGAATTTGCAACCCGGGCCTGTCACGCCCGTGACCGACTTGTCACGCCCGTGACCTAGGGCGTGACCCCTTCGACGATCGTCGATCTCAGGAAGACGATCGACGAGCGTAGAATTTACATCATGGGTCTGTAATGCCCGTGACCAATATGTCATGCCCGTGACCTAGAGTGTGACCCCTTCGACGATCGTCGATCTCAGGAAGACTATCGACGAGCGCAGAATTTGCATCATGGGCCTGTCACGCCCGTGACCAATATGCCACCCCCGTGACCGAGGGCGTGACCCCTTCGACGATCGTCGATCTCAGGAAGACGATCGTTGAGCGCAGAATTTGCAACTCGGGCCTGTCACGCCCGTGACCGACGTGTCACGCCCGTGACCTAGGGCATGAGCCCCCCCCCCCCCCCCCTTCGACAATCGTCGATCTCAGGAAGACGATCGTCAAACTAAAAATTTGCCACCCGGGCCTGTCACGCCTGTGACCTATGTGTTACGCCCGTGACAAAGGCCGAAACGTCAGCCAAGCTAGAAATTTCTGTAACCCAAGCCATAATTAATTCTGACTATGGAAAGTTACACCAGGAGTAATTGTGGGCCGTTTCCTTCTCTAATTACTAAATAAAATGAGGAAGAGTTGACCCAATAGGAAATCACCACCTGGATCAGTCATTTCATCTTCCACCTTTTCCTCTCCCTCCACCATAATTGAAATATTATTAAGAGAGAGAGAGCTTTCATGGCCATGAATGCTTTATCTTTTCCCCTCCCCATTTGGAGATCTCTAAAAGCCCTCTTAGAGCAAGATAAGAGGTTTACACTCTTGGCCAAACAGATTCAGACTATTATTCTTGTTATAGGAGAAGTTCGGGAACGCCACCACCGCGCCATGACAATCTGACGTTCATCTCGCCTCCAAACCGCGAACAAGGTCCTCCTCTACTTCTTGTTTTGTGGGTAGATCTTAGGATCTTAGAAAGGAAGCTCATTCTCAATGGAGCCGAACCTATCTCGCTTCTTCATGGAGAAACCATGAAAAAATATAATTTCGGGTACGCCGGAAACCGCCACCTCCGGCGGCCAAACCACCGCCGACCGATAGTCATCGCCTCGACAGAGGTGGTGGTGGTGGTGGCTGGCCAGGGAAGTGACCGGACGGCCGGCGACGGATCGCGGAAAGGCTACAGGAAATATAAGTTTTCTGAGTTCTGTATTCGGGTTCTGTAGAAGATGAACAGTGAAACATAATTATATTATAAAGTTTTAAATATAGTATATAAGGAAAATATATATTAAATGGGCATATTTTGATGCTGCAAAACGAGGCACTTAGAGGCCGATTTAGGAAAAATAGCCAATCACAAAAGTTGTAGCCCTTTGAGTCTAGATTAGTTTAAAATTGATTTCAACTCGTTTGGGTAAGTGGTTTGACCGCAGCACCCGTTTTAGTAGAGATTGTACCTAGAGTTGGGCAGAAACTAAAATGAATGCCCACGCTTCGTCCCTTGTCCAAATGACCTGAAATTTGGGCAGGTGGTTATCCTTAGCCATACGTAAAGTCTGTCCAAAAATGGGATTTTTGGAGATACTTTGCCTAAAGTTTTTGTTTTAATTTAATAAAGTTAGAGTAATTTATTTAAGTGGTCAAATGACCTCCAAACCCTCCCAAATTTTGGTGAGTGGTCCCTGGCTATAAAACCTAGTTTTGTACAAAATTCCAACTCATTTTGATGAGTTTTGGATAGGAAGACACCTATTCTTAACTAGGCATTAATGAGGCGTTTTTGAGTAAAAAGTACACTAAGAGGTTGGAACGGTCAAATCACCTCAACAGAGGCTGATATTTTGGCCACTGACTTAGAGGGGTTATTATAACCCACTTGGAGAAAATGGTGTGGTTTAGGGTTGATTTACGCTAGGATCCAAACTCAAACCCTAAATGGAGGGTTTTGAGGGTTGTGAAGGACAAGGGGGGCAATTGCTCTTGTATTGCCTTGAAATTCTGTTGAATTGACATTAGCATAATAAAAATCAATTGGATGGAATCTTGGAAAATTTGGAGACAGGTAGATATCTCAAAACCCTAACCTTAGCTTTAGGGTAAAATACTAATTAAGTACAATCTATCACTAAACATTATCTAAAAGCTGTGAAACTCAGGTAAAGTAAGTTTTGGGGTGGGTAGAATCTAAAACAATTTTACTGGAATTTTATGATGTCTATTTCCAGCACTTTATTTGTAACGTTTATTATAGCCCTAATTGATGTTTTAATTATTTGTATCTTTCTGTTCATTGAAACCCCATGAAATCTTGGAATTAAATGTTTTAGATTAGAATGGTTGCTCATGAATTTCTGTATAATTTTTAGTTGAGTAAATCTAGTACTTACTTTACAAATATTAAAAAAGGGTTTTATGGTTTAAAAATTAATCATAGATGATATTGTTACTGAGAAATTATGAAACTTGGCCAATGATATTTTTAAGGTTGTACCTGCATGATATAATTAATTTATAATTTTTGGATGGATATTATCTGTACTTGATTCATAAATAACGAAAGATAGAAAATATTGCTAAAATAGTTTTGGTGCCTTTTTAGTGATATAAAAATTGTGATACTTTGGATTTACCATATTGAGATAGCAAAATATTTATAATAATTTTGTTGGACATCTTGCATGAGTACTTAGGGTAGTTCATGTTCAAACCGGTAGCCCTTGGAATTTTTGAGGAAATTAATTAAATGCCAGATATATTAGGAAAATTACCATTTTCTGGATTTAGACTAATTATATCATGATAAGTCTCCAGTATATAATTTTGAGCATTTGGATGATTATCTAGATTACCTTCTATTCGGTTCGACATATAGTCTAGGTGGGTCTGCATATAGCAATTGTTCAATTGCAATAGGGCGTGATCTGGGATAGTTGTTGGAGTTAGTCATTTTGTCTGGGTGGATAAGTGTGGATGATTTTGTAATTGAATGATATGAAGAGTAGTGAGAAGTGGTGATGGCTAGAGTTAAGAGGTGCTCGGGTTCGACGAAAGATCGTCTTTCCCGAAGAGAGGAAGGTTAAAAATCACCCTAGGTTAGTCTATCGTAATATGAGAAGGGAATGGGTAAAGGGAATCAACCAATAACAATAAGTGCCTTGCGAAAGGGAATGATGGGCTTCAGCTACCATCATAGTTCCTAGTGCCCTTTGAGAGCCCTTCATAGGGAATACCGGGGGCAGTCCTGGGTTAACGTAAACTGCAATAACAAACTGAAAAGAGTAACATAGTAATTAGGATCTCACATTTCACAAACACTGTTAGTACATGAGGATTGTTGGGAGCTTCGGCTCGATTGGTTAAGAGACAGACGTTTTGGTCCGGGGAGCTTCATCTCGGTTTTTGTTTGATTACGATTAAATTTGCATGTGCATAAAAGGAAAGAAAATTAAGGTGGTGGGTCTTCGGTACTGGGTTGTCGTAGCACCGACGCCAGTACGATGACTCGGCAAGTGTGGTTTTTACACTTCGCCAAAGCGAAGTCCGGCGGTCCAGTCGGCAAGAGTACGCAGGAGTCCGCTTTGTGCACCAAGCGTTGAGGCGTACGATAGGTCAGACCGGTAGTGTTATACTGGTTTTGAGGTGGGCGAGGCCCAACCCACCGCTTCCGTCTGCCACTATGGAGGTATCCTGGGAGGTAACTGCTCCGAAAGGGGGAACTAAAGGTCTGTGTGCACAGAGTCGGGTGTGTGAGTTACACTTGCATGTTCCATCATACCCACTTACATGTCATAGCATAATCGATTCATTTAATCCTGACACCTAAAGTATAAGTGGAATGGGACGCTTATACATTAGGACTTGCAAAACGACCCCTTGGTCTATAAGCTTGTGTGGGCCTAAGACCCCGGTGTTTAAAAAGAAAAAAAGGGGGTCTTACATAAGTCAACTATGTGACAAAGGCTACATCGTTGAGTTCTGCAAGGACAAGTACTTACCCATTTGATAGGAGTAACATGAACTCTCTTTAAGGCACTTAATGTTGGGGGCATAACACTCTAAGTTGTTAAGGAAGAAGCTCCAAGATTAATCAAGATCGTCGATCCAGGCTTAGTGGATGAAGAACTCATAGAGGAAGAATTGCCTCAACCTATAGAGGCGGCATAGGATGTTGCAGAGCCTGCTGGAGGGAGGGCAAGGAACCTAGGGCTAAGACACCTAAGAGATCACCCAGCTGATCAGATCATTAGAGAGCCGGACAACGACGTTAGAACCAGAAAAGGTACAGGTAATGAAATATTGCATCTCAACTTTCTGTCTCAAGTTAAACCGAAGAAGTTCGAGGAAGTGAACAAAGATGCCTCTTGGATCATGGCAATGGAAGAGGAGCTCAACCAGTTTGAACGATGCAAATTCTGGGAGCTAGTTCCCAAGCCAAAGGGACAGAACGTGGTTGGCACCAAGTGGATATTCAGAAACAAGCTAGACGAACACGGAGTGATTATCAAAAACAAAGCCAGACTTATAGGACAAGGTTAAAAACAAGAAGAGGGGATCGACTTCGACTAGACATTTGCTCCAGTGGCTCGGCTCGAGGCGATCAGGTTGTTTCTTGGGTATGCTGCCCTCAAAGGCTTTACTGTTTACCAAATGGACGTGAAGTTAGCATTCCTCAACAGGAATCTGAAAGAGGAAGTATACATAGCGCAACCCCTAGATGCTGATTTTGCAGGTTGTAGGGATAATAGAAAAAGCACTTCCGGGACGTGTCAATTCCTCGAAAGACGACTTATTTCTTGGAGCATTAAGAAGCAGAATTGTGTGGCAACATCTACTGTCGAGTCAGAGTATATCTCTGAAGGTAGTTGTTGCGCACAGCTTCTATGGATCAGAAATCAACTCGAAGATTATAATTTGAAGTTCAGAGAAATTCTGATGTATTGCGGCTCATTCAACACAATAGTTATCGCAAACAATCCTGTTTCCCACAGCCGGACCAAGCACATCGAGGTGCGCTACCATTTCATCCGGGAGCATGTGGAGAACAAGGACATAGCCCTCAGCTATGTCCCGACGGATAATAGGTTGCAGATATTTTCACGAAGCCGCTGGACGAGGCCAAGTTCTCGTTCTTCAAGACAGAACTTGGTATGCTCAACATGGAATCCTGAAAAGTTCATATTTGAACTCAAGAGAAGATTCAGCATCAACTACTCAGAAGATTTCAAGAGAATTCTTACTTAGAAAAATCTCTAGCTCAGAAATGGATTTCTCGAAAAACTACTTATATTTCTCGAAAACTGCCTGATTTCTCAAAAAAGAAGTATACTTCTCGAGAAATATCAGATTTCTCGGAAAACTTACTTCTCGAGAAATATCATATTTCTCGGGAAATTGAAGTGGATTTCTCGTGAACTACTGTATTTCTCGAGAAACAGACTTCCTCTCGAAAAATCCGTTTACTTATCTTTTGAGAAGAATTCGAACCGCCATTCCCAGGTACGCTTTTGTAATTCTTCAAAATTCTCAATTTTATATAAATAGATAAGTGCATAAAATATCCAAATCCATGAATTCGAAAAAGCCCTTTCCCGAGAAAGACGTTTCAGTTCCGCCGAAGGCCTCCGCCGTTCTTCACGCAAACTCCATCGATTCTTCTCTGAAAAGTAAGAAATTTTTCATTCTTCTCAATCGATGGCTCCTACTACAAAGATTGGCATGGGCAGTGTGTAACACCTCTACCGGTCACGTGTAATATAATAGAGGGTCCGGTCGGGGCCCCACACCATATTCCACAAACAAGCGGAGACGTTACTAAATAATATCAAAGACAATCGTACCCTAACACATAGCATTCTAGCGGAAGCTTCAAGGTTGAAAACTTGAACTCAAGAAGAACAGAAATATCCACTACTACCAATTAGGAATGTATACAACCATACACACAAGGAACATAGCCTTATAACTACAAGTTTCTCTTAACAAAAGTGTGGTTTACAAACATCGGCGCGCAGGCCGGCCACACATGAACAAGAGTAAACAAAACAAGCCTTTGAGGGCAGCAACGCAACCTGGGCTTCAGCCCGCTATTTCCCGCTTGGGCTAGCACCACCTGCAAAGAAGCAATACACCAAGCGGTGGCAAACAGGGCAACAGTCAGCATTTAGCTGACCAATTATAACGACCCTGCCCCTGGCACGGGGCAGCGGAATTCCTTCCCTACAAAGCATTTATTCACACAGCATATATGTATAACAATCCACCAAGGATGTGCACAACCGAACAAGTCAATACATATCACAAACGTCGGCACGACGGCCCGACGTTCCGTACACTCAGGGCACATTATTGGTGTACTGGAAAACCAGGGTCCCACCACCGTTCAGAGGTCCCAGACATGACGGTCCATTATGAGCATTCCTAGTCTTTATGGCGCGCATGCCAAAGACTCTCGCTATGTGATCCTAACAGGGTCTTAAGCACCCAAGGTTAGACAACCATAACACGGGTACAGATCCACCTTTCCCGTTGCTCACATTCATCAGACTCAAGACTGGACTGACGCGGGTACGGCTTCACCTTTCCGTTCGCCATATGGGCTTCCACAGTTGTAGCCCAACGACTCAACTTCACACAAAATGGCACTCACGGCCACACGAGTTGAACACCAAGTACCAACTCTCACATTTTTCTGGACTTCCTCCAGTACTTCCTGTTGCGCCAAGCTACAGGTGTCCACCAAGGATTTCATACAAACAACCAATTTATCCGGAGTCTTCTCCGATTTGCAAACAAAGCATCACCAATCCAGACCAACTTGTTCGGATGGGCTTCACACAGCATGCCTAACCGTACTACTCACTTCCGGTTCTAATGCAATAAAACAAGGGATGAACCACTGATCCCAAGGGAATCACTTCGCCATCCACCCTTTGGTGTAGGATTCCTATGCAAATGCAGGAAAGAAGGACTTCACTTGTCCAAGAAGGAAATCGTTACCCTTGGAAGACGTTTTGGCGCCATGGAAAAAACTATACTGTTGGAAAGCTCCGCAACGCTCTAGCCTCCATAGATCCGAACTCGACTCGCGATTTGGACCACCATAGCACCACCGGCGGCCGGATTCCTCCTCTTCTTCCTTCTCTTGCTCTCCTCTCTCTTTTACTCTTAGAAAGAGAATGGTATGAATGAAATGAGAATTAACTCATCCACTCCCGCATATATCCCTTCAGGAAATACCCAGGGCCGTTAGATCTTCATCAAAGGAAACGAACGACTCAGATCTGCTCTAAAAAGCATCTTCCCTGGGCTGACACGGCTTGTGACATGGCCGTGTCACAGGACGTGTCCCTTAAGCGGCACACAACTGACTCAAATCAGACTAGGACACGGGCTTAGACACGCCCGTGTCAAGCACCTGACACGCCCGTGTCACTAAGTACATGCCCGTATTGGGAGGCGTGTCCCTCAATCGACACAGGATCAGCAAATCCCGAAAAGTACACGGGTCCCCAACACGACCGTGTCAACTTTGACATGCCTGTGTCGACCAGTACACGCCCGTATACATCAGTCGGCACCGCCCGACACAACCCGAGAACGACACGGGTATATGACACGCCCGTGTCACCAACCGAAACGCCCGCGTCAGTACTGTTCACACCATGTTTTCTAGCTGTGTTCCACACTTGACACAACCAAGCTAACACAGACCAGGACACGGCCCTGGACATACCCGTGTCCCAGGCCGTATGACCTCAATTTTGGGTTTTGGGGCATTACAACTCTCCCCCCTTAAGAGAATTTCGTCCCGAAATTGCTAAGCACGTAGATCGCAACAAACAAATATTACTACATATTCTTTGTTCAAATCATAAGGTTACAACAGTCCTCACCGAAACAGCTCGGGAAACTCAGTATGCATGGTTTGCTCCTGCTCCCATGACAGCTCCTCACGGCCACAGTTGTCCCACCAGACCTTGAACATCCCGGTAACTTTGTTTTGTAGCTGTTTAACCGTCGTATCCTCGATCCGAATAGGCCTAATCTTCGTCGTTAGCCCACTGTCGATTGATACTTGATCTGCAACAACCACTTGTGATGGTTCTTTCACCACTTTCCGCAACACCGAGACATGAAACACATCATGTAAATCACTCAGCTCTAGCAAAAGTGCTAACCGATAGGCAGCTTCACCAACACGCTCTACCACTTCAAACAGTCCCAGATACCTCAGGCTCAGCTTTTTCAGACGTCGTAACCTGGACACACCTTTAAAGGGTTTGATCTTCAAGTACACCCAATCGCCCACCGCAAACTCCACGTTTCGGTGCTTGACATTGTAATACTTAGCTTGCCTATCTTGAGCCACCAAGAGCCTTTCACGAATCAACCGTATAATTGAGTTGGCATCATCCATCTCCTTTCGCCTGTACAACTTTGTTTCTCCAGTCTCCACCCAAGCCAAAGGTGTACATCATTTCCTACCGTATAAAGCCTCAAAGGGCGCCATCTGAATACTAGCTTAGTAGCTATTGTTGTAGGCGAACTCAATCATAAAGAGATGATCTTCCCAACTCTTCCCGAAATCCAGCGCACACATTCAGAGCATATCCTCCAACGTCCTGTTGGTCCTTTCGGTCTGACCATCCGTCTGAGGATGAAAGGCCGTGCTGAAATGTAATTTCGTACCCAACAGTTGGTGGACTAATCTCCAATCACCCGAAGTGAAACGCCCATCTCGATCACTAACGATGCTACGGGGCACACCGTGCAATCGTACGATAGTATCCACATACATCTTTGCAACCTTTTCCACTGAATCGTCCTTCCGGTTCGGGATGAAGTGCGACACCTTAGTTAACCGGTCCACAATCACCCAAACTGCATTATTTCCATGTTGTGATCTCGGCAACCCATGCACGAAATCCATGGAAATATCATCAAATTTCCACACAGGAATAGGAAATGATTTCAAAAAATCTCCTGGTTTTTGGCATTCAGCCTTTACTAAGGCACAAGTTTGACAATTATCAACATAGTGTGTTATGTCCTTCATTCCAGGCCACCTGAAAAGTTTCTTCATATCCTTATACATCTTCGTGCTCCCGGGGTGAATCGAATACTTTGTAAAGTGGGCTTTATACATAAATTCTTCACGGAGTTTACCCCTATCTGGGACACACAACCGACCGTCCTTCCGAAAAAGGCTGTCATCAAAGGAAAACTGAGAATCTGCACTCTCCATTGCATAGCGGTGTATACTTTCATCAAGTGTTGTTACTTGTCGAACTCTGTTCGCCAGGTCACACTGTACCTCCGTCCAGTTTAAGCACGCATTTGTAGTGGAATTATTTTCAACGCAAGAAATATCTAATGCTTCCAGTTCTCGAATTAGGCATTCATCATGCCTTAGCAACCAATTTTCCCTTGCCGGAGTCCGACGACTCAAGGCATCCGTGACTACATTCCCTTTACCGGGAGTATAATGAATCTGGAAGGTGTAGTCACCAAGAAACTCCATCCACCTTCTCTATCGCATATTGAGCTCCTTCTGGTCCAATAGATATTTCAGGCTCTTATGGTCCGTGAATATATCCACTTTCACGCCATATAGGTAATGATGCCACAGTTTAAGTGAGAATATCACCGCCGCCAATTCCAAATCATGGACGGGGTAATTCCGTTCGTGCACCTTCAACTAGCATGAGCCATATGTTGTCACCTTTCTGAACTGTAGAAGAACGCAACCTAAGCCGCTCCCTGACGCATCACTATAAACCTCAAAGCCCGTGTTGGGAGGCGTGTTCCTTAATCGACACAGGATCAACAAATCCTGAAAAGGACACGGGTCCCCAATACGACCGTGTCAACTTTGACACGCCCGTGTCGACCTATACACGCCCGTGCTCCAGGCCGTGTACTTCAGTCGACACCGCACGACACAACTCGAGAACGACACAAGTATATGACACGCCCATGTCACCAACTGACACGCCTGTGTCAGTACTGTTCACACCCATGTTTTCCAGTCGTGTTCCACACTTGACACAACCAAGCTATCACAGAGCAGGACACGACCCTGGACACGCCCATGACCCGGGCCGTGTGACCTCAATTTTGGGTTTTGGTGCATTACACAGTGAGTTCGTTCGCTTGGGTATCGAAGATATTTCCGATGATTTCAGGAATGTTATTCTACTTCTTGAATCTGTCGGCCTCACCTTCATTCTTGAGCATCCTTGCAAAGTCCTGATTCTAGAAGTAGAAGAGTTCTTCAGAAATGCCAAACTTAAGCGGAGTGGTAAGTTGTTGAAAAGTTCAGTCAGAGATGTAAAAATCAAAATCAGGTCGTCCTCTCTAACAGAGTTTCTGAGATTGCCCTCCATAGATGAAGAAGACTACCTGGAAGAACCAGATTATTCCAGGGCTCTGTCCTTCTGTGGTCTCTCCCAATCAACTACTTCCATTCACAGACAGAATATGAATGGCGAGAGAAAGTTGTTGGCCGACATTTTAGGAAAAGTCCTACTTTGCAAAATAGGTTCACTTGGTTATATATCCTCTAATTTCTTCTGCATGATGACAGCTATGGTATGTCGAAAGAAATTCCAATGGGGACATATGTTGTTTGACAAAATTAAGGACAACATGAAGGTACCAAACTTTGCAAGAATTATTTCTCTTTATCTGAATCAAGTGCATCCTAAAATCTTTAACTTGTCCAAAGGTGTGTCCATTCACCACCTAAAGAAAGTCACTATCTCATCCATCAACAGATCTGAAATCAGAATTCCAAGGCCAGGCCAAGCACTAGTAGTTCTCAGGATAGTAGATGATGAGGACAGGACCCCATCTTCTCCTCATACTGATACAGTTGGCACATCTGGTGCAGCTGTTGAGGGGGAGTCTGCTCCTTCAGTTCATGAAGAAGTTCAGCAAGCTGAGGTACCAGAAACAGAGGTTCAGTCAGATGTTCTTGCAACTCAGGTTACAGAGCAAGTTGTTGCTGATGATGTGGCAGTAGAAAAGGAAAGTCAAGCTCAGTCTGTTGTTGAGAAGAGCACCTCTATGCATAATGGTGGCTCAGGTATAGATGTTGATTATTCCGTTGATCAGGAAAATCCTCCTGAAGAAACTCTAGAAGATTCTCTGCCCAAGGAACCTATTGAGGGGGAGAATGAGGTTATACTCTCTGATGAGGAAGAAATTATCCCAGAACCTGCGGAACCTCCACTCAAGAACTTATATTTCTCTCTACCAATCATTCTTGGAGAGGAAGGGGATGTAATGACTTCTGCCCAAAAAGGCAAAAGTGCAGTTGTAATTGAAGAAATCCCAATCTGGACAGCTCTAGCATTACCTCATCCACCTCCTCCAGCTGAAGTCATTCTTGAAGATACCCTTTTGGGTAAAATTGAATCTCTGTTGACTAAGCAAAGAGAGTACTTTGACAAGTCTCTCAGAGAAGTGACTGAAAAAGTAACTGCTCTCGAGAAAGAGATGAGTAGAGGATTTGCTGAAATCCAACATAATACAGATGAATTCAAAAGACTGCAAAATATTGGTGGAAAGACTTTGGACCACACTATTACTAGTGTTGGTGAAGTCATGAATCAAGCAGTCACTGTAGCAAACAATTAGATCCAATTGTTGAAGAAAACTGAACAAAAGAACTTCAAAACTTGTGAAAAAGTTGGAAAGTTTAAGGAAGATGCAATAGAGACTCTATCTATAGAAGTCGGAAAGGGGGAGGACAAAGTGAAAGAAAATCTAGATCGCAAAGTTCAAGAGATGAAGACCCAGTGAGACAATCAACTGCAAGAGATCAATACAAGTGCAGAAAAGCAGATTAAAGGTGTAAACATCTATACTTATGAGACTGCTGTGTGGATGCACAACCAGATCTTTTCAGACTTTCAAGTTGACCCAAATGCTGCTCCACCTCCACATCTTGATCCCAATGTCTATAATCTTACTTTTTCACTTAGACCTGAACACTATGAAGCTCCTCCTGAAGATTATTCTCAAGTCTGGACTTCTGAGCAGCCAGAGTTTCCTCAAGATCTACCTCCTGAAATGTCAGTGCCAAAGAAAAGGAAATATGGTGATGGTGCTTCTGCTAGCAGATATATTCCCAGTCAAGGTGCTGCTAAAAGGAAAAAAACAAGAATTTGCTGAAGTTTGGAGTCCAACTTTTAAGTCTCTTATTCT
The DNA here is from genome assembly GCA_039513925.1 of Platanthera zijinensis. Lineage (NCBI taxonomy): Eukaryota > Viridiplantae > Streptophyta > Magnoliopsida > Asparagales > Orchidaceae > Platanthera > Platanthera zijinensis. The sequence continues at coordinate 61,540,580 of CM077086.1, forward strand.
GGATACTCTGAAGTTGGTTGTAGAATTTAATGAAAATAAAGATGATCATTACAATCAAAAGGAGTGGGTGCTATAAGAAAAATCTTTGATAAAAAGAAGGATTTATGATCGTGAATATGGTCGTAATAATCCTATTATTCCTCCTCGACCTTCAAAGTACTATCTCAAGTCATTTAGTTATCAGAAGAGACAATAAGAGAAGAAGGAAAGACAACACCAACAACAGTTCAAATAATTTTAAATTGGTTAGTTGTATAGAATTTTGTGGACCAAGATATTCTTATGGACAAACTCTCTCTATATATATATATATAATTTTGAATTTTGTTGATCTTATTATTTCTTATCTGTCATTACATACATTATTTTACTTGTTAGTTAATTCTTTAATTATCTTGATATAATTCACCTTAGTGTAAAGGGTTCTGACTTATACAAATAAGGAGAGATTGTTGGGTATTGTATCAACAATAACCTAAATTTGTGTGAAGTCACCCTTGAACTAAGATGAATTAAGTATGTATTTGATGTTATTCTTTTGTTAAGTGTTTGCAGGTCATTATTGCTAAGTATAGACCAATGTCAGTTTACAATGAGTCACTAAACACAGGACCATGCAATGTAATCTCTTATTGTGTGATCCATGGTGTCGACTCATGTGTAACCTCTCTATTGGGATGCACTTCATTTTCAAGTACTAAAGAAATGGAAGAAAGGAAGGGTTGCTGGTTTTCAATAAAGAAGAAAAGAAAACTTTTTTGAAATTTTTTTAAGTCCATTTCTTGAGAAATTGAAGTCTGTTTCTCGAGAAGTCTAAGAACATTTCTCGAGAAAGCAAGTTGTTCTCGAGAAACCGTTAGACTTCTCGGAAAATTGTCTGAAACTATCTCTAAGTCTTTTCTCGAGAGAAGCCCTGAAGATTTCTCGAGAAACCAAGTTCATTTCTCGAGAAAGGAAAGTAGTTCTCGAGAAATCAAAAGTGTTTCTCGAGAAGCCAAGTATATTTCTCGAGACATCAAGTTCTTTCTCGAGAAATAAGTACTTCAGTTCACAGAATTTTCGTTAAGTAAATTTCTCGAGAAGGTCATGCCATTTCTCGAGAAAGCAATTTATTTCTTGAGAAATCATATCCTTCTCGAGAAATCTGTCTTCAGTTCTAAATTTGCGCTAAATACTTTTCTCGAGAAATCAGGTTTTCGCCTCAAAGAAATTTCGTTAAGTCTTTTCTCGAGAAAGCCATGTCTTTTCTCGAGAAATCTATTTCTTCTCGAGAAATGGAGTTGCAGAAATTTTGATTTAAATCTTCTGACGGGATTTCAAATTTAATCTAAATTCCTCATGATTGATCCACGAGAATCTTTCCTTAATGACTTATGACCGTTAGACGATGTTCTATAAATAGTACTTTCAGAGGATTCACTAACCCTAATAATAATAATTACAGTAATCAGTATCGCATTCGCACTTTCCAAAATTCGGGAGAAGCCGCACCGTCTTCATCATCATTCTTCTCTGCCGCTCCTCTCTAGATCTAGCGATTCAAAAGGAGAAAAGATTCGACAGATCCAAGATTCAAAGATTTTTCAACATCTACTTGATTGTGTCGGATCCTAAGTTTTCAGATCAAGCTTTCTCGGGTTTTCTTCCTCAACCTCCTTCACCGAGATTTTCAGTTTTCAAGAAGGTATATCCTTTAATATTTCAGATCTGGAAGAATAAAACTTTTATTGTTGTTGTAAAATTATTTTAACTTTTGTAGGAGCTTTGTCTTCGGGAAGTTTGTTCTTCCGAGTGTAGATCATTAGTGGATCGAGTTTGTAGATCCGATTTGGGGATCGAGGTGTAGATCCGGTTGTGGATCGAGGTATAGGAGTGTTTGTTCTCCGAGGTGTAGGAGCGTTGCTCTGAGGTGTAAGATTGTGATAATATGAGAAAGGTGAAGTAGCCGAATCTTACCATTCGTGGTAGATAGGCGAGGCTTGATGGTGAACGTACCCAATACGGGGAACCACTATAAATCTCTGTGTTTGTGTTCTTGAATTTTTAGATAATTTTTATTCCGCAAAAAGACACAAACATCACATATTCACCCCCTCTAGGTGGTTTAGGTAGACGCTAGATACTTTCACCCAACTTCAGCATTCTTCTAGTCCGACCTAAAATCAAGGACTCTCTCTTATGCCAACGTCGAAAGCCAAGTACGTTAGGCACTTTAGTCGAACGACATAGTGCAGGTGTTGTTCAGCTCTTTCCCGTTGCTCAAATCGCCGTGCCAACTAACGACAACGACGCGGGTCAGCCTCTCCTTTCCCTACACGACATAACCAATGTTATGTTCCAACGCTGACACTCACGACCAACTCAAGCTAAGCGCTCCAGGCGCAACAACATAACATGCTACCCACCTCGCCTCATGGACACGGGCTTCACAACCACAAAATAGCTCACTGGGAGCTACTGCCGGGCGGTAACCAACAGAACTTTGTTCTGCCCAATATTCCGGGTATTTCCTAGAGTTCGCCTCCCGAACTCCCTGCAGCACTCTACGACACCCAGACCCCGAAAACGACATATATCACAGTCTTCTACGACACACAAATATTAATAAAAACATCACCAATTCAGACCAACTTGTCCGGACGGGGTTCACACAACATGCCTACGTTTGTACTTCGATTTTGAACTCTATATGCAATTTATGCCGGGGATGGACACAATCAACCCGGAGAAAGTCTAGCCGTACGCTACTTAGCGAAAAAGGCACCATCATATACGTTTATAGAAACAAAAGAGGACACACACACACGTCCTAGCGAGACGAGAAAGATCGTTACCTTTGAAGTGCTCTTTGGAGCCATAGATCAAAAATCCAAGCGGATGGAAAGAACCACACATGGCCGCTCTTCGTAGATCTGGACTCGGCTCGTGATTTGGGGCTCCAAAGCTCCGTAAAGGCAAGATTCCCCTTCTTATTCCTCTTCAATGCTCTCCCTTCTCTAACTCTTAGAAAGAGAAAGCCTAGGTTTAGAATGAGGGATAACTCTCATCCCACGGACTTAAACCAGCAAAAACCATAGCCCAATGTCGGATCTCAGCGAACGGCTATGATTCAAAATGGTTTTCTACACAGAACGCCACCTGCGCGCAGTAATAAGATACCGCTGTGTGGTAACCCCAATAGGTGGCTTCTCCCGCAAGCCCACCGTTCAAAAACTCCAATCACACGCCGACACATGGCCGCGCCGTAACTGTCGCGCAACCGCCACGCGGTACCACACTACCGTCGAGCGGTAGCTGATGCGTCGTGTCATTACGACACTTATGACGAAAGGTATCTACCGCCACGCGGTATGGCTATCGCCGGGCGGTAGCTCACAAAGAGCCACACCAATTAAATCGGCTACGCTACCGCCGAACACTAGTACTAACGTCGGACGGTAGCTCTCAGAGAGCTATACCTGATAAAAACGAGGGCGTTACATGCGTTTGGGTGAAAAATGTGCCCCGGGCGGAAAAATGCGGTCTTGGACGGAAAAATGCACGCACGAGCAAAAAATGCATGTCCGAGCAAAAAAAGCACGTCCGGACGAAAAATGCGCGCTCGGGCAAAAATTCTAATATGTAGTCGAATAATGAAATTATTAATTCCAATTTCTGTGATAGAATTCCCGCGTTCAACCAAACATCTTTGATTTGACATCAATTTCAATTCCTGCGAAAATTAGAATTGAAGTCAATTCGATTCCTGCATCTCAATTCTTGCAAAACAAGATTGAATTTGATTTTGAGCATAAATTTTGGAAATAAATAAAATCGGTATTTGAAAAATAAAATCGGTATTTGAAAAATAAAATCGGTATTTTATTTTGAATATAATAAATATTATTCGAAGTTTTGGAAATGTCTGCTCGGACGACTGCTCGTACATCCAACAAGTCCGTTGTCTTCCTTGCGGAGCCGTCATCTCTTCCGCGGAATCCGCAGTCCGGCCGGTGAATTCCACTCTAATCCAGCCCATCGGGGAATGCCGGTCTACGACGCTAAACTGAGGAGTAACCTTTTAGGCTTCAGGCGATCTAGGGTTTGGTTTTCCTCTCCATTCGCCGGGTTACTCCGCCATTAGGTTTCTGTTCCTTTGCTTCGTCTAGCCTCGAACGTCTTAGTTATTCTTATCTTTCGCGAATTTCGTTTTTCTTCCTCTTCAGCGTCTGTGAATTTCGCCTTTGGGTCGGTGCCATAGCCAGGAACTTATTTGGTTTGGCCGGCGACATTATTTTTCTACTATTTTTTTTCCTTTTTCTCTTTGTTCCGATAGTTATATCGTGTTTCTCCTCCTTCCTTTTCTCTGGTCGGCTTGCTAGTTTAAGCTCTTTTGGCCCATTTATCATCATGTGAGCGAGCCTTTTGTTGCCAAATTTCTAGTTGGTCAATCGAACTGTTTTTCTAATGCTGGATTGCTCCTATCAGCATTTCAACTTGCACTCCCGGGTTTATCTTCGCTTTTCCATTCACCTTTGCCCATTTTTGTTTGAATCGGCGTTATCTTCTTTGGCTTGACCTTTAAATGCGTATTTTGACTAATCTGCCGATCTTTGATTTCTCTAGGCTGATCATTATCGTATATGCATGATTAGTTTCAATTTGTTGCGCATTGTAGGATTTCAGCAAATTTCTCATATTTCATCTCCACTGTGTTAGCTTTCATAAGGGGACTGTGATCACGGAAATTAAAATCGGACACCATTTCCAAGATTGCTGGAATGTGAAATGGTGGGAAGCACCAAAGCTGAATTAGCTTCCAGCAGTCTTGATGGACCAGCCTTTGTTGCAGGCTATCCAAGTGTGTTGAGGAGTTCTTACAGTGCCCCAAGTTTGGAGAGGTCAGGAAGCTTCCGTGACAGTCTCGAAAATCGCTTGATGATTTCAGCATCATCTGTATCTAGGAATGTTTCTCCAACATTGGAGATTCCGCCATTACCACACTATCTGTCACTGGAGCCTTTCTCAACAACTGAGCTGAATCTTAAGTACAGTCGACAAGGGGAGCTAAGGAGGGCACTTGGCGTCTCAGTTGAGGAACATTCATTTGGTTCCTTGCAGTCTAAGCCCCTTCCACCGATAGCATCAGAGGAGTTAAAGCGTTTCAAAGCTAGTGTCCTAGATACTTCCACTAGAGCCAGGTATTTCTCCACTAACTTCATTTAAAATCATCTATTGTCAGTCTCTTCTATGTCATTAGTGTTCAAATGTCTTTCATGTCCTTGTCATCCTTTCCATGTCAGTAAAAAAACCATTCTTCATTATAAAGAAGCGGAGTCTCATGTGTAAATCTAGTTTATCATTGTGGTCAGCAGGGACAGAGCAAAGTTGTTGCAGGAATCAATTTTGAAATTGGATAAATTTCGTAACATTGTTGCAAAAAGACGACAACGCAACGAAGTTCAATCACATGAAAAACCTGGTATTTCAAATTCGCTGAAGACGGGAAATCAAATTCATCAAATTAATTCAGATATTGCCGGTGCAAGGACGGAGGAAAGGACAAAACTTGCCATTCCAAACAGGCGTGCTCGTTCTTCCATGATCGAAGTATGTGTTTGTATTTTTTACTTTACACATCTCTATGGTTCTGAGTGTTGGGCAGTGAGTTGTGTACATGAGCAAAAAATGGGAGTTGCGGAGATGAGAATGCTTAGGTGGATGTGTGGACACACGAGATTGGATAAAATTAGGAATGAAAGTATAAGGGATAAGACAGGATTAGCACCAATTTCAGAGAAGATGCGAGAAGCTCGTCTAAGATGGTTTGGACACGTACAAAGGAGACCATTAGATGCACCTGTTAGACGTTGTGAGAGTCTAGTCACTAGGCATGTTAGACGAGGGAGGGGTATACCAATAAAGACTTGGAATGAAACTATAAAGACATGATGTACTTAGGCATTAGTGAGATTATGACAAAAGATAAGGCACAATGGCGACAAAGGATCCATATAGCCGACACCACTATAGTGGGATAAAGGCTTGAGTGTTGTTGTTTTGTTGTTTACACATCATCTTCATCTTGATTGTAAGCTTGAGGCTTTTATACTTCTCTGGATGTCCAGAGTTGCAATTGCTTGCCACCAGCAATTTTGTTATTGAATTTTCCTGCTGTTTTTATTTCATCTTTAGGGCATATCTATGTTCTATCACAAGCCTTAACTTTTTCTCTTTATTATTTGATCTTTATGGAAACCTTAGCTCGAAAATGCAGTCATTTCCTCTTATACTTACTCTATAATTTCATTTCTTTTTGTTGACATCCAACAAGAAACACATTCTGGGCCTATAAGAAATTACATTTCTCTATGTTAATTGCCTCAGTCTGATGGTCGGAGTACTATTCCAGCAAGGCAAGGTGCAGCTTTGGATAAGGATAAGAACTTATTTTTTGAGAAGGATAAATCTATACTCAGGGCGTGTAATGGAGGATCAATTTCCAGTGAAGACAAGATACGTGGACTGCCTACTGGAGGGGATGGATGGGAGAAGAAACTCAAACGAAAGCGTTCTGTTGGTACTATGGTCACTAGGAATCCTGATGGGGATAGAGAGCTTAAACAGACAGTTCAATCAAGGCCTACTACTGAGCCCCGCCCTCGTCCCTCTGATGGCAATGGATTCAGGTGAATTTTCAAAAAAAAATTATCACATACGTTGCTTTTTAAGACGAAGTATTCTCAGCATGCCCTTTTTATTTGAGGAAGCAAATAAATTCTTCTGATTATCAGACCAGTGATGGAAATCATTTTTTACTTGCATGACCAACCTTTTTTCTTTCAGGAGTTAATTAAGTTATTCTGATTATTACTAGTTTGTAATCATTTTTTACTTGCATGGACAGCTATATGACATAGGATTCTTTTGTGTAAAAATTCCTCTATTCTATTTTCATTGTATCTGTTTTTCCCCTCAACTTTTGATTTTAGGCTGTGGTATTTGGGGATGGACAAATGCCATCCTTATCTTTGAGTTCTCATGATGTAAAAAACTGATAATTAACAATATGTTTGAAAAATTCTCAGAGGATGGACAGTAAACTGGTGCTGAGGTTAAATTGAGCATGAGCGTCACTTTATGCATTTCCTTTTGGTATAAGTTAAACAGTTAGCAATATTGAACTCTACATGTGGTGAATAATTTTTTCCCATTTTGATTGGAAATGTGTTGAAATTTTCCAGTTTAATCAATTTTTGCTACTAAGATTCTGTTATGGACCGCGTATTATTATCATCTCTATTATCTAGATGTCTAGTTGTTATCTTTATGTAGGGGGTCTCGAGCTCCGGGTCTACTATTAGGTGTCTCATTATCATTAGGTGTCATGGGAGGTGTTGTATGAATCAAGCAAGAAGAATTCTAGTTCCCATCTTTTAAATGCGAGATCTTGGCGGCTCTCTCCTATAGCGAGCAACCCCGCTTAGGAAGCCGCGGTTCCGGCTCCACGGTATCCTTCACCACCGCCGTCTTCTCCACCTCCGACAACATTACTAGACCCGTAACATCTGGTATCAGAGCAAATCGTTCCCCCCCACAAAACCACTCTACTAGTCGTCACCAATCCGACGCCAAAACCCACCTCCGACTTCATTTCGACCTTTTCCCCCTCTTCCATCAACTTCAGCAATACCCACCGAGCCCGTTAGCCACTGTTCTTCTTCACCGACCCTCCATTCTCGATCCAGTTGCGGTACCCAGCGGCGGTACCCAGCGGCGGTACCCAGCAGCGGTACCCAGCGGCGGTATAAAGGCAGGGAACAACAACCTAGCGGCTCTATCTGGCTCTGTGCACACCGCAAGCCACAACAACGTCGTTCCACACGCGCCACCGAATGCAGCCTCTGACACCAACGTTGTCTTCCACAGTAGCGTCCCGACACTGCCTCCGTCTATCTCCTCGCTATTCAGCTCTAGGACCGCCGCCTCCCCTAGTCGCCTTCGACTCTGCACCAAGACCGCCGTTGCCGTCTTGCGCTATGCTGCGCCCGTCTTTTTCGTCGAGCATGCTGTCTGACTTTGCTGTATTCCGCTCCGCCCCGCTACCCTTCCTTGAGCCCCCCTCCCCACAACTACACTTTTTAATTAATTTTTCTACCCACTCAAATTATTCATTGTCCGCTCAAGGCGACTGAGTCCCGTGTACAGGAGAACCGGGTCAACATATTCCGCTTTTGAGCCCCACAGCAGCCGCGTTCCGCACGCCTACGGAGAACCGGTTCAACAACCGTTATTAATTAAGGACCTTTTTTGAAGACTGCTTATTTTATTTTATTATACGACAGTTTCGACTCCTATAAGTTCAACAACATCACTTTTTCACAACACTTCGAGCATTATTGTTGTGGCATAATTGGTCGGCGACGCAGTTCCCGCTGAAACTCTTAATCAGCCGCCTCAGAGGATTTGAGTCGTCCCATCACCCGCTCTCTCTCGCGTGCTACTTTCGCCCGCACGATGACCAACACTTCAGATTTCTTGGCAGCTCTCCAACATTTCAGAACTTCCATCAAGACCCGCTTTCGGGACGCTGAAGTATGCCATCTGGACGCTGAAGCACGCCATCAGGACGATATTGCCTTCCTCACCCTTAAGCTTAATGAGTTGACCACCACACTTCCGGTGATCACCACTCCACCTACGGATCACGCCAACACCAATCAGGTGCCTCCACCCCTGCCGCCCCCACAACCCTCGCCGCTTATCCGCCACGAGTCGCCGACCTTCCTTCGACAAGAAGTGGCTATGTTGCCGCGCTACACCAGGTTGGATTTCCCCACCTATGACGGCAAAACTGATCCATTGGCCTAGCTCACCTGGTGCGAACAATTTTTCGGCCACCAACAAATTCCATCCGCTGATCGACTTGCTCTCGCCTCTTTTCACCTACTTGATTCCGCTCTGCTTTGGGCCACTCGTTTCCTCACCGACCAACCAGGCCTGATATGGGACGACTTCAAGCGGTATTGCAACCTACATTTCGGCCCTCCCATCCGCAACAACCCCCTTGGTGCTCTCACGACACTCCGTGAAATAGGCACAGTGGATGATTACTTGGAGCAGCTTCAACTCCTCTTGGAAAACGTCACGCTTCCCCCAACAATGCAAGTCTCCATCTTCATAGCCAGACTTCAAGCTCGCCTACAATTGGATGTCAAGTTTGAGGACCCACCAGACTTAGTGACTGCTATGAGTCTGGCCAGACTATGCGACCGCCGCCTTCGGTTGGCCCGGGAGTCCTACTTGCCCACCGACATCAGCACTCCACAGGGATGTCTCGAGGGTCCTCCTACCCCGCCGGTCCGTCTCTTATCTCAGACCGAGATGTCGGACCGCCACGCTCTGGGTTTATGTTTTAATTGCGACGAGCAGTACACTCGCGGACATAGATGCAAAAAGCTTTTCTACCTAGACGTCGAGGACTCAGATGAGGAAGGCATAGGATGACACTCGCCTTCATGTGATCTCTCTCGAGCTTGGGGACAAACTCTGTTTCGATAGCGGGAGTGATGTTATGGACTGCACATTATTATTATCTCTATTATCTAGGTGTCTAGTTGTTATCTTTATGTAGGGGCCCTCGAGCTCCGGTTCTACTATTAGGTGTCATTATCATTGTTTTGTCTTTTTTATATGTTGTAGCCTATATAAAGGCATGAGAGGTGTTGTATGAATCAAGCAAGAAGAATTCTTGTTCCCATCTTTTGAATGCGAGATCTTGGTGGCTCTCTCCTCTAACGAGCAACCCTGCTTAGGCAGCCGCAGTTTCGGCTCCACGGTATCATTCACCACCGTCATCTTCTCCATCTCCGGCAACATTACTAGACCCGTAGCAGATTCCTACCTGAGTGTGTAATTATATATACTAATAAAAATCATAATTTTACAATGACAAGTGATTTACAATGTATTATGTTTTTTTGCTAGGTGTAGTTTGACCAAGTATGGATCCCTAAAAAAGATTATCGGATAGAGACAAGAGTCTCTTAAGTAATATTTCTGTTGTTGTGTTACGGACGTGTACACCGAAGAGACGTCGTGGTGGGTCTACACGCATAGGAAGGAGACGGAAAGTAGCCCTTCTATCGCGGAAGAGACCGTCGAGAAGCGATCCACCTGATTATCTCTATTTCTTTGTTGTTTTGAATTTTATTGGTTGCAGACTGTACTTTGTTATTCGCATCTCGCTGCTATAACGAGGGTTGTATGCTTGTATTAGGGTTATCTTTTGGATGAATGAAATTAGAGCTGCTCCCTAGCTTCTTTTAAATTACCCCTTCCCCTCTTCTCTCCCTTCTCGCTGTCGACCCTCCACCTTGCCAGATTCCTCTCCCAGGAACACATCAGTTTGGTCCGTCCTGCCTCACCGCCCGCCACTCAGCCGCCGGTTTTTCGTTTTTGCGCAGGAGTTCGCTTCCGTCTCCTGGGATCGTAGGCATCCGCCGATTCCGTCCGATTGGGTCGTTTTCCTGCTTCGCTACGCGAGCTTCGCGCGTCCAATGTGTCGATTATCGCCCTGTCTACCGTCCGAATCATCACCGTGGGAGCTTCGTGCGTCCAACACGCTCTTCCTTCGATCGCGTGCGTCCAATGCACTTTTCATGCCGCTCGCCAGATTTGCCGTCCTCCAGTTCAGCAAATCTCCGCCGGCTTTGCTCTTTCTGCCGTCCGCCGATTCATCCCTAAGGCTCCCAACATTCAATCCTTCGGTGAACCCGCTCTGCATACCGCCTCCGACGCCCTTACCCGTCGCGTCGAGGCCCAAGATCAGCTCATTGCCTCCATGCATGTCTCGCTCCTTGCTCTCAATTCCAAGATCAACTCCCTCCAGGCGCCGACCACCCCCTCTCGCTCCGGCTCTGTCGTGGTCGGGGGCTCCTTACTCGGCTCCGTACCGACGAGATCTCCATTCGAGTTATAATACCACCCGACTCCGGGCCGGCCCGCTCTCTCCCTTGACATTCCGTCCTTCGTCGGCAGCGACCCGATGAGTTGGACCGCTAATGCGTAATAGTACTTCGACCTCAACTTCATGTCGGAACAGGACAAGGTGTCCACCTTTCTGGTTGATCTGGACGGCTTTGCACTCCATCGGGCCAGGTGGCTCCGCCAATCTAACCAATCCCTCTCCTGGCCCAAGCTCAAACATGAGATGATTCAGCGGTATGACACCCGCTACTCCGGCTCCTCCTCTATCGAGTGCCTTTACGGCTTCCGCCAGACAACCGGCCTTGACGACTATATTGATGAGTTTGTCTCCTTGGTCACCCATGTCCCCGGCCTCCTGGCTGATTATTACTTGAGTTTCATCATGCAGGGCTTGTTGCCACGCATCCACTCTCGACTTTGCATGCACCAGCCCAGGACGGTCTCCGACGCTCTTGACTTGACACGTTTGGTGGAGGCCAACCTCTCCTCTCGACGACCGGCTCCTGCGGCCGGCCAACCCCCTCCTCGGCCACCATGGAGACCAACCGCCACAGTCCCTCCGCCATGGCCGCCACATGGGGCAACGACCCTTGCCACCCACCATCCCCTCAGTGGATCTCCAACAGTGATTACAACAAGCTCTGTAGCAAGGAAATCTATTTTCTGTGCCGCCAACCTTGCTCCCTGAACCATAAGTGCGCCATAAAGGAGTTCCACGCCATCATCGACTACTTCGACCTGGAGATTACTTTGGCGGATTTTGAGTCCTTTGAGCTTTCAGAAGAAGACGAGTCTGGGGATACCGCTACCTTCCACCCTTGGAGTTGCCATGTTTTTAGGTGGTGGTGGTGGGGGGGGGGGGCATTTTCGGTCCCCAGACCATGACGCTCGCGGTATGCTGCGTGATCACCCCATTATTGTCATGGTGGATAGTGATGCGAGCCACAACTTCCTTTCAACGCATTTAGTGCAACAGTTTCAGCTTTCTTCGGTTCCGTCCACATATTTTACGGTCTGCCTGAGCGATGGGCGACACCAGCCGACCCTGGGTTGTTGCTCAGCCGGTTTTTTACTTGTAGGAGATTGCTCGGTGACCGCTGATTTCTACGTACTCGGCCTCAGCGGTATAAACGTCATCTTGGGGGTGGCTTGGCTTCATATGTTGGGCGACGTGTGGGTCAATTGGGCCACCAAGATCATGCAGTTCCTCCACCGGGGCCAACTGGTCAATTCACCCACGTCCCCGGTCTTCCGCCTAATTATTACTTGAGTTTCTTCATGCAGGGCCTGTTGCCACACATCCACTCTCGACTTTGCATGCACCACCCTAGGACGGTCTCCGATGCTCTTGAACTGACACGTTTGGTGGAGGCCAACCTCTCCTCTCGACGACTGGCTCTTGCGGCTGGCCAACCCCCTCCTCGGCCACCATGGAGACCAACCACCACAGTCTCTCCGCCATGGCCACCACATGGGGCAACCACCCTAGCCTCCCACCAGCCCCCCAGTAGATCTCCATCAGTGATTACATCGAGTTCCGTAGCATGGGAATCTATTTTCGGTGCCGCCAACCTTTCTCCTTGAATTATGAGTGCGTCGTAAAGGAGTTCCACGCCATCATCGACGACTTCGACCCGAAGATTACCTTGGCGGATTTTGAGTCCTTTGATCTTTCAGAAGAGGACGAGCTCGGGGACACCACCACAGGTACCTTTCACCGCTAGAGTTGCCTTGTTTTTCGGTGGGGGGGGGGCATTTTCGGCCCCCAGACTATGACGCTCTCGGCATGCTGTGTGATCGTGCCATTATTGTCATGGTGGATAGTGGTGCGAGCCACAACTTCCTTTCAACGCAGTTAGTGCAACAGTTTAAGCTTTCTTCGGTTTTGCCCCCATATTTTACGGTCTGCCTGGGCGATGGGCGACACCAGCCGACGCTGGGCTGTTGCTTAGCCAGGATTTTACTTGTAGGAGATTGCTCGGTGACCGCTGATTTCTACGTACTTGACCTCAGCGGTATAGACGCCATCTTGGGGGTGGCTTGGCTTCATATGTTGGGCGACGTGTGGGTCAATTGGGCCCCCAAGATCATGCAGTTCCTCCACCGGGCCAACCGTGCCATCTTGTTCGCGATTCCGCCCTCCTCCGTTCCCCTGTCTCCTTTCACATGATCCAGTGGACTGCCGATGTTGACCTTTCCTCTTGGATTTGGCCCTGTTCGGGCCCGGTTACAGTGCTTCCCTCTCACCCGGCCGACCTCCCAGCCCTGCTCTCCGAGTCCGTCGATGTCTTTGAGCTCCCGGCCGGACTGCCCGCGGCTTGACTTACCGATCACGCCATTCCCCTCTAGCCAGGTATTGCGGCAATGTCGGTGCGGCCTTACCATTATGTCCATGTACGAAAGGACGGGATCAAGCGTTTGGTTCGGGAGATGCTGATGGGAGGTCTCATTCGTCCTAGTGCAAGCTCGTTCTCTAGTTCGATCCTTCTGGTCCGAAAAAAGTATGGCAGCTGACGCTTCTCGTGGACTATCATGAGCTCAAAAAGGCAACGGTACTAGGCAATTACCTGATTTCGGTGATTCAGGAGCTTCTGAACTAGTTCACGGGGCTGTCTTCTTCACAAAGTTGGAGCTCAGAGTGGGCTATCATCTGATCCGGGTACGTCCGCAAGACGTCGCCAACACCGCCTTCCGTACCCACAACGACCACTAAGAGTTCTTGGTCATGCCCCTAACCAATTCGCCCGCCACCTTCCAAGCGACGATGAATGACATCTTCAGGGCGGCACTTCGCAGATATGCCCTTGTTTTTTTTGATGATATTTTGGTTTACAACTCTTCATGGCAGGGTCACCTCCGGCATGTCCGCTTCACCTTGGCCACCATCTGATGCCATCACCTCAAACTCAATCTGAAGAAGTGTTCCTTTGGAGCAGCTTCACCCTCGCACGCAAGCCCAAATGCGCTCCCTAGAGCTTGCGCAGATGTCTGTCTGTCGCGGCTTCACCCTAACCGCAAGTGGTCAGATGCCGAGGAAGCGCGGTTTATCGCCGTGGATGAGGCAGCGGACCTGAAGCGCGAGCTTGGGATTGCCGAAAACCTCCTTGAGAAGAGCTCCGACGGGGTGGTAAGCGTCGATCAAACTCGCCCTTCTTTTCTTTCATTCGTCATGCTTAATTCCTTTCTAACTTCCTACTCGCAGGACGCTGCGACCGTCGACCGCCTGCGCATTCACATCGCCGACCTTGAGGAGAGGAACCAACTGCTGGAGGGGCAGAACAAGCAGCTCCAGGCTGAGGTTACTCGCCTGGTTGATACCCTCCTCCCCCCAGCTCGCGGCGAGTCGAGCCGCCAAGGAAGAAGGTCGCGGATGTACAACGAGGCGGAGGTCAATGAGATGATAAGGGCCACCTCCATCAAGGCCGCTGACCACACGCTCCAGATCATGCGGGACCTCAAAGTGCTGACGCCCGACTGCGAGAAGGTCACCGCCAAGGATTTGGTACCGGAGTTGTTCATCCCCATCCCCACCCCTAGCGAGGAGGAGGACGAGCTCAACTCGCTTTTTGACGAGGTGGAGGGCTCGTGAGATGATCCGTCTGGGGAGGCGACTAGGGGACTCGCTGTAAACCTTTTCTTTCTGTAATAGTTCCCCCTCTCTTCCATTTACACTCGCCCGCGAGGCGATCTTTTTGTAATCAGATAGATATTTTAATGAAATTCTACTTTCTGTAATTCGTACTTTCCTATAATGTTTCTTTTCCATGTCACACTCGCACGCACACACCACTTTTGAGGCATGATTTCTCCAAGGTAAAACACAATGCGCTAGAATCCCTCCGAGTTAGGCCAGTTTCGAACGATTCGCCTTTCATGAACGCGCGCTGCATGAGCACTCTGAGATCTCGCCCCTTCGGCGGCCAGGAACGAACTACTCGCTGCCCACGACCCCACGACCTTTAGATGATCGACCGAGTAACCAGGAAGCATGATTTCTCTAAGGTGAAACACGATATGGTAACTCGTAGTTGGAGAGGGCCGTCTCGCGTGTCACGCGCATTCGCCTACTAGGGGATTATCTGTTCTCGCCACCCTGGGGACTTGGCGCGAGTGGAGGGCTAGGTCCTGCCCGACCTCCAACTTCTGACGCCTGATGTTGGCTTTCGGGGAGACGTGTGACTGTGTGAGTGCCTGGTTGGCGAGATCCACCCCAGAACGACTGCGCTCGCCTTCTCCCTAACTTGCTGCCGAGTAGTCATTGACCCTAATTAGTTAGCGAGATCATGGTCAGTATGAGCCTGTCCGTTAGTGTGACTTCCAGCTCTGTCATCTAGTGGGAGCCTGGTCAGCGAGACCTTCTCGGACCAACATTTCGATCTATCTCCGAGTGACTTCCAGCCTTGCCAGCTAGTGGGAGCTTGGACAGCGGAACCATCTTGAGGCTTTCAACTTTGCTGTCAGAGAGGTCAACCTGCACCTGCCGGCTAGTGAGAGCCCCGACAGCGGAACCATCTCGAGGCTTTCAACTTTGCTCTCCGAGAGGTCAACCTGCACCTGCCGGGTAGTGAGAGCCCGGACAGCGGAACCATCTCGAGGCTTTCAACTTTGCTTTCCGAGAGGTCAACCTGCACCTGCCGGCTAGTGAGAGACCGGACAACGGAACCATCTCGAGGCTTTCAACTTTGCTCTCCGAGAGGTCAACCTGCACCTGCCGGGTAGTGAGAGCCCGGACAGCGGAACCATCTCGAGGCTTTCAATTTTGCTCTCCGAGAGGTCAACCTGCACCTGCCGACTAGTGAGAGCCCGAACAGCGGATCATCTCGAGGCTTTCAACTTTGCTCTCCGAGAGGTCAACTTGCACCTGCCGGGTAGTGAGAGCCCGGACAGCGGAACCATCTCGAGGCTTTCAACTTTGCTCTCCGAGAGGTCAACCTGCACCTGCCGGCTAGTGAGAGCCCTGACAGTGGAACCATCTCGAGGCTTTCAACTTTGCTCTCCAAGAGGTCAACCTGCACCTGTCGGCTAGTGAGAGCCCGGCCAGCGGAATCATCTCGAGGTTTTTTATAAACCACAAATGATTTCTACTACTTATCGCGTTGACAATTTGTTAACATAATAGGAACAAATATTTTTACAAAAGAGGACTCACCAAGGTAAGACTCTTTTTGGATGCCTTCTTTTGGGGGTTACTCTACTCCTATTGCTCGACTGCCCCTCCGTGGATCACCGGATCCCTCCTCGGGTACCCATATCGGCCCTGTCCTCACATATGTCCTCTGTTGCTTCGAGTTGAACTTCCTCGATCCGCACCGATTGCTGCTGATGCTGCTGCTGTGCCGGAACTCTTGCCCTTCTCATCTCTAAGAATTCTGGGTAAGTGGTTGTCGCATGATTTTTCTCCTGATGGAAGTCACAGTAGGGCAACACCATCCTGCCTCCTCTCCTTCCTGTGTGATTCCTTCTTTCTCTTCGGCCAATCACCATAGCTTGCTGTGGTGTGGGTAGAGGTGGCCTCAGCTCCTGCCTCCATGCCGGAGGGTTAAACCGCCCCTGACCTCCGCGGTAATTGTCCCCACCCTGATATCCTCTCCCCTGCCCTTGGGCAGGCCCCTCTTGGGGTCTCCAAGCCAATCGGTTGTTCGGCTCCCGATGCCCCCAACCTTGCTGCTGGCCCTGGCTCCCCTGACCTCAGGGTTCTTCCCTCCTCCTTACTTCCTGCTGCCTCCTTGCTCCCTGCTTCTTCACTTCATCCTCTGCCAACTTGGCCAGATTCTTGGCGAACGCTGGGTTTGCCATCTCACCCTTTATCTCTTTTGCCATTCTCTCCATCAACTCTTCGAAGGAAAGGGGTGACACTCTTTTCAGCTCTATGCTGAAGAACCCCTGCCTTAAGCCCAGGGTGAAGACGAGCATTAGGGTATACCCCGGAACCTCCTAGACCAAAAGGATCTCTTCCTGGAACCGATCGACGTAGCCCCCCAACGTCTCCTCCGGCTTCTGTTTGATCGCGAACTGACATTCTGCTCCCTTTTTCCTCTTCTTTGACATCGAGAACCACAAGAGGAACCCGCGTCGCAAATCCTCAAAGCAGTAGATGAAACTTGCAGGAAGGTGGTGAAACCAGTCCCTGACCTTCTCCTTCAAGGTGATGACGAAAAGTCGGCATTTGAAAGCGTCCGACATCTGCCTGATGGAGACGACATATTCAAACCATTGGACATGCTGTATCAGATCATCTCTGCCCGTATATTAGGACATCTCAGACTCTCTGAACCCTTCTGGAACCGGGGCCGAGATGATCAACTCGCTAAAAGGGCTTCCCCCACCCACCAAGCGAGCCGAACCATCTCGCGCCCTCGGCTCGCTGACCCTGTCAGCACTCGCCTGCCCTAGGAACAGCTCCCGCCCGGCGAGATCCCTCTCTCCGCTCTCGACCGGGACCTCCTTCCCGGGTCGCTGACCAGGAGTGTTCTCGCCCAGAGATGGGGCCGTGACAACCGAGACAGAAGGCGTAGCCCACTCGCCCCTCGCGGCGAATGCCAGGTGAATAGTTTGTAGGACCTCCCTCCTGAACTCCTCTAGCATCCCGATCGCGACACCACTCGCTTGAGGTAGCGAGCCTCTCGAGCCAGATCCTTCTCCCACGCCTCCGACCATGAAGCTTAGCTCAAGATTTTCCTGCGCAAGCTACGGTCCACGCTCAAAACACCAAAAATGTTGAAGCCAAAACTTGGTCTCAACGAGAGTTCGGACCCAAGGGGGTAGCTAACACTTATTTCTCCCGAACTTGAGCTCCTGACCAGTCACTCGGAACTAGAAATTGACCCTAGCTCTATAACGCGGAGGTCCCACCACACACCCGGAAGATCTCTAGATCACTTCCCCTCCTAAGTCAAAAGCTGAGCTAAGCACCTTGAAGAGCTGTTCGCAGCCAAACCAAAATAACTCAAGGAGGAAGAAGCCAAAAGAACTAATTCCCTCCAAAGGTGCCCATATGGTCTATTTATAGAAGTCTATGCCTGGTCTGCAAACATCGCAATTCCGCTGTTCTGAAATGCTATACGCAACCCAAATTGGTCTGCTAACAACGTAACTCCGTTGTTCTGAAAGGCTACTGGCAAGCCAACAAGGGCAATCTGGTAAAAGACACTACTGGACGAGTGGTCCATGAAAATACCACTCGCCTGGGGCGGCGAGTGCTCGTTGGGGCTGACACTCGTTGCCAGCCTGGGGCCTAGGGCGAGTGCAGGTCCGACTATCCCACTCGCCCACCCCTCTCCATGGACCCAGAGCGAGTGCGAGCCTATACGCTCCACTCGCCCCCCCACGCTCCTGACCACTCGCCCTGAGCGAGCCGGGGAGGACCCACTGCACTCGCCCGGGACCTAGATTGAGCCCCATCTGGTTGGGTCTTCCCCTAACGGGCCCACTCGCCGGGCACGAGGTTGTATAGTAGTATAGCTCATGATGTCATGGATAGAGATTTAAACAGAAGAAAAGGTGGATTGCCAACTCCGCAATGCCACCATGTTCTCCACTCTAGCCAACACATCCAACCTTCTATGCGTTATATTTAGGCCGCATACTATCACCATTCCAAGCAGCAGAATCTTTTCTAACCACATAAAAATACATGATTTTGATATAGAGGCTGTCTGATGCAGGGACAGGAGTCCACCTGCCTGCCACCCCGGAGTCCACCGGGGGTCCACCAAGGGGCCTTATCAGGTCCGCGGACCGTACACCCCAACCAGCTCTCCGCCACGGAGTCCACCATGCGGTAGGTTGTTGAGGCAGGGCTCGATCCCCAGACCTCCTATATAAGAGGCCTTCACTGGTTAAGGTGTTGTCGTGTGACATCACCTTAATCAGTTGGTGATGAGAGCGCTGGTGAAGGCCTCTTATCTAGGAGGTCTGGGGATCGAGCCCCGCCTCAACAACCTGCCGCATGGTGGACTCCGTGCCTCCGTGGGGGAGAGCTGGTTGGGGTGTACGGTCCGCGGACCTGAGAAGGCCCCTTGGTGGACTCCAAGGTGGCAGGCAGGTGGACTCCAAGGTGGCAGGCAGGTGGACTCCTGACCCTGCATCATAATAGTGCACTTTTATGATGCAGGGCCAGGGATCCACGGATCCACCTGCCTGCCACTCCGGAGTCCACCAGGGGTCCGCCTTGGAGTCCACCAAGGGGCCTGCTCGTGTACAAATGCTGAAAGTAATGAAATAAAGCTATAAAACGTTCACAATTGTAGGCGGTCGTGAGAATATCCGGCAGTCGAAGATGCGGTGGTATTGTCTAAAATGATGAGGAAAGTGGCATGGAGGGTGTATATGGAGAGGTAGGCTGGAAGGGTAGGTTTGCTTTAGGAGGGGTTTGCTTGGTGAGGTTCTGGGAGAGTGTCCAAGGATGTCTTGGGGTGGAAAGGGGTTGTAAGGGCTTGACAAGTGATTTGGCAGATGGAGGAGGCTGGGAATGTTGAGGGTGTTGAAAGATGAATGATAGTCTAAACGCCTAGAGGGGGGGGGGGGGTGAATAGGTGCTAAGCTGTATTTGGTCTTTTTAAAACTTTAAGACTAATTTATCACGGTAAGCACAAATCAAAACATAATACAAAAAAGCACACAGAGATATATAGTGGTTTCTCAGATTATGGTACATTCACTATCCCTCGCCATCTGTCTAGCAGTGTGCTAGAGTAGGATAACTTCGCCAACTTCTCAGATTCAACAATCTTACACCTCAGAGTTCTTGACTCCTACATCTCATGACTCCTACATCTCAGGAACACACCAAGTTCCCTACCTCAGATCTCCTTCTCAAATTCTACCTCAGGAGCATACATCAACCCTACCTCAGAGTGAACACACTCCTATAGCTCAGATTCAACCCCTGAATCCTCAGGCTTTCCATACAGCTCTACACTCAGGGTGTCAGCACAGCCCTACACTCAAGTCTCAAAGAGATCTTACACAACAATAGTAAATAATGTTTTTATAGAAATTGACTTAACAAAAGATGTTACTTTGTAGCTTGAGTCTTCTTAGGCTTTTTGTGTAGAAAGCCCTCTTCAACAACAACACTGGATCAATCACTGAATTTGCTTTTTATAACTGGATCAGTGCTGAGCTTGCTTGTGTGAGGAAGTCTTCTTGCTCTCTGGAGTAAGAGCTTTCTTTTTGTTGAAGCTTGACTTCTTCTTCCTCTCTCTAGAAAACTTGCTATTTACTGTTGTATAGCTTTTGACGGTAGTCGAGCTTTTCTGAGTTCTCAAGGTTTTTCTCTCGGGAAGAAATAGGGTTTGATGACCCTCTCTTATCCTTTTATACTTTTGACTATTCTAACGGTCAAAACATTAGAAAAATCAAGTCAAATCACCTTTTAGAAATGATTGATGTGACACCTACTTTCTCCGCCTCCGTCATTTGAAATCACGCCTTTCTGAAAACAAAACGATAATCTGCCTACAAGACAATATCGTTATGTGAAGACATCTCACAAAACGATTTTATACTTAGCGCAAGAATCCTGCTCCTTCTATTGCTGACACAACGATAGTGTTGTGTTAAACCTTCTGTCACAACAATATTGTTGTGCGTTTCTTACACATCAAAAACGGTATAAACTTTGACTTCAACTATTCTGTACTCAGACCATTTCTGAGTTCCGAGCAAGTTCACTTTTGATCTAAACTTATCTCCTGACTTATTGAAGTTGAATAGCAATATGTAATGTTGAACCTACACTTATCACACCAGAAAAACATCAAATACAAGATGTACTTATCATTGCATGAAATACTTCTTCAAATTTTGGAACATTGACGGCAAAGTTCCCAACAGGTGTGTTGGAGGGCTGGTGAGCGCTGTAGGGGTGGGTGGGTGGGGGTAGGGTGAAAAAGGGAATAACGGGTGCTTGAACTGCAGCCGCTGGCAGATTGGAGGATGTCCAGGAGGTTGGCTGAAGGGGAAGGGGCTGGGTTGATTTTGATGGTGGATAGTGGTCGGCTATGGCTATGAAGGGAATAAGAGGGACTACTGCTTGGGGGGAGCAATCAGATGGCTGTTAAAGTAGAAATAAGAGGTGGCTGCTGGTTTGGAAGGTTGGTTGTAGGTGAATGGTTGCCGCAATGGAAAACAAAGGAAACAAGTCAATGAACAAAGATAACATACCAAGGAGTCGACATCTTGGGGTTTTGTGGAGTTGGTACCATGGTTATCAGGATCGCGATCCGGATTACAATCCTACGATCCAGATTTTGTAAATCGATCAGGATCTTACCTAGGATCTAAATCGACACATCTACAACTGTGATCGCGATCCGGATCTTAGGATCTTTAGGATCGCGATCCTGACCCGATTCTACCGGTCTGACCAAAGGTAACTATAAATATGTCCAACCCTATTCCGACCCCATTCAATCAGTCCAACCAATGCCCATAACCCATTGTTTAACCTTATTTCAATCCCGCCTCATACTCCATCACAAAATCATATCATGCTGCTTTACCGTATCCCAAGTGTCGATTGCTGACTGCAAACTGAGGCCAAGAGCGGCTTCTTCGGTCGCTTCTAGTCCAGATTTGTTTTTATTATTAGTAAACATTTAGTGTCTTACCTGAAACTGAAATTGAACTTAATATGATATTATCGTTTTGATTTAATTATTCAAAAAAAATTAATATAGTTATTTACGTACTACTCAATTTATTGTTTTTTTTGTTAATTGAGCATGAAATTTAATGATACAAAATTCAATTTTATTTGTTTAGTTTTAATTTATGGATGTTGTAGAATCTTGCGATTCTCAATCCGATCCTACAATCTGATCCAATCCAACCTCAAAATGATCCCACCCAGGATCTCGATCCTGACAACCTTGGTTGGTGCCATGAGAGATTGTCAAATTCTGGGAAGAAAAACTCTCCAAAGATCTACAATGCTAATGACGGCAGCCCCTACCCTCTTGTTTATATTAAAACATGAACATGACAACTATCTTGGACGACTATGATTGGCTGTACATGATGGTTGTCTGATCTTACAAAAATTAAGTACATGAAAAATATCAAACGTTAATCTGACGCAATTGCGGACACAGATTATCCATCGGGCGATACCAAATATGTCATGTGACAAAGCCGCTAACAAGCCCAAAACTCTTGCTCCACTGTCTCGTTGATCCCCATCATTCTCGTCAATTTGAAATAATTCACGTCCTGACAAAGGGAGATGAGTATTCTCTCGGCGTATGCTGGATAAGAATCGATGTGGCTCTTCAAATGCCACCCGAGTATCGTCGATGAAAGAGCATCCTCTCTAATGTTCATGGTACCTCTGAGTTTGTCCGTCGGGCAGGACCATGCACTCGTGTGCCACGATATTACTAATGTTCTTAGAAGTCAAATGGTGTACTGGTAGTCTCGAAGAGGCCACTCATGGTACCCGTGCAATCATATGTGCCTTCCACTGATGTGAGTGAGGCTCAAGAGTAATATGATGTTGAGATTGGGTCTGGAGATGGCGATGCTCATACTCGTGAGGTTCTAAGTACAGTGTCAAAGCACCAACACTGAATACGAGATGGATATCCATACTCTCACGAATGTTTAGCTCACATGTGTTCGTTCTCATCCTTCTCAAGACTATGTAGGGACCCATTCACTTGACATTCAACTTTTTTGTCGGCCCTGTAAGGAGACTCTCCGTACGAATTCAGACCAACACTTACTCGCCATCGCAAAAAATCTGCCGCTGTTTGTGGTTATCTACATAATTTTACATTTTATGATTATATGCTATTTTGCATTGGATCGATTTATGTAACTTATGCAGATGATGAACAAAGGACTCAACAGACTCATTCAAATAATGATCAAAAGAATTAGAAACTCGCATAAATGATGCATATGACGCACAACATGGACGCCATTTTCTAGGTGATGGTTTAACAACGAGCTAAATCTTTCTAAAATGGGGTGGCATGTTAGGAGGCTTTTTAGGTTGGGTGTACAAGTATTCGTCAGGTGTGAGGTAAACTCCCAAATGGCAGTGTGTAAAAGTAAACTCTACATATTCGATGTTATGCTTAAGGTCCTTGCTTAGTGCCAAAATTGAGGATATGGCTTGAATATGTCAATGATCTAGTACTTGTCAACGAGTCGCTCATCCGAACTTATCCTCACAAGGAAACAATGTGATGCAAGTGAGAGGGGAAATCTTAATCTCGTGCGCAAAATCACTTTCGACTTTTGAAATTCAAGAGTCTTTAATTGTTATTTGAGATGGAGATCATCAAATCTTTTACGGTTCGAATCGAAGCGGCATTTATACATCCACACTTAATCACATGTAATAATTTATGAATAAATGACAATTTAAAAATAGCGTGAACGCCCGAGGAAAACTTATTGTCAATTAAATAGATTGCACGCTAATAGATGAAGCAAAAGAGACGACAGAGTTTACCCAAACATATGCAAATCTACAGTAAGGTGCATACCACTTCAAGTTCAGTTGCACGGGTCCTAGGATGTGTCGATGAGGCTGCTGTCGGCAGTACAATTGAAGGAGGGAAATACTCCCTCAAAGTCAGTCGAACGAATCCTGGGCTGCTGTCGGGGGAATAGTGGAAGAAAGGGGAGGTCACAATTATCGACCACCGAGAAGGAGTTGATCAGTTGTAGCTCTGGTCGTCGGAGTCAACGACGACCTGAGGGAGGACATACGTCCTCGACAGGCTTGGCGGCGGCAGATGAGGTCAATCATTGGGCAACCTAACGACATCGAGGTTGTCGGCAAGTTGTCGTTTCTTTTGTAGTCACCGATTCTGATGACTCGCTTGAAGTTGATGTGGAAGACGAGCTGGAGGGTTGCTGGAAAAGGGCTCTAGAGTTGTCGGGTTAACAAGTGAAATGAAGAATCGTTTCTCTGTCTTTTCCTGCATGCCTTCTTTGCACATTCCGTGGCCTCTTATAAAGCATAAGATTTATGGGTTGATTTGTTTAAAGCCCTTTTTAAATGTTGCCCGAAGAGCTAATTGCATACCTTTTTAATATTTTGGTCAAAAAAATGCTTCACTAAAACTTTCTCCTCTTCATTAATAATAAAATAAAAATCTTCTAATTTGAATAGTTTTCACCTTAGACTTATGCGTCCTTAATTAATTAAATATTGCCTTTTTCGTCCTAGTTACTCAGAATTGCCGAACCATTTATTCAGGGTCTCATAGGGTGGTCAAACCAATGTGTCAAAAAACTCAAAACAAGACTGGTGCTCGAGAAAAAAAAACACATGATATAAAATAAATTAATAACAAAAAAAGGATAACTGACGCATGATCGTTTCATGCATCCTAAGATGCATCAATTTCCCCGGGGTTGACAGAGTTTGACCCCGGCGAGAACTCACAAAGACTGACAACCGGGAGATCTAGACGCCGTTGCTATAACTCGGCGGTGCTAATCCAAGAGCTATCGGTGATATCTCGTCCCTGCTTCCAAACCAAATAGCTCTGTTATGTCTCGTACGATGAGAACCTGATTTATCTCCTCAGCGATAAGCGTCGACACTGGTAGTAAATCAAATGGAATGTCCGGGGATGTAATAGGTGGACTGGGGCTGGAACTAGGTAACTTTCCATTGAATGTCGTTAGATCAACCACGTTAAATATTAGTGAAGTACTGAATTCAACGAGCAAATCTAAGAGAACATTCTCACTTTCGCGCTTTCGAACTTGAAATGGACTATACTTCCTTTGCTGCAACTTATGATATGTTCTCAGGTAAATATCTACTTCTTAAAATAAACAAGCACCCAATCTTGTTTTGAAAATTATAACACCTAACGATGATGATCGACCATTGGTTTATAATTTTCAGAAGCCGCTTGCAATTTATTAACAGTTTTTTCTAAATATTCAATCCAAGCTTGTACATCGAATAAAATACATTAATGAGATGGTAGATAGTGGCGGTCAAGCAGGTGGGGTATAGAGAACCCACAAACAATCTCAAAAACAGATTTATTAGTGGAGCAATTTTTAGAATTGATAAATGCAAATTTAGCTTGTGGAAGTAGAAGATCCCATTGCTTTGGATTCTCCCCAGTTAAACACCTAAGAAGGACCCGCAAACTCTTATTAACTACCTCATGCTGTCCATCAGTCTGACGGTCTGAGGGTGATAAACGCTACTAAACTCGAGTTTGGTGCTCCCATAGTGTTTTCCAAAAATATCCCATAAAAAGTCTAATATATTGATGCAACTTAATATGTCCGCTCATACCCAAATGATAAAATGCACGATCTCTGAATAAGGAATCGATATAGTAGGTGTTTGGGACGTGGTCATCAAATATAGGGTGAGAAAATAGAGAAATACAAGGTGGGACATCAGGAACTGATAAATGTGAGATCGAGTCTAGGCCATGTGGGCTGAGTGGCACATCTAGATCACCGCTCGTGGAGTGGAGGTTCAGGACGTGTAGTAAGTAATAACATGGTGGTGTTAACAAGAGGTGAACTAGATGATGGAGAGTTTCTCTCGGGTGCCCCTGAGATAAAACAGTTCTTCTGAGGAAGAAGAACATTCTATTGTAGAATGAAAAGCCTTGATTCTCCTTAAGGAGATCAAGTGTGTATATATATATATATCTCAAATACAATATGACCTATACAGGCTATTTACAGACCAAATAACATAAAATAACAATAATCCCAATACTCCCTCTCAAGCTTGTGCAAATATGTCAATCATGCCCTGCTTGGAAATAATCAAATCTGAACGACTAGGGTCAACAACTTTAGTGAAGGCATCAGCAAGCTGTTCGGCCGAGGAGACGAAAGCTGGAAGGATAGTCCTACTACGGACGTGGTCACGCAGAAAATGAACATCCATCTCGATGTGCTTAATGCACTCATGTAGTACCAAGTCCTGAGTAAGTAGGAGAGCTGACTTATTATCACAGTAGAGAGTTGAGCCAGTAGCAAGAGGTAGGCCAAGTTCAGTCAGCAGTGATCGAAGCCAAACCAACTCAGTGACGCCGAGAGCCATAGCGCGGTAGTCTGACTCAGCAGAAGGGCGAGATATTATAGGTTGTTTCTTGCTCCGTCACGAAACAAGGTGATCACCATGGAATACGCAAAGACCTGTCGTCGACCGTCGATCAGTCAAAGAGCCAGCAAAATCTGCATCAGTGAAGCATGAGAGACTGGAGGCACTATTAGCCTGATAGAACAACCCAAGACCAGGGGCGCGCTTAAGATAGCGAATAACACGTCGAGCAGCTTCTAAGTGAGATGTCCTGGGAGAATGCATAAACTGACTCAAAACGCCCACTGAGAAGCTGATGTCGGGCCTAGTATTGGTCCAAGTATATCAAGCGGCCAACCAAACGCTGGTACTGAGAGGGGTCTGGTAGAGGATTGCACCAGATTCAGCATGAAGGCGATGGTTGATATCCATAGGATTACTCGTAGGGCGACACCCAAGTAGGCCTGTGTCCCGAAAAAGGTCTAAGGTGCACTTGCGCTGCGATATCGAGATGCCCTGCTGTGAGCGAGCTACTTCAATCCCGAGAAAATAACGAAGAGGTCCAAGGTCTTTCACCTTGAAGGCTGAGCGAAGTGTAACTTTCACTTCAGAGATGCCAGAAGGGTCATCCCCCGTGAGAATAATATCGTCCACGTAGACCAAGACAATAACCCGACTGCCCTCGGGAGTCGCACGAATGAAGCAAGTGTGGTCCGCACGGCACTGGGTGAAACCTGACTGAAGAATAACCGAGCTGAACCGTTCAAACCAGACCCGCGAGGATTGCTTTAAGCCGTACAGAGACTTGAGCAGGCGACAAACTCTCCCCGAATACTCCCCCTGAAGAGCAAACCTGGGGGGAGGTACGTGACAAAAGGCGCCGCAGGCCTACCACACGACTTTTTCAGTTAATGCAAGGTTGCAACGACCAACCCCTTGTGTGGGCCCCACTGCTCAAAGAGCCGTTAAGCGGCAAAATGGAAAAGGCAGAGTTCTGATTGAAGAAACAAACTTTTCACACACACAGCTTGACAGTCATCTTCTTCCTCGCCATTATTGCAGAGGCGGAAGAACAGAGTTCAAATCAGCTGGTCTGAAAGCTCAAAAATTTAGCTGTTGTCCTCTTCACCGACAACAAGTTCAGAGAAAATCTCTGAAGAAAAGAGAGCAACCAAGGTGTAACCCGACCTGCAGGATCTGGGATCTAAGCAAGTTAGCTGGTGCCATTTTTACCTACACCAGCAAATTCTGAAGGCTTACTTTCTAAGTAAGAAGAAGAAGCTGAATCATCTGGTTTCAACAGTCTAGAAGATAGGGCTGAGCTTATCTCAGCTCAAGAAGCAGTTAAGGGAAAAAGCCCCAGCTGCAGTTACTTCTCAGCTCAAGCAAGTCTTATCTTGAAGATCAACTTCTGGAGCTTTGAAGAAGAAAGAATTGAGGTTCTGGTTCAGTCCAGAAAGGAACGAAGAAGTAGAACAGGTTTCTGTAAGTTACTCCAGCCCAAGCAGATCTATACCTGTTGCTGTGAAGGAGTTATAGCAGAGAATATCTCAGCTCAGAAAGTAGAAGGCTCAGAGGAATTTCTCTGGAGTCAAATCAACTACACCCACTTACACCCTGTAAGATCTTTACAGATCTGAGCTGTAGGTCTGAATATATAAAGGCTGAGTGTAGGATCACTTTTTGATTTGAGGTAGGATTCTGTTGAGAATCTGATGTATGGCTTTGACCTGAGCAGTAGGATTCAAGTGTGGATCTGAGTTGTAGGATCCAGCTTGGATCTGAGGTAGGTGTTCATTTGATCACTGAGCTGTAGGGCTCTTGAGCCTGAGGTAGGAGAGGCATTCTCTCTGAGTTGTAAGACACTTGTGCCTGAGTTGTAGGATCCTTTCTATCTGAGGTAGGGACTTTGTGCCTGAGTTGTAGGAGAGTCATTCTCTCTGAGGTAGGATCCTTTGTGGATCTGAGGTATGACTGTCCTCCCAGCTTGAGTGGTAGGGACTTTGGCCTGAGGTATGTGATCAATTTAGTACCTGAGTTGTAAGTCTTGGAGGAGACTGAGAGATCATGTGGGATCTGTGGTGTAAGATTTTTGGAGCTGAGTTTTTGGAGAAGTGCCTTGTCTAACAAGAAGTTAGAAAGGTGGGAGGGAAAGTGGACATACCCATAATCTGGGAAACCTCTATAAATTATGTGTGTGTTTTTTGTGTTGTTTCTTTGTTGCAGGTTGTGTGTTTCTTGAAAGCAGAAAACTACTAACTCACAAAGCAATTAAGAAGGAAAATAAAAGAAAGTCACAAGAGACTAAAAAACCTATTCACCCCCCCTCTAGGTGATTTAGCTATCCTTGAAATTAAAGACTTTCAAAGTGGACGAGAAGGAGTCCTATTAATAAAAAAGCTGCGGTAAGAAGAGCAACACTCCACTAGGACTTAGGGACATTCATTCCCCGAAAAAGGCAACGAACAGAGTTTAAGAGGTGGCGGTTTTTGCGTTTGGCCACCCCATTTTGCTCGGGGGTACCTGGACACGAAAATTGGTATAGAGTGCCCTCATTGCGAAGAAAGTGATCAAAAGGATGAGAACTGTACTCACCTCCATTGTCGGAGCGGAGGATATGAACAGAAGTATGCTGGGTCCGTATCATATGTGAAAAATGAGAGTAGACAGATAGAACCACAGATTTATGTTTTAGAAGATAAACCCATAAACAACGAGAGTAGTCATCAATAAAAATTACAAAGTATGTGAAACCATCAAATGACACTATAGGGGCAGGGCCCCACACATCAGAATGCACCAAACTCAAAACAAGAAGTAACACGACTAATAGAAGGAACATACATGCTGCGTGTGTGTTTTGATAGCTCACATACATCACAGCGAAAAGGAAAAACAAAAGACACATCAGGAAAAACAGACAACATCCGCTGAGGGCTAGCATGACTGAGATGTGCATGCCAAAACAAACTCGACAACATAACAGGGGAAGCAGGAGAGGTAGGCGGGCAGGTGTCAGTAGTGGTGGTAGCAGCAGTGGGAGAAGGTAGCTCCAGGTAGTACATCCCACTCCTCTCATATCCCATACCAATAGTCCTCCCGGATCTTAGGTCCTGAAAAACACAACGATCAGAGAAGAAAGTTACTGAGCAGTTCAAAGAGCGAGTAATACTACTAACAGATAGTAGGTTGAGAGTCAATTGAGGTACAAGAAGAACAGAGTCAAGGGAGAAAGAAGACAAGAGAGGGACGGTGCCCCAGCTGAGGACAGGGGTAACCGAGCAATCAACGAGGCGCACGTCCCGGGAAGAGCAGGGGACAACCTGAAGCAGGCGGGAAGACGTACCAGTCATGTGGTCGGTTGCACCAGAATCAATCACCCAGGGTGACGAATCCTAGTCAACCGTGGACGCGGAGCAAGCAAATGGAGTACCTGAGGAAGAAAGGACAGTAGAAGCGGAGGCTGTAGTGGAAGGCTGAGACTGCTGGAATTGCTGAAACTGCTGAAACTGGGCCATCATGTGATAGAAGTCAGATGAGTTGGCACCCAAAGTGCGCTCGACAGGCTCAGAAGACTCAGCTGATGCAACAGTGTGTCTAGGAACAGTACCAAGAGTAGTACACTCAGAGCCCCGTAGGTGTGGGTATAACTGATAGCAGCGACTGCGGTCATGATACAGACGAACACAGTGACAGCAAGGGCCAGGAGGACCCATAGAGCCACGTCCACCAGAATGTCCACGGCCTCCAGGCTGGGTAGAGGAACCCCGACCACCTCATCCACAAGTGCTGGAGGTGGGAGGTCGGTAAGAAGCAGCAAGGGCCATCTGCTCAGTAGACAGAGAGGAGATAACACGAGTGGCGGAGAGACCAGAGTGCCGCTGCATACGTCTCTCATGCTCCGCAACAATGGAGTAGGACTCAAGAAGATCGGGCAATGGTGACATCCCCACAATCTAAGCACGGGTAGACTCGTATTCGAGGCGAAGCCCCATCAAGAACGGGTATGTCTCTCGGCGTTGTCGCTGTTTCCGAATAAGATCAATATCGCTAGGACATTCCAGGGCACTAAGAGGCTCAAGATCGTTAAGTTTAAGAAAACGATCCTGAAGGTAAGTGAAGTACTCCTGAACGAAACGCTCTCCCTGAAAGATGCCAAAAATCTGGGCATCAACACGCGTGTGCCCAAAGGTGCGCTGGAGAGCGGACCAAAGCTCGGAGATGTCCTCAAAGCGCATGGACTGGCTGAAGATGCGAGGCTCCATCGAGCACTGAATCCATCCAAGAACCATGTACTTTTCCGTCGACCACTTGACTAACTCCTTTTTGTACTCTGTGTTGGTCGATTGAGGCATAGAGGGGCTGTCGGTCAGCCATGAAAGCTTATTCCGGTCGGCAAGGGCTACTTTCATCGATGTGACCCATGTAAAGTAATTTTTCTCATCGAGGAGAATGCTAGTAATCCGTCCCGTAGAGGACTCATAGGTGTCCTTTGAATCCATGGAGCAAATATCAAAGAGATCCCTCCCGCAACAGAGATCGAGGATCGAGAGAACAAAGAGAACGAGGAGGAGAGGAAGCTCCGTCGGTTGCACGGAAACAGGCGGCGGCAGGGCTTCCTGGAAACAGGCGGCTGTAGCGGGTACGAGATACCACCCGGGAAGAGCAGCAGAAGCGGGATCGGGCAAGATCGGCGGCAACAAGCCCTAAAATAGCGACACAGAGCAGTCGATGACACAGAAGCAGCGGCGCAGAGGCAGCGACACACAAACAACGACAAAAAGTAGCGGCACAAAGCAGTCGACGACACAGAAGCAGCGACGCAGAGGCAGCGACACGGGAACAACGACACAAAGCAGTCGACGACAGAAAAGCAGCGGCGCAGAGGCAGCGGCATGGGAACAACGACACAAAGCAGCGGGATCGACAGTGGGAGCGGCAACGGGAGCAGTAGCGGGATCGAGCGCCAACAGGACGGGACGAAAACCCTAGGCGTGATTCTCTGATATCATGTCGTAGAATGAAAAGCCTTGATTCTCCTTGAGGAGATCAAGCGTATATATATATATATATCTCAAATACAATATATCTTATACAGGCTATTTACAGACCAAATAACATAAAATAACAATAATCCCAATACATTCATGCGTCCATGGTGCTCAAAGGAATGAGAGTTCCTCGTGCCTTCGTGTAAGACTTATCCGTCGTACTGCAAAGATCGTCCTAATAGGATGTGACAACCATTCATGACGACAATATGACATCGTACTCTATCCTGATATGTGCTTTCTATAGAAAACTCTACAAGATAGTGGTGACTAACTAGTAACGGGTATAGTCAAATTACTATTAACCCCAGATTAGGTGTAAGGTTGTTCTAATGGGTGCATCTCAAGCCCTACTGTATTTACCATACGTTGAGAAATGAAATTCTTCATATTTCCTCTATCAATGATAAGCAAAATTGTCCTTGGATGTGTGCGGTCGTGTGAAAAATATTGTGTCTCTTATATTCATCCTCAGTAGACTCGCTAGGGGTAATTAAGCTATAACTTTGGACACATTAAATGATCAACATGCTCTTCTTCTACTTATAGTACATTCTCAAACTCGGGTTCATACTCATGATTGAAGTCACTAATGTAAACTCTATACTCAGGATTACGTCCATCAGTAGAATAAATAATAACGACGAAGTGGCCTCCTGGACACTCAGATGATTTGTGCCCTGACTCCATGCGCTTGAAGTATCAGAATACTCCAGCGTTGGTCATTTGTGCCCTGACTCCATGCGCTTGAAGTATTAGAATATAGTGTCCAGCGTTGGTCTTAGACCTAATGACCTCCTTACCCCGAGAGGGCTTAGTGGGCGGGGTCGGGGTCCCAGTATTGATGGGAGGGTGAGGGAAACCTAAGATCCTAGCAGTGGGGACTGTGGTGAAGCTCGGTGGAGGTCTATTAGTAGACTTAAGACCAAATGTCTTCTTTTGTAAGGATTCGACTCTTCAGGCTCTACTAGAGATTTCGCCTATGTCGTGATAATCATGCAACTCTAGTTGATTTAGGGTAGAATAATGTAACTTCTTTAGATAACGAGATACGATCATGTCATCGTCCTCACGAAGGTCGAGTCCACACTGAAGAACGAGGAATTCATTGGTGTATTTGTCCACCGATGACTTATCCTATCACAAGTTATTGAATCTACCATATAGGGTTTGAAGATAATTAGGAGGAACACACCGCTCCCTAAGTTTGCACTTGAACCTCAACCCATTTAGTGATGGGGGGCATCCCTTAGTTAAATATCGTGCGTTCTAATTGTCCCCACCAAACTAATGCGGGTCCCTTCTATATAAGTGTCACATATTCAACTTGCTTATTCAAAGGAATCTGTTTCCAATTCATGAAGCGCTTCATGTGATCGCACCATTCTGGACATCCCTCGAGTTCTAAATGTCCTTCGATGTTGCCTACATCTAACTTGACTCTGATATCCCAACGAGGTTGGTTACGAAGTTCAGGTTCGGGGTGTGCAAACTCTAGATGTTTAGGGTTAGAGTTTATTTCGACTACTAGGGAGTTGCTCGCTTTGGGTGCATGGTGGCTTTTATGTTATTGATTGTCGTGCGTAACCCATTCATGACATGACCTACATTTCCCATATTCGCAGTAAGTGTTTTAATCATTTTTGCTAGATTTTTCATTTGCGCATTTAAATCTCCAATGCTAGTCTCTAAGTGTCCTATGAGATTTTTCATTTCTTAAATTAAGTAAAATATTATCTTTAAAATTTTAAATTCAAAGCAAGAGATAATGCTTAATTAAAAAAATATTCAAACTAATCTTAAAAGACTCTAATTTTTAAACGGGAGAATTTTTTTTAAATAAAAAACAAAATGAAATAAATTTTTTTGTTGAATGAGAGAACAAAAACACGAAAGGGTCTGATAAATTGTTTTCTTATAAAGAGCTTAATTAAAATAATTTTCTTTAAGCTTTGATATTTTTGTATAAGAGAAATAAAATTTTTTTAAAAATCGAGATCGTAATATTAAAAAAAAAATAAATAAATTGATTCGTTTGATTCACAATGAGAGTGAGTCAAATCAGTGCTCTGATACCATATTGATGCAGGTCGAGAGGGCGAATGTGAGTCTTGTGCGCAAAATAACTTTCGATATTTGAAATTCAAGAGTCGTTAATCGTTATTTGAGAGAGAGATCCTCGAATGTTTTACAGTTTGAATCAAAGTGACATTTCTATGTCCACAAGCTTAATCAGATGTTCTAATTTATGAATAAACATCACTTTTAAAAATAGCATGAACGCCTGAGGTAAGCTTATTTAATTAAATCGATTGCATAATATTACACTAATAGATGAAGCAAGTGAGACGACGGAGTTTACCCATGCTTACATAAATCTACGACAAGGTGCAAGATACTTCAAGTTCAGTTGCACGGGTCCTGGGATGCTGTCGGCGAGGCTGCTATCGCAGTACAGTTGGAGGAGGGAAAGTTTCCCTCAAAGTCAGTCGACCGAATCCTTGGCCGCTATCGGCGAGGTTTCTGTCAGTGAAATAGTGGCAGAAAGGGGAGGTCGCAGTTGTCGACCACTGGAAGGAGTTGAGCAGTGGTAGCTCCGCTCGCCGGTATAGGTCGTCAGAGTCGACAGTGACAGTCACCTGTTGGAGGACTGAAATCCTCAACAAGCTTGGTGGAGACAGATGAGGTCGAACGCTGGGCAGCCTGGCGTCATCGAGGTTGTCCGCAAGATGTCGTTTCCTTTGTACTCGCCGATTTTGAGGACTCCCTTGAAGATGACAGGGAAGACGAGCTTGAGGGCAGCTGGAAAATGGCTCTTGGGTTGCCGAGCTAACAGAGGAAACAAAGAATCGTTTCTCTGTCTTTTCCCGCTTGTCTTCTTTGTCCATTCACGAGCCTCGTATAAAACATAAGATTTATGGATTGATTTGTTAAAGGCCCATTTTAAATGTTGTCAAAAGAGCTAATTGTATACCTTTTTATTATTTTGGTCTAAAAATATTCTTTCCTAAAACTTTCTCCTCTTTATTAGTGATAAAATAAAAATCTTCTAATTTGAATAATTTTTCACCTTAGACTTATGCGTTCTTAATTAATTAAAGTTTGTCTTTTCCGTCCTAGCTATTCAGAATTGCCGGACCATTTGTTTAGGGCCTCACCGTGTAGTTAAATCAATGAGACGAAAAACTCAACGAGATTGATGCACGGGAAAAACATAAATGATATAAAATAAAATAATAACGAGAAAAAGGATATTTGACGCATGATGGTATCATGCTTCCTCAGATGCGACGGAGGATGCATCACGATGGCTCATTAAGAGGCTTATCAGGTGCTCATCAAAGAATTTATCAATAGCGAGATGATCCTGCAGATGAGTATCATCACAGTTAGTGGCAAGTGAGGCATCCACTACAAGATCAATATTAGTCTCAACTCTCACTCAAGATGGGTCTATCTATTTTTTATTGATGAATGGTGATTATTCTTATATGACATTATCATTCTTGCAGAAAGATCACAGTGAGCTATTTCAAAATTTCTTGTTAGAAATTAAAACTTAATATTACACTCATGTGTGCATTCTTCTATTTGATAATGCCTGGGAGTACTTTTTCTCACAATTTCCAGGCTTTCAAGGCATGATCCTCAAATCCTCATGGCCTCAACATTCCACAACAAAACAAGAGTGCTGAAATATTGGCATTGGGTTGAAACGACTCGGACCATGCTTATCCATATGCATATTCCTTGTTTATATTGTATTACAGTTATATTAATTGTGTGTTACATCATTAATCTTATGCAATTTTCAACATTGCATTACCAAGCGTCATTTTCTATTCCTATTCCATTTCCTCGGGATTCTCTATTCTCGGTTATCACTCAGGTGTTTGGTTGTACTTTGTTCATAATCTTTCACCTAGTTAGGATGAGTTATCCCCAAGGCAATCAAGTGCGTGTTCTTAGGATATTTCATGACAGACATGCTCAGGTCGAAGCCACTTGATGCACCTATGAATCCAGCCTTGCAGTTCTACCTTGAGGATGGAAAATACAAAACTAACAATAAAGCTTCATGGATCTTGATGTACCCAACAATTCTACTGCAGGATAAATTACCCGGAGTTCATGCAATTGATGCAAGAGTTATTTAAAAGATCATTTTTTTTTAAAGATTTCTGTTGTTTCAAGTACCTCTATAATTATTTTTAATGAATGTTTCACAGGTGATCTTATTTGCTCCATTTACCCTCTCTCCTTGAAAGTGGTATTTTTCTCATCTTTGCCGGATGTGTACTACTCTCAGGCTTCGTTTGGCGTGACGTTTTTGCTACGGTGAGTTTCGACAAAAATGGTACCGTCATAGAATGTATGTTTGGCTCCTGTCATAGAATGTATGTTTGGCTCCTGTCATAAAATTTATGTTTGGCTCCGTTTGGCATGACGTTTTTGCTTCTATACATTTCGAGCCATTCTCCTGAACGCATGCAAGAGCAACACCGGCCTTTTGTACCACCGTGAAGCCGCCCACCGCTCTGTTCCATCGATCCGCTTTCGTCTTGAGCCCAAACAGTAGCCGCACCTTCAGTTTTTGTGCCTCATGCATCATGCAACCAACACTTTGATTTATACAATTATTAATTAATCCTATCAGAGATTAATTATTTTTTAATTCCCAAATTTGGTATTTTTAACTTGGCTGGCATCATTGGGAGGCGTTGTGGGTCTCACGACGATTCTCATACTCCAGCTACGCCACAGATTCGGTCCTTTCAGTCACTCGCTAAATCTCTCGGCAAGCAATTCACACATGGACTCGCCAAATTTCATGGCCGCTCTCCAAGGCACGCTGCAGACCTTCATGACCTCCATAGAGACATGCTTTCGGGACGCTGACACATGTCATCAGGACAACCTGGCCACCCTCACCACCAAGTTTAATGAGCTGGCCGCCTCCCTTCCCGTTGTTACTACCCCACCTATGGATCACGCCAACAGTAGTCAAGCACCGCCATTTATCCGCCACGAGCCATCGCCACCGGTCCTCATACGCCCTGAGCCTGTTACAGTAGCGCGCCACTTCAGGTTGGAATTTTTGACTTCTAATGGGATGATAGAACCACTGGGTTGGCTCACTAAGTGCAAACAATTTTTCGCCCACCAACAAACATCGACAGTTGATTAGATTCATCTACCATCCTTCCACCTACTCAGCTCAACTCTACTTTGGGCCACTCGTCTCCTCACTGACCAACTACGTATGACTTTAGAAGACTTCAAGTGGTTTTGCAACTTGCGTTTCAGTCCTGCCACCCACAACAACCCCCTCAACGAGCTCATGACTTTATGATAGACGGGATCCTTGGACGATTATCTAGAGCAATTTCAGCTTCTCCTGGCGCACGTCACGCTCCCCCTTGAGATGCAGGTCTCCATCTTCACCTACAAACTTTGCGAATGCCTACGACTCACATTTAAGACTCCTCGAGACATAATGACTGCTATGAGTCTGACCAGAATTTTTCACCATCGCCTCCAGGTGGTGCAGGAGGCTTGCATTTCCGCTGACATACCGAGGGCCTTTCAGCCCCTATGCTCTATTGACGATCCCGTGCTGATATGATGGAATGACGAGCACAAGGCTTATGTTATAACTGCGATGAGTAGTATACTCACGGACATTGGTGCAAAAAGCTTTTCTATCTGCATGTTGAAGACTCTAATGATGAGGGCGTCTGGTGAGGCTTCTACCGTCGTCGATCAAGCTCTTTTTGTAGGCGGGAGAGATGTTATGGGCTTCGGGTCCCATTATTATCGAGTCTTATTATGTATTCTGCATTATGTGTTTGCTATTGTTAAGTGTCGGGTTATTTATATAAATGCCCTTGTGTGTTACATTTAAGGGACCCCTTGTTTTTTTTGAGTTATGAATGAAAGAAATTCCTAGTCCCCCTTATGAGATTTTGGAATCTCTCTCTCGAGCAAACCCCTCTTAGACAGCCATGGTTTAGGCTTCTCTGTATCCTCCGCCGCATTCATTCTCCTCTCCTGTCATCCTCCGACACCCTCTAGGCTAGGCCCATAACAAAGTTCCTTAAGTTAGGCCGGGCCTTCACGGAAGACGATTCATAACTACCGCGTACATGACCGCTACTGCCGTGCCAAACAAAGCCTTAATCTCTTTTCTATGATGTGTTACTCCTTTCCTCCTATTTTGGATGTGTTCTCGATGATAAGTTTTACTACTTTGGCATTATAACAAAAGATCTCTAGTTCTTCCTGCAAAAACATCAGGCCTCCAAACAATAGTGTTATTTACTCCACGGAGGATTGTAGGGTAAAAATGGATTACCTGAGTTTTATTGATCTTTTTATTCAGTTATCACTTATTCTCTTATTTGTTCATTTTAGTTTTATTTTAATTATCATGGGCTATATGGTTCTTTTTAGAGGAAACTTGATTATTAGTGTTATTTTGTATGTCCAAGGAAGGACCTTATGGTAGTGAATTATGATTTTTCTAACGAGTAATTCTCTCTTTTTTTACTTTTTTCTTCCTTTCTCCTTCTTCCTTCTTTCTCAATTATTTTAAGCTTTTCCAAATCTTCTACCGTCAGTCTACATGCATCACTATGCCACTATGATTGCTTTTTCCCAGCAATTTAATTATTTTTTCAGTAAAAATATTAGCTTGGGAGTGCAGCAATTGCTTCACCACTTGATTAAATCGTCAATATTTTTCTTAAACATGGAAAGAGGAAAAATCAGTAGTCAGCAAATAGTATTTTCCTTAATAATAACAGGTTCTAAGTTGTTTCAGCAAGTTAAACCGCTTTTTATTTGTCTAAGTAGTTACCCAGTTTAATTGCTTATTGATAAAGCTGTTGTATGAAAAATGTATTGAACTACTTCGAAAATCCTATTCACATTCTTTATCCAATGTTGCAGAACTGGTTCAACTAACGGAATAATTGGAAGTAGCAAGATTGAAAACAATTCTCAGATCTTTGGTAATAGTTCTAGAGTAATGCCCAGGACTGAAATAGAGAATGCTTCATTTTCAACTGATAGGAGAGATCGCATGATTGGACTTGATAAGGAGAGGATGTTAGCTAAAGGAAGCAAGAAGTAAGCATTTTTTTTAATTCATAAATGCTTTAAGCATTTGATCCCTTACCATACTGTCTCATGGAAACTAAATGGTCTAGTTTTTTGAGGTTGTAGTACATATACGATTATGCCATTGGTTGAATCCATTTCACTATGCACTGCCCTTTGCTCATCTGTTCTATGTATAATTCTCATTTTCACTGTTAATTTGCACTTAGTGCTCTTTATGGAGCTTAATTTCCCTTACAGTAACTGCTCTGTTTTTGTAACTTTGCTCTGGTGAAGATATATTTCTTGTTTCTGTTGGTTAGAATTTAAGTAGTCATCTACTTGGAACAGTTTATGGTGGATTATGTGGCATGATCAAAAGCCACTCAATTAGGTTAAGGCCACCAAAATTTACGCACCCACACCCCCAACACGCACCCACACACGCTCGCACACATACACACATATATTTATTAATCACAAGAGTAATAAGAAGAGAAATAGTAAGAGGAAAATACAAATCTAGAAAATAGTATATTCATCTCTTACACTCAAGTTTGGAAAAGATGTCTATTAATTGATGTTAGATTGAAAAATGACTGCACATATAAGGTAATACTTTATGTAGCTTCTTTCCACTTGTGCATGTTCTGTCTTATCCTATTGCAATATTGGATTATTTGCAATATTGATGACAATCTTATTCTCATAAAATAGAAGAATTTTTTTGTTCTTCCAGGAGTTCAAGATCATGTAGATTAAATCTCTGTCATGGACCTTTACATAAACTTTGCCATATAGCCTGATATTTTGTTTTTGCGCTAGATCTAGCACAATACTTTGTTTTCTTCTTCTCCATATCCACCAAGTTAACACCAATAAATGCACAGTAGTCA
Source organism: Platanthera zijinensis (assembly GCA_039513925.1). Taxonomy (NCBI): domain Eukaryota; kingdom Viridiplantae; phylum Streptophyta; class Magnoliopsida; order Asparagales; family Orchidaceae; genus Platanthera; species Platanthera zijinensis. The sequence goes on from CM077086.1 coordinate 61,579,624, forward strand.
GAAGTTGACTTCTATCATTCTAGGAACCAACCCAGTTAGCATAAGTGAAGACCTTGGTCTTCAAGTGATACCATTTTTTGATAATAGAATTCCATGTTTGTGAGCCTTCTTGAGATACTTTTGGACCCAATGAGCAGTTGTTGGATTTTTTGTGCATGCATGCACCTGCTCATCATTTCCAATGCGTATGTGAAAGATTCATATCTCTGATAGATCTAGATCTGTAACTCTATTCCATCTTCAGCTGCATCAATCCTATCATTAGCTTGTAGTGGAGTATCCACACTAGCACATTCAAGCATGCATATTTGTTCTTGTTAGAGAATACTAGGAAAAATATTGTATTGGCCCATTAACTTGGCCCATGTAGGTTTTTTTGTGTATAATCCCACATTGTTTGTATAGCTAGATCTTCCTCTCCTCTCTCCTATATATTTGTACTCATACTTGTTTTTCGGTATTCAAGAAGTATATACAAGATTTGGACCTTTCTCTACATGATATCAGGGGAATACGGTCCAGTCTGTTTTTTTTAACCGCCCGCTCCTCCGGTTAACCAGGCGGCTTGTTCTCCCCTTAACCGCGCTGTCTTGCGGCCTCCTCCTTTTCTAACTGTGGCCTCCTCCTTTTCTAACTGCGGCCTCGCTTCCTAGCCACTCCTTTCTCTCTCTCTCGTGGCTTCCACCTCCTCTTCCCCCTCTCTTGCCCCCCCTCCGCACTTCCTTTTATAAATCTCTCGGACTCGTGGGGCCCTCTCCCTCTACTCGCTGCGGTCTGTTTCTCTCCCCTCTCTTCTCGCGCGGCTTCCTCTCTTAGTCGCTGCGACTTCTCTTATTCGCTGCGGCTTTCCCATCCATTGCTTGTACCGCATCTTGGTCGCGACATCTTTTCTTGTCGCTGGTGTGCTCACCGTGACCGTGCGGTCTTCGTTGTTTAGTCGCTGCGGTTTCCTTACCCGCCGCAACTTCCCTACTCGTTGCAGTTCCCCTGTCGCTGCGTGCTTCTCGCGCAGACTTCGCTTAACCGCTGAGACTTCCTTAGTCGTTGCGGCTTCTTTACCCGTCACGGGCTCCGTATCTTGGTCGCGTCCTCTTGCCGCTGGTGTGTTGACACCGCGACCGTGCGGCTTCTCCTATTCTCTCTCAAGGTGGCCTCTCCTCTCTAATTGCTCCGGGTTGTAGGTTGCGGTCTGTCTCTATCCGCCCGATCAAGTTCCTGTTCTTCTGGCCTCTTTTGCCTTCTGACCGCTGCGGCTAAGACTTCTCTCCTTCCAGTTACTTCCCGATGCGGCCTCTGTCTTCCCGCTGCTGCTAGGCTCTTCCTGCGGCTAGACCTTGTTTTTTGATCTGGGTGCGGTCTGCCTCTAACCGCCCAGTCTAGTACCTGTTCGCCGGCTTTTGCTCCTGTTGCGGTCTGCCTCTAACCGCCCGGTCGAGTGCCTGTTCGTCGGCCTCTGTTTCTTTTGGTCGCTGCCCGCCCAGGTGTCTTACCGTCTCGACTTGGCTGTTCGCGCGGTCTGCCTTCGGCTTCTCGTTTACGCCGCTATTCTTGTTGCGGTCTTCTCCTAACCGCTCTGCCAGCTCAGGATTCTTACCGCCGCAGCTTGTTTCTATCCGCTGCGGGCTCTTTTCTTACCGCGCTAGTTATGGCTTTTTCTTGCCGCTGGTGCGTTGTCACCGTGACCGCTGCAGACTGTTCCTTGCAAGTTGATCAACTGTCCTCCTGGCTCTGTGGTGTCTATTTTCGATGGTGGTACCTCCTACCTTGCTCATAGCTCATCTTGGATTTTGGATTCCGGGGCCTCTCACCACATTACCTCACGTAAACCATCACAATATTTGAACCCCGTGCATCCCAAGTTCATTACTGTTGCTAGTGGAGACGCAATTCCTGTTTCTGGCGCGGCAGATATTCACCTCACTCCCTCCATTACTCTTCGCTCTGCCCTTCATGTTCCGGGCCCTCCTTTCAACCTTCTCTCTGTTGGTCGACTCACTACTGACCTCGATTGTGATGTAATTTTTTCTTCCAACTTGTGTGTTGTGTAGGATTGTAAGACGCAGACTATCATCGAAAAAGGGCATCTGTCGAATGGTCTTTATATCCCTGACCCCTCTCCCCCAACGGTGTTGTCCTCTATTAGCTCTGTTGATTGACATCGACGTCTTGGTCACGCTCCTCTAAACATACTCAGAAAATCTCTCCCCGACGTGTCCCTCCAAGAGTTCACGTGTGAGTCTTGTATTTATGGGAAACATCATCGGTCTACGTTCTCACCACATCCTACTCGGAGTCCTGCTCCCTTTGATCTAGTACACTATGATATTTGGGAACCCTACAAAATTGCGAGTGCTTTTGGATATCGTTACTTTTTCACATTTGTAGATAACTACTCTCAAATGACCTGGCTGTATCTCCTTCGTGACCGCTCTGAATTGCCCGGTGTATTCCGTACCTTTTTCATTGAAACTCGCAACCAGTTTTCCACTACAATTAAAACTCTCCGTACCGATAATGCCCGTGAATACACGAGTCATGCCTTCGCTCTCCTCTGTGCTGAGATTGGGATCATCCATCAAACCGCATGTGCCTATACCCCCCAAAAAAATGGCGTTGCTGAACGCAAGAATCGACACCTGCTTGAGGTCACCCGCTCTCTTCTGATTCAAATGAATGTTTCCAAACAGTATTGAATTTTTGCGGTTTCTACCGCATGCACTCTTATTAACCGCATGCCTTCCTCTATTCTTAATTTTGCGGTTCCCTTCAATCTTCTTTTTCCCTCCAAACCTCCTTTCTCCATCACCCCTCGCGTGTTTGGCTTCGTGTGCTTTGTTCATCATCTTGACCCATCCACTGACAAACTTGCTCTCCGTGCCACTAAATATATATTTGTGGATTATTCTCGGACTCAGAAGGGCTACGTTTACTTTTCTCCCAACGATCGTAAGGTTGTTACTTCTGCTGATGTCACCTTCCTCGAATATCAACCATATTACTCTCAACCAGCTGATTCTCCTCTTCCGCCACCTCTACCGCGGCCTGCTATCCCTGTCCATTCAAACCTTCCACCTCTTCTTCCCACACCAATCCAATCTAAGCCACCTACACCACCTATCATTCGTGTGTACACTCGACGTCCTTCTCCATCTACTGCCCTACAGGAGTTGCCCTGCTCTAATGATGTTTTGCAGCCTGCGAATCCGGAAACAGGTTCCACTGCCCACCCGCTGACCAACTATGTCTCTTTTCATCGCCTCTCTCCGGAACTCCGACAAAGTGCTCTTTCTTTATCCTCTATCTCCACCCCTAATTCTGTACAGGAGGCTCTCCAACATCCTGGGCGGCGGGCGGCTATGGACGAGGAAAAGTCTGCTTTTTGGGCAAATTACATATGGGATCTGGTCCTGCTTCCTCCTGGACAACCTTGTGTGGGCTGTAAGTGGGTGTTTGCCGTCAAACAGGGTCCGGATGGGACGGTTCACCGTTTGAAAGATCGTCTCGTAGCTCGCGGTTTCGCTCAACAACAAGGTCTGGATTATGATGAGACTTTTTCACCAGTCGCTAAACTCAATACTGTTCGTGTGTTGATCTCCCTCGCGGTTCACCGTCACTTGGCATTGCACCAACTGGATGTCAAAAATGCTTTTCTTAATGACGATTTACAGGAGATCGTTTATATGCAGCAACCTCCCGGGTTTGAGACCACGAAGGAGTCTGTTGTCTGAAGAAGTCTCTTTATGATCTCAATCAATCTCCTCGAGGATGGTTTGATAAATTTAGTAAGACCGTTAGTGCTGTTGGGTTCACTCGGAGCTCGACCGACTTCTCTCTGTTCACGCGTCATCGTCCAACAGGCACAATGATTCTGTTAGTATATGTGGATGATATTTTGATTACAGGAGATGATCTTCCTGGAATAAGGATGATAAAACAACATCTGACGACTGTGTTTCAAACAAAGGACCTGGGAAGCCTTCGATATTTTCTTGGCCTCGAAGTGTCTTGGAGACCTGATGGGCTTGTGTTATCTCAGAGAAAGTATTGTCTTCACTTACTTCATGATTCAGGCTATTCTGGATGCAAGCCTGTTGACACTCCCATGGATATCAATCATAAGCTTTGTGCTCATGCCTCAGACTCTGATTTGTTCCTTCCGAATCCAGAGTATTATCGTCGTCTTGTGGTAAAGCTGATATATCTCATTGTTATGAGACCTGATATATCATTTGCTGTTGGAGTTGTCAGTCGATTCATGCATGAACCACGTATCTCTCATCTTCAGGCAGTCGAGCGTATTCTTCGATACTTGAAGACTGCTCCTGGACAAGTACTTGTTTACAAGTCCTCTTCGTCTCCCTTATCTCTGATTGCATACTCTGATGCTGATTATGCTGGCTCGTTGGATGATCGTCGTTCCACAAATGGATACTGCACTTATTTTGGAGGACATCTTATTACATGGCGCAGCAAGAAACAGTCCGTGGTTGCTTGCTCATCTGCTGAGGCCGAGTATCGATCGATGACAACAGTTATATCTGAGCTCACATGGCTTGAGGGTCTCCTTGATAATCTATGAGTCAAACTCTCCTCACCTGCCACTTTATTTTGCGACAGTCAAGCTGCTATACACATTGCCAAGAATCCGGTCTTCCATGAACGATCAAAACATATTGAAGTTGACTGTCATTTCATTCGGGAGAAGGTTCAGTTGAAGAAGATAGAGTTAACACATGTTACTGCTGCTCAGCAAGTTGCTGACATCCTCACCATGGACTTACCACGACATCTCTACTATCAGTTCTTGTCCAAGTTTGGTGCCTACGACTTGTACGCTCCAGCTTTGCGGGGGAGTGTTAGAGAATATTAGGAAAGATATTGTATTGACCCATTAACTTGGCCTATGTAGGTTTTTTTGTGTTTAGTCTTACATTATTTGTATAGCTAGATTTTCATCTCCTCTCTCCTATATATTTGTACTCATACTTCTCTACAGTTCTAAAAGGTAATGAGCTTACTTCTCTCTAGTTTTAAAAATTTCTTCATCAGATCTTACAATTTTAACCCCCAGCCGATTTGATTGGACACATGCTTTAGTGTTCTAAAGCCAGTACGTTGAAGATATTAGGGTCTACATGCTCTCTTGTAGGTAATTCTCTCCTCTTTCGATGCTAATTATTGTTGTCAGTCGGTTTCTGTGCGTCATTGTTGTTGCTGGTGGTCTCTTTCTTTGGCTTTGGGGCTCAACATTTTTTCTTTTAGCGCTCCTTTGATGCGTACATATATAAAACTGCTCTAGCTAGAGAAAGTCAGACAAGAGATTTAAGCTAAGTAAAATGCAAAAAGGATGAGAAAGATACAATTTTGACGGATGATGTGGATATTAAAGAGCGGTGAAAAAGATACTTTTATCAACTCTATAATTAAATAGAAGACAATGAATTGAACTTGAAAGAGTTAAGTAAGTCAGATGAGTATATGAATATAAAGTTTTATCGTAAAATTCAAGTATCAGAGGTAAATGATGCTCTAAAGACGATGAAAAATGGAAAGACGGTTGAGCCAGACGAAAAGGATGTCAGACTAATGGAGAGAAAGTATATTGGTACCTTTGTATATGGACAAAGGAGATATATAAAATTGTGTTAATTACACAAGAATTAAATTGATGAGTCATATCATGAAATTATGTGAACGAGTAATAAAAAGAAGAGTAAGACAAGAGACTAACATCTCGAAGAATCAATTTGAATTCATGGCAGGGCGGTCGATCATGAAAGCTATACATCTCTTGAGTTGACTCTAACAACTACCGAGAAAGAAAACAAGATTTGCATATATTGTTTATTGATCTTGAGAAGACTTATGATAGAGTTCCAAGAGAGATCTTATGGAGAGTCTTTGAAAAAAAATGTGTAAATGTATCATATATTGACATAATCAAATATATGTATACTTATTCAGTGACAAGGGTGAGGACATCTCGAGGATTAACACAGGATTTCCCTATCACTGTTGGCTTACATCAAGGTTCAACTTTAAGCCCTTATATCTCTTTACCCTTATCTTAGATGAGCTCACCGGACCTATCCAACCAGCAGTACCTTGGTGTTTATTGTTTGCGGATGATATTGTTTTGGTTGATGAGATGCGCGAGGGTGTAAACGTAAAACTTGAATCTTGGCGAGACATTTTAGAAAAGAAGGGTTTTAGGTTGAGCGGTGCAAAGATGAAGTAAATGGAGCTTAAATTTATTAGTAAAAGAAGGACGAATGACTTCGTTATTAAGTTGGGTGATCAAGATATTTCCCGTAGTGAGTGTTTTAAATATCTTGAATCGATAGTTCAAAAGGACGAAGGTATTGATAAAGATATGGCACTGAATCCAAACGGGTTGATTGAAGTGGAGAGGCGCGTCAGGGATCCTATGTGATTGTAAAGTAACATTCAAACTTAAGGGCTAGTTTTACCGTACTGCAATTAGACCAGCGATGCTTTATGGTTCTGAGTGTTGGGCAGTGAATTGTGTACATGAGCAAAAAATGGGAGTTACGAAGATGATAATCCTTAGGTGGATGTGTGGACTTACGAGACTGGATAAAATTAGGAATGAATGTTTCAGGGATAAGACAGGAGTAGCACCAATTGTAGAGAAGATGCGAGAAGCTTGACTACGATGGTTTGTACACGTACAAAAGAGACCATTAGAGGCATCTGTTAGGCGTTGTGAGAGTCTAGTTGCTAAGCATATTAAATGAGGGAGGGGTAGACCAATAAAGTCTTGGAATGAAACTATAAGGAAAGACATGATGTACTTAGTCATTAGTGAGATTATGACAAAAGATAGAGCACAATTGCGACAAAGGACCCACATAGCCGACCCCACTATAGTGGGATAAAGGATTGAGTGTTGTTGCTCCTCTGATGCGTATGCACACCGTGGCAAAGACGTGCTCCCCATTATCGAATAACAATGACTCAAAATGTCACTATCTTTTATTATTAGCATGTCAGTATTGCAATGTGTTTATGTAAATTGCTTACTAAAGAGCATTTAAGTAATTTAGGTGTTAAGGTTCTTTCCTTTATATCAAGGAGAAGAATATAGTTTTTTGGGTATTGTTAGAGAATATGAGGGAAAACGATGTAAAAGCCCATGTATAAGGCCCATATATAGGCCCGCTTATTCTTTCTTCTATTAGTTCCACATCTCTTGTATAAGATTCTTTCTCGTTCTCTTCTCCTAATATATTTGTTCTCACTCTTGTATTTTGGAAATGACATAGTATATACATGGTTTGGCTCTAAGTTTCTACATGGTATCAGAGGCAGGTTTCGATCCCGGGCGGATACCCGTTTTGTAACCGCAGCTATCCGCGCGGCTTCTTCCCGCTGCTGTTCAACGGACTCCTTTTTTCTGACCGCCCCTACTCCTCTCTCCGTGGTTTCCACCTCTCTTCCCCTCCTCTCTACTTTTATAGCCCTCTTCTCTCTGATCGGTGGGACCCCCCCCTTACCCGCTGTTCGCTCTTCTACCCACTGCGGGTTGCCTAGCCGCTACTGGTTGTCTTGCCGCTAAGGGTTGTCTATTCGCTGCCTCTTGTCGTTGCTCCTTGCTGCTGCTTCTGGTCGCTTCTTCTAGTCGCTGCTTCTTGTTGCTGCTTCTAGTCGCTGCCTCTGTCCGCTGCTTCTGGCTGCTTTGTTTGGTCGTTCGGCCTCTCCTTCTCGCCGCGGTCTCGCCTTATCCGCTGGCCCTTGGGAATTTCTTCTAATCATTGCGGTCTCGCCTTAACCGCTGCTTCTGTCCGCGGCGGCCTGGTGTTCTGCTCGCCGCGCGCTCTCTTAGCCGCAACCTCTCTTACCTTATCCTTCTCGCCGCGGTCCCGTCCTAACCGCTGGCCTGGTGTTATGCTTGGCGATTTCTTCTTATCGCTGTGGTCTCGCCTTAACCGCTGCTTCTGTCCGCTGCTTCTGGCCCTTGGCGATTTCTTCTAAATCGCCGCGACGGTCTCTGTCCGCAGCGGCCTGGTGCTCTGCTCGCCGCGTGATCTCTTAACCGCGGCCTCTCTACCGCGTGCTCTTTTAGCCGCAGTGGCCTGGTCTTCTAACCGCTCGGATAGTTTTCCCAGTCGTCGTTCTTGGCGTTGTCCGCATGGCTTCCGACTCGCCTACTGCTTCCGATTCAACTACTCTTCCCGGACATCCTCGTGTTGCTCCCTTGGAACTTCGTGATGAATTACGTATTACCACCATTTCTCTCCGTGGCAAACCAAATTTTGTTGAATGGGTTCACTCAGTTCGTCGTGTGCTGCGAACTAAAGTTCTCCTTCATCACCTGACAAGACCTCCTCCCACTGAACCTACTGACGGGTGGATCCGAGACGATGGGTGTGTTCAATCTTGGCTTCTCAGTTCTCTGGACACTTAGCCGTATCGAATGACCATGTATCACGAGACGGCTCACGCTATGTGGACGGAACTTCAGTCTCTCTACTCCAGGAAGGACAGTCTTCAGCACTTATTCGACATTCTTACCGATCTTCAGTCCCTCGACCCTGGAACTACTGACGACTTGACATCCTTTGTTGCTCGGGCTAAAACTCTTGTGGAGGCTTGGATCCAGCATCAGCCACCCACCACGAACTTGGTTACTCAAAGACAGCAGACAGAAGCAGTTGTGATTGTTATGATGATGGTCTGTGTTCCACAACATCTTCATAGTGTCCGCGCTCATATCCTATCTTCCGCTGTTACTCCGTCCCTCTCGGACGTTTGCTCGATGCTTCTGAAAGTTACCCCTCCACCGGATTCTCCGCCTCTCTCTCCAGCTCTCCTTCAGCAACCCGTGGCTACTCTTGCTCCTTCTACTCGCGGTCACCCGACTCGTGGAGGTCGCCAGTCTCAGGGACGAGGTCGTGGTGGTCGTACTCTCTTCAAGTGCTCTCACTGCAGAAGGGATGGTTATCTGGAGGCCACTTGCTACCGCAAGCATGGTCTGCCCCCTCACCTTGCTGCTTCGGCTACTCCTACACCTCCCTTTGCCACTAGTGAGGATATTGCTGCTCTACGTGCTCAACTCCATCAACTTCAAGGGGTAGTTAGTCGCTCTGGTTCAGTGGCCTCGATCTCAAATAAAGGTATATCTTGCCTCCCACACAACTCTTACTGGATTGTGGATTCGGGTGCTACGCATCATCTCTCTCCGCAGAAGCCACCTCAATACTTAGATTCTGCTTATCCCAAGTTCATCACTGTGGCTAATGGTGACACGGTCCCAGTTTCTGGCACAACTCATCTGCCTCTTACTTCTTCCCTCTTCTTATCCTCGGTTCTTCATGTTCCAGGATCCCCTTTCAATCTACTTTCTGTTAGCTGTCTTACATAGAACCTTGATTGTTGTGTAACCTTCTCATGCTCTTCCTTTGTTGTGCAGAATCGACTAATGCAGAATATACTTGGTGGGGAGCGACTGTCTAATGGGCTGTATCTTCTCGATGTTCCTCCCGCTGCTCTCACCACTGTATCCTTCACTGATTGGCATTGTCGTCTTGGGCATGCTCCTCTTCCGATTCTCAAGAAAGCTCTTCCAACTGTTTCCCTTTAGGAGTTTTTTTGTGAATTATGTATTTTTGGCAAACAACACTATGTATCTTTTACTTCTCCTTGTACTCGAAGCGATACCTCCTTATCTTTAGTGCATTCTGATATCTGAGGACCATATAAGATCCTTAGTGTTTTTGGTTATCGCTATTTTGTAACATTTATTGATGATTACTTGCGATTTACTTGGTTATACTTACTTTGTTCGTACCGAACTCACCTCTACGTTCCGTACATTTCTTACGGAAACTCGCACCCAGTTTTCAACGTGTGTAAAAATTCTCCGTACTGACAATGCTCGTGAGTATACTGGTCGCACCTTCTCCAATCTGTGCGTCGAGTTTTGTATTATTCATCAGACTTCGTGTGTCTATACCCTCAACAGAATGGCGTAGCGGAACGAAAAATCACCACCTCCTTGATGTTGCCAGATCTCTCATGATCCAAATGCAGGTTCCTCCTCTTTACTGGAACTTTGCGGTTTCTACAGCTTGCCACTTCATCAATCGCATGCCCTCGTCTATCCTCCACTTTGTGGCTCCCGTCACTCTCCTTTACCCATCCAAGGCTCTCTTCTCACTTACTCCTCGTATGTTTGGATGTACATGTTATGTCCATCACCTTGGTCCTCCAAATGGCAAGTTAGCCCCTTGTGCTACCAAATTTATGTTTGTTGTGTACTCTCACACTCAGAAGGAGTATGTCTGCTATTACCCTACCACAGGTAAGGTGTTTGTCTCTGCTGATGTCTCCTTTCATGAAGACCCACCATATCACATCAGTCCTACTGCTCCTCTTCTTCCTCCTCCGTTACCTCGGCCCACAGTTCCAGTTACGTCCCCGCTTCCACCCCTTCTACCTACTCCTTTGCTTCCAATTCCTACACCACCACCAGTACCCTTCAAACCTTCTATCATTCAGGTTTACACTCATCGTCCTCCGCGTCCAGATGCCCTGCAGCAGCTTCCCTCTACCGGTGTATCCTCGCGACTTATTGATTCGGCATCACCTTCGACGGCTCATCCCTTGGCCAATTATGTCTCTTTACATCGGCTCTCTCCACCTCTTCTTACATTTGCTCTCTCTCTCTCCTCTATCTCTATACCTAACTCTGTGCAGGAAGCTCTCTAGCATCCGGGGTGGCTTGCAGCCATGAATGAAAAAATGACTGCCCTATGAGGTAATCAGACTTGAGAACTTGTCTCTCTTCCTCCTGGCCAAAGTTGTGTAAGTTAAAAGTGGATCTTTACAATCAAGCATGCGGCGGATGAGACAGTTGATCGCTTGAAAGCTCGTCTTGTGGCAAGGAGTTTTACTCAACAATACGACCTTGATTATGATGAAACCTTTTCCCCTGTCGCAAAATTAAATTCGGTTCGGGTTCTGCTCTCCTTAGCTGTTCATCGCCAGTGGCCCCTCCATCAGTTGGACGTGAAAAATGCCTTTTTGAATGATGATCTTCTTGAGACTGTTTACATGTATCGACCGCCCGGGTTTGAGACCACGAAGGAGTCTCGTGTATGTTTGCTTCGAAAATCTATTTATGGTCTCAAACAGTCTGCTCAGACGTGGTTTGAGAAATTCAACAAGGCCGTTCGTGAGGTTGGTTTCAAAAGAAGCTCCGCAGATTTCTCTCTTTTCACTCGTCACCAATCAGCCGGGACTGTGATACTACTGGTTTATGTGGACGGTATTTTGATCACGAGTGATGACTCCGCTGGGATACAACATGTTGAGCAACATTTAAATTCTGTCTTTTAAATCAAATATCTGGGAAACCTTCAGCATTTTCTTGGACTAGAGGTTGCACGGCGACCAAATGACCTTGTCTTATCCCAGCGTAAGTATTGCATTGACCTTCCGCAAGATGCTGCTCTCTCAGGGTGCAAACCTGCGGAGACCCCGTTGCAAGTCAACCATAAGTTATGTGCTCAGGGATCTGAGTCTGACTCTCTACTTCCAAATCCAGAATACTACCGGCGCCTTGTGAGAAAACTGATATACCTAACAGTTACAAGACCAGATATCTCATTTGCGGTTGGAGTGGTCAGCCGCTTTATGCACACTCCACGGGTTTCTCATCTTCAGGCAGTGGAACGCATTCTCAGATATTTGAAGACTGCTCCTGGACAAGGACTTGTGTATAAACCATCTTCAGAGCTTTCTCTTATTGCTTACTCTGATGCGGATTATGCGGGCTCGCTTGACGATCGACGATCTACAACTGGTTTATGTACTTACTTTGGAGGAAATCTTATCACATGACGGAGTAAGAAGCAGTCGGTGGTTTCTCGCTCATCTGCTGAGGCTGAGTACCGTGCGATGGTGGCTATTGTATCAGAACTAACCTGGTTTGAAAGTCTTCTTATGGATTTGGGAGTTAAATTATCCTCACCTTCAACTTTGTTCTGTGACAGTCAGACTGCAATTCATATTGCAAAGAATCCTGTGTTCCATGAGCGGACCAAACATATTGAAGTTGGCTGTCACTTTGTTCGAGAAAAGGTCCAATCGAAGATGCTAAAACTTGAGCATGTTCCTGCTTCTGGGCAAGTTGCTGACATTCTTACCAAGGCATTACCTCGGAAATTGTACCATCAGTTCCTATCCAAGCTTGGTGCCTACGACTTGTACGCTCCAACTTGCGGGGGAGTGTTAGAGAATATGAGGGAAAATGATGTAAAAGCCCATGTATAAGGCCCATCTATAGACCCGCTTATTCTTTCTTCTATTAGTCCCACATCTCTTGTATAAGATTCTTTCTCCTTCTCTTCTCCTATATATTTGTACTCACTCTTGTATGTTGGAAATGACAAAGTATATACAAGGTTTGACTCTAAGTTTATACAGGTATCTTGGAAGTCTATGTTAGTACTCTCATTAGAGAGGACTCTTTGGGGTAACCAACTCTTGGGAGCTTGAGCACTAGCATATCTCGCAAGCGTATTTGTTCTATTTTCAATGCAATATATTTTTGGTACATACCATCTTGCTGGGTCTTTTGTCTCTCGTGCCCTATTGTTAGATGGCATTTTATTAGTCATGCCAACCTTTAGGATTTTTTCAAACGGACTTTGAGCTTAGCCGAGCCCATTGTTTAAATGTCATCCGACATGTCATTTTTAAGGGCAAAATGATAAATTTTTCTAAAAAAATAGATTGTCCTTTTGTAAAATATAGGCCGACATGTCCGATTTTTTCCGATATATCGACCGACACAACTTTAAATATAGAGCGTTGTTAAGAGCACACCTATTTTGGATAATAGCACACCATTGATATTGGCACATCACAATTTTATTTGCAACCCAATTTTTTATGAGCACACCGAATTCATTTTTTTGGAAAAAAAAATCTTCTAATGAGCATAAATATTTCTCCATTGAGCGTAATACATAAGAAACCAAACAAAATGAGCATAAATTTTTCTCCATAAAAAACATAAGCAACCTAAAATGCAAAACTACAACCCAATGACGACATGATACATTGCCCGAATAAAAGTTTTCTCATTTTTGTATCGTTCTTGACATGTAATCTGTAATAAATAAGTAAATTTGTTACAATTTTTTTGTTTTTTAACAATAACAATTGTATTGAAACAATTTAATTATTACAAACCTTTTCAATTATCGCCCAAATTAATTAAATCACCATCAAGATTTTCGAAACGCAGATTAACCTGCAAAGTAAATTTGTGCATCAGTTAGATATGTAAATTAACCGAAACATTTGTGTTGAAGCAAAGTAAATTTTACACACCGTTTTGTCATCTTTATGGTTTTCCACATTCCACGCACCTGCAATCTTTTCATGATATCGTAACCATGGAGTGAATATAGGAGGTAGTGGACAGTCTTCTTTCATCATCAACCGAACAAAATGATTGTTGTTAACGAATCCAATATAAATCGACATACGGTTTGGTGGAGGTGCAGAATGTAATGACAAAAAGTGAATGACTGATACTTTGAAAAATGAACCAATGCTACGTTGTAACGTGATGCAATTACCAATCCAATGTCGGGCATTGTCATCCACTTTGATAGCGGCGCGAGAATTACATCACAATGTAGAGATTCGTTCAACTCTAATCGTCTCGCATCTCCAAATATTTGTGCATATGTTGACTCGTTCTTGGTCATTTCCAATAACAAATCTTTACGTATCTGTAACCAGTTTTGACCTAGATTTAATGCATGACTTATGGCTCGGTAGCCGCAATGCCCATCACCTATCATATCTATGACATTGATGATATATTTTGAAATGTAAGATGACATTTCTTTACGAACACTTTGAAGGAATCTTTTAGATGTTTGATTATCTTTCTTCCCAACATCCATCTTGTGATACTCCTGCTCTTCCATCAGCATATGTTCAAAAAGTGATGGTTCTCTTTTTGTTGATTTGAAGTCTTTTCTTGCCTTGTTCAAGCTTCCCTTCGGTCGCCCTTTTAGACGGGTTGGAAGTGAAGGTTCTAAAGTTTGGCTTGTTGTAGGGTCCCATAGCTCGCGCAATTTGCGCTTCAATTCATGCTTCTGAATTGGCGTTGAATTATTGTACTTTTGTAATATCCCGTCCAACTCCTTATGTATGTCATGAACTGACTCGTTCTCCTCCTTGACCTCAAATGTGTCATGCATATGATCCTCCAACTTCAACTGTTTCCAATGCTTATGTATCATCCATAAAGGAAAAGCAGTTGAATTGCTCATATACGGAAATAACTCGTGGCCGCAAGGCAAACCCATAGTATTACGGATTTTGTGAGTGCATGTTGATGGGGTATGTTGCCCAGACTTAACCAAATTCTCCTCTTTTTTAATGATGTCCAAAGCAGCAACAGAAATATTTCCCAGCAACTCAGTGTACAAAGATCCTCTAAAACCAGTATTTACTTGAATGGAACACTAGGTTTACCACGTGTCCACGTGCAGTGATCTTATCAGCCTTTAGGATTGTAGCCACAAAACCTATTCTTCTCGCAACTGTTCGGACCCAAGCAATTAAATTTTCCTTACTTGAAAACACGGTGTCTGTCATGAATTCGTGCCCAACATCTACAATTGTATAATTAATTGAGCCCTCAAATTTAACAATCTCTTATGTACAATAAATCATGCAAAAACACAGAAAATCCTGAAATTTAAATTTGTGAACATTGCATAGAAAAAAATTGTTGTAATTAGTTGTTTTAACACTCAGACACTCATAATGAAAGTGTTTGAATCAAATGTTGTAATCAGATGTTGTAGCAAAATAATACTAATTGATTTCGATGTTGTAGGATGGTATGATACGCGACCCAACTAGAGGGTATAAGCTACCTGTGATAGAGGCGGAGAAAATCGAATGAAAACAAAGCTAGCTGTGATGGTGGCGGCAGATGGGAGCAACGGCGGCAGACGGGAGCAGCGGCGGCAGACGGGAGCAGCGGCGGCAGACGGGAGCAGCGGCGGCAGACGGGAGCAGCGGCGGCAGAAGGAGCAGCGACAGCACAAGCCGGCGAGCAGCGATGGCAGACGGAATAGCAGCGGCGGTAGGCGGGAGAGCGGCGGTGGCAGGCGGGCGAGCGGCGGAACTCGGGTGATTGGCAGCGCCAGGCGGGAGATCGGCAGCGCCAGGCTCCCGATCGTCTTCTGCGTCGTTGTTTTAGGGTTAGGGCCCGCACGGTGTGCTCATAAGGAGGTGTACTGAACCGTAAAAAAATAAGTATTATTTTGTTTTTTGGTGTGCTATTATCCAAAATAGGTGTGCTCCTAACAACGCTCTAAATATATCTCCCGCTATTTTATTTTATGCTATTTTCGCAGACTAGCAACATATGTTTAAATCGACTATATATATTATATTATGTATGTTTAAATAAATTAGACTTATTGTTTTGATTTTTTAAACGTTTTATTTTTGCAACCAATTTTGCATAAATTTTTAACAAATTTTAATTTCTTATTAAAAAATTATGAAAATATTTAATACATTTTTAGTTGATTGTTTGCATGTTTTTAATATAAATTTATAAGTTTGAAAAGACTTATAATAAATCAAAGATTTTAACTTTTAAATCTTCTTTTTTTGGAATAAACTTGTTGCTATTAAAAATAAAATAATTGTATACTATTAAATATATTTTAAAATGTATTTTTTTAAAATAATATTTTATCTTTAATACTTTTTGATTTTATTTCGTAATATAAATGACTATCTATTTGTTTTATTATTTTTCTATTGTTATAACATATAATTATAGTTAGTATACATAAAATTAAAAAATTTAATTATAAGAAATGAAAATCCAATATTTTAAAATATCCCCGACATGTCTCTGACTTCCGACATCCGACATTTAAAAACTCAATCCGATATGTCACCGACATCCGATATTTACAACATTGGCTGAGCCAAGCTCCGCTCGAAGTTGGATCAGGACTAAAAGGCTTGAGTTGAATTTATACTCTTTCGATCCTGCTCGAATTCTTCTCGAGCTGGTGTGAAATCTAAAAAATACCACCCTAAAATAAGTTTATTTACTAACATTATACTTTTATTAAATCATTCTATAAAAAATTATTAAGAATTTAAAATATAGAAACAGGTTGAAGAGAATAAATATTCATGTAGTCATTTGTCATGCTCACTATTTTTTTTAGCTCTTGTTACACCTTACAAATCACTGCTTACAATTAACAACTAAATGAAAAATTCAGTAAGTTAGCATTACCAATAGGGTCATTAATGTAAAATAGAATGTGTATTTGAATCCATTCTTATCACCCTACGAAAGGTTCACAATGGCAAATAAATGAACAGTTTAGCGAGTTAACAATATCAATACGATCAATAGTATAAAATAGAGTGCATATTTGAATATGTTCTTTTCACCTGACAAATAAATGAATATTAGTTAACAGTGTTAATAGGGCAACAATTCAATATTATAAAAAGTGTGTTTGGGTCTGTTCTTATCACCCCTCCAAAAACCCAAGTTGATAAATGAATGAATAATTTAATATGCTAACAATATCAGTAAGTCCAACAATGTATAATGAAGCATTCACTAGCTAATGGCCCAAAATGTTAAATAATTCAAAAAAGTTAACAATTCAAAAAAGTTAACAATGTAAAAAAGATACACTACACTTCACTTCACACTTGAACAATGCAAACACACTAAACAATTGCCCACATGACATTTTTCACAAACACAATGCTCTAATTGGTGATTACACATTTACATTTAGTACTTGAACTTCACTTCACTGTGTATGTTATTAAAGGCTTAAGGTGCACCGTGACGCAAAAAGAGTTGTAGTGTAGCTGTGTAGGCCCAAGGTGCATGCGCACACCTGACAAATTTGAGGCACAAAAACAAAAAGATAGTGTCTAGTTAAGTTAAATCCATAAAGACAACATAAAATTACCACCATAGTAACGCTAATGCCAAGAATGAACAATGTGATACAAACGAAGAATAAAATTAATATTAATGTTAAATTTTTTTAAAACTACAAATATTTTATTACTTTCTAGTGTAATATCAACTAATCATCATTAGAAAAAATTAAGTCTTCATCATCATCTCCACTATCATTGTAATCTTCTTGTTCTTCATTGTATCGTGCTTCCCCATTCCCGTCGTCATCATCCTTTAGGACTAGCGAAGTTGGAACCTTTGTTTTCTAAGTGTTCTCGTTTTCGATTGTCTTTTCAGAGATCACATTCTTTATTTAAGTGCATGTGATAGATATTCTTTTCAACTCCAAGGGCCCTAACAATTGCACTCCAAGTTAAATACTTGTCATCAAAAACTAATTCATCCTCTTGTTCAGTATCATTTTCTCCTCCATTCTACCCATCAACCATTCGTTGCTATTGTCTCCAACAAGAAGGATCCTCAAAATATGATTAATCTCCAAGGAGGTGATTCTTCTGCGAAGAAAGAACTCCAACGAAGAACCAAATCTGGGGAAGAGGGTGCGTGAGGATCGTTGATGTAACGCCCATATTTCCAATGATGTAGAAATCTAGGAACTTCCGCCACGCGATAAAGGTTACCGCTAGTGATAGCGTTTGCCTCGGGTAGTAGCTCAATTGTTATTGCAGTCTGCACGACGATAGAAGTTACCGTGGCTCGGTAATTCCCCGACGGATCTAGAATCCAGTATCCGCGATTGTGGCCGTCCGAACCCTTTACAACTTGATCCGATTGCCATGATGTGTTTGCCCAAACCCCTTAAACAGGGCCGAAGACCTAATATCAGATCATATACTTCTTTTTTCCCAAGATTAGGTCAAGAGGAGGGGAGAGCTGTCCACGTGACGTGAGGAAGAATGTGCTCTTGTTGGAGCTCTAGCAGTCGGATCGACGAGCCATCACCGGAGTTAGCGTGCTAAAGCTGTTGCAGTCGTTCTCCATCAAAGCATCTTGGAGATCCATGGATCCTTGGATATCTCTCAATATAACAACCTCTTTCCCCTCAGATTTAGACATGGTCCTATATTTTTTTGGATTTCCCTTTCATAGATCTTGTGTGATGCCAAATCGAGGTTTGTGATCTGATTTGTGCCGTTTTTGCTAGATCTAGTTAGGGATTTTTCATAGAAAACCTCTGGGGTGTCCTAGTGCCATTAGGAGTTATGGTTTTGGGGTGGGCAAGCGTAGAAAGGATTGAAAGTGGAGTTGATTCATGGATTTCTACAACTACCACCGACGGTAGCTGTTGACGCTCAGCGGTAGCTTCAGGAACCTCAAGGTAAGGACTTCCAATTGCGTTGAGCGCACTGGGATGCACCAAAATGTGTTTAGTGACCTCAAAGGTCATTTGTGGGGACGCTGAATCGTGGAAATGGCTAGCTTCTGGAGCTACCGCTCGGCGGTAGTATTTATCGCCTGACGATAGCTCCCAGGTAGCATAATTTTGATCATGTATACATAATTGTCGACTCAAGGGACGTTCTTCTCACTTGTAGCTGAGGACTTGAGTGTTGGGATGGTTCGCCCCTCTCGTAGCTTTTGGATTGGGGTTGGAGGCTACTCGCCCCTGACTCAAGGGTGAATAACCCTTGTAGTTGATGACTCGGGAGTCCCTCCCGTAATAAAAATTAATGTCCTGTAGAATGTTATTGATAGTTAAATTGTGTGTAGATTTTCTATTTCTAGACTGCTCTCTTCGTACTGTCACTTGCCTACCTACTTGTTGTATTATCATATTATGCGATATACTAACTTGCAGGGTGTTCTAGCTTCCCTGGGGTCGCCAGGTCTGCCCGGGGAGTAACTTTGTTACCTAGTTGTGGTCGGCTTGTAGCTGACTTTCTTTGTGCATCATTTTGTTGTGATGGTTTTAGGGAGCGGGAAGGAGGCAGTGGAGTGCTAGGGTCTCTAGCGAACGGTTTGAGTTCTCGTGTTGTAGGGAGCGGGAAGGAGGCAGTGGAGTGCTAGGTGATGCAGAGCATAGACGAGAACTTGCAGTGGAGGACGAGTTTTGGGCCCGTTTGGGGCTGATTGGTGACTTTCCATATATGGTGTGCCTGGGTCGACGACCAGACTCCGTAGATGTGTTCGGATTCGCGTTGCAAATCGATTTGTTATATTACTATTCTTGTCACGACGACAAGACGAATCAAGGTGAGCGCCGGGCGCCTTGACGCTTAGGCGATAATAAGGCGAGCAAGTGGCAAGACGCCAAAATTTTTTTTTTTAAAAGACAGTCTATAGATAAGGGTTATTATAATAGCTGTTGTCTATAGACTTCAGACTATAGACAGCTATTATTACAATAACTGATGTCTATAGCCTGCAAGACTATAGACAACGGTTATTATAATAACCCTTGTCTATAGCCGACAATAGACATCGATTATTATAATAACCGCTGTCTATAGTCTGCCTGTCATACTTTAGACAACGGTTATTATAATAATCGCTGTCTAAAACTCCATTTTTTTAACTTGACATAAAGTTTACCAACACACAGCCACACAGATTGTTTCTTCATAGCAGTTAGCAGTAAGTAGTAAATAACTAAGCATAGCTTCTGATATCATGAATTCATGATATCTCAAATTCTCAAATCTCAATATATTTATATCATTAGTCAGTAAGCAAATAAAACAACTAAACACACATGTTCTGAATTTTCTGATATCATGAATTCATGATATCTTCATATCTCAACACATTCATACCAAGTAGTAGCAAACACAAAGTTTCCGATATCATGAATTCATGATATCTCAAATTCTCAATACATTCATACGTATCTCAAATATCATGAAACAGTAAGCAATAAGAAAAAACAATGCCAATCAATACAGACTTCAGAGAAAGAAATAACAGAAAAGTGAACACAAAAATATCATAGTATAGTATTGCGGTCAAATCCAAAATGTCTTCATCCATTGCACAATAACATATTAACATGAATAATGTTTTTAACATAAACTTTAAATAATCATAAAAGATCAACTAGAATCATCATCTAGTAAGTCGTCATTGGCATTACATGTGTTTGGTTGGTTTGATGTACTTTTCTTTTGCCCATAATTATCGTCAATATCTTCATCATCATTGGCAAAGAAAAATTGATCTAAATTTTCATCCCCTTCATCCATTAGTTGAAGATTAGCTCCAGCTCCACTTCGTAAATTTCGAGTCCCAGTTTCAATAGCTCTCTCTACAGCTTCCTATGTGAGATTATCATCATCAAAAACTAGAGCATCCTCTGGTTTGTTCATCATCCACTCACTACTCCAATCTACCTCATCAAACACTAAAAAATTGTAATTTCTTCCCTTTTCACGTCTTTCTTGGAATCGTGCTTGTAGACGATGGTTATATTGGATGTATACAACATCACTAAGTCTTTGATGCTCAAATCTATTTCTTTTCTTTGTGTGATTCTGAATCAAAATAATTGCAAACTTATTAATAAATATAAAAATATTAATTTTTACATTGAATATTTGTATACTTACAAACTTAAAAGTATTTCAGTTGCGCTCACAACTAGAAGAACAACATAAGCCAAGTATGCGCAATGCTACCTTTATAAGATCAACATTTGGTCCTCTATGTGCACTCCACCAATATACTATTCATTTAAGACAAATATAATTTATTTGACACAAATAATTTAAGAAAAAAAATTTAATCATTACTTGGATTTAAGGTTGTTCGTTGCCTAATAGTTATAGACTTTCCAAAACTATTTCGAGATGCTTTGTAGTTAGTACCTTGCTCTGCAATCTTGTCTTGCAATTTTTGATCGGGCACTAATCTTGCAATAACTTCATTGAAAGCATCTTGAAATTTCCAGGCATCATTATTATGTTTTTCCTCGAATTCAAAATATTTGTTTGGATTTAGAAACAAAGCCGCCCTATACAATTTTTGCTCCATTTGATTTGTCCACCTATTTTCAATAATGTCAATAATCTTTTTAAATAATCTTTCTTTGTTAATGTTCTTTGATCTTTTGTTTAGCTTCTTCCATTGCCACATATATTTCAGGTATAGCCGACCTTTCATCTCCATCTACTAATCACAAAACTGCAATCAGTGACTTTCCTTTTTAGACAATCTTTTACTCCATTCCAAAAAACGGTTGAAAGTATTATTTCAACAACTTGTTTTCCGGGTTCAGTTTTTTGCCAAATTTGCGGCATTCCACGAACGCGACACCAAGAATAATTTCATCTTCTCCTCATGCTTAAGCACATTTTTTAGAGTAAGGAATGATGTTGCAAATCTAGTCTCTGAATGCCTCACTAGATCACCACCTATAGTAGTCCTTATTGCATCAAGTAAACGAGTGTGTCTGTAGATGAAATTTGTAATCATCCTTGCCTTTCTTATCACAATTTTGTTATGTTGTAGCTTGTCTATATCCTCTAGTATGAGATCAATGCAATGAGCTGCACAAAGAGTTCAAAATAATGTGGGTCTTCTCTCCATTAAAATTTTACCAGCTGCCTTATAATTAGAAGCATTGTCAGTCACCACCTGCGTATAACATAACTTTGTATATATTGAAAGTTGTAGACTATTAAACTTGAAATATGAAAATTAATGAAACTAAAAAATTTACCTGAACAACGCATTCTGCTCCTATCTCTCTAATCATACTATCAAGCAACTCTGATAACATTGCCGCATCTTGAAATAAAATAGGATCCTTCTGGACAGTTTACTAGGAAATTGATCAAATGTCTCCCTCTTCTGTCTGTCCAACCATCTGACATAAGTGTGCAATCATATCTCCTCCAGTACGCTTGATAGTTTATCTTCATCTTCTTAACTTTATTTTTTGTATTCAATAACAATCAGACTCTCAAATCATGATAGCTAGGGCCTTTATAACCAGACCCATACTGTCTGACTACTTCAAGCATGACTTCAAATCTTCGTGTCTTTGCAGCATTGAATGGAATTCCACATTCATAGAACCAATCAACAACATAACTATCAACTCTTTTTTTTCTTCAGGTGATCTAAAACATCTCTCGATAGTAGTTTGTGCAGCACCTTTAGCGCGTCTATCATCAACTACATCTTCAGGAGCATGCCTCACATGAGCATCCATATGACCCCTTTTTTGTGGCAAGTGGATTGCTTCTCTTTTTGGCATTTGTCCCAGAACTTGAGACAAATGACGGTTTAGCTGTAAATAATGTCGGGGATACATTATGTGATCTTGTTGGTTCTCTTTCTTGTTCACTCGCATTGTCATCATCCGCAGTAAGAAGCACATTGTCCTTTTTTTATCATTTAAAACTGAATACATCTCAGCTGTTATTTTAGAAGTAGTCTTAAAACACTTTGATACATCTCCATACTCATCACATAAGGTTGCTTCAACCTTTTGATACAACCTTTTATCAATTTATCACACAAATTACATTTAACTGTATTTTTATCTTTTAGGTCGGGTCAATATCCATACTTCTAATCATGATCCTTTGACTTTGCTTTTCTTTTAGGATTTGTTTTTGGATCAAGATCATTGTTATTACTGGATGGAGCAAGACTATTGTTGTTTTGGTCTTCCATCTTTCACAAACAGGACCTATAAAATGCAGAGTTAGGTCGAGACAATGAAATAACATGCTATTCTTAAGCTAAAGAAATCATCATAATGAACAATTTAAAGAACTATCAAATGAACTGCAATTTGCAATTATTCCACACAATGAACAATTTAATGATCATTTAAAGTATAAAATTTAATGAACATACTCATTTATAAGAGTCAACAAGACCATTTTCATTTGTTCTACTTCTATACAAGTACGAAGTTTGTCAAGTAACTTAATATGTTACATAACAATGAATGTATAATTAAAAAATACATTTGTCAATCATGAATCATTAAACACACTTAGTGATTATATATTCACAAATCTTATTTCACATATTATCTATTTTCTCCGGCGAAAATTGTGTCACTCCATCATAGATCTGCAATAAAAAATTTTTTATTAAAATCAATTCAATATAATTATTATCATTTACCAATCTACATGCACTTAACTTACCAATGATGACATTAACACACTTCTAAGAGCATCAACAATGTAAATCATGTAGCACATAATATAATACCCACATTGAATACTATCTGGTTGTTTTGGGCACTAAAAAACAAATAATTGGTAAGTATTTTAATTATAAATTTTTAAATATTTAAAAAATTATAATACATATACTCATATAGGCTATAACTTACCGGCTTCCACTTTAAAACCTTTGGTTTGTGAAAACTGGTACGCCGATCTTTTGCTAAATCCTTAAATGCTCTTCATAAAATATAAAAAAATTTAGTTTATAGTCAAATCTGGATTCCAAATAGGAAAATAACTAATTAATAAACTTACTTTATAATGACATTTTTAATATCATCACGAATGTCATGATTTAGATGATCAAACCAATAAACTGTATTAATATTGTAATCAATAATAACCAACATCCAATGTTTTCTATGAAACAAATGAAATAATTAATAACTTAATTAGAATACAAAATAGTAAAAATCATTGATACAAAGATACTTCATACTTACAATCTATGATAAGACAAAAATAATAAAGAATTCGATTGGAGTTGATTAAGCTTGATTTTTAGATCTTCAACTCGTGATTTTGAATGTGCCTTGACATACTTATCATCAAAAGCAAAAATGGATGTTGGATTATGAAAATATACACCTCTATTTTATGTAAATTTCTTTAATTGTGAATCTATGTACCTACAAAAAACATGTGAATTCAAAATCAATTTATATATTAATAAAAAATCTTAAATTTGTAATATTTGATACTCAGTAGTCAGTACTCACTCAATGCATGCTAATATGATGTTAACTCCAACTTTTTCCATGTTTAGAAAATCGTACAACTCTGAAATTTCAAAGTATGTACTTGTTGATTCAACACTCCCAAATCCTGTTGGATCTAATACTTGAGATATTATTTTATTTTCTTTCTCCATCATAGTTATGAAACTGGGTAACATAACAATGAATTTATTTGTAGTTTCTCTAGTCTGTGGAAATAAAAGAATTAGTATTTTGGACATCAATATTTAATTTATTGATTACATAAAAGTCAAAAATAATATTAGAATACCGCCACCGGAGAAGGTAACCACTCATATGATGTCTCAGGTTCATATGACCTTGATTCAGGCTCTGGCTTAGAAACCAAAAATAGCAAAAAAAATATTTATTACTTACGCAACAAAGAGAGAACATAACATTTCATAAAAGTATAAATATTTAAACATAATAATACCTGAGATATGTATTGAGAAGTTTTACGTGCAAGTGCAACACTTGTTTCAGTTTCAGCACTAAACATGCGCATAAGTTCTTCAATTTGATTCTTCATACTACTCATCTAGGCTTGATGATCTCGTTGTTAATGGCTCCAAAATTCTTGTTGCTGGCTCAGTCTTTTTTGGACTATAGCTTTCACATCTTCAATACGAGCTACTGATCTTCTTTTGCTCTGGCTATCATTCTTGAAAAACTTTTAATGGTGAAAAACTTGCTACCAGCTCTAACTCTGTCTGGATGTTCTTAGACTAAAACAGATGCAAGGATGTCATCTCTTCCCTGTGATACTGTTTCAGCACTCTGAGACTCTTGACTCGACAACTCGTCCTAAGCAAAAGTAATAAATATTAATGCAGAATTGCAGATAAGAAATTATACTTCACAAACAATATTAGTATATTATTATTGATAATTTACAAATGATGAAATGATACATTTACACTTACAATTTTAGATGTCAACTCAGCTGTATATTTACTAATGTATTCTCCAATTTTTCTTTTATGACCGACTTTTCATAACTCCGCACGTGAAATTGGTGCAGCTGCACCTTATTCAACCTTGACAATAAAATGAAAATAAATTATCATTTAAATTATTGAGAAAAAAGAACTTTAAAATAAAAAATACGAGAGAGAAGTAGAGAACTAATACTATTATTATTTTTAATCCAAAATAACTCATTCTGGAAGTAGTATGAAAGGTCTTTTGTGCTTTTGCTCTCTCTGTATTAACCGTAATTTTCTCCTACACAAATAAATATTTGGTAATAATTAGATTGCTCATAAGTTATAAAGTTAAAGAATGATATAAAACATTGAATTTAATAAGAACACATAACCATATATTTCAGAGTGGTGCGATGGTCGATTAAAACTCTCCAGTGTTCGGCAGTAATAAAGTTATACATAAATGCATTGCGAAGACCATCAATATTATCAAAATAAATCTGAAAATAATAGACAATATCAATTGAAAATTAACTAAAACGTCACAGTTATGTAATCACTGATAACAAAGTTACATACATTTAATTCTGCTCATATTTGATCTTTAATTTGTTTATCAACTTCCTTCCATACAACATATGTAATTGACACATAAGACCTCACAAGATATTTCATAAAACTCATCAATTTATTTGTTTCAGGTCCGGGAATAATGCGATCATCATCACTCACAAAAATAATAAGCTTCTCCCCTCTAGCCTAAGCTTATTCAATTCATTCATTTTAGTGAAGTCTCTTGTTGAGTTTGATGAAAATCCTTTGAAGGATCAAGCGCATACCCAACTGCACCAAAAGCCCGGACTGTTGGAGAGGGCGCTACTTAATTTCTTAAATAAGTAGCAAAGCGTCATGGGTCAAGTGAAGGAACGCCGGACCCAACATCCTTTATCAGTCATTTTCCTGTAATAAGAAAACCCTAAAAAAATCCTAAACCATCCAAAAACTCTAAACAAAATTCATAACAAACCGCAATGATATTGAGCTACTAGCCTACTACCACACAATCACACATATAAATATATATGTTACTATGTTAGTGCTAAATACTAATATAGAACTATAGAGTCAGGTGATTTAGACATGTACAATAAGTGTTAAAAATTTAAAATGCAATAATTAGGCTAATATGTAGAGTTAGTGTGTTTTTTAGGCTATCAAATACAAAAATGCACATTGTGTTGTTTATATACATTTAACATAGCCAATATATGAGATTGGAAGATTCAATGAGTGTCTGCTAGGCTGCTACACAAATAACATAATGTTTATACTATTAATACAATACTACTAATAATAAAGACATTAGCATAGAACTCAAAACTGAGAAAGATCTTAAGAAATAATATACCTAAGTGAGAATATGAGATTTGTCGAAGAAGAATTGTCAAATCGAAGCAAAGGAGAGCAGAAAGCCAAAAACTTTCACAAAATCGTCTTTAGGGTTTATCGCACAGAGCACCGACTGTAAGAACCCAAAAGTTGGGGTAAAAACTATAGTTTACGACTCACAGTTTAAAATAGATAGTATAGACAGCGGTTTTTACAACAACCGCTGTCTATTCTAGGGTTCAGGGTAGAATAAACAACAGTTTTTGTAAAAACCGCTGTCTATTCGTGGAAGAATAGACAACGGTTTATATATTAACTGCTGTCTATTCTAAGGATCAAGAATAGACAACAGTTTATATATAAACTGTTGTCTATTCTAGGGTTAGGGAATAAACAACGGTTTATTTATAAACCGTTGTCTATTCCCATATTTTTAAAAAAATAAGGCCCCCAAACTCTTGTTTACAATTGGGTGCCAGAACGCCTAAGCGTCGCCTAGGCGACGCCATGACAAGAATGTATATTACTTCATTATTTTGGTTTATTTTAATGTATATTGAGTGGCCCCATCTCCGACCAATCATAACCGTCGAAAGTGGGATGCCATAGCCTTTGTTTTATTATAAATAGACTTGTAGTTGGCTGGTTTAGATCATTGCAGAGTTTGGAGAAAGCTATTCTCGGATTCCCGCGATCATCCCACGGTGCCGACTCCGTGGAACCCCAGGTGACGACTCCTAGGTTTGTATCTTCCTCCCCAAGCCTTCCCCTAACCCTAGCCTGATGCAGTCTACGTCTCCTGACGAACCACAACGGACAAACGACACCGATTCATTCTCTCACGTTCCAATTCTACGCTCTCACAAATTAAAACGCAGCACACCCAATTTTGCAATAATAATAATCAAATGCTAACGTACGGGTTCGCCACACCCTTGGAGATCGAATAGAAGCTATAAGCTAATATCCTCTCAAGCGAAAGGGATCTACCCGATCCGGTTAAACGTGTGTTGTACCAAAAGAGATTCACCGAAAATAAACGATTCGGAAAATGGTAGATCTCTCCCAACAAAATGAAAAATGAGGTCCGTCAATCCTCACGAACTTAAATAGATCAAAAGATAACACAAAATTGTTTTGGATCAAAACCACGACGGAATCACAATTTCGAAAGCCACGCTAAAGTAAAACCACCACAAGAATTAATCTAGGAGGGAAACACTCAAGGTAGAAATTTCGTTACCCAATTAGAATGTGGATGATTCCGATTTAAAAAAATGGTTCGCTCTTCTATGGTTCCGCTGGAGTCACGCCGAATGGAGAGAAACTCGCCTTCCTTCCTTGCTTCACGCCGGAAAAGGTTCGCCGTCGCCGTTGATCTTGCTCTTGGCCAAAACTCCACCAAGAAGGGATGAAGTTGGTCGGCCGAATCCTATGAGAGAAGCGAAGAGATGGCCGAATTCCTCAAGGGGGTTTAGCCTTCGAATCCTTGTGGGGAGTTGGAGAGGAGAGGGGTTATTAAGGTGGAGAAAAGAGGAGGGGAGAGGGGGGGGGGGAAGAGGTGGCCGAACCACAAGAGGAAGAGAGGGGAGAGGCCGACGGCCAAAGGAGGAGGAGAATGAGAGGGAAATCGAAATTTAGGGTTAGCTTCTTTTTTTTCATCAATCTTCTAATAAACTCCTCATAACATGGCCTATATATAGGCTACACCACTTAATCTCCTCCATTCAAAAAATAAATAAACATATGATGGCTATATGCAACCCATATCAAATAAAAGAAAAACAAGAAAATAAATAAATATAATCCCAAATTAAAACAAGGCAACAAGGAAATAAATAAATATAACAAAACATTATAATTATTAGATTATTATTGCGGCGATGGCGTTGTAGCGGCGATGACGTTGTAGCGGCGATGACGTCGTAGCGAAATAATTGTCGCGGCGATGGCGTTGTAGCAAAATAATTGTCGCGGCGATGGCGTTGTAGCTGTGATGACGTGCATCGAAATTATTGTTGCGGCATCGTCCATCCGAGTCTTCAAACGTACGGTTGCGGCGGCGATCAACATAATGCATGGACCCAACATCGCCATGGAGCTTGCCAAAGAACTCGTCAGCACCATCTGCAACGTCATCATGAACAAATGACGGGACATCATCGCCACCAATCAAACGGTCACGATCATCACGAGCAAGTGGCGGGATAATGTCGCCATCAATCCTCCCCCACTCAAAATTACTTATCACCGATTAGTGGCCCGTGAGGGGAGAACAGTCGAAAGCAGTAGCAACACGGGGCAAATTCAACCCCACAATCCAAGTCGTAGTAGCGCGGTCATCCCACATCAAAGAGAACCTGTCAGACAAAAAGTAGGTCTTGGGGAAACTTGGAAAAGCATTAGTCAAAGAAGGAGAAAAAGTTTCAACATCAACATTCAACATACCTCCAGTGGAGACCGTAGGAGAGAGCAATCCAGGACCTAGCTCACCCCTCAACCCATTAGAAGATATAGTGGACGGAATAAACGGAGAGACAGATAATTCAAGTGGCGGAGAAACATAAGACGTTAAATCCGAAACATTGAAAATATGGGATATACCCCAATCAGTGGGTATCTCCAAACGATATGCGTTTTCTCTTAACCGCTTTAAAATTCGAAAAGGATCGGCTCGCCGATTCATCAACTTTTTTATGGAGCCCGAAGGCATATGTTCAGGGATGAGACGCACAGGGACTAAATCATCAACATTAAAGTGAGATGCTTTTTATGTACGCTAGCATGAGATTTATAAAATGCATATTGGGCGACTAACGTTTCATGAATGTGCTTATGTAAATTGTGAACATGAAGAGTGAATTCCTTTGCGAAATCACTTGATTTATACGATGGAGGTAATGAAATTAAATCAAGTGGCACCAGTGGCTTATAGCCGTGCACGATTTCATTGGGGGATAAGCTAGCATGTAAGTAATAAGACGCAACTTGATTGAGTAATTTTTAAAAGTGTACCTAAGTATCTTACTACTGTGAGGAGTGAACCCATGTGCTACATGACTTGACCCAAATACGGAGGATAAGAGGGTTAAGTCAGGTGGCACGGGAGCCTTATAATCAAAGATGATTTTCATAGGCTCCAAATTCGCAGTTTTAATTTTATATTTAATATTTTCACGCTTGACATGAAGATATGCCAAGGAGAACCGCTCATCATAAATAATGGAGTTGGACGCTCCCGGATGTGAAAGGATGTGCAAGCGATACAACTCAAGGGGCCTTTCTATAGTCACTAACGTGTGGAAATGAGGGTTATTAAAAGGCGGTGGGTAAATGCGTGCGACCGGGTGTGGTATATAAGTATGTATATGGGGCACCACATCCAGAGGCACAATTGCCAAAGATTCAGAATCAGTCGTAGTCGAGGACAAAAACGTAGACGAACACGCAACAAAATGAACAGTCAAATGTCACACATAGTCAGATCTACGGGGTGCGATGAACAGACCAAATACTATCGCGCTCAACTTACTAATATCTAAGCGATGAGATAACGCCAATGTAGGAGCTAATAGAGTGGGCGTGTCACAAAAACTCAGACTAGGACTACCAATTCCACGTCCTAAAAAGTCATCTAATGTGGGCAAGTAATCAGGAGGAAGGGTCGGCAAAAACAAACCCGGGATAATATCCAAATCAGTATAAATTTCATCCAACGTTGACAAAATCATGGAACTCTCATCCGGGTCTAAATCAATAACGTCATCCAAAAGTACAGCTTCCTCACTAGAAATTTTTTTCGCACTAGACATATCATCCAAATAAGAATCAGTAAAGGTCTCAAAAATTGGCAAAATCGAACCCAACAAAATTTCTAATTCAATTTGAGCTTTAGAAAATGGTGATAACGTCAAAGAAATAGTTTTCGGGTTCTTAGCGCTAAAATCATCCAAAAATATCCGTCCCTCATAAGGTAATTCATCCACAATAACAATAGGGCAATCCTCACTCTTAGGCTCCTCAGATAACTCAGATACAATTTCAGTGGGTGCGTTCGTAGGCTCTAACACGATGGGGGTCGTATCCTGGAGAGGGCACTCAATACTAGGGTGAACGAACACAACGCTAGTAGGGCAAGTAACGGAATACTCTCATAGATCAGACTATCATCATCCCATACATCATCTTCTAAATCACTAGGTATTCCCTCAATTTCAGACTCATCAGAATCGTCGGGCACTAACGTACATGTCGGAATACTCTCACCTATGGGGTCATCCTCAAAATCAAGAGATACCACATCTACATAGGTGGAGGTGGGTGGTGGTCCTAAGACGGACTTTCCCTTTTGAAACGAGCGAGTCTTATTCTTATGAACGTTGCGCTTCTCAATATCCAATGCAACATTAAAAGTGGTGTTTAAGTCGGTGTGACCATAACGCAGTAACTTACCCTGGATGTCAGGGTTTAACCCCTTACGAAACCTAGAGAGGGTGATCTCTGAAATCTCCTTCACACCGCACCTAACCATCATATCCTTAAGAAACTCATATACTCAGAGACCGACTTATTCCCTTGTTTAAGGGTAGCCAAATCATCAAACATCTGCGTTCGATGGTACGTAGGAACGTACTGGTCTGTCAGCATGACCCTAATGACTGCCCAACTAATGAGTAATTCACCGTTCTCGGTTCTCAGACGCCGTTCCCCATTCAACCAAAATATCTTAACTCAGCTTCATTCTCGCCACTCGCACCTTATCCGCGCCAGTCAATTTGTACCACTCAAAATAACACTCTATTTCCATAACCCAGTCTAGGAAAACTTGGGGTTCTCCCAATCCATCGTACGATGGGGGTTTGACCCGGACGACCCTAGTAATATCAAACTCGTTCGGTGCACGCGAGACATGTTCATTATTATTGTTAATGTTATGGTTATTATTTCCTTCCGCACGTTGGTTGGCGGGTTGATTACGGGGAGCCGCGAGATTTAATCTTAGGTCGTGGAGCGCCTCCCTAAAAGCCGTCATCTTTTCAGTGAAATCCTGGCGGAGTTCCTCAATCGCTGTGGGACCGTGACCCGCATCCCGTTCGTCCGCCATATGGGAAGAAGACGGGGAATACTCCGTACCTAATCTAGTGCGCATGCAAAGGGAAATACTTCTGATCTAAGGAGAAAGACACATAAGTAATTGTTACCGCTTAATATCTAGGGTTAAAAATTATTTTTTTTAATTTTCCTACTGAAAATAATAAAGAGATTATTAAATTTTTTTTTTATTTTTTTGCAGAAAAATAAAATATTTAGGCCGCCATTGGCAGACCAGAATTTTTAGTTTATTATTTTGACAAAAAGACGAGCAAGACAAGTGCGTGTTGACGTACTAAGCAAGAGGGGGAGGGTGCCAATTAGGAAATTGACGTAACCTTCCTCTAATATCAAATTGATACAGACTACGTCTCCTGACGAACCACAACGGAAAAACGACACCGATTCATTCTCTCACGTTCCAATTCTACGCTCTCACAAACTAAAACGCAACACACCCAATTTTGCAATAATATTAATCAAATGCTAACGTACGGGTTCACCACACCCTTGGAGATCGAATAAAAGCTATAAGCTAATATCCTCTCAAGCGAAAGGGATCTACCCGATCCGGTCGAGCCTGTGTTGTACCAAAAAAGATCCACCGAAAATAAACGATTCGGAAAATGGTAGATCTCTCCCAACAAAATGAAAAACGAGGTCCGCCAATCCTCAAGAACTTAAATAGATCAAAAGATAACACAAAATCGTTTTGGATCAAAACCACGACGGAATCACAATTTCGAAAGCCACGCCAAAGTAAAACCACCACAAGAATTAATCTAGGAGGGAAACACTCAAGTTAGAAATTTCGTTACCCAATCAGAATGGATGATTCCGATTTAAAAAAATGGTTCGCTCTTCTATGGTTCCGCTGGAGTCACGCCGAATGGAGAGAAACTCGCCCGCCTTCCTTGCTCCACGCCGAGAAGGTTCGCCGTCGCCGTTGATCTTGCTCTTGGCCGAAACTCCACCAAGAAGGGTTGAAGTTGGTTGGCCGAATCCTATGAGAGAAGCCAAGAGATGGCCGAATGGTTTAGCCTTTGAATCCTTGCGGGGAGTTGGATAGGAGAGGGGTTATTAAGGTGGAGAAAAGAGCAGGGGAGAGGGGGAAGAGGTGGCCGAACCACAAGAGGAAGAGAAGGGAGAGGCCGGTGGCCAAAGGAGGAGGAGAATGAGAGGGAAATCTCAACTTAGGGTTAGCTTCTTTTTTTTCATAAAACTTCTAATAAACTCTTCATAACATGGCCTATATGTAGGCTACACCACTTAATCTCCTCCATTCAAAAAATAAATAAACATATGATGGCTATATGCAGCCCATATCAAATAAAAGAAAAACAAGGAAATAAATAAATATAATCCCAAATTCAAATAAGGCAACAAGGAAATAAATAAATATAACAAAACATTATAATTATTAGATTATTGTTGTGGCGATGGCGTTGTAGCGGCGATGGCGTCGTAGCGAAATAATTGTCGCGGCGATGGCGTTGTAGCAAAATAATTGTCGCGGCGATGGCGTTGTAGCGGCGATGACGTGCATCGAAATTATTGTTGCGGCATCGTCCATCCGAGTCTTCAAACGTACGGTTGCGGCGGCGATCAACATAATGCATGGACCCGACATCGCCATGGAGCTTGCCAAAGAACTCGTCAGCACCATCTGCAACGTCATCACGAACAAATGGCGGGACATCATCGCCATCAATCAAACGGTCACGATCATCATGAGCAAGTGGCGGGACAACGTCGCCATCATAGCCTCCATTTTGCAAGCCTCCAACCCTTCCTCCACCCGCTTCATTCCCCCAAAATCCAGCCACCTCTCTAATTCCTATTCCTCTTCATTGCACTATTCAAAAATTAAATTTACTATTCATTCAGTATAGTATTTTTTCCCCTCCCATGTCCAGCAAAGCCGGCCACTCCACCCCTCACCACCACCGCCTGAAGCATCCCTGTCTTCCGCTATTCCCATCCCGTGGAGTCACCAGCAACACCCACCCAATCTCCCTCCCACCGGCCTGCACCCTTCCAGGTGCCACTTCCATAGCCGTCACCCTCCTCCCCGCCCCTCTACACCGCCGACAACAACCACCCCAGCCCCCGACCAAGTCCCTTCCCCATTCCTTTCCGTGGATCCACTTCCCCCGCTACTGTTTCCTTCCCAAAAAGCCCTAGTTTCCAGATCATTCCAGATCTGGAAATTTTACCCCCGATCCGTTATTTCCACCATTCATATTTCTTTTTTAGCCCAGATCCGCTCCCAAACATCGGATCCTCCCTTCCCTTGCCCGGATCTATCCCCTCGTGCCCGGATTTATTTATTTCCGGCCCGATCTCGCCATCCACCACCATCATTTCCACGCCTACGGTTCCATCTTCGATCGCCGATCTACGCATCCAGATCCAAAATCTCCGGTGTCTCGATCAACCCACTATTTAATGAGTGTTGTTTTATTAGATTATTATTTTTCAGCATTTATTTATCGGATTGAACATCATATTTGTTTGAATATCTCGTATGGTAGTAGTTTGTTA
This sequence comes from Platanthera zijinensis, assembly GCA_039513925.1. Lineage (NCBI taxonomy): Eukaryota > Viridiplantae > Streptophyta > Magnoliopsida > Asparagales > Orchidaceae > Platanthera > Platanthera zijinensis. Next base: position 61,613,537 of record CM077086.1, read on the forward strand.
GATAAATATTGTGATTTGCAGGGTTTATTCGTCGCGTGCTCTTGCTTTGGCCCTCCACGCGGAGGAAAGCCTAAGCTTGTTTTGCCCAAATAAAATATTTTGCCTTGTCGTTAATTTATCTGCGTTGGATGATTTTAATTTATTATCCATTTGTGATCTAACCGTCGAACTTTTGCATAGCATGTAGGGTTAGGTCGCCAATTTTTACGCCGCCTATAGATTCACCCTGCGTCAATTGGTATCAGAGCGATGTTGCGCGCACTTTTTGATACACAGTCGTAGAGCCTATAAGTTTTTTTCCTTATGTCTAGGTGTCACAATTATTCCCCTCCCCAATTTAAAGGTCTCGAGTCCACTTGCACCCGCTCTCACAGAACCCCATCAGGGAGATCCTCACATTATTACGACGATTATTCTCGATCGCAGTACACCACTTTCAGAGATCGTGTTGACCCACCGACACAACCCCACTATGCTAGAGACGATCAATATGATTGTCGTCGTTCTTATCCGTACACGCAAGCGGATCGTGTTGATCCTTCGACACGACTCGGTTACCTTAGAAATGATTATTATGAGGATAGTCGTTCCGAGAGAGATCATGAGAGTCAGTTTCGTATTGCTGCCCCTTCCTTTGACGGCTTATCGAGTCCCGAGTCTTTCAATTATTGGCTCGTGGATATGGAGTATTATCTTGATCATTTTGAGGTATTAAGTGAGCGTCGTGTCAAGTTTGCGAAACTTAGATTTTTGGATCAGACATGGACATATTGGGCTAGCGTTGAGAGGACCCGCGAGCGAGACCGTCTACATCGCATCACCAATTGGGTGGACATGAAGCGTATATTGTGTTAAAGGTATCTGCCTTCGTCATATCGGAGTCGCTTGCTCGACCAATTATTTTCCCTTCAACAAGAATCCATGTTTGTCGCTGAGTACAAGGATCGCTTTGATGAGTTAGTTGTGAGAAGCGATCTCCGAGAGGACCCAACAATGACCACTACCAGATTTCGGTCTGTGCTTCGATCTGACATTCATACTAAGGTAGTTTATCATAACTCGTAGTCACTCGAGCAGACATATCAACTCGCCCTTTGTTATGAACAGTCATTGAGATCCGCAAGTGCTGGTCGATAGGATTCTCACCTTGACCTCCGCAATACGAGTCCCTCCCATACCGAGGTCACCACGACCCCTACCAATGACCTGTCAGCCACGACAGAAGTGATACATGATGCAGATTACTCTTACCCTAGTGAGATGCTTAGCCAAGTGAGTGACCTATCTTTTGTTTCTGACCCGCCTCTTGTGACCCCGACTGAGAGCGAGTCTGAGCGACCTATTGTGTCTGTAGTGTTGTGTCCCTCACCCACATCTCCTCCTTTGCCATCCATCTAGTTAGTTAGCACCCCAACCATAGACCCATTTTCTGACACCGCACCCACAGATCCATTCTTAAGTGTAGGTCTATGTCGCTCTCCCGTTGTCATTACCCTAAGTCACATCATGAGCAAGAGCCTGGTGTTAATCTCGAAGTGACTATGTCACCTATTCATAGGGACACTACCCCTTGCGATGGTACTCACCTGGAGGACCTTGACCCTAGTGACAAGTTCTATGACAACCCCCCCGGTTGAGCCTCCTGATGAGCCACCACATCCCGGTAAGGATGCGATTCAGGTGAGCCGCTTGACACCTCTTCCACTATCGTCCCTGGCCTTGCCCCAGTGGATTGATATTGTATGGAGCATCAAGTATTTAGGGCGCCACCTACTGACACATCACACTCTTGATGAGTTTTGGGACACACCACCCGCTGACCTACCCGACGAATTCTTTCTTGTCGGGGACACTCACCACATTCTAGAGCCACGTTTTCAAGTCGGTGTACACGATTTTTACTCAGGTGGTCGTCTCATCCGCGATGACTTTTTGTACACACCTCCTGGTGAGCCCCCTGACGTGCTACGTTCTCCGAGAGACATTCAGCTCTTTGCAAGCTCGTACTTGAGTATAAATGTCTCACGCAGTCATTTGGACACTCGTCACACACGGGATGAGTTTTTCTACACTCCCCCGAGAGAGCCTCCTGATAGGCCACCTCCTTTGTTAGATTTTCAGGTCATTATTAGACTCTCCCATAGAGAGCATGTTGTGTCGGTCATGTGTCATTTGCATCATTTGCATGAGTCTGTTGAGCCGTTTCATCATCTTTTGCATGAGTCTGTTGTGTTGTCTGTTCATCGTTTGCATGTATGTCATGAGTCGGTCCGACGAGAAATCTAAAATGATAATAAATTTTATAAATCACATGCGAATGTTCATTGGCAAGAGCATGTACTTTATGAAGGCGAGCAGATGATGGTAAGAATCTGCGTTGTGAGGGTTCGTGCGAGGCTTGCTAAAATATTGAGCGTTAGGCGAATGAATTCCTATATAATCATGAGACGGATCGAAGCAAACATCTACGATCTTGATATCCCTGCAAGTATGGGTATCCACCTGGTATTTAATGTTGAAAATCTGACGCCGTACTACGAGTCTCGTGAGTATGTGGACCCAAGCAGTGAGGACTTCCAGCCACCCACGCCTCCATTTATGTTGCCTTGCTACCTTCATAGCCCACACACGTCTGATGGCCACCACTACTCACATACTTCTGACACCCACCTACTTGGGGACTTGTCTTCTTTGGTTCTACTGACGGCGTCACCGATCGCACCCGGATCTACCACTCGTGAATTGAACGTTGAGAGCATCATGGAGACCAGACTCCACCAGTGCATTCCCACTACAGACGTTGGTGACTCTTGGAAACTTACAATAGAGTTTGATCGATTCGCCCCTGGTCTTCGACTTCAGTACGTCCGTCTCCATTCACTGGAGATGACAACTTTTCAGTCAGGGGGAATTGATTGGCGAGGACATTCTTCCATCGACGACACTTGGACGACCTCTGGTGGACCTCTTCTAGTATTACCTGGCATACATCGAGAGAATTCTGATCCCTATTCATCAGGAGATGAATTCTTTCAAGCCGGGGAGAGTGATGCGGAGCAGAGACGAGAACTTGCAGTGGAGGACGAGTTTTGTGCCCGTTCGGGGCAGATTGGTGACTTTCCATATATGACGTGCCTGGGTCGATGATTGGACTCCGCAGATGTGTCCTGATTTGCGTTGCGAATCGATTTGATATATTACTTCATTATTTTGGTTTATTTTAATGTATATTGAGTGGCCCCACCTCCGACCAATCATAGCCGTCGAAAGTGGGATGCCCTAGCCTTTGTTTTATTGTAAATAGACTTGTAGTGGGCTGGTTTAGATAATTGCAGAATTTGGAGAAAGCTATTCCCGGATTCCCGCGATCATCCCATGGTGCCGACGCCGTGGAGCCTTAGGTGATGACTCCTAGGTTTGTATCTTCCTCCCCAAGCTTTCCCCTAACCCTAGCCTCCATTTTCCAAGCCTCCAACCCTTCCTCCACCCGCTGCAGCCCCCCAAAATCCAGTCACCTCTCTAATTCCTATTCCTCTTCATTGCACTATTCAAAAATTAAATTTACTATTCATTTAGTATAGTTTTTTCCCCCTCCCTTGTCCAGCAAAGCAGGCCACTCCACCCCTCACCACCACCGCCTGAAGCATCCCTGTCTTCGGCCATTCCCATCCCGTGGAGCCACCAACAGCACCCACCCGATCTCCCTCCCACCGGCCTGCACCCTTCCAGGCGCCACTTCCATAGCCGCCACCCTCCTCCCCGCCCCTCTCCACCCTCGACAACAGCCACCCCAGCCCCCGGACAAGTCCCTTCCCCATTCCTTTTCGTGGATCCACTTCCCCCGCCACCGTTTCCTTCCCAAAAAGCCCTAGTTTCCAGATCAGTCCAGATCTGGAAATTTTACCCCCGATCCGTTATTTCCACCACTCATATTTCTTTCTTAGCCCGGATCCGCTCCCAAACATCGGATCCTCCCTTCCCTTGCCCGGATCTACCCCCTCGTGCCCGGATCTATTTATTTCCGGCCCGATCTCACCATCCACCACCGAGGACTGCCACCGCCATCGTTTCCACGCCTCCGGTTCAACCTTCGATCGCCGATCTACGCATCTGGATCCAAAATCTCCAGTGTCGGTCAGCCCACTATTTAGTGAGTGTCGTTTTATTGGATTATTATTTTTCAGCATTTATTTATCGGATTGGACATCATATTTGTTTGGATATCTCGTACGGTAGTAGTTTGTTAGATAGATATTGTGATTTGCAGGGTTTATTCGCAGCGTGTTCTTGCTTTGACCCTCCACGCGGAGGAAAGCCTAATCTTGTTTTGCCCAAATAAATTTTTTTGCCTTGTCGTGAATTTAACTGCGCGAGATGATTTTAATTTATTATCCATTTGTGATCTAACCGTCGAACTTTTGCATAACATGTAGGGTTAGGTCACCAATTTTTCCGCCGCCTATAGATTCGCCCTGCGTCACTGAGGTTTCCAGCGAACGGTTCGAGTTCTCTCTTTTTAGCTTAGTCCCTGCAGGTCTGCGAGACCTTTTTGGGTGCTTGTACCCATGCTTTATTTTTCTAGTCTGTTGAACTCTTTTGGAGAGCTCCTTAAGGTTAGTACTTATCTTATTGCTTTAGTAGTGGACATTCTCTTCTTATTTCTTATCATTTGATATTTGTTCGCTGTGTTTCAGTCACTAATTCTTTAGTGTTTGTCTTTTATATCATTTGGAATAGCCTACCCGTGATGATTCTATGTTGTGGGGCCCGGCCGGACCCATGTCATGGGATACTTGCAGGTGGGGTGTTACAGTCAATCAACCGTTGTAGGGCTAGTGTATCGTCGGTTGGCGAGAACAAGAAAGAGGGCGTCAGGTCGGCTGAGTGAGGAGAAATGAAGTTTTTTTAATACTTAACCCTTAGCCAAGTCCGCTGGTGCGCCTCACTCGCGCCTGAAGCGCCTCTTTGTCTGTGCTGGGTAGAGACATGACGTCGTGCACCTGGTGCGTCCCACACCTGAGCGTGCCTTTAATAACATAGTTCACTACACTCGCTTACACATACGAAAGTGCATTTATTACTCACATCACATTGTAATGATAATTGATTAGTGATTTGTAATTCTAACACTTCAACTCATTAAATCATTAAAAACTAGACACACCAAGCTGATTAAACCACACACATAACACATTGCATTGATTGCGCACATCACGCACTGTGCTGATTGCACATGCATTGTCACAGTGCACTACAGAACACATCGCACACATATTGCACTGATTACACTATACAAACTGATGCAAACCTGTAAAAAAATTCATTATTAGGGCTTCTTGATACCAATTGGGATCAAGTAGCATCGTCTCGCTCAACGGATAATCAAATTGAAAAGTATCAATTCAAAATTTTGATTGACATAACTTTGTGATTTTTGAATTCCAAAACAGTGGAATTTGTTGTTCACAATCAATTTGTTGACATGATAATAAGGAAATTAAAATTATAGTAAATAGAAAAAATATTAAGGGCAAGCCTGGCTGTTGTGATTGCATTAAACAGACAAAAATATGCAATCCAAATGATCACAAATGGCAAGATCAAGTATAAAGATTATTTTGGTGTCCTGCTGTTAGAACTCGGGTCCAATGTTGGTGAATAAAACTATGTCAAATATAGGCTATTGAGTTATGCCAGAGTTAACAGTAGGATGCTGTTGCATGTTGCTCAGTTGTGCGAGTGGCTAGGAAGGCATACAGAGAGTTCAGAAAGGTTGTTCGAGTGTCAGTGGTAGGTCAGATGCTGTAGATGGATGAGAGAGGTCAGATGTGGAGTAGCTGCTAACTTTGCCAGTTGGCGAAGGATTTTCTGCCGCTGGACAGCTGGTTGGAAAGGTCTAGGGGAGCTGGACAGTTACTGGGGGAAATGCCATGGGGCGGACAGGGCCTGAGAGACCTTGCCGGCAGCTGGCGGGGTGCGCCGGGGGTTGGATCGGGGCGAGAAGATCTTCCCAGTGGCTGGACAGTGGCTAGAAGGGTGTATCAGGGGATGAAGAGGGTTGTGAAGCCTTGAATGCTGTTGAACAGGTGGTTGTAGGTGCTCTGGACTACTGGCAGCAACTGGGCGGGTGAGGAGGTGCCAAGGATTAGGACCGGATGCTCTTGAAGATGGGATTTCTTCCTCCCCAAGTCCAATTTCAGCGTCCTTTTTAATTCTTGCCTCCTTTTAAATATTTTGTAATCCACCCAAATAGAAGTGGATCCTGGATTTATTTGCTTGCCCCTTTTGAGATATCTTTAGGGTGCTGTTATTTGTACATGACAATCCGCTATTTGCACACCATAAGTTACTTTAATATTTTGTTGTGTAAAACCTAATAATCGCACCCCTTTCTCCCATTGTCGTTCCACCCCATACCTTCTTCCCTGGCCCGCACCTCCCGCCCGCGTGGAGTTCCCGTTGGCCGCCGCCCGCCAGAATCGCTTCTCCAACATAGTAGATCGCCTATGCCACCTCTTGGCATGAGTTTTGGAGCATGACCTCGCCTTGGCCGCTCCCTTCGGCGAGTGCTTCCTCCTTTCCATTGTTATACACATTTCATACATTTTTGACTAGGTTTTTTCCGGGAGGAGGCAAAATTGCCCAAATAAGTAAAATTGTGTATTCAAACAGAGTATTGCAAGAAATGTCATAATTCTTAGATATATGATTTTAATTGCAAGAACAATATCAACATTAGGTCGCAAGACATGACTATATGTTTCAACACCGACCTAAAGGAAGTCACACATTCAATGAGCGTGATCACTAACCATTCCCTAACGCAAAACACCTGACGCAGTGCAAATCTATAGGCGGCGGGAAATCTGCGACCTAATCCGATATATTATGCAAAGCCCGACGGATTAAATCACAATTGAATAATAACTTTAACATCCCACGCAAATAATTCAAAAGCAAGGCAGAATAATTTATTTGGGCAAAAACAAGCTTAGACTTTCCTCCGCGTGGAGGGCCAAAGGAAGAGCGCGCGGCGAAGAAATCCTGCAAATCACGATAATTATCTAATAATCCACCACAATACAAAGTATCCAAACTAATATAGTGATCCAATCTAATATAAAAATGCTGAAAATAATTATCCAGTACAACAAAATCTCACAAAATAGTGGGCCGCCCAAGACACTGAAGAATTCAGAGCCGGAGTTGCGTGCGCGACGATTTGAGGTGGAACCGGAGGCGTGAAAAGCGATGTAGGTGGTTGTCCTCAGCGATGGATGGTGGAATCGGACCATAAATAGATAGATCCGGCCACGTTGGGGTAGATCCGGGTGAGGGGTGAATGGATTCGATATTTAGTGGCGGATCCGAGCTAAGGGATGCAGTATGGGTGGACGGGATGACGGATCGGGGCTAGATAGTCCGGATCGGGACTGTTTTGGACAGGGGTGGCAACGGGGAAGTGGATCCACAGAAAGGAGGGAGTGGGGAAGCCGGCCGGAGTTGCAGTTTTTTTTGAGGGCGGCCGGCTGCAGCGAGATAGATGGGGGGAGGCGGACGGTTGAGGGAAGGGGGAAACAGAGCCCAAGCGGCGGTGGGGAGATATAAACTATATTCTTGGAATAGTGAATTTTATTAATGCACAGTGAACTGAAAAAAATTAATAGACCTGAAATCTGGACAGCAAGGAGAAGTGACTGGAATTGGGGGAAAATGGCTGTTGTTTGGGGGCTGTGGAGGTTGAGAGAGGGGCGTGGGAGGGGGAAGAAGGGGCCTAGGGTTAGGACAAACCTTGGGGAGGGAGATACAAGCCTAGGAGTCGTCACCTAGGGTTCCACGGAGTTGGCACCGTTGCTTGATTGCTGGAATCCGGGATTTCTTTTCACCAAATTCTGCAATGATCTAAACCAGCGCACTACAAGTCTATTTATAATAAAACAAAGGCTAGGGCATCCCACTTTCGATGACTATGATTGGCCGGAAGTGGGGCCACTAAATATACACTAAAATAAACCAAAATAATGAAGTAATATATCAAATCGATTCGCAACGCGAATCCGGACACATCTGCAGAGTCCGATCGTCGACCCGGGCACGCCATATATGTAAAGTTACCAATCAGCCCCGAACGAGCCCCAAACTCGTCATCCACTGCAAGTTCTCGTCTCTGCTCCGCATCACTCTCCCCGGTTTGAAAGAATTCATCTCCTGATGAATAGGGATTATAATTCTCTCGATGTATGCCAGGTAAGGCCCGCCAAAGGTCGTCCAAGTGTCGTCGATGGAAAAATGCCCTCGCTAATCAACTCCCCCTGACTGAAAAACTGTCATCTCTGGTGAAAGGAGACAGCCGTACTGAAGTCAAAGTTTAGGGGCGAGTCGATCGAGCTCTGCTGCAAGTACCCAGGTGTCACCAACGTCTGTAGTAGGAATGCACTGGTGGAGTTTGGTCTCCATGATGTTCTTAATGCTCAACTCACGAGTGGTGGATCCGGTGCGATCAGCGACGCCGTATGCAGAACCAAAGAAAATGAGTCCCCAGGTGGGTGGTTGTCAGAAGTAGGTGAGTAGTGGTGGCCATCAGACATAGGTGGGCTATGAGGGTGGCAAGGCAATGAGAGTGGAGGTGTGGGCGGCTGGAAATCCCCACTGCTTGGGTTCACATACTCGCGGGGCTCGTAGTACGGCGTCATATCCTCAACACTAAATACCAGGTGGATACTCATACTTGCAAGGAAATCAAGATCATAGGTGTTTGCTTCGATCTGTCTCATGATTATATAGGGATCTATTCGCCTAACGCTCAAGCTTTTAGCAAGTCTCGCATGGAGCCTCACAACGCAGAGTCTCACCATCACCTGCTCGCCTTCATGAAGTACCTGCTCTTGCCAGTGAGCATCCGTATGTGATTTATAAAATTTATTATCATTAGGGATTTTTCATCGGACCGACTCATGCCACATTTGCAAACGACGGACAAACAACTCAAAGACACATGCAAATGATGAAGAAATGACTCGACAGACTCATGCAAATGATACAAATGATGCAAATGAAACATGACCGACACAATATGCTTTCTATGGGAGAATCTAATAATGACCTAAAAACTTATCAAAGGAGGTGGCCTATCGGGAGGCTCTCTCGGTGGAGTGTAGAAAAACTCATCTCGTGTGTGCCGAGTGCTCGGGTGATCGTGCGAAACATCTACACTCAAGGGAGAGCTCATGAAGAGCAAAATGTCTCTCAGGGAGCATAACACATCAGGGGGCTCACTAGGAGGTGCGTATGAAAAGTCATCGCGGATGAGACAACCACCTAGGTGAAAATCCTGTACACAGACTAGAATGTGTGAGTGTGTGACTCTATAATGCAGGGAGTATCCCCGAAAATGAAGAACTCGTCTGGTGGGTCAGCAGGTGGTGCACCCCAAAACTCATCTAAAATGCAGTACGTCAGCCTGGGTTGCCCCAGACACTCGATGCTCCACACAATATCCATCCTCCAGGGCAAGGCCAGGGACGTTAATGGAAGAGGCGTCAATAATTCGGAACTCGTAAACAAGCGGCTCGCCTGAATCGCATCTTCACGAGGATGTGGTGGCTCATCAGGAGGCCCAATGGGGGGGGGGTGTCGTCATAGAACTCGTCATTAGGGTCATGATCCTCCATATGAGTACCCACATGCGGGCTAGTGTCCTCGTGAATGGATAACATAGATACTACAAGATCAACACCAGGCTCTGGGTTCTCGATTGTGATGTGGCTCGGAACAATGGAAAGGGGAGAGCGACATAGACCTACACTCAATGTTGTTAAGATCGCGTGCAAGATTGTAAGATCGCACGATCTTACGATCTTGCACAAGGTAACGATCCACGGTTTACTTAAAATCGTCGTCCTGTTAGGATCGTTAGGATCGTAGTGCAAGATCGTAAGATCGTTAGGATCGTAGTTCGTAAGATCGTTAGGACCGTAGTGAAGATTAAGAATCTGAGTTTTTAGTAGGATTGAACACTATTGACTTTTTAGAATGTAATATTTTGATGTGATGGTATGGTATGCGACTATGCATCTATGTCTTTTATATTAATATTTTGATGTGATGGTATCATTGGTAATTTGGTATGGTATGAAATATTATATTTTTATTTGATGGTATGTAGATTGTTACATATTTCTCATGCTTTTGATTTAATTTTTATTAAAATAAGATCTTGCGATCCGTGTCGATCCTACGTTTTACGATCTTAGGGATGCCTCCCGATCTTAGTTAAGATCTCGATCTTCAAAACATTGCCTACACTCAAGAATGGGTCTGTGGGTGGGGTGCTAACTAACCCGGTGCATGACAGAGGAAGAGACGTGGGTGAGGAACACAAGACTACAGACTCAGTAGGTCGCTCAGGCTCTCTCATTCGGGGTCACAATAGACGGGTCAGAAATAAGAGATAGGTCACTCACTGGGCTAAGCACCTCACTGGGGTGAGAGTAATTCATATCAGGTATCACTTCTGTCGTGGTTGACACGACAGTGGTAGGCGTTGTGGTGACCCCAGTATGGTAGGGACTTGTACTGTGGAGGTCAAGATAAGAATCAAATCGACCAGCTCTTGCGGATCTCAATGACTGTTCATAACGAAGGGCGAGCTGATATGTCTGCTCGAGGGACTCCGAGTTACGATAAACTATCTTAGTACGAATGTCAGATCGAAGTCCAGACTTGAATCTGGTAGTGGTCATGGCTGAGTCCTCTCGGATATCGCTCCTCACAACTAACTCATCAAAGCGATCCTTGTACTCAGCGACAGACATGGATCTTTGCTGAAAGGAAAATAGTTGGTCGAGCAAGCGGCTCCGATACGACGAAGGCAGATACCTCTGACATAATGTACGCTTCATGTCCACTCAACTAGTGATGCGACGAAGATGGTCTCGCTCACGGGTCCTCTCAACGCTAGCCCAATATGTCCTCGCCTGATCTAAAAGTCTAAGTTTCGCAAACTTGACGCGACGCTCACCGAACACATCAAAATGATCAAGATAATACTCCATATCCACGAGCCAATAACTGAAAGACTCGAGACTCGATGAGCCGTCAAAGGAAGGGGCAGCAGTACGAAACTGACTCTCAAGATCTCTCTCGGAACGATTATCCAATCATTCCTAAGGTAACCGAGTCGTGTCAAAGGATCAACACGATCCGCTCGCGTGTACGGATAAAAACGACGACAATCATCATACTGATTGTCTCTAGTATTGTGGGGTCGTGTAGGTGGGTCAACACGATATCTAAAAGTGGTGTGCTGCGATCGAGGATAACTGTCGTCGTAATGTGAGGGTCTCCTTGACGGGGCTCTGTGAGAGAGTGGGTGCAAGTGGACTCGGGACCTCCAAAGTGAGGAGAAGAATAATTATGACACCTAGACATAACGAAAACCTATAGACTCTACGACTGCGTATCAAAAAGTGCGCGCAACCTGCGCCTCTGATACCAATTGACGCAGGGCGAATCTATAGGCGGCGGGGAATCTGCGACCTAACCCTACATGTTATGTAAAGCCCGACGGATTAAATCACAATTGAATAATAACTTTAACATCCCACGCAAATAATTCAAAAGCAAGCCATAATAATTTATTTGGGCAAAAGCAGACTTAGACTTTCCTCCGCATGGAGGGCCAAAGCAAGAGCGCGCGGCGAATAAATCCTGCAAAGCACGATAATTATCTAACAATCCACCACAGTACAAAGTATCCAAATTAATATAGTGATCCAATCCAATATAAAAATGCTTAAAATAATAATCCAGTACAACAAAATCTCACCAAATAGTGGGCTGTCCAAGACACTAAAGAATTCGTAGACGGAGATGCGTGCGCGACGATTTGAGGTGGAACTGGAGGCGTGAAAAGCGATGTAGGTGGCTGTCCTCAGCGATGGATGGTGGAATCGGACCAGAAATAGATAGATTCGGCCACGTAGGGGTAGATCCGGGCGAGGGGTGAATTAATCCGATATTTGGTGGCGGATCCGAGCTAAGGGATGCAGTATGGGTGGACGGGATGACAGATCGGGGTTGGACAGTCCGGATCGGGACTGTTTTGGACAGGGGTGACAACGGGGAAGTGGATCCACGGAAAGAAGGGAGTGGGGAAGCCAGCCAAAGCTGCAGTTTTTTTTTTGAGGGGGGCCGACAGCAGCAAGATAGATGGGGGGAGGCGGACGACTGAGGGAAGCGGGAAACAGAGCCCAAGCGGCGGTGGGGGGGGATATAAACTATATTCTTGGAATAGTGAATTTTATTAATGCACAGTGATATAAAAAAAATTAATAGAACTGAAATCTGGACAACAAGAGAAGTGACTGGAATTGGGGGAAAATCGTTGCTGTTTGGGGGCTGTGGAGGTTGAGAGAGGGGAGTGGGAGGGGGAAGAAGGGGCTTAGGGTTAAGGCAAACCTTGGGGAGGGAGTTACAAGCCTATGAGTCGTCACCTAGGGTTCCACGGAGTCGGCACCGTGGCTTGATCGCTGAAATCCAGGATTTCTTTTCACCAAATTCTGCAATGATCTAAACCAGCCCACTACAAGTCTATTTATAATAAAACAAAGGCTAGAGCATCCCACTTTCGATGGCTATGATTGGCCGGAAGTGTGACCACTAAATATACACTAAAATAAGTCACAATAATGAAGGGTCAGTTTGTTTCGGCGATGGCGGTGACAAAAGGAGCTGTGAGAATGGAGCAGTGGAAATGGAGCTGTTGGAATGGAGCTGTTCAGAATGACGAAACAGTTTGGTAAAACAACGGTGACAGAGCTGTTCAGAATGGAGAAACTGTTTGGTAAAACAACAGTGACGTTTCTGTTACAATTAATTATAAATTTCTTTTACAATTACACTAATTAAAATGGATTATAATTAAAATGGATTATAATTTTAATTTATTATTAATAATAATCATATTAATAATAATCATATTAATAATTTTATACTAATCAGATAATCATAATATAATAATAATAATTATAATAGAATATAATAGTAATATAATCAGAATAATAATAAAATGAGAACTTTAGGACTTATATCACCGGAAGATCCAAATCACGGGAGGAGGAGGAGGATCCAAGTCACGGGAGGAGGAGGATGAGAGGAGGGGGAGCATCTCAACAGCGTGAGGGGGGGGGAGCATCTCCGACGTTCATGGCAGAATCTCTGGCGTTCATGTACAGATCCTCCTCGACCGGAATCCATGGCTGGAGATCGAAATAGCTCCGCCGGTTTTAACGGTGCTTTGCCAGAGCACCGCCGGAGCACCGCCCCTTCGCCAGAGCATCGCCAAAGCAGGGCTGCCGCCTTCGCCATAGGTTGCGTTGGTAACGCTCGTGTTTGAAAGGAGGTCGGAGCAGCTGCCGGAAAGGAGCGTTAAGACTTGAATTTCTCTCCTCCGATGCCGACGGAACGCCGAAACTAACTAGCAAAAAAAAAAAATTTCCGTTCTGATGCCAACGCAAAGGAGGAAAAACGCCCAAACAAACTTACCCGAAGTAATATATCAAATCGATTCGCAACGCAAATCCAGACACATCCGCGGAGTCCGATCGTCGACCCGAGCACATCATATATGGAAAGTCACCAATCAGCCCCGAACGAGCCCAAAACTCGTCCTCCACTGCAAGTTCTCATCTCTGCTCCGCATCAGCAACTCAATGTGTTACTATGACAAAAGTATTGACAAATAACAATTGAATGTGTCAATACATTGATGTACAAATAGCTTGTCGGGGTACAAATATAATTTTGGAGTGTACAAATATCCATGAGTTACAAATAACTATATGTGGTGTACAAATAACATCACCCTATCTTTAAAAAGATTGTAATTAAAGCTTGTCTTAATATTTTTTCTCCTATTAAATACCTGACTTTTTTATTGAGGTTTATTGGTTTGTTAAACCAGCAGGCCATAAATAATACATAAAAAAAGAAAATACAACTAATTTCCAGGAACTTAAAATGCAAGAAATTAATAAAACGTCATAAACATATAATAAAAATATCATAAATAGAGAAAAATAGCTAGTGATGTGATGATTCAGCTGATGCCAGCATTTCGACATAAGCTGCATCATCACTAAAGCTTGGGATTGTGGAAGACATTATATCTCCAAGCTTGATCCAATAAAATTAATCAAAATTAAGTAAAATTTGGAATTGAGGCATTGAAATTACTCCATCAGTAAATCATAACCTCGTGCACAAATCACAATGTTTCCCACACACCCCTGTTGTCAGTATAGAGTATAGAGAACATCACATGCCCACAACACAATCAGCACTGTACACACACTTCATGCACAGTGCATAAATAGCAATTGGATAACTTAAGTAATAAACCTGTACAAGAGTCACAAAATATATCATGCTTAACATGGTCCAACACTCGTTAACATGGACATAGTAAACAAATCACAGTAAGTCTAATACTCCAAAGTCCAAACTTTCAACAAACTTCAGTGGACCAGAAATCACACCGCACATGATCATATGATGCAAGGCACAATCCTGAATTATTCGTACATCAAGACAACTTAGGGTAGACTGATAACAGGCTAAGAGTACTGTAATTAATAATACTAATTCACTATCGTTCTATAATGAGATTGTGAAATTAATAACAAACAATATAACATTAGCAAATTGAAAATTAAAGTTGATACCTCAATCCTCATTGATTGTCACAGTGAGTTAGCAGCTCACAGTAATGGGACAAGTTGAAGTATTATTAGGGTAGAATTAAGGAATCATTACCACAAGTCCAAAGCACCCTCTGTAGATCAGATTGTATATGTTGGACAGTTTTAGGTTAAGGTGTTGCCACTTTGTCGGTCACCAAATAAATTACTTGATTCCCGTGCAATCGCCAGACGAGAAAGGATCAAAGGAATAAAGAAATCTGTAAAAGGATCGCCAAAGACTAGAAGGGAGAGCTACAAAGTCTGTAAGAGGATCGATCACATAATGTGGTGGGGAAGCGACAGAGGAGACGAGAGGAGAAATATGAATCACCATGATCTATCCTGAGAGGAATCCGGCAAGGGGAGGGCCGGCGAAGGTGATGTAAACCAATCTAGCGTTTTGAAATAAAAATAATTTTTAAGCAAAAAATATTTTGTTTGTTGTAAAATAAGATTAGGAATTTGAAACATTAAGTTATTTTGATATTTTAAAAGGCCGAGCGGGCCAAATCGAGCTTCCGCGCGCAAAACCGCTTTCTAACATTGATGTTCATAAATTCGTTAATCGTTATTTGAGAGAGACTCCCTCGAGCGTCTAACGAGTTGAATTGTGGCGAGAGTTGTAGATCCACAAGCAATTACACATAACAATTTATGAAATACGGTAATTAAAGCGATTATAACTTTCGGGGAAAGCTCTTTAATTATTTAAGATGTGTATAAATTTAAAACTAACAAATTCGAGCAAGAAAGGGCGAAGGATACCGCAGGAGAACCGATCCAATCCAAAACCTGTCAGTAGGGGTGAGCTAGTTGTAACCGGCCATTTTACTGGGAGGGATTGTTGTAGTCGACAGTAGACGATAGTGGAAGAGATCAGATGGATGTCGGGGTGAGAGTGTTGCAGATCTCTGCCGGCGTGGACTGAATGGGGCCGCTGGAGCATTGGATTTGGGGTTGGCCCGTTGGACGACAGAGCTTCCGCCGGCAGAAACAGGAACAAAGGCATCTATCGGAGGGAGGAGTTGAAACGACTGGTGGGATCATCGTTGTTGAGGGCGTGTGGCCGCGGCAGGGGAAAGATGTGACCGGCGAGGACGCTAGGGCTGTTGCAGTGCCGTGTTGCTATCGACGAGGCTGGAACGGCGAGAGAGGACAACTGAGCGGAAGGGGAGGGACGGGTAGGGCTGACAATGCAAAGGATTGAAAAGATTTCAATCCTCTGCTGTCCGGTCCTTTTTCTATTCAGAGGCCGTTCCTTTTAATATTAATTTCCATTGTTTCTTTTTTTAGAAAAGACATTGCAAATGCCCATCTAAATGACCCATTTATTTTCTTTTCCTCTTGTTGTATTAGTCCCGCATTGTGTATAAGGGACTCTTTTCTCTTTTTCCTCCTATATATATGCACTCATACATTGTAATTACATACAAAAGAAGGGTATACAAGGTTGATCGTTTTGTTCCTCATTTCTGGTGTACTTCTCTACATAGTATCAGAGGCATACGGTCCTACCGCTTAAGTCGAGCGACTTCTTCTGTTTTAATTGCCAGTCTCTGCGATCTTTTACCCGCCGACTATCTGCGCCTCTCTTGCAGCTTCCTTCTTCTACCCGCCCTCTCTTCTCCTTCCGTGGAACCACTCCCCTTCCTTCTCCCATGTGGCTTTTAAAGCTGTCTTCTGCTACAGCGTGGTGGGCCCCTCCTTCTCGTGCGATCTTCTCTTCCTACCCGCGGACTCCTTTTCTTGCCGCGGTGCTCTGACTGCGCGTATCTGCGGTTACCCGTGGGACAAGTCTTCTCGCGCGGTCTCTTCTCATCTTGCCATAGTCTCTTCTCATCTTGCCGTAGTCTCTTCTCATCTTGTCTAACTGCTTCCTCTAAACCACAATCTCCTCATTTTCCTTCTCACTTATCCTAACCGCGCGGTATGTTTCGCTGTCCGCGCCTTCTTTGGACTACCCGCGCGGTCTGCTTCTCTCTTTCTTCCAGCGCGTCTTCTTGTCGCGCGGTCTGTCGGGTGCTTGTCGCACGGTCTGCCGCTGCGACTTCTCTCTTCCTTGCCGCTTGACTGCTTGGTGTGCTCTGTTCGTCGCGGGTTGTTCTGTTCGCCGCAGATTGTTCTACTTGCCGCGCGGTCTACCCGCTGCCGCTGCGATCCCCTCTTCCTTGCCACGCGGATTGATCTGCTTGCCGCGTGGTCTGCCCGCTGTCGCTGTCCCTGCGATCTCCTCTTCCTTGCCGCGACTTGCAGTGTGTTGCGGACTGAGTCTCTTGCCGACCTCTATTCTGCTGTGCGATTTGCTAGTTTTGCCGGCTAGCTGACCTGTGTAACCGACTACTATTCATGGATACGTCTACTGCTACTTCTTCTCCTGCAGTAGTGTCTGCTCCGGCTCCTGAACTACGTGACGAGTTACGCATCACTACTATCTCTCTGATAGGGAAGAATAACTTTCTTGAATGGGTACACTCTGTTCGCCGAGTTCTTAATTTTAAAGGCTTTTTGCATCACTTAACACAGGATGTTCCCGCTACTCCTACTGATGACTGGATTTGTAACGATGGGCGGGTTCAGACGTGGCTTCTCAACTCTCTTGATGGTGAACCTTACAGCATGACCATGTATCACGAGACGACCAAGGCCATGTGGGACGAGCTTCATTCCTTGTACTCTGGCAAGGACAATTTCCAACACCTGTATGACATCATTACTAGTCTTCATACTCTTGACACCGACAATGCCACCGACTTGACTTCATTTGTTGCTCGTTGCAAGACTCTTGTTGAAGCCTGGATTCAACATCAACCTCCAACTACGGATCTCACTGCCCAACGTGCTCAAAAGGAAGCCGTCGGAATTGCCATGATGATGGCTCGTGTCCCGTCTCATCTTCAGAGTATCCAGGCTCAGATCCTCTCGGCTGATGCAACTCCCTCGTTCTCTGATGTGTGCTCCATGCTGCTGCAAAGGTGTCACCACCTCCTGATACTACTGCACCTCCTTTCCCGGCCCTTCTCCAGCACTCTTCTGAGCCATTAGTACCCCTCCCTCCTCCCACTCGTGGAGGACGTTCTGGCTCTTGGGGAAGGGGTCGTGGTGGCCGACCGCGTCCTCAGTGTTCTTTCTGCGGTAAAGATGGGCACCTTGAGGCGACCTGCTACCGCAAACATGGTCTTCCTCCTCGTCCGACTGCTTCTGTTGCTGATCACAGTCCCTCTGCCACTCGTGCTGATCTTGACGACGTCCGCAGACAGCTCCAGCATCTTCAAGGGCTACTCAGTCACCCGCCTTCCTTTGTTGTCTTCGTCTCCAATGAAGGTATCGCTTGTCTCTCCACTGGTCCGCGCTGGATAGTGGATTCTGGTGCTACTCACCATATCACCTCGCTCAAACCAACCTCACTACCTGGGTTCCTCCTATCCTAAGTGTATCACTGTGGACAATGACGTTACTGTCCCGGTCTCCGACTCTGCTGATATCCCTCTGAATTCCTCTATATCTCTTCGCTCGGCTCTTCATGTCCCGAGTTCCCCATTTAATTTACTGTCTGTTAGTCTCCTCACTGCTGAATTGAATTTTTCTATCACATTTGCCTCTTCTTCTTTATGATGCAGGATCGACGGACGCGGAGTATCATTGGTAAATGGCGACTGCACAACAAACTCTATCTTCTTGATGATTCTCCTACCATCCTCTCATCAGTCTCCTTCATTGATTGACATCGACGTCTCTGGCATGCTCCTCTACCAGTCCTCAAGAAGGCCCTACCTGATATTTCTCTCCTTTTACGTGTAATTCATGTATTTTGGGAAAACAACATCGTTCATCTTTTCTTCCTCATTGTACTCGAAGCTCTACTGCTTTTATTTTAGTGCATTCTGATGTTTGGGGCCCGTACAAAATATCTAGTATATCCGGCTACCGGTATTTTATCACCTTTATTGATGACTATTCTCGGACGACATGATTATACTTACTACGTGATCGCTCCGAACTTCCCGTGTGTTCTGGGCTTTTGTCTTGAAACTCGAACGCAGTTCTCCGCCAACATTAAAACTCTTCGTATCCGATAATGCTCGCGAATACACTAGCAATGAGTTTGCCAACATCTGCTCTGAATTTGACATTATTCACCAAACTTCCTGTGCCTACACAACGCAGTAAAATGGTGTTGCCGAACGTAAAAACAAACACCTCATTGATATTGCTCGCTCCCTTATGATTCAAATGCACGTTCCCACGGTGTATTGAAATTTTGCTCTTTCGATAACATGTTATCTCATTAACCGTCTCCCTTCTTCCGTTCTACAAAATGCTACCCCGTTTAGTCTACTTTTCCCGTTTACTCCGTTGTTCTCTCTCCCGCCTCGCATTTTTGGTTACACCTGCTATGTTCACACACTTGGTCCTTCATCGGACAGGTTGGATTCTCGGTCAACCAAGCACATGTTTGTCGGATACTCCTGTACCCAGAAAGGCTATGCGTGTTATTCTCCTACTACTCGCAAGGTGACCGTTTTGCTGACATTACTTTTTGGGAAGATCAACCATACTTCAACGCTCCAACATCATCTCTGTCACAAAAACCTTTGCCCAGACCTGCTATTCCTGTTACCTCTCCTCCACCTCCACTTCTGCCCAATCCAGCTCCCGTTCTTCAAAAGTCCCTCTTCTTCTTGTCTATACTCGTCGTCCTACTCGCTCCGTCGCCCCGGTGCAATCGGCTTCGATCTCTGACACTATACGACCTGATGATCCGACACCGGCCTCAACCGCTCATCCCATGGCGAATTATGTGTCTCTACATCGCCTATCCCCGACGCTTCACACCTTTGCTACATCATTGTCCTCTGTTTCTGTCCCTAACTCTGTGCAGGAGGCTCTTCAACATTCAGGTTGGCGGGCAGCTATGAACAAAGAAATGACAGCCCCCTGGGCTAATCAGACGTGGGGTCTGGTTCCTCTTCCTCCAGGCCAGACTACGGTGGGGTGCAAATGGGTCTTTGCCATCAAGCATGCTCCTGATAGGACAATTGACCATCTTAAAGCCCGCCTGATGGCTCGTGAGTTTACTCAGCAACAGGGTCTAGACTATGAAGAAACATTCTCTCCAGTGACCAAGCTCAACACGGTTCGTGTCCTTCTTTCAGTGGTTGTGCATCGCCAATGACCCTTACATCAACTGGATATCAAGAATGTCTTTCTGAATGGTGATATGCAAGAAACCGTCTACATGCAGTAACCTCCGGGGTTTGAGACCGCGGGGGAATCTCGGGTTTGTCACCTCAAAAAATCGATTTATGGTCTCAAACAATCCCCCCGGGCATGGTTCGACAAATTCAGTAGAGTTGTGCGAGAGGTTGGTTTTACTCGGAGCTCGGCAGACTTCTCTCTGTTTACTCGACATCACACAACAGGCACTGTGCTTCTCTTAGTATATGTCGATGACATCCAAATCACAAGTGATGACTCAAAGGGAATATAAATGATCAAAAAGCATCTGAGCTCTGTGTTTCAAACAAAAGATCTGGGGAACCTCAGATACTTCCTTGGTCTTGAGATCGCAAGAAGATCGGATGGTCTTGTCCTATCTCAACGGAAGTACTGTATCGACCTCTTTCAGGATGCCGGTTACTCCGGATGCAAGCCGACCAAAACTCCCATGGATGTTAATCATATGCTTTGTGATGGAAGCTAGGATACAGATCCTCTACTCTCAAATCCGGAATACTATCGACATGTTGTTGGAAAACTAATTTACTTAACGGTTACAAGACCTGACATATCCTTTGTGGTTGGGGTTGTCAGCAGGTTTATGCACTCTCCTCGTATGTCTCATTTACAGGTTGTCGAACGCATCATGAGATATTTAAAAACAACCCCTAGTCAAGGGCTAGTATACAAAACCTCTTCTACTTCTACTCCAACTCTGGTTGTGTATTCAGATGCAGTTTATGCTGGATCCCTGGATGATCTGCACTCTACCAGTGGATTTTGTACCTACTTGGGAGGTCATCTTATTACTTGGCGCAGTTAGAAACAAGTTGTGGTTGCTCGATCTTCAGCTGAAGCTGAGTACCGCTTAATGACGTCGGTTGTATCCGAGCTTACTTGGCTCGAAAGTCTCCTAGGTGATATGGGAGTAAAACTTTTCTCACCGGCTACCTTACTCTGTGTCAGTCAAGATGCTATACACATAGCTAAGAATCCGATCTTGCACGAAAGAGCAAAACACATTGAAGTTGATTGTCATTTCATCCGAGAGATAGTTCAAATTCAGAAACTAGAGTTGAGACATGTTCCGACTACTGACCAAGTTGCCGATCTTCTCACAAAGGCCCTACTTAGTACTCTATTTTATAAGTTCTTGTCCAAGCTTGGTGCCTACGACTTGTACGCTCCAGCTTGCGGGGGAGTGTTAGAAAAGACATTGTAAAGGCCCATCTAAATGACCCATTTATTTTCTTTTCCTCTTGTTGTATTAGTCTCACATTGTGTATAAGAGACTCTTCTCTCTTTTTCCTCCTATATATATGTACTCATACATTGTATTTACATACAAAAGAAAGATATGCAAGGTTGATCGTTTTGTTCCTCATTTCTTGTGTACTTCTCTACACTTTTAATACACCTTCCTAAATAGAATGTTGGCCAAATAGTTTCCAATGTTTAATAGTGTCCAAAGTTTAATTTGGTAGGCCAAATATTACCTTCTAAAGATTGTCTCCTTTTAATAATTTCAAAATAATATTTTTTCAAATATTTATTCCCCACTAAAACTCTTTTGAAACGATTACATATTTTGAATTATTCCTATTCTTAGCACAATAATATTCTGGCTTTTGAATTTTGAATTTATGCATTTTAAATAATTTTAAGCTTGCCCGTTACGTCCTAACGATTATAATTTTCGGACCTATTTATTCAAGGTCTCATCAGACGGTCAACCCGATGAGCCAACAAACTTCAAAGAAAATGTGCGAAAGAAATACATGCTATTAAATAAATGCTGAAAAATAAAATGTGTGACTTAGGATGCGACAAAGTATGCATCGGGAGGCGAGGAAGAGGAAGGAGGGAACAAGATGAAATCCTTAGGGAGCAACTGTTATGGACATTCACGACGAGGTGCGTCCATGACAGGTCTACAAGTGGCGGGGACCGCATGCTGCGGTGACGGCGGGCATGACTCGGACCAACGAGGATGAACCGCCTATGGAAAGCGTGGAGGATAATTAACATTCAGGTTTTATTATGTTTTGTTTTAATTAATAATTCGGTTTTGTTAATTGCTCCTTACTACTATAAGAGGACATGTGAACCTTGTAATATTTTATCTTGTATGTGTTATGAAAAAGGGCTGCTCCCTTGTTTCCTCTCAAACCCTATTCTCCCTCTTCTCTCCCTCTTGCCGCCGACTCTTTCCCGTAGTCCGGATTTCTTCTCGAACCGTAATATTTGGTCTGACCTGCCGTTCTGCCCGCTATCGAAGCCGCCAGTGTCCCGCCTTACACCCGATTCATGGTCGTCGTTCGGTGTCGCCGAGCAACGTCGCGCTTTCGCCCAGGCCCCGTTCCGTCGCTATCGCCCAGGACCCCGATTTGCCGTGCTTCTGCTGCTCGCCCAGGCCGCCGAACCGCCGATCTACTCGATCTGCTTTCGTGATAGCCGATCTGCTTCTGTGCCAGCCGCTTTGCTTCCGCCGACCGTCGATCTGCTTCCGCGCAGCCGTCCCTGCGTCTGCTTCGTGCCCCGATCTTACATGGCTCCTCTGACCACTTGCGCCCACGGCGACGTGTCTTCCGCCGTGGGCCACGACGACACCGTCCAGCGTCGCCTCGACGACCACAACGCTCAGTTCGCCTCCATCCAAGCCACGCTGCAGGTCATCCTTGCACGCTTGGACGCCCGCCCCGCCTCGCCCATGTTCGCCGTCACGGGAGGTTGCGCCTCCTCTGCCGACGGAGGCTCGCTGCTTTACACACTTCCTCAGCCCGCCACCGTTGTGCCCCTCTCAGGTCTCTCGGCCCTCGCTCTCGATGTTCCACATTTTTCCGGCACCGACATGGGTTTGATCGCCAAGGCAGAACAATACTTCGACCTCCACCTCATACCTGAGGCGGACAAGGTCGGCACTGCCGTGGTCGGCCTTGACGGATTCGCTCTCCATTGGGCGCGATGGCTACGCCAATCCCAGCCCCACATTTCTTGGGGGGAACTGAAACAGGAAATGGTCCAACGCTACGAGCCCCGTTACGTCGGTTTCGCCGTCGAGCGTCTTTGTAGCATCCGCCAGTCAGCCGGTCTCGATGCCTATAACGACGAGTTCATCACCCTGGTGACACATGTTCTCGGCCTTCCGCTGGACCACTATTTGGGCTTCTTCATGCAAGGCCTCCTCATGTTGATTCGTTCTCGCCTCCACACCCACCATCCGCGGATGGGCTCCGAAGCGCTCGATTTAGCGCGTGCCGTGGAGGCGGATCTCTTTGCCCGTCCATCGGCTGCCACTGGGCCTCCTTTTCCTCGGCCACCACCGACGTGGGACTTCGGTCTGCGGCCACCTCCCACGGGCGGGCCTCGCCCTGGCTACACCCCGACCACCCACCGCCTTTCCAATGGGGACTACAACGAGCTCGGGAAAAAGGAGCTCTGCTTCAGGTGCCGACAACCTTATTCTCCCAATCACGAGTGCACCATGAAAGAGTTTCATGCAATCATTGGGGACCTTGGGTCCAAAATCACATTGGAGGACTTTTGAGGCACTTGAGATCACCGACGAGCCGCAACCCCCAGAGGCCGCCAGAGCCACCTTCAACTGCTTGGATCTACCCTGCTTCTCGGTGGGCGGCCTCTTCGGGCCTCAGACGATGAAGTTGGTCGGCCTCGTCTAGGGGAACCCAGTTCTCATTATGATCGACAGCGGCGCCAGCCACAATTTCATTTCTCATCATTTGGTACGACAACTCTCCATTCCATGTACTCCATCACAAGACGTCACTGTCTGTTTGAGAGATGGCCGCCGACGACCGACTGTTGGCTCGTGCACCGCCGTGCAGGTGGCCTTGGGACCTTGCTCAGTCACGACAGATTTTTATATATTCGAGTTGGGCGGCGTCGACATCATCCTTGGCATGGCATGACTAGCGACGTTGGGCAACGTTCAGGTCAACTGGGCCGAGATGTCTATGCAGTTCCTATGGGAGGGGTCACCCTGCCACCTCGTCGGCGACTCTGCTCTTCTCTGCACACCAGTTTCCTTCAGTGCCATCCAACACACTACCGATGTGACATTCTTTGCGTGGCTATGACAGCTACAGGTTGAGCCGATGGCTTCCCCGGTGCTCTCACCTGACCTTCACTGTCTTCTCGAGGAGTTCTTCGACGTGTTTACGACCCCTACATGCTTGCCTCTGATGCGTGTTACTGACCATGCCATTCCGCTGCAACCCCACACCTCAGCCGTATCAGTCCGGTTTTCCCGTTATAGGCATGTCCAGAAGGATGAGATCGAATGCTTGGTGTGGGAGATGCTCATGGGCGTCCTCATCCGCCCCAGTGCGAGCCCGTTCTCCAGCTCGGTCCTCCTCGTGCGCAAGAAGGACGAGAGTTGGTGTTTCTGTGTCGACTATAGGGAGTTGAACAAGGCCACGGTCCCAGAAAAATATCCCATCCCAGTCATCCAAGAGTTGTTGGACGAGCTCCACGACGCCACCTTCTTCACGAAGCTCGACCTTTGGGCGGGGTACCACCAAATCCGGGTTCGGCTGGAGAATTTACCAAAGACAGCGTTCCAGACACATGATGTGCACTACGCGTTCCTGGTCATGCCCTTCGGGATGACCAACGCACCGACCACATTCCAAGCCACCATGAACATCTTCCGAGCGGTACTCTGTCAACACATCCTTGTCTTTTTTGATGATATTTTGGTGTATAGCTCATCCTGGCAGGAGCACTTATGTCATGTACGCTGCATGCTCGACATGATCCGTCGGCATCATCTTGTCCTACACCGCAAGAAGTGTTCGTTTGGTGTGACCAAGGTTGTAGATATCAGATGTCGGGTTCATGTCGGTTTGAGTTTGAAATGTCGGATGTCGGATTGCGGGGGATATATCGGGGATATTTTACAATGTCATATTTTAATATTTAAATTAATTTATTCATATATATTACACAGTTTTTATAAATATGTATAATTGTATACATAATGTATGTTTATAAATTACACAATAAACATATATGCAAATAGTGTATGTTTATAAATTACATAAGAAAAAGTCATCGACTGCAATAAACGAGATAAAGATTACCAAATAAGAGCTAGATGAGAAAGTAGTCGATACTAGATTTAGTGAGATGCACAATATGAAACATAAAATAAATTATTTCTGTTTGGTCACCTCAAAAAGGACAACCCAGTGCACAAAGCATCCCTGCTCAGCGAGGGTGCAAGGAAGGATCCCACCACAAGGGTGAAATGGCAAACCTTACCCTGCATTTCTGCAAAAGGCTGCTTCCAGGACTCGAACCCGTGACCTCAAGGTCACACGACAACACCTTAACTGGTATTTGGTCTCTTCAAAAAATGAATTTTTTTTGTAATACTCTTGACGATATATCGGTCGCGAAATATCGCCTGATATGTCGGGATAAACAGATATATCGGGGGATATTTTCAAAAACGACATATTTGCTTAACAATATCGATGTCGTGACGTTTTACCCCTAAAATCTTTATGTCGGCCGACATGTCGGACATGTCGGCCCACATCTACAACACTGGGTGTGACCACCGTCAGCTACTTGGGCCACATGATCTCGGCACAAGGCGTGACCATGGACGACGACAAAATCCAGACAGTTCTACATTGGCCGACTCCCATCTCCCTTCGGGACGCCCGAGGCTTTTTGGGTCTTACCGGTTACTATTGGCATTTCATTCGGGAGTGCGACACCTTGGTGCTGCCTCTCACACAGCTACTCAAATCTTCCAATGATGGACCTTTTTCGTGGACCCCAGCCGCCATGTCTGCATTCAGACTAGTTCTAGCCATACCTGATTTCAATCAACCCTTCATCGTGGAGTGTGATGCCTTGGGCACCGGGGTGGGTGCGGTACTCATGCAAGGCGGCTGCCCCATCGCCTACTACAACCGGACATTCTCCACCACTGTCCGAAGCCGCTCGGCGTATGAGAACGAGCTCATGACACTTGTCCTGGCAGTGCAGCTCTGGTGGACGTCTCTTGGGCCTCCTTTCATCATCCACATTGATCAACATAGCTTGTGGTACCTCCTTCAACATAAGATCGCCACGCCGGCACAACAACTTTGGGTGGAAAAGCTTCTGGGGTACGACTTTTCTATTGAGTTCCTCCCGGGCCGCACCAACCGAGCGGCGGACACTCTCTCCCGACAGGTACACTCCTCGAAACTCCGGGCCATCTCCCGTCCGGTCTGGGAGGATGCCGCAGTGATTCAACACGACGTGGAGATGGACCCGCACCTTACTGCCATTCGAGCGGCCCTCATCGCCGACCCGGAAGGACACCCTCTGTACTCCTTGGTGGGCGGTCAGCTCTTCTATCGGGGCCGCTTAGTGCTGTCCGCGACCTCAGCTCTCATCCCGCGCCTCATCACCGAGTTCCATGCTACTCCAACCGGGGGCCACGCCAGGGATTTCCCCACCTACTGACGTTTGGCGGCTTCGCTGTACTGGCCACACATGTTCAAGCAGGTCAAAGCCCATGTGACCGCCTGTCTTCCATGCCAAAAGGCGAAGTACGAGGCTATGTTTCCGGGCGGGTTACTTCAGACCTTGCCGATTCCAGATCGTATTTGGGAAGACAGTGTGATGGACTTCATCACACGCCTTCCCCGGTCCAACGGGTTCGACTGCATCCTCGTCGTGGTGGATCGGCTCTCCAAGTACGTGCACTTCATCACAGGCCTTCCCCGGTCCAACGGGTTCTTAGAATCTCGTTTCTTCCATGAAGACTTTGTGCTGGGAGGCCCAACCATTGTCCCATCATACAAATGATATGTTTTGTCGCATGACAGCATTCAAGATAGTTGGTATTATTTAAGGTAAGTGCAATTATCATATGGGAACTAGAGTGACTGAGAGCCCATGCAGAAATGGCCATATGTCTACTTGGAGGCATCTGATTGTTGGAGGAATATTTGTATGAATACTCCATAAGTTGATTGATAGGAGGCTCCTTGATAATTTGATGATACTTGACCACAACTACCTTTTGAGAAAAATAAGTATCCACTGAATTGACAATGTTCAAACACCACAATAAGATCCTCCTCCAACCAAGAGGGAAAGAGAGGAAGATTACATGTACTGTCACAGAGGTAGCATTGAACCCGCACTCATACCTTAATCATGTCCGCTCCTTATAGTAGCTAGGCTAGCCCCACCTTCACTCTAGTATTGTAATTGCCCACACAAATAGGATATGGTGGAGAGAAGAATGATTAAGATACTCAATACTTCTATTCATTGCTTCAATGCTTTACAATAGAACACTTAATCTCAAATTCAGAGTGAGCACAAATGAAGCGGTCTTCCTTTTCTGTACTCTAAAAGGGATTTTCCCTCCAAACTCAAGTAGATTCTTGAAAACTCCCTACACTTTACTCTTATGCACATTTTTACTCTCATTTTATTGGATATGTACAACCCTCTGTACTTTCTTACATTATTCACGACTATAGAATAATCCCCAGTCATACTAGACTCTACACCATTCTAGGAAATTCTATGCACACCTGAGTTGTGTTGCATTCGTAGACATTCTTATTCCAATATTCATAAAGGAGGGGATGACTTGGCTACTATGATGGGTGCATAACGGAGCTAAGGCCGCATTGATTGATGTTTGAGTGTTGGTTCATCGCTACGTTTTTCATGCTACTTGGTGTCTGCGATAAGTTCAGCTAGGTTGGGCAAGGTTTGACCAAATTCGGAAGTTTGACCTAATTGGAGACAAGCTCAACACAACTCAAGGTAGCTCATTGGAGAGAAGAGCAGGAGGCACATCAATCGACAAAGTCATTCACTGTTGACCGACAACACATGAAGGAAGAGAGTGGACAAGTTTGTGTATTGCGGAGGTGGAGTGGAGTAGTTTGGTTGTCGGTCCTTCTGGCATGGCGGGTGAGATCGCGTGGATTAACACTTTCATTAGAGGATGTGGTGGAGCAAGTTTCCTAGGGGGATAGAGATTCCATGAGGTGAGGTTGGATGATCAGTATGCAAAAGCCATTGATGATCAGCTGATCCTGAGGGAGGCTCTCATAGCCCAGTTGGAAGACAAGCATGATGAAATTTTTAATATCAAGGCACATTGCGATGAGCAGACACCGCGAGTACGTCCCAAAGCTAAAGTAATTCATTGGTCTTTGGATGACCGAGGAAATTGATGGCTTTCTTGTCGATGTGGAATGGTATTTCAAAATTAAGAGAGTTTGATGGCGCACTACATATATGAAATATGTTGTTATTCATAGGTCTTTTATGATGCTAGTGGAGATGGAAACTCAACCAAAGTCGGAATAGTGGAGGTGGCGTGAGCTTGAGCAGAGACGCAAGCGGTTTTGTTCATTTTCTATGATACCACGTTGGCGTGAACACGGGTATTCAATTAGAATGGGCCCATCGAGTGTTTTATACACGCACACACATATATATACATATATATATATACATATATACATATATATGTAGAAAAAGAGCACAAACACTTGGAAAAAATTGTGAACCTTTGCATATACTTCTTGTGTATGTAAATACAAGTATGAATACATATAAATAGGGAGAGAAGAGAGAGAGGAGTCCCAATTTCAAGATGCGAGACTATTACAAGAAGAGGAGGAAGGCCTATGATGGGATATTATATGAGCCTTTATATATTCTTTTTCTAACACTCCCCCGCAAGCTGGAGCATACAAGTCGTAGGCACTCAGCTTGGACAAGAATTGATAAAATAGAGCACTCGACACGGCCTTAGTGAGAAGATCGACAACTTGGTCAGTAGTCGGAACATGTTTCAGTTCCAGTTTCTTCATTTGAACTTTTTCCCGAATGAAGTGTCAGTTAACTTCAATGTGTTTCGTTCTTTCATGGAAGACATGATTCTTAACTTTGTGAATCGCAGCTTGACTGTCACCGAGTAAGGTAGTTGGTGAGGAAAGTTTTACTCTCATATCACTTAGGGACTCTCAAGCCATGTGAGCTCAGATACAACAGATGCCATCGAATGGTACTCAGCTTCGGCCGAAGATCGAACAACTACGATCTGTTTCTTACTGTGCCAGGTAACAAGGTGACCTCCGAAGTAAGTACAAAATCCGTTAGTGGAACGCCGATTATCCAGGGAACCAACGTTATCAGCATTTGAATATGCAAGCAACGTTGGAGTAGAGGAGGAGGAAGTTTTGTATACCAGTCCTTGACCAGGAGCATTTTTCAGGTATCACAGAATACGTTCGACGGCTGTAGATGCGACGCCCGAGGAGAATGCATAAACCAACTGACAACTCCAACAACAAATGATATGTTAGGTCTTGTGACTGTTTGATATATCAATTTTCCAACAAAACGTCGATAATATTCTGGATTCGGAAGAAGATCTTCATCAGAGACATGAGCTCGCAACTTGTGATTGGCGTGCATAGGAGTGTTAACCGACTTACATCCAGAATATCCAGCATCCTGAAGAAGGTCAAGACAGTACTTCCGTTGAGATAGGACAAGACCATCAGAACGTCTTGCGATCTCAAGACCAAAGAAGTATCGCAGGTTCCCTAGATCTTTTGTTTGAAAAATAAAACTGAGGTGTTGTTTAACCACTTGGATTCCTTTTGAATCATCTCCTGTGATTAGGATTTCATCGACATACACCAAAAGAAGAACCGTTCCTGTTGTGCTATGTCGAGTGAACAAATAAAAATCTGTCGAGCTCTGAGTAAAGCCAACCTACTGATCAGCCCTGCTAAACTTATCGAACCATGCCCGAGGAGATTGTTTGAGACCATAAATCGACTTCTTAAGGAGACAAACTTGGGAATCTCCCGTGGTCTCAAATCCGGGAGGTTGTCACATGTAGACAATTTCTTGGAGATCATCATTGAGAAAAGCATTCTTGATATCAAGTTGATGTAAGGGCCATTGACGATGCACATCTACAGAGAGGACACAAACCATGTTGAGCTTGGCCACTGGAGAGAATATTTCCTCATAATCTAGACCCTGTTGTTGAGTAAATCCACGCGCCATCAGGTGGGCCTTAAGTCGATCAATCGTCCCATCAGGAGCATTTTTGATGACAAAGACCCATTTACATCCAACATTAGTCTGTTCTGGATGTTGAAGAGCCCAAAGGGCCGCCCAGAGGGCCGTCATTTCTTCGTCCATGGCCGCCCACCAGCCCGGATGTTGAAGAGCATCCGACACAGAGTTAGGGACAGAAATATAGGATAATGAGGTAGCAAAGGTTTGAAGCACCGGGTTCAGGCGATGTTAGGATACATAATTTTCCAAAGGATGACATGTGGAGCGAGAAGCTGGGTCGACAGGTCGCAAAGTGCCAGAGGTTGAAGCCGACTGCAGCGGGGCAACAGAGCGGGGAGGTTGTCGAGTATACACATGAAGAAGAGGGGGGGGGGGGTTGGTGGAGACCCAGAGCCGGGAAGGGGAGGAGAGGAGATGGTGGAGACGGAGCTGGTGGTGGTGGAGGAGATGTAACTGGGATGACATGTCTTGGTAAGGGTGGTGGTGGTGTAGAGGACAGTGGAGTGAAGAAAAATGATATATCTTCCAAAAAGATAACATCAGCTGAAACAGTCACCTTGCGGGTAGTGGGAGAGTAGCAAACATACCCTTTCTTAGTACGGGAATAACCAACGAACATATGTTTGTCCGCCCGATGATCAAACTTGTCGGTGGTAGGTCCAAGTAAATGAACATAACAAGTACAACCAAATATTCGAGGTGTTAGAGGGAATGAAGGTGTGGAAGGAAAGAGGATGCTAAACGGGGTGATGTTGTCGAGGAGGGAGGATGGCAAACAATTAATGAGATAGCACGCCATCGAAACCACAAAGTGCCAGTACGTCTTGGGAACATGCATTTGAATCATGAGAGAGCGAGCAACATCAAGAAGATGTCTTTTTTTACGCTCAGCCACACCGTTTTGTTAGGGAGTATATGCACATGACGTTTGATGAATAATCCCGAACACAGAGCGGAGGTTATCAAACTCATGACTAGTGTATTCTCGAGCATTATCCGTCCTGATTGTTTTGATTTTATCGGAGAATTGAGTACGAGTCTCAAAGACAAAAGCCCAAAATACACGCGGAAGCTTGGAGCAATCACAGAGTAAGTACAACCATGTCATTCGAGAATAATCATCAATAATGGTTAAAAAATAACGATAATCAGAGATACTTGTTATTTTATACGGGCCACAAATATCAGAATGTACCAACATAAATGGAGCAGAGCTCCGGTTACAATTAGCAGGATAAGAGGAATGATGTTGTTTCTCCAAAATACAAGAATCACAAGTAAAAGTAGGAAGATAAACATCAGGAAGGGCCTTCTTGAGAACTGGAAGAGGAGCATGCCAAAGACGCCGATGCCAGTCAACAGAGGAGACAGAGGAGAGAACGGTGGGGGAGACATCAAGAAGGTAGAGCCCGTTGTGCAGTCGTCCTTTACCAATGATACTCTGCGTCCGTCGGTCATGTATAAGAAACGAAGAAGAGGTGAATGTGATAGAGCAATATAAATTAGTAGTGAGACGGCTAACAAAAAGTAAATTAAACGGAGAGACCGGGACATGGAGAGCCGAGCGAAGAGAAATAGAGGGATTTAGAGGTATATCAGCAGAGCCGGAGACAGGAGCGGTGTTGCCATTGACTACAGTGATAAACCTGGGATGCGGAGAATCCAAGTATTGAGGTGGCTTCAAGGAGGTGATATGATGAGTAGCACCTGAGTCCACTATCCAACACAGACTAGTGGAGAGACAAGCGATACCTTCATGAGAGACGGAGGCAACAGAGGCATGTGAGTTGTAGAGCAACCCCTGAAGTTGTTGGAGCTGGAGGCGGACTTCATCAAGATCAGCACGAGTGGCAGATGGGCTGAGGGAGGCAACAGAAGCATTGGGATGAGAAGGCAGACCATGTTTGCGATAGCAGGTCGCCTCAAGATGTCGATCCTTACCACAGAAAGAGCACTTAGGCCTCGGCCCCTCCCCCGAGAGCCTGTATGGACCCCACGAATAGAGGGAGGGAGATGGAGTAATGGCACAGAAGATTGTTGGAGAAGGGCCGCTGAAGGAGGGCCGATAATATCAGGAGGTGGTGAAACCTTTAACAGCATGGAACACACATCAAAGAATAATGAAATAGTAGCAGAGGAGAGGATCTGAGCCCGAACACTATGAAGATGAGGCAAAATACGAGGCATCATTATGACAATACCAATAGCTTCCTTTTGAGCACGCTGGGCAGCTAGATCCGTAGTCGGGGGCTCATGCTGAATCCAGGCCTAAACCGGCTACTTGGATCAAGCAACAAAAGATGTTAAGTCAGTAGCATTGCCTGAGTCAAGGGACTGAAGATCAGTGAAGATGTCGTACAGATGTTGAAGACTATCCTTGCCAGAGTATAGTAAATGAAGTTCATCCCACATCGCCTTTGCTGTCTCATGATACATGGCCATGTGGTAAGGTTCGCCATCAAGGGAATTTAGAAACCAAGTCTGAACACGACCATCATCACGCAACCAGTCATCAGTAGGTGCAGAAGGAGTATCCTTAGTTAGATGATGCAGAAGTCCCTTGGACTGAAGTACCCAGCGGACAGAATGCACCATTCAACAAAGTTCTTCTTCCCAGTAAGGGAGATGACAGTGATTCTTAACTCGTCACGCAGCTCAGGAGCCGGGGCCAAGCAGGCTGAAGGAGAAGAATCAGTAGAGGAATCCATGGCAACACTGCCTGGCGGCTAAGAGAGGCGGCTAACGTCAAGCCGGGTAATCTGCCAAGCAGGCAAAGCGGATAGACCTCCGCAGACAGGAACAGGCAGCCGTAGAACGGCTGGAGGATTGGAAATACACATGAGGCACAAGCAACAACGGCTAGGGAAAAGAACACAACGAGCAGTAGACAAGACTGCCAACGAGCAGAAGCCAAGAAGCAGCGAGCAGGAGACGAAACCCCAGCGAGCAGAAAAGACTTCAACGCGGTTTGAAGCAGGCTAACCGGCAAGGCCACAGTGGACTCAGCAACGAACAGAGAAGAGACTGCGGCGGGCTGAGGAGCACGAGCTGAGAAGAGACCGCGACGGACTGAGCACCGATTAGAGAGGAGACCGCGGAGGGCTGAAGAGCAGCGAGCAGAGAAGAGACCGCTGCAGGCTGAGGAGCAGTGATCTGAGAAGAGACCGCAGTGATGAAAGGGACTATAGACCGTGACAAGCAAGGGATGACCGCGACCACTAAAGGCAAGGACAGACTTCAGCGGCTAAAGAGACAGACCGCAGAATCAAGAAAGCAACAAACAGAATGAGACCGAACTGCGCAGACCGTGGCAGACACAGAATATGCCGCACGATGGGACCCAACAGCGAAGTCTATAAAAACGAGGAGATCCGAACCCAGGGGAGGAGGGGGCATCACAAGGAGAACCTTGTGGTCAAAATAATTCTATCCTTCAAAGGTTGCGGATAGGAAACCACACAAAGGGTTGCGGTTAAAAAATTTCTATCCGCCAAGGATTGCGGGTAGAAAACCGCACAGAGGGTTGCGGTTAGAAAATCAGAGACCGCCCAGAGGGATCGATGACTCTAATACCATATAGAAAAAGAGCACAAACACTTGGAAAAATTGTGAACCATCACATATACTTCTTGTGTATGTAAATACAAGTATGAATACATATATATAGGGAGAGAAGAGAGAGGAGTCCCAATTTCAGGATGTGAGACTATTACAAGAAGAGGAAGAAGGTCTATGATGGGCCATTATATGGGCCTTTACATATTATTTTTCTAACAATATATATACACATATATACATACATATCTACATACATGTGTATACATATATATATACATACATACATATACATACATACATACATATATATACATACATATATCTACATATATGTATATGTGGATATATATATATGTATATATATATGTGTGTGTGTATATACACGAGCAGCTCCGCACGGGCTTCACCCGTGCTCACTGACTCTTAGTGGGTTGCGACCGCATTCGAGTGGGCTGCGTCCGCCTATGAGCGGGCTGTGTCCGCATATGAGCGGGCTGCGCACGCGTATGAGCACTTTTATTCAAAACATATACATATGAGTTACTTAAAATGACCTTAAAAAATATGAATCAATATTCTTATTTTTATTTTGTAAAAAATGTAATTTTTTACCTAAAAATCAATCTCTCTCCCTCTCTCTTCTATCCCCCTCTCCCTCCTATCCCTAAATGTAGGGATAGGAGGGCTATAAAAATTCTCTCTCCCTCTCTCCCCCTCTCTTTTTTCCCTTTCTTTCTCTCTCTTCATTAGATGGCTGAGATCAAAAGCTTGACACATATTGAATGACTACGATTTTACAATTTCAAACTACTTCTTTAATGTAGTTAAAGATATATATAGGTATATATGAATTACTAGAGTAATAAAAAGAAAATGAAAGATTGAAAAATACAATTGTCGAAAGAAAAGTGATCTATTCAACTCTCTTTTTTTAAGTTAATTAAAATATTTTCAAGTAGATTGGAAAAACATTAAATATCCTATTGCTTTGTTAGCCGAGATTTTGCATCTTATAAAAAGTTTCATGGTGCAGGATTTGATAAAATTTCTGCACCCTTCAAATCTGATGATCATATGGAAGCAATTTAGAAGGCACAGTAGCACTTTAAAACCAAATGCCAAGAAATGTGACCAAGTCCGAGCTTTTGCATTATATTGACTTTTTTTAAACTTCTTTCTTGTGCTTTCTTTATTTAATTAGTCGCTTGATATTGAAAGAATTACCTGAATTTCAGAATAAATAACCGCGAGGATGCTCAATCAGGAAGTCAAAGTCCTGTAGCGAAAGGAAAAGCTTCTAGGGCACCACGAACTGTTTCCGGTAATTTGGTTAGCTCATCCAATTATCCCCGCTTATCTGGTAGTATTGAAGGATGGGAACAGCCTCCTTGTTTGAACAAAGTGCAATTTTTGAGCAACGCAGCCAATCGAAAACGTCCATTGCCTACCGGGTCATCATCCTCACCACCAGTTACGCAGTGGGTGGGTCAACGCCCTCAAAAGATTTCTCGTACAAGAAGAGCGAATGTGGTTTCTCCTGTCTCGAATTTTGATGAAGTTCAGGCTTTTCCTGAAGCTTTTACTGTTCCTGATGTTGTAGCTAGGCTACCATCTGTGGATTCCGTTGGTGCTTTAAATTCAAGGGTTGTTGCTAATGGCAGTCATCAGTTGAAATTTAGGCTTGATAATGCTCTGTCTCCCGCAGGATTATCAGAGAGTGAGGAATCAGGTGCTGTTGAGAATAAAAGAGAGAAAGGTGTTGACAGCGGTGAGATGGAGGATGAGCATCCAAATGGACCTCTTAAAATGCCGGATTTTAATTTACCTACAAAAAGGAACAAGGTTCGTCCAAAAGACGAAATTGGAGATGGTGTATGGAGGCAAGGAAGAAGTGGTAGATGTTCAACTCAGTTGAAGGCATCCTTGCCATTGCTAAAAGAAAAGCCAGAGAGTGTAGACATCATTAAGCCGCTCAAAAATGGGCGGCCTGCTTCTGATAGGACTGAAAGGTTCTCTACATGTGGATTGCTTAACCAACGACATTCTTTGTTAATAAATATTTGTATTGTTTACAAATTCCGATTTTTCCTGCAGTAGGGTAGGTCGTCCTCCATCAAAGAAGGTGTCTGATCGGAAGGCTTATGGTCGTCCTTTGCCAAGCATAAATTGTAGTTCATCGGATATAATAGGTTATCACTACCCTTCACCTCCTTTTTACATGATTACTCCCAATTTGGTAATTGCCTATAAGCATTCTCCTCTAATCTGTTTGATACTGTTTTATAGGTGAAGCACATGATGATCGCGATGAATTGATGGCAGCTGCAAATGCTGCTCGGAACTCTAGCTGTGTGTATTCTTTAGTGCTTTACACTTTGGTGTTCAGCCTTCAATTGTTTACACTATTGAATTCTTCCTAATCCACAGATAGTGCTTGCTCTAGTTCATTTTGGAAAACAATGGAAACATCATTTGCTTTTGTTAGTTCAGAGGATTTAACATTTGTGAAACATCAGGTAAGCGTTCCTTCTTCTATTCTTTTTTTTATTCCTTTTCATGTTATGAATATCTACTTGTTTTTGATAGAATGCAAATTGACAGGTTAGTAACTGTTCTTGTTCAAATCTCTGCAGATGAAATTTGCTGAAGAACTGGATGAAAATTTAGCTACTATGCACAATGTAAAGGAGGGCAATTGAATTTTCTTTTATGCTAATTATGTGTGGAAAACCTCTTACTTTCTGGTCAATGGGACTTCATTGACTGTTATTTGTTTCTTTATTTCCATGCAACTTCTTTGAAGTATCATTGTTTCTCCCTTTTCAGGGAAAGGTATTGTCTGGAGCAGACTCAGCACTTCATTCATATTCTTCTGCAGAGCAAGCAAACCAAACAAATTTACTTGGGATTAATAGCTCTATAGAGACAATTGACGTAGCCGGTGAGCAGCAGTTTAGAAAGACAGAATCAGATAGTTGGTTTGATAAGATTATTCCTCTTTCCCAGAGACTTTTGTCTGCTTTAATTGTGGAGGATGGAACTGAAATTTTTAGCTGCAAAAGCGAACAAGATGAGCTGTTCTTACAATTCTCAAGCGATTGTTCAATTGGCACAAATTGCTATCTTGAAAATGAGTTTGAATCCGCTGGCATCAAATCTGATTTCTTAGATTTGGAATTCGTAAGTCAAAAGTTTTGTGCACCAAGCAGTAAATCTTGTAACGGCTTTGCGGCGAATGGCAACATTATGACTTCTGTTATTCAAGCATCCATATCTGGTACTGGTAGTGATCTGTTTCTGGAGAATGGTGTTTCTGAACAAATAAGTACTGGAGTATTTCCTGAATATGACCATTGTAATTCACAGCTGTTACAATTTGCTAGCACAAATTTAACTAGTAACTCTCCTTATGAAGGCCAATTCGAACATATGCCTTTGAATGATAGGATCTTGTTGGAGCTGCACAGTATTGGCATATATCCAGATTTAGTGGTATGTGGTTTGCAGTTTCTTGTACTCTTTTTTGACCTTCTGCACTGTTTCAGTTCTATTGGATTGCTTCTATTATGGATCTATTATGTTCATCTATAGAACCCTATTTCTTTTTCAACATGAACACTTGAGATAATGCAGCCAGCAGGGATGTTAAGACTTGTGATTCATGAGTGTCCTTCGTGTCATAATTCTTCTGTAGCTTTGAAGTACAGAAACTAACACTAGACATGCACACAAGCCAAACATAACAACACACAATACTCTGAAAAAATTTGTAAACAATTTGTAGTTGAATTGATGTTTAATTTTCCACAACACACTAACAAGACATTATTTGTCAATATCAATATTTAACTATATACACAAAAAATAGTAATTTTATTTTGTTGAGAAAATATGAAAAATGAAGATATGATATATGATAGAAGGTTTTTTGAGATAATAAACTAACAAAAACATAAACCAATAAAGTGCAGTAAACCTGAAATTAGGATTTGTTGAGATAAGAAACTTACAAAAATATAAACAAAAAGTGCAGTAAACCTGAAATTAGGATTATGGTAGAAACATAACCGAGCAGAAGAGAGGAAAATATCCATTTGAGTCGAAGAGATATTCAAAAGAGCCACAACAAGTTATTCGGGATGAAGGTTTTTGGTATAGGAGATATCCTAATCTTTTGGAGTTGAGTCAATGGTGGGCGTGAAGAAAATGATCTTGGGAGAATTGTTAGATGCTTGGGGAGATAGACTTGTGAGAATACACGTAGCAACAAATGTTCAGGTCACACGAGGCAAGAATTGAAGAACAAGATGACTCGTCATGAGAGCGAGAAAACTTAGTGGAAATAGAGTGAATAGCGTGAGAGCAAGGAGTTTATATGGTTTGCGGAGTCAAGAAAAAGCCGCATTTTAAGATGATGGAAGTGCCTTGCATGGTAC
Source organism: Platanthera zijinensis (assembly GCA_039513925.1). Taxonomy (NCBI): domain Eukaryota; kingdom Viridiplantae; phylum Streptophyta; class Magnoliopsida; order Asparagales; family Orchidaceae; genus Platanthera; species Platanthera zijinensis. The sequence continues at coordinate 61,651,584 of CM077086.1, forward strand.
TGATGAATTGTTACGGATTTGCACGACGATGAGACATCGCGATGGGTATACACGTGGAGGAAGACGACGGGTCCGTTTGGAGGAGGAGAGACCGATGACGCGACGCCGGTGTGACTATTTTATTTCTTTCGCACTATGCTATTTCGTATTATGTTGTGTGCGCATTTATTTTCCTCGCACTTTCTATTCGCACCCCCGCGCCTATAAGGGCAGCTCCCTAAGATTTCCTCTCAACCCTAATCCTCTTCTTCTCCCTCACCTCCGTCGGCCCTCCCCCTCTTCGGGATCATATCAATTTGGTCCGACCTTCCTCTTCGCCCGCCACCCCGCCTCCGGTGCTCGTGATCGTTCATCAAAGCCGATTCGTTCGTTTCGGTTCCGCCCCACTACAGTGCGTTTCGCCGTTCCGATTCGACCTGCCGCGCGAGTTGCTATCTGCATCCCGATTGCTGTCCTCGATCCGCTCAATCCTTACGACCGACCCCTGTTTCCGCTTCCTGATCGCTATTCCGCTTCCTTCCACGCCGCAACTGACGCTCCGCAATTTCTGTGTGATTGCCGATCGACAGATTCCGCCGATCTACCGCAGGAAGCTGCAGGACCGCTTCTTCCTCCGATTTCAGCCGTATCCGCCCATTCAGACCGTTGTCCGACGTCGCAGGAACCATGACTCCCACCACTCGCTCCTACGACGACCCTGCTCCAGATTTCGCCTCCGAAGCTCTTAGTTGTCGCGTCGAGGTTCAGGAACAACTTGTATCCTCCATGCATTCCTCCTTCCCCGCTCTCCACTCCAAGATTGACTCCCTCTGGGCGTCCTCCACCGCCGTGTCCGCCGCGTCTGGCACCGCTGCAGCCGACACCGGCTCGCCTGAGGTTGGAGGCTCCCTCCTCGGCGCTAGGATGTCGGCCTTTTCCTTCGGACACCCTCCTCCGGCCATTCAGGGCCGGCCTGCTCTCTCCCTCGATATTCCCTCGTTTATCGGCGTAGATCCGATGGGGTGGATCTCCAAGGCAGAGCAATATTTCGAACTCAATTACACACCGAAGCACGACAAGGTGTCAATGACTGTGGTTGGCCTGGATTGCTCGACCCTCCACTGGGCTCGGTGGCTCCACCAATCCAACCCTAGCCTCTCCTGACCTGAGCTTAAACAGGAGATGATTCGGCGATTCAACGCCCGCTACTCTGGCTCTTCCGTTATCGAGCGGCTATGCGGCGTTCACCAGACAGCCGGCCTGGACGACTACATTGACGAGTTTGTAGCCTTGGTCACTCATTCCCGGCTTGCCTCCCGACCATTACTTGGTCTTCTTCATGTAGGGACTACTGCCCCATATCCACTCCCGGCTTCACACGCACCAGCCCTGCACAGTCTCAGACGCCCTTGACTTGTCGCGTCTGGTGGAGGCCGACCTCGCTCCCAGGGCACCTGCTCCTGCAGCAGGTCACCACCCGCCTCAGTCGCCTTGGCGGCCCCCTTCTTCGGCAACCCTGCAGCGGCCGCCCCCTAGGGGAGATCGACCCGACCGACCGGTGGTTCCCCAACACATCTCCAACAGTACCTTCAATGAATGCCGCAACAAGGGCCTATGTTTCCAGTGCCGTCAACCCTACTCTCCTACGTATGTGTGCTCCATCAAGGAGTTTCACGCCATCATCAGTGACATCGACCCAGAGGTCACCTTGGAGGACTTTGAGGCCCTTAAGCTATCCGAGGGTGATGACGCGGTAGACACCACCTCACCTACTTTTCACCGCTTAGATCTACCTTGTTTCTCGGTGGGCGGCATTTCGGGCCCACAGAACATGAAGTTGGCTGGCACGTTGCGTGATCATTCCATTGTGGTCATGGTGGACAGTGGTGCGAGCCACAACTTTCTCTCAGCCCAGCTGACGCACCAACTTTACCTTCCCTTAGATCCCCCCTGACTTTACGGTCTGTTTGGGCGATGGGCCCCTCCGGCCGACCCATGGGTGTTGCACCGGTCTCTCCCTGACAGTGGGGTCCTGCCCGGTGATCGCGGATTTTTACGCTTTGGGGCTCGACAGTATTGACGCCATTCTGGGCGTGGGTTGGCTCTGCACGCTGGGCGAAGTGTGGGCCAACTGGGAGAGTATGACTATGCAGTTCCTACAGGAGGGCTAGACGTGCCGCCTAGTGGGCGACTCCGCTCTGATTCGCTCCCCGGTCTCGGCCCGTGCTATTCAGCGGACCGCCGACGTAGACTTTTCTGAATGGCTTTGGCCGCTCTCTGCTCCGACACAACTGCCTCCTTCACACCTGAGCGACCTTCAGTCACTACTCGCCGAGTTCGTCTACATTTTTGAGGCCCCGCCCAACCTACCGCCGGCTTGCCCGACGGATCATGCCATTCCCCTCCAGCCCGTTGCGGCGGCTGTCGGCCCGTTCTTACCGCTACGGCCATGTGCAAAAGGATGAGACCGAGCGGCTGGTCCGTAAGATGTTGATGGGGAGCCTTATCCGCCCCAGTGAGATCCCTTTCTCCAGCTTGGTCCTCCTGGTTCGGAAGAAAGACGGTAGCTGGCGTTTATGCGTGGACTACCGGTAGCTCAACATGGTCACCATTCCAGACAAGTACCCAATCCCAGTTATTCAGGAGCTTCTGGACGTGCTCTACGACGCCATATTCTTCACCAAGCCGGGCCTCCAAACAGGCTATCACCAGATCCAGGTACGACTCGGGGACATCCCCAAGACCGCTTTCTGGACGCATGACAGTTACTATGAGTTCTTAGTCATGCCTTTTGGCCTGACCAATGCACCGACCACCTTCCACGAGAGGATGAACCGACATTTTCCAGGCGGTACTTCGTCGACGCATTTTCATTTTTTTGATGGTATTTTGGTATACAGTTCTTCCTAGCAGGATCACCTTCAGCACGCCCGCCTCACTCTGACTACCATCCGACGCCATCAACTCGAGATCCATCCGAAGAAGTGCTCCTTTGGGGCGTCGGAAGTGAGCTACCTCGGCAACACCATCTTGGCCCGGGGGGTCTCCATGGATGAGGAGAAGATCACGACGGTCCTTCATTGGCCGACTCCTACATCCCTGTGGGACGTCCGGGGATTCCTCAGCTTGACGGGATACTATCGCCGCTTCATCCAAGGGTACGGGTGTTGGGTACATTGGAAAATGTGTACCTGATTTGAAGAAGCCCAACCTAGCTCAATGATATACATCAAGGTGTATTTGATGTTGTTTTAAGTTGACATGTGCAGGTGAAGAATTGACAAAGTATGCAGAAAAATTCTAAGTCCAAGTGTCGACACAGAGGAAGCAGTGTCGACACATAGAAGAAAATAGTCGACACAACACTGGGAAGCAGTGTCGACACATAGCAGTTAGTCTACAACTACACTGGGAAAAAGTGTCGACACAGAAGAAAATAGTCGACACATCACTGGGAATTTGTGTCGACACAGAAGAAAAGAGTCGACACAACTCTGGAAATTTGTGTCGACACAGAAGAAAAGCGTCGACCTCAACATTGGGAGAATGTGTCGACACAGAAGAATATAGTCGATCTCAAGATTGTCGACATCAGCTGAATGTGTCGACACAGAAGAAAATAGTCGACCTCAAGTTTGTCGACACCAGCAGAATGTGTCGACACATTGTGATTAAGTCGACATATTAATGCAGATTTAATAAATGAATGTGTCGACACCTGAAGGCTAAGTCGACACTTACTAAGTTATGATTCTACAACAACTGTGTCGACACACAGGACTTGTGTCGACACACAGGACTTGTGTCGACACACTGAAGAGTCAAGACCAAGTTATTTTCAGAAGAAGCTGTGTCGACTCAAAGGCAACTTAGTCGACATCACTGAAGACTGTGTCGACACCAAAGTCAATTGTGTCGACACAGATAGACAGATGGTCTCGACACTTTCTGACAGACTGTTTCAACAACTTGTGGTTCAAGACTAAGGCACAGGACTTGTTTGAAGACTTGACAGCTGTGGGTTACCACCGGTTAACTAAAGCTGTCAGACTTGTCAGAAAACGGTTAGAAACCGGATCAGCCGGTTACCATGAAGAATGTCTATAAATAGACAGATTCAGAAGGAGAACATAACCACAACAGATAGTCCTTTTGAATAACTTTGAATCAAAAAGGAAGAGAAGGATCATAATCCAATTCATTTCAAGAAAGTGCTAGTCACTTAAGAAGATCTTCTCCGGGAGATCTAAGAAGACTATCTAGGGATAGATCTAAGAAGAGTTCTAATCAGAATTCAGAAGAATCTTTCAAAGTGCTGGATAGAGAGAGATCAAGCCAGAATTAGAAGAAGAAGAAAGAAACCACCAGTTGATTCTCAAGAAGCTGTTTGGAATCAACTCAGCTAAGTTCATTTTCAAGAAGCATTGAAGAAGGCTCAGATACAGTTGATTGCATCAGCTGATCAAGAATTGTCTTGGCCTTTCTCTCTCAACTTTGGCAAGACAGTTTAATAATCTTTTCTATATTTCTGTAGGATCTGTTTACACAGATCTGAGTTGTAAGCCTATGTTATAAAGGCTGAGTGTAGGAGTGTTGAACTCTGAGTGGTAGGGCTGTTTGCCTGAGTGTAGGAGAAGGATATTCTCTGAGTTGTAGGCCTTGGGGCAAGGCTGAGGTAGGGCAGTTGTGCCTGAGTTGTAGGAACCAGTTGGGTTCTGAGTTGTAGGATCTATTGATCTGAGATAAGTGGAAGTTTGGCCGAATCTAGCATACTGCTAGATAGGTGAAGGGGGAAAGTGGATGTACCCAGACCTTGGGGAACCACTATAAAACATTGTGCAATCTGTGATGTTTTATTTTCTGTGATTGCTGTGCCAATTGTGTTAGCTATTGAATTGAATTCTGCCTAGAAGTTTTTATAAGAGAAGCAGAACCTATTCACCCCCCATCTAGGTGTTTAGGCTGCCTTGAAAGTTAAACTATCAAGTGGTATCAGAGGGAGGTTCCTCAAAAAGGACTTAACAGTCTGAGGTAGATCTGAAAGGCAGATTCAAGATTCAAGAAGATGGGTTCTGGAGAGAATCATAAGGAGCTAGGGTCTATGAAATTACCCATATGCAAGAAGGAAATCTTTGGGATCTGGAAAGAGAGAGTCAGATTGTTTATGGAAGCATCTGACCCAAGGATTTACATCACAGTACAGGAAGGGCCCTTCATTCCAATGAAGATATCTGTTCTTGATGCAAATATCCAAATACCAAAGACTTATTCAGAAATGACCAAGGATGAAATCATCTTGGCAACCATGGATAAAAGGGCACAGAACATCATTGTCAGTGCCATAGATGATTCAACATTTCAAAATTTGATTCACTGCAAGACCTCCAAGGAGATGTGAGATACATTGATTGTCTACATGGAGGGATCTGAAGAAGTAAGGCTGGACAGAAAGTCTATGCTAAATCAGGAGTATGAAAGCTTTAGACAAGGAAAATCTGATAGCATAACTGAGTGCTATAAGAAATTCTATAGAATTGTGAATGAGCTAATATCCTATGGAAGAGTCTTCAGTACCTATGAACTGAATGACAAATTCTTAAGATCCTTATCAAAGGATTGGGATACAAAGATCTGTGCCATAAGAGAAGTGGCTAAATTGGCAGAGATATCTCCTCCAACCCTGTTTGGAAAGTTGCTATCCTATGAAATGCAACTTATGGTAAGGAAGGAGGAGGAAAGAAACTCAAGAGGAGAGCATAGAGAAAAGACTGTGGCATTTAATGCTGAAGCCACCAGAAAGAATAGGAGGAAATCACCATCTCCTCCTAAGGAAGTTGAAGAAGATAGTTCTGAAAATTCAGATAAGGGTTCAGTTAGCTGTGATTCAGATGCAGACTTTGCTGCATTCACTAGGCAATTCCAAAGGTTCTTGAAAAAGAAGCAATGGAAGTCTAGGCCTTCCACATCACAGCAAGTTGATGACTATTATCAGAAGAGAAGGTCATCAAGGAAAGAGAAAAGCAGATCAAAGCCCAGCAAAGCCACTACTTCAAAGATTGTCTGCTATTGTTGCAATAGGCCTGGACATGTAGTGGCTGATTGTCCTGACAAAAGGAAGGAATCTTCAGAAAAGAAGAAGACTTATCAGAAAGGCAAGAAGGAGAAATCCTTTGTAGCAAAGAAAGATAAAAGTCTGTCAGACCAGTCAACTTCAGAATCAGGATCTGAAGCTGAAGCATATATTGGACTATATGCTGCATCTGAGGAAGAGGAGTTTATGCAGTTGCTAGACTCCATCAATGAACATCAATGCATGGGTTTGATGACAAGATCAGAAGAGGACATATGCCAGAATCAGTCTGGTCCTAATGAGGTAAACTGTCCTTCCTGTACATCTGTTTGTAGTACAAGTGAAGAATCAGCTACATCTGCATCAAGTGATGAAGATGCATCTGGATTTGAAGGAGATGTCTATCAATTGATAGACAAGTATGGGGACTTGTTGCAGGCCCTTAAGAAAAGCAAGAACCTGGTTAAAACACAGGCTCAGGAAATTGCTGAACTAAGGGTAGCAACAACTGAGTTAGAAAAAGTCCTTGATCAAAAATTAAATGAAATTGCCAAGCTGAAGAATATAACTATTATTCAGATGGGCACAATTAATTATACTAATGATCAAGTAAAGAGTCTGGAGGCCAGACTTAGAATTGAAAGGGATTTAGTTGCTAGTTACTCTAAGCCAAAATCTGTCTTACCCTTGATAGATGAATTTGTCACTCAGAAGGGTAAGGCTGGATTAGGATTTAAAGGTAACTCCAGGGCTGACAGATTCAAGAGGAAAGGCAAAGCCCCTATTCAGCCACTAAACCTTTCAGTCCCCATAAGGTTTAGTAAGGAGAAAGTGCCTTCTAACATATATGATCATGAAGACATTCAAGGTCATATTAAGACAAATGTTCTGAAGAACAAGGGTGTTAAGGCAAGCAGGCCTACCTATGGTCATAAACCCAATGGTTTTAAGAAATCAGTAGGTGAAGTTGCTACAGCACCAGCAATGAACAGAAATTCTACTGACAAGGATGTATCTAGATCTAGATACAATAAGTTTGAATGTTGGTGCTGTGGCAAGAGGGGCCATTTTGCATTGGACTGCTGGTATAACACAAGTGTTATAAAGAATAAGAGTGTACCTGTTAGAAGAGGTTATGATAACTTTATTAATGCTAACCTGAACCAAGGACCCAAGACTTACTTGGGTTCTAAGGGTAAGTAATTCTGTATTGCAGGTGAATCCAAGTAACCATGCCCCTATATGGTACTTGGATAGTGGTTGTTCCAGGCACATGACTGGAACAAAGGGGCTGCTGAAGGAGTATTCATCTGTCAAAGATGGACATAAAGTGATCTTTGATGGATCTGAAAAAGGAGTCATCAAAGGGTTTGGTAACATTTCTTCTAACCTAATTACTATCACCCAAGTGGCCTATGTAAAAGGTTTGAAACATATTCTAATAAGCATAAGCCAGCTGAGTGATCTAGGATATGACATTTCATTTGGTAAGGATGGATGTCATATCAAAAGGTCAAGTGATCAAGAGATCATTTTGACTGGGTATAGGAAGAGAAATGTATATTGCCTTAATTTTGAATGTGAAAATAAGGCTTCCCCCATTTGTCTTGTAGCTGATGACAATGCTTCCCATTGTGTTAAGTGGCACAAGAGATTGGCTCATCTAAACTACAAGACAATTGACCAACTCATTAGTAAAGAACTAGTGAGGAATGAGCCTCAAGTTAAGTGTATAAAGGAAGAGGTATGCTCAGCTTGTCAAAAGGGCAAGCAGACAAAATCCTCATTTCAAAGCCTTGAAAACAAGGATTCTGTGAGGTGCTTATACCTCTTGCATATGGATCTTTTTGGTCCTATGCCAGTTCATAGTCTAGGTAGGAAGGTCTACACTTTTGTGGTTGTAGATGACTATTCTAGATTTACATGGGTGTTCTTTCTAAAACAAAAATCTGAAACCCCAAGTGTACTACTTAATTTTGTAAAGCAAATTCAGAATGAACTGAATAGTACAGTGGTCAAAATCAGAAGTGATCATGGTACTGAGTTTCATTCTGAAAGCATAACAAATTTGTGTAAAGACTTTGGGATTTTCCAAGAGTTCTCCTCACCAAGAACACCTCAGCAAAATGGAATTGCTGAAAGAAAGAATAGAACATTAATTGAAGCTGGTAGAACTCTATTGAGTGACACCTCTCTCCCAGAATATTTTTGGGCTGAGGCAGTTAACACTGCTTGTCATGTCATCAATAGGGCTTCTATCACCAAAAGCCACAAAAAGACTCCCTATGAGATTGTGAAAGGCAGAAAACCAAATCTATCCTACTTCAGGATCTTTGGTTGCAAGTGCTATATACTTAACAATGGCAAGTCATATTTGACTAAGTTTGCTGCCAAATCCCAGGATGAGATATTTGTTGGGTACAGCACAAATAGTAAGGCCTATAGAGTCTTTAACTTAACTACTCAAGTTGTTGAAGAATCTGTGCATGTTGTATTTGATGAAACAAGATTAATCAATAGTGAGTTGTCTTGTAGATCAAATGACTCAACAGGTATAAGCAAGAAGATGGACAAGCTCTCCATTGCTGAAGCTTCAAAGGAAGATGGAGCATTGGAAAATGAAGGCTGCTGTCCAGGGGGAGTACAAGAGATAATGGAAGCTGATGAAAACTAGGAGGCTCAGCAGAATGAAGAAGCTGGAGATGCTCAACCTGAAGGGAATCTTCCTCCAGCTATAAGATATCTAAGAGATCATCCAACTGATCAGATAATTGGTGATCCAAGACAAGGAGTGCAAACTAGAAGCAGAAATCAAAGCACAGTTTTGCATTCAAGTTTCCTGTCCCAGATGGAACCTAAGAAGTTTGAAGAAGCTATCCAAGACCAACACTGGATTGATGCTATGCAAGAGGAGCTGAATCAATTCAGAAGATGCAAAGTCTGGGAGCTTGTTCCTAAACCAAGAGGCCACAATATAATTGGCACTAAGTGGATCTATAGGAACAAGCTAGATGAGAGTGGGATAATAGTGAAGAATAAAGCAAGGTTAGTTGCAAAAGGATACAGACAGGAAGAAGGAATTGACTTTGATCAAACCTTTGCTCCAGTAGCAAGGCTGGAGGCAATCAGAATGTTCCTTGCCTATGCAGCCTACCAAGACTTCAAAGTATACCAGATGGATGTGAAGTCAGCATTTCTGAATGGTGATCTTAAAGAAGAAGTATATGTAGAGCAGCCATCAGGTTTTATAGATTCTCTTAAACCTGATTATGTGTATAAGCTTAGGAAAGCTTTGTATGGGTTAAAACAAGCTCCAAGGGCTTGGTATGAAACCCTGTCTACCTTCCTCATTGAGAATAAATTCTCAAGAGGAAAGATAGACAAAACTCTATTCCTTAGGGAATCCAAAGGAAAGATCATCTTAGTCCAGATCTATGTTGATGACATAATCTTTGGATCTACTGAAAACAACCTTTGTAAAAAGTTTGCCAAACTTATGCAAGGGAAGTTTGAGATGAGCAGTATGGGTGAACTTAAGTTCTTCTTGGGACTCCAAGTAAGACAGACTGATGATGGATTGTCCATATCCCAGTCTAAGTTCACCAAAGAATTAATTAAGAAATATGGTATGGAGTCATCCTCCACCATGAGGACTCCTATGGGAACTAGTATGCCTATATGCAAAGATGAGACAGGTAAACCTGTTGATGAATCATTGTATAGAGGAATAGTTGGGTCTCTACTATATCTCACTGCTAGTAGACCTGACATTATGTATGTAACATGTGTCTGTGCTAGGTACCAAGCCTGCCCTAAAGAATCTCATTATACTGCAGTCAAAAGGATTCTGAGATATCTAAAGGGCACTCCTACTCTAGGTCTTTGGTACCCTAGGAATAGAGATTTTCTACTAACAGACTATTCAGATGCAGATTTTGCAGGATGTAGAGAGGATAGAAAGAGTACTACAGGTACTTGTCAATTCCTGGGAGGAAGACTAATATCTTGGAGTAGTAAGAAGCAGACCAGTGTGGCAATTTCCACAGCTGAGTCAGAGTATGTTGCTGCTGGAAGCTGCTGTGCACAGCTATTGTGGATGCAGCATCAGCTTAAGGATTATGGTATACAGGTAAGTAGAACACCTCTTTTATGTGATTCAAAGAGTGCTATTTCTATTGCTAATAATCCAGTTTCTCATAGTAGAACTAAGCATATAAAAATCAAATACCATTTTCTTAGAGAACATGTAGAAAGAGGAGACATCTCATTGGAATTTGTAAAGACAGATTATCAAATAGCAGATGTATTTACTAAGCCTTTAGATGAAACCAAATTCAATAAATTCAAAATTGAATTAGGTATGTTAACCATTGATTAATGTATTAACAAAATCATTAACAATGCTATTGAAGTGGTATATAAGTAAGTAAAAGTAATAACAACATAATCAAGTGTTAAAAAGGACACATTGAAGTTAAAGAAATTGGCTAAGTAAGAATGTGTCGACACATTCAGTAATAATGTGTCGACACAGAGAAGTTATGTCGACAAGTCAGAAATATTGTGTCGACACAGAGAATATGTGTCGACACTTAAGAGTTATATTGTCGACTTAACCAGAAATGTAATGTCGACTCAACCAGGAAAATGGTGTCGACACTTACGGAATATGTGTCGACACTTATCCTTAGAGTCAACAAAGAATTTCTGTTTATCTAAGGTGTCGACATAACCACAAATTGGTGTCGACACTTAGTAGGCTGAAGTAATGTCGAGACAATAAAAGTTTGTGTCGACACAGTCCGTCTGTGTCGACACATTTTGACTGTTTTTGGCGCCTTTTGAACTTCTTTCAACTGGGGCTATAAATAGGTCAAAAACTCATTCTGTCGACATGCTTCCAAGGTTTTCGAGACTAAAACCCTGTGTCGACAATCTATCTTTCTCTCTTCTCTCAAGCTTTCTCGACGAACCGATGGCGCCAAGGATTGAAGACAATATAAATGAAGGGTATGAGTTGGTGCGCCAGGCCTTTGCAGAGGCGCCACCAGATGTTCAAGGAGTTATCACCCTCCTCTCTGAGTCAGGGTTAGAATTTCTCATCTCAGAACCTACTAAAATCTGGAAGAAGGAGGTGCATGAGTTCTTTATCTCTGCATCAGTCCACTCTACTGGCCTCAAGATTAAGTCCACTGTTCAAGGGACTAAGGTAAAGATTAATCAAAGAAGTTTAAGAAAGATCTTTCAATTGCAAATAGTTGAGAATGAAGAGGAAGTTCCTATATCTAAGACAAGGGAAGCCCTTCAATGGTGTGGACTGGACTCAGGATTGAAGATTGGAGCTGCATTCAACAGGAAGGGTATGATAGGATTTCTGCCTATATGTTCAGCCTGATGACCAGGATTGTTTTTACTATTCCTACTGATTGGTCAGGAGTGATCTTTGACAAGATCAAAGAAGGAATCAAGAAGCCTAACATGGCTAGGATCATGAGCCTGTACCTCACTGGAGTGATTCCTGAAGTGATGCAGCAACTGCAAGGGAGTAAGATTAATCATATGAGAAGAATGGATATGAGATTGTTCTCAAGGTGGGATAGGGTGCTGTCCAAGGATGTGCCTGAAGAGAGCAGGCCAGACACCCCTGTGAAATCCCCTACACAAAATCAAGAACCTGAACAATTACAAGAAGACCCACTAAGGACACAGGTTGAAGAACAGCTTGCCTCATCTATAGTCCAGGAAGTGTCAACACCTGCACAGATGCAGGGGGAGCAAGTTTCCACTCCTGCTCCAAAGGTATCTACTCCTGCTCAGGTATAGGGGGAGCTAATGTATTTTACTATAAAAGACATTGCTCATATTCTTATTGCTGCACAGGTTCAGGGGGAGCTAGTGTCCACTCCTACTCCAGATACTACAAATACTGAAGTGCAAGTACAAGAGGAAGCACAGTTAAACTTGTCTCAAGATTTAACTGCTGCAGAAGTTACAGCTCAACTGGAATTTACTATGGAGGAGTTGTTCCCAGATATTGATACTACTGCTGATAAAGTAGGAGGTGGACCAGATATTGAGAAGTCCATAGGTATGGACATTGATCAGATAGCTGAAGTTGAGCCACAGGTTGAGGGTGAGCCAGTGGATGTTGAAGCTGAGCAACAGGTCCCTAGAACTGATACAATTCATCATCTTCAAGAAAGAATTCATGTAGATACTTCATCTGAAACAGAAACTGAAGAAGCCAGGGTGACAAAGAAAAGAAAACTTGTTGTATTTAAGAGAAGAAGCAAGCATTATAAGCAGGCTTTACAGACCACACCTCTACAAGTATCTCCAGCCTTTGATTACAACAAATTTATGATCGATCTACAAGTAAAATTAGATGAACAAAGGTTGGCTATGGAAAAGTATGTTGATGAGAATAGCAAGTCACTTCAGTTTGACTTAGCTCAGGATATAAAGTCCATCCAGTTTCAGGTCAACATGCATAAAACTGAAATGACAGATTGCTTTCACAAGGGTGACAATGCTGTGGTTTATCTAGCTAAACAACAGGAGGCTATTACTACAAAGGTGGATGACATTGCCTTGAAGCAAAGCTATGTTTTGGAAAACCAGCTAAGAATGAATGATAATCTAACTGAATCTCATAATGAGATCATTGAGGAAGTAAAGAAGATTGGTCCAGGTCTGCCTGCAGATAGAGCCAAAGAAAGGGACGAATTTGATAAGAATTTTCAAGCTGCCATTGTTTCTGTTCAGACTGCCATCTCAACCTCCTAAAAAGAAATATCTGAAAAGCTTAACAAGTTAAAACCGTTTTTTAAAGACGGTGTGAATTATTTGGATGGCCAAATCCGATTTTAAAAGGAAGATCTAAGAGATCATGTATCTAGAGAAGCCATAAAGGGGGAGAGGATGCTAATTCATGCAGGTTCAGAGCACTCCAAATGGGTGACCAACAGTATCCGAGCCACTTTGGGATATCCCCCATTGTGTGATGATGCTATGGTGGCTGAATCAGGAATACAATCAAATCTACTTGAAGGCAATCAACCTGAGGTTGCCCAAGTCATTTACCCCCCTCCAGATTTTGACATGATTGATCAGAAAGTTCAAGGAATGTATAGTCCTCCAAAGGAGGTTACTAATATTGTCTTTGGAAAGGTTGATAAGCCTGAGGCTACTCTGAAAGAACAGCAAGATGCTCTATTAGCCAAGAAGAAATTCAGAGAGCAGGCTGTACTTAAGCCAGATTATGAGCAGTGGAGTCCTACTTCAAGGAACATAATACTCACTGCATGGAAAGCTGTACAAGATAAAGTTCATGAGAGAGGCAAGTGGTACAATGAAATAGAATGGCAGAAGTATGAGGCAAGACAAGAAGCAATAGTACAATTCAGAAGGAAAGCTAAGCTGGGAAGACTGCCATCAGATGCTAAGGAGCCAAGCAAATACTTCCCAAAGCCTTTTCATTATTTTGAAAGGCAAAGGATCAAGGAATAATCTCAGAAGAAAGCTGATCTTAAAGGAAAGAAGATAGCTGAAGAATCAGAAGCTCCTGTGACAGCTACAATTCAATCTGACAAAGGGATTATAATTAGAGAGTCTGATCAATCCTGATTATGTTTTAAGTTCTTTTTATAGTGTTTTGTAATGTTGTGATGTAATCATTGAATGTAAAACATTGTAATCAAACATTACCCAGTTATAAACAAAATGTAGTTTGGCATATTATAATGTGTATTCTGTGATGAATTGTTTTTATGTTTTGTTTATATTAAAGTATTCCTGTTATGTCATTAATCATCATTTAGTACTGTTTATAAATGGTGTATATCATTGACTATAGGGGTTATGACTTCTCCAAATAGGGGGAGATTGTTGGGTACATTGGAAAATGTGTACCTGATTTGAAAAAGCCCAACCTAGCTCAATGATATACATCAAGGTGTATTTGATGTTGTTTTAAGTTGACATGTGCAGGTGAAGAATTGACAAAGTATGCAGAAAAATTCTAAGTCCAAGTGTCGACACAGAGGAAGCAGTGTCGACACATAGAAGAAAATAGTCGACACAACACTGGGAAGCAGTGTCGACACATAGCAGTTAGTCTACAACTACACTGGGAAAAAGTGTCGACACAGAAGAAAATAGTCGACACATCACTGGGAATTTGTTTAGACACAGAAGAAAAGAGTCGACACAACTCTGGAAATTTGTGTCGACACAGAAGAAAAGCGTCGACCTCAACATTGGGAGAATGTGTCGACACAGAAGAATATAGTCGATCTCAAGATTGTCGACATCAGCTGAATGTGTCGACACAGAAGAAAATAGTCGACCTCAAGTTTGTCGACACCAGCAGAATGTGTCGACACATTGTGATTAAGTCGACATATTAATGCAGATTTAATAAATGAATGTGTCGACACCTGAAGGCTAAGTCGACACTTACTAAGTTATGATTCTACAACAACTGTGTCGACACACAGGACTTGTGTCGACACACTGAAGAGTCAAGACCAAGTTATTTTCAGAAGAAGCTGTGTCGACTCAAAGGCAACTTAGTCGACATCACTGAAGACTGTGTCGACACCAAAGTCAATTGTGTCGACACAGATAGACAGATGGTCTCGACACTTTCTGACAGACTGTTTCAACAACTTGTGGTTCAAGACTAAGGCACAGGACTTGTTTGAAGACTTGACAGCTGTGGGTTACCACCGGTTAACTGAAGCTGTCAGACTTGTCAGAAAACGGTTAGAAACCGGATCAGCCGGTTACCATGAAGAATGTCTATAAATAGACAGATTCAGAAGGAGAACATAACCACAACAGATAGTCCTTTTGAATAACTTTGAATCAAAAAGGAAGAGAAGGATCATAATCCAATTCATTTCAAGAAAGTGCTAGTCACTTAAGAAGATCTTCTCCGGGAGATCTAAGAAGACTATCTAGGGATAGATCTAAGAAGAGTTCTAATCAGAATTCAGAAGAATCTTTCAAAGTGCTGGATAGAGAGAGATCAAGCCAGAATTAGAAGAAGAAGAAAGAAACCACCAGTGGATTCTCAAGAAGCTGTTTGGAATCAACTCAGCTAAGTTCATTTTCAAGAAGCATTGAAGAAGGCTCAGATACAGTTGATTGCATCAGCTGATCAAGAATTGTCTTGGCCTTTCTCTCTCAACTTTGGCAAGACAGTTTAATAATCTTTTCTATATTTCTGTAGGATCTGTTTACACAGATCTGAGTTGTAAGCCTATGTTATAAAGGCTGAGTGTAGGAGTGTTGAACTCTGAGTGGTAGGGCTGTTTGCCTGAGTGTAGGAGAAGGATATTCTCTGAGTTGTAGGCCTTGGGGCAAGGCTGAGGTAGGGCAGTTGTGCCTGAGTTGTAGGAACCAGTTGGGTTCTGAGTTGTAGGATCTATTGATCTGAGATAAGTGGAAGTTTGGCCGAATATAGCATACTGCTAGATAGGTGAAGGGGGAAAGTGGATGTACCCAGACCTTGGGGAACCACTATAAAACATTGTGCAATCTGTGATGTTTTATTTTCTGTGATTGCTGTGCCAATTGTGTTAGCTATTGAATTGAATTCTGCCTAGAAGTTTTTATAAGAGAAGCAGAACCTATTCACCCCCCCCTCTAGGTGTTTAGGCTGCCTTGAAAGTTAAACTATCAACGGGGCTCTAGCTCGATAACTTATGCAACTTCTGAAGAAGTCGGAGGAGGGCCCCTTTCAGTGGACGGCCGCCGCCACCGCCTTTACCGCCCTTCAGCAGGCCCCAGTTCGTGGGCCGATGCTGGCCATGCCAGATTTCTCTCTGTCATTCTTAGTGGAGTGTAACGCGTAGGGCTTCAGGGTGGGAGCCGTACTCATGTAGGTCGGACGACCGATAGCCTACTTCAGTCGCGCTTTCTTCAGCGCCATCTACAACCGCTCCGCATATGAGAACGAGCTCATGGGGCTCATTCTCACCGTTCAACATTAGCGTCTATATCTGCTGGGCCGCCCCTTCGTGGTCCGCGCCGACCACCACAGCCTCTGCTACCTCCTCCAGCAGATGATCGCAACGCCTGCCCAGCAGGTGTGGGTGGCCAAGCTCCTGGGCTATGACTTCACCATCAAGTTCCGCCCGGGGAGGGCAAACTGGGCGGCCGATGCCCTCTCTCGGCAAAGCCAGTCGCCATAGCTCACGACTGTCTCTCGGCCGGTGTGGGAAAATGTGGTGACCATCCAACATGAGGTTGAGGCCGACTCTATTTTATCCGGTATCCGGACGGCGCTCATCGCAGACGCCTTCGCCCACCCTCGCTCGTAAGGTGCCGCCTGTTCTTGAAGGGCCACCTTGCTCTAGCATCCTCTTCTCCGAGCATCCCCCGTCTCCTCACTGGGTTTCATGCTTCGCCCTCCAGAGGGCACGTCGGGGTCTTCCGTACCTACCACCGTTTAGCAGCCTCTCTCTATTGACCTTACATATTCTGACAGGTCAAGGCATTCGTGACGGCCTGTTTGGTTTTCTAGAAGGCCAAGTACGAGGTAGCGTTTCCAACCAGCCTCCTTCAGCCTCTTCCCATTCCGGACCGCATTTGGGAGGACGTGACCATGGACTTCATTACTCGGCTATCGCCCTCCCAGGGATTCGATTGTGTCTTGGTCGTGGTGGACAGAATTTCCAAATACGACAATTTCATTCCCCTCGTCACCCCTACACCGCCGCCACACTCACGAACAACTTCATCAACGGCGTCGTACGCCTTCATGAGTTTCCTTGGTCGATCGTGAGTGATCGTGATCCGTTTTTCTTGAGCACCTTCTGGACCACGCTTTTCCGTCTACAGGGGACTCGCCTCCGTATGTGCACTGCTTATCACCCGCAGATGGATGCCCAGTCTGAGGTCCTCAATCGCTGTTTGGAGACGTACCTCCGTTGCTTCGTGGGGGAGCAACCCCGTGTTTGGTCCAAGTGGCTCTGTTGGGCCGAGTACTCCTACAACAATGCCTATCACAACGCAGCAGGTACCATCCCGTTTGAGGCTGTCTATGGCCGACCACAACCCTCCATTCTCCGCCACCTGCCGGGAGAGTGTCAGGTCAAGAGTTTGGCCACCTCTCTGCAGGACCGTGACACCATCCTGGATCACCTGAAACATTACCTCCTACGGGCCCAACAGAAGATGTCCTCCTTTGCGAACAAGAAACGACGTGACCTTTCCTTCCAGGTGGGGGGGGGGGGGAAGGTATTCATCAAATTGCACCCATACCGCCCGAAGCTCCCCCCACGGTTCTTTAACCCATTTGAGGTGCTCGCGCGTATCAGTGTTGTCGCCTATCGCCTACACCTCCACGCCGAGAGCCGCATACACCCGGTCTTCCACGTTTCTCAGCTGCGCCAGGAAACCACGCCACCACGGACCACATTCCGTCCGACGTCGATCTCGTCGGCGAGGCGCCGTACTACCCGGCCAAGATACTCCACCGCTGCTGCCTTCTGCCGAGAGACCCCACTTCGAAGGATATTTTGGTTGCCTGGGCAAATTACCCAGACTTCCGCCGCCAGTTCGCCGATAAGCCTAAGGAAAAGACACATTTTCTAGATGGTGGTATTCTTACAGATTTGCATGATTACGAGACACCATGGTGGGTCTACACACGGAGGAAGACGACGATGAGTCGCCATGACAAAAACTGAAGAACAAGATGACTCGTCATGAGAGCGAGAAAACTTAGTGGAAATAAAGTGAATAGCGTGAGAGCAAGGAGTTAATATGGTTTGCGGAGTCAAGAAAAAGCCACATTTTAAGATGATGGAAGTGCCTTGCATGGTACTGATGAATTATTACGGATTTGCACGACGATGAGACGTCGTGGCGGGTCTACACGCGGAGGAAGACGACGACAGGTCCGTCTGGAGGAGGAGAGACCGAAGACACGATGTCGGCATTACTATTTTATTTCCTTCGCATTATGTTATTTCGTATTATGTTGTGTACGCATTTATTTTCCTTGCACTTGCTATTCGCACCCCACACATATAAGGGGTGGAGTTGTACTCCTTTATTATGCTTGGATGAATGCAAATTAATGCTGCTTCCTAAGATTTCCTCTCAACCCTAATACTCTTCTTCTCCCTCACCTCCGCCGGCCCTCCCCCTTGTCGGGTTCCTCTCCAGGATCGTATCACGAATACTTGTATACTTAAATAAAATTGATTTATTTAGATTGTGTAACATTCTAGGAAGAGAAATGAGTTAAAAGATGAAAACATAGCTGTAGCCATCTATTTTTAATTAGACAAAAATAAGAGATTTGTTGGCATCAAGAAGAAATATCTAATCTCTCTTTTAGTCATTGTTAATTGGTTGTATTCTCATTCTTTTCTCTAATTAGGTCAATTAGAGTACATTTCTGGTTTTATTATTTGACATATCCTTTGAGTGAAAAAGGTACCTAAAGGAACCACAACAAAAGTATTTGGGGTGTAGATGGGTGATATAAAAGATGAGAATCTTTTGGAGCTATGATTCAATGGTGGACGTGAAGAAAATGATCGTGGGAGGATTGTTAGATGCTCGGGGAGATAGACTGTGAGAAGAATATGAGCAATGAGAAAAGTTTGGGTCACATGGGCAAAAACAAAATGACTTGTTGTGAGAGCGAGAAAATCTAGTGGAAATGGAGTGAATAGCGTGAGAGCAAGGAGTTAGTATGGTTTGCGGTGTCAAGAAAAAATGCATTTTAAGATGGTAAAAGCGTCCTACATGTCACTGACGAATAATGTATACTGGAGAGAAAATTGATTTATTTCAAGAGAGTATCAGTCTAGAAAGAGAAATGAACTAGAAGATGAAAACGTAACGATAACCATCCATTATTAATTATATAGCAATAAAAATTTGTTGGCATTTGTTACAAACTCACAATGGATGCTACCTACCAACGACTGTCAAAATTGTGGAAGGATTGAGCATGTTTGCTAGTATTTTCATCTCACATTTTTTATGTTTTCTTTTATCGCGCACTCTTTTGATTTTACTTGCACATGTTAAGCCTTGTGAGGGGCATTTTGGAGACTTGGCTTGATCAAGAACTTGGCTCAATTTGTTAGTTGGATGAATGGAAAATTGGAATGCCTCTTCCAACCAGGTATCACTCGTCTTAGGGAACGAAGATTGCCGCTCGTGAATGGCTGCTTTCCCACAATCGATCGACCTTCTCTCCAGTGCAATCCCCTTCCACTCATCCATTGTCACAGTAGGTTCCCTAGGATTGAAGAAAGCGAACTCCCACCTCCTCCATGACTTCACCCTCGCGAGGCTGTACGCGAGTTCTAATCTGGGGCTTTTAAAAACTTGGTATCAAATCCAAACCCCCTCCCCTGCTTTGTGGCAACCTTTTCTTTGGCCCACCTCTTCGTGGAAACTTTATTAGCGATCTCATTTCCTTAAAACAGATGGGGTATATTAACGACTACTTGGAGCTGTTCAAGCTTCTGTTGGCATAAGCTCCATCCATTCCCCAAGAGCACTAGGTGCCCATTATCGATGTGCCTCCACGAGTACCTTTACTGGACGTTGAGTTTCAAACATCAACGGATCTCACTACCGCCATGAGCCTCACACTGGTCTGTGAGACGACTATTGATAGATCGATAATACAACGGTCTCCATAGCAGAGGACCATCTTGGGGATTTGGTACTCCAGTCATTTAGTCAAGCAGTGCCTTCTTTAATGGGAGGGAGTGTAACCGACCACTGGCCATTCGTCATCTGTCAACCCAGGAGATGACCAATCGTGGGGCTAAGGGTCTCTGTTTCAACTGTGATGAACCATACAAGTGCGGCCACATGTGTAGACGCCTCTTTTGGTTCGAGGTTATGGACCCTTTTGATGAGGAAGATGATCCAAGGGATCCATAGATTTCCCGCCATACTATCACAGACCGTATTCTGGGGTGACCATTCAAATGCATATTTCCATTGTAGAACAAACTATTGACCACTCTAATGGACTCAGGAACCACAACTTCATCAGCGAGTAAGCCGCTAATCGACTGCAGCTTCCGGAACTACACTCGCCTCATGGTGTCCATGCCCAATGAGAGCATTATGGAATGCCCGAGGATCTGTCACGCCGTTCCTTTAGTGGAGGAGGGGAACCACTGCAAGATCGACTCTCCGGTGACCGCCCTACGGGGGTTTGTGGACGTATTGGGTGTTCAATGGCTGTGTACCTTGTGGCCCCTGACATGTGACTTTGATCTGCTCACGATGAAATGCCACTAAGGACTTGAGATGATTGTGTGGCAAGAGAGCTATGTGGGGATCCCTCTACCAGCCTTCTCTTTGTATACAGGGAAGCTGGACCAGCCGAACCTGCTACGTCTACTCTAGGAGTTCGACAACACTCTGGCTCCATCTGGGGATTTCCTTGTAACACCCCAAATTCCAATTTGGAGTTTAGGCTGGGTGACACGGCCTGGGACACGGGCGTGTCCCAGGGCATGTCAAGCTCTCGGTACTCGAGTGGGTCTCGAGTATGACTCGAGTGGGCGTCGAGTGTGTCTCGAGTGAAGCACACGGCCTGGGACATGGGAGTGTCCCAGGGCGTGTCCTTCACTGTGCGTGTCGAATTGTCGACACAATTTCAGTCGACTATCGTTGAGTGAGGTGACACGGCCTGAGACACAGGCGTGTCCCAGGGCGTGTCCTGCTCGGGTTGGAAACCGGGCGGCGTTGAGTGGCATTGAGTGTAGAACATAGCCTGTGACACGGGCGTGTCACAGGGGCGTGTTTGGCACACGACTAAGGACACGGGCGTGTGCCTTAGCCGTGTCCTTCTCGGGGGAGTTGGTCCTGTGTCGATTGAGGGACACGCCCCTCGACACGGGCGTGTACCTTGTGACACGGGCGTGTCAGGGCTTGACACGGGCGTGTCTTAGTCCGTGTTCTGGTCTGGATTGTGTCGGTTCCTTAGCCGCTTGGGAACACGGCCTGTGACACGGGCGTGTCACAGGCCGTGTCAGCCCAAAAATAGATATGTGGGGGCAGATCAAGGCCGTTCATTTCCTTCTATTTGGATCCTGTGGTCCAAGCTTCTCCCTGCAGTGATAAGACCATGGATTGAGAAGTATTTCTCATTCTATTGCCTTGGCCATTCTCTTTCTAAGAAGAGAGAAGGGGGAGCTTGGAGGAGGAAGAAGGAGAAGGGTTTCGGCTGCCGGAGGAGCGTCTATGGTCCGACTCGAGATCCAAGGCCAGCGTTGTGGAGGCAAGGCCGTCGCGGTGATTTCCATCCGGCTAATTTCTCCATGGCTCCGAAGCGATCGTCAAGGGTAACGATCTCCTTCTTGGACAAGTGAAGTCCTAATTTATGCATGTGCATGGGATCCTCCACCAAGAGGTGGAAAGCTTAAGTGATTCTAGTGGTCGAGTCTGCATTTAGATCCGGAAGTGTGTAGTACGAAATAAGCATGCTGTGTGAAGCCCATCTGGATGGGTAGTCTAGATTGGTGATGCTGCGAACCGGAGAAGACTCTGTGTATAAACCAAATAGCTTGCGGAGAGTGTGAGGACGCTTGTGAATTGTGGTAAGGAAGCTTTGCATAGCTCCTTTGGTTGTATGCTCGGCACGAGCTGGTTGATAGATGGGAAAGCGACACTATGTGCCTGTGTTATGAGATGGATTGCGGATACCTCTGAGTGGATGGGCGCGAGAGGTTTTCAACGGGGGTTTGAAGGCTGATGCCCATGGCCAATAAGTTAAGAAGCTCTGAGTGGGATGGGCGAGATGAACCACCCAACAAGTTCAGTGTAGGATCGTTGTGAGCAGTCGATTGGTAGCACTGCAAATGGGGGCTGCGGGCATTCCCGGCGTGTTGCACTGCGTGTGTAGGTCGATGGTTAGTGCTCACATTTGCCGTGAGGTGAGCGCCTCTGAGTGGGGTGGGTGCGTGAGGTCTCCAACGTGGGCTTGGAGGCTTATACCCGACCAACAAGCTAAGCACCTTGAATCGGTGGTGGGACTTGGAGGTTTTCGGTACACCGTAAGCGTGCCTTGTTTGCACAGAGCGCCTGGCACGAAGGCCGGTGTTTGTGATGTTGTTGTGTTGTATATTTATATATTGTGATTGCACTGCATGCAGGGAAGGAACCACTGCCCCGGGTAAGGGGTAAGTCGTTATAATTGGTCAGCTGAATGCTGACCGTTGCTTTGTTGATCACCCTTGGGGTGGACGTTCATATGCAGGTGTTGCGGGCTGATTGGATTGAGCGGGCTGAAGACCTTGCTGCTGCTGGTAGGCCCTTGAAGGCCGTGCGAAGCTTTGGATTTCATGTGTGGCCGACCTGCGTGCTGATGTATGAAATCATATTTTGTAAAGAGAAACTTGTAAGGCCTTAAGGCCGTGAGCGGGGTGTGCTTGTATACATTCCTGGTTATTTATATAAATGTGATATTTATATAGCAGTGGACATTCAATGATTGAGTTCTTGCAAGTAATAAGCTTCCGCTAGAATGCTCTGGGTTAGGTGTGATGATATTTTGGTATTAACCTGTGACCTCGCCGTCTGTTTGTGGCATATAGTGTGGGGCCCCGGCCGGACCTTCTATTATATGTTATTTAACGGGTGGAGTCATTACATTTTGGTATCAGGTTGTTTCGGTCTTCCGCTTTCAAATTCGTGGTCGAATTCTTTTGTGGATTGGCGAGCACGTGTACGTGCGAACCGTGTTAACATATATGAAGTCAAGAATGTCCACTAGAAATGTGAGTGATTGAGCATGTTTGCCGTTTTGGATTGGAGGTTAATGATGTCTTGTTCACGTATAGGTGACAAGGAGTGAGCTGGACAGTCTGAACCCCAGCGTTCGGATGAGTGTGCGACACCAGCTGAGGTGCCCACACCTCCCCCTTCAGCGGAAACCATACGCTTAGTTGCGGAGGCGGTATTTGCCATGTTTCAAGCACAACCTATTGGGCAAGCAAGACCTGCAGTGGAGCCAGTACAGGTTGGTGCGAGGCAAGAGCGTGTTGAAGCTCGGATTGATGAGAAAGCAGCTGACGATCAACTGAAGCGGTTTATAGATTTTCATCCACCTACGTTTGTCGGGGTTAATTCCCCAATGCAGGCGGAGGATTGGCTCTCAAGAGTAAGGAGGATCCTGACAACGATCAGGATTGATGAGGGGCAGAAAGTCACTTTAGCCACTTTCCTGCTGGAAGGAGAGGCGAGGCTTTGGTGGGATGAAGTCGAGATGCACCAGTTGGTAGACAGAGGCCTGTGAGAGATTTTGATGGAGGAATTCTCCAGATTGTTTTGGGCAAAGTATTTGCCAGTATCACGGCGCATTGCAATGGAGAATGAATTTCAACGTCTGGTGCAGGGTGAGAAGATTGTTGATGATTACCTGCATGAGTTCACCAGGCTGGGGCGTTATGCGGGGTCTACGTTTTCGGAAGAAGCGCGGAAGACGAATAGGTTTTATGAGGGACTCTGAGTGAGCTGAGGTTGGCGCTCCCGAGTTCGGTGAACCAAGGTTTCCAAGCACTAGTAGATACAACATGCGCGCTGGAGAAGGACTTGAAACGGGTGCAGGACAAGAAGAACTTGACGGTGGAAAAGCCAGAGTTCAAAGTTCCGCAGTCCGAATAATCGAAGTTTAGGAAACGGGAGAAGAAGAGGTTAAGACCAGCTGAACAAACTTCTTCGGATGTGACTTCGGGAGCAACGTATGGGTAAGGACGTGTGGATACACGTATATGTTATAATTGTGGACAGCAGGGTCATATAGCTCGATATTGTTGGAGAGGCCCGGTAAAGGGTGAGAAAAAGACCGGTGCGTCCTATAAGGAAGAGGGCAAGGCAGTGACCGAATCCTCTGCATCCCGAGCGCAACCGTGAGTGTACACTCTCGAAGTGCAGGAGTCGCAAAGCTCAAATCATGAAGTTCAGCAGCCTCGCGTGTATAATCTGGAATTACAAGAGACTGTTAAGAGGATTATGAAGGACGCAGCTGAGCAGAAATAGAGAAAGAATGTACATTACTTTTATTGTGGTATGTTGTTTGTAAAAGACTTTGTTTGCGCGAGGTCGTGGGGCGAGTAACTTTGGATCGTTTTGTGTATATTTGCAACAAAGGAATGGTTGTGTTGTTGGATATGTTGCGCTAAATTTCGGGACGAAATTTTTGTAAGGAGGGAAGGGTTGTAACACCCCAAATTCCAATTTGGAGTTTAGGATGGGTGACACGGCCTGGGACACGGGCGTGTCAAGCTCTCGGTACTCGAGTGGGTCTTGAGTAGGACTCAAGTGGGCGTCGAGTGTGTCTCGAGTGAGGCACACGTCCCTGGACACGGGCGTGTCCCAGGGCGCGTCCTTCACTGTGCGTGTCGAATTGTGGACACAATTTCAGTCGACGATCGTTGAGTGAGGCGACACGAGCGTGTCCCAGGGCGTGTCCTGCTCGGGTTGGAAACCGGGCGGTGTTGAGTGGCGTTGAGTGTAGAACAAGGTCTGTGACACGGGCGTGTCACAGGGGCGTGTTTGGCACACGACTAAGGACCAGGGCGCTTGCCTTAGCTGTGCCCTTTTCGGGGGAGTTGGTCCTGTGTCGATTGAGGAACACGCCCCTCGACACGGGCGTGTACCTTGTGATACGGGCGTGTCAGGGCTTGACACGGGCGTGTATTAGCCCGTGTTCTGGTCTGGATTGAGCCGTTTCCTTAGCCGCTTAGGGAACACGGCCTGTGACACGGGCGTGTCAGCCCAAAAATAGATATGTGGGGGCAGATCAAGGTCGTTCATTTCCTTCTATTTGGATCCTGTGGTCCAAGCTTCTCCCTGCAGTGATAAGACCATGGATTGAGAAGTATTTCTCATTCTATTGCCTTGACCATTCTCTTTCTAAGAAGAGAGAAGGGGGAGCTTGGAGGAGGAAGAAGGAGAAGGGTTCCGGCTGCCGAACGTCAACGGTCCGACTCGAAATCCGAGGCCAGCGTTGTGGAGGCAAGGCCGTCGCGGTGATTTCCATCCGGCTTATTTATCCATGGCTCCGAAGCGATCGTCAAGGGTAACGATCTCCTTCTTGGACAAGTGAAGTCCTACTTTATGCATGTGCATGGGATTCTCCACCAAGAGGTGGAAAGCGTAAGCGATTCCAGTGATCGAGTCTGCATTTAGATCCGGAAGTGTGTAGTACGGAATATGCATGTTGTGTGATGTCCATCTGGACGAGTAGTCTAGATTTGTGATACTGCGAACCGGAGAAGATTCCGTGTATAAACCGAATAGCTTGCGGAGAGTGTGAGGACGCTTGTCAATTGTGGTAAGGAAGCTTTGCATAGCTCCTTTGGTTGTATGCTCGGCACGAGCTGGTTGATAGATGGGAAAGCAACACTATGTGCCTGTGTTATGAGATGGATTGCGGATACCTCTGAGTGGATGGGCCCGAGAGGTCTTCAACGGGGGTTTGGAGGCTGATGCCCATGACCAATAAGTTAAGAACCTCTGAGTGGGATGGGCGAGATGAACCACCCAACAAGTTCAGTGTAGGATCGTTGTGAGCAGTCGATTGGTAGCATTGCAAATGGGGGCTGCGGGCATTCCCGGCGTGTTGCACTACGTGTGTAGGTCGATGGATAGTGCTCACAGTTGCCGTGAGGTGAACGCCTCTGAGTGGGGTGGGTGCGTGAGGTCTCCAACGTGGGTTTGGAGGCTTATACCCGACCAACAAGCTAAGCACCTCGAATCGGTGGTGGGACCTGGAGGTTTTCGGTACACCGTAAGCGTGCCCTGAGTGCACGGAGCGCCTGACACGAAGGCCGGCTTTTGTGATGTTGTTGTGTTATATATCTATATATTGTGATTGCACTGCATGCAGGGAAGGAACCACTGCCCCGGGTAAGGGGTAGAGTCGTTATAATTGGTCAGCTGAATGCTGACCGTTGCTTTGTTGATCACCCTTGGAGTGGACGTTCATATGCAGGTGTTGCAGGCTGATTGGATTGAGCGGGCTGAAGCCCTTGCTGCTGCTGCTGGTAGGCCCTTGAAGGCCGTGCGAAGCTTTGGATTTCATGTGTGGTCGGCCTGCTTGCCGATGTATGAAATCATATTTTGTAAAAAGAAACTTGTAAGGACTTAAAGCCGTGTGCGGGGTGTGCTTGTATACATTCCTGGTTATTTATATAAATGTGATATTTATATAGTAGTGGACATTCAATGGTTGAGTTCTTGCAAGTAATAAGCTTCCGCTAGAATGCTCTGGGTTAGGTGCGATGGTATTTTGGTATTAACCTGTGACATCGCCGTCTGTTTGTGGCATATAGTGTGGGGCCCCGACCGGACCTTCTATTATATGTTATTTAACGGGTGAAGTCGTTACATGCCTTCTCCCCCCTGTCAGGACCATCACGTCCGTATCTTTCCGAACGCGACATCGATGGTTGTCAGACCCCACCGCTACCCATTCTTGCAGAAGGACGAGATTGAGTGTCAGTGCAACTCCATACTCCAATAGGGATCATTCATCATAACATTTCTCCATTCTCTTTTCTATTTTTCTTGGTGCACAAGGACAACACTTAACGATTTTACGTGACTACATGCAAAGACCGGACACGCTTCCCATACTTGTGGTTGAGGAGTTATTGGAAGAGCTTTACGATGCTCATTTTTTCTCTAAATTGGACATGTGCTCGGGATACCATTAGGTGTACATGACCCCCACCGATGTGGAGATGTCTGTCTTCCAGATCCATCACTGACACTTTAAGTTTCTAGTGATACTATTCATGCTCAATTCCCCTCTGTTGGGCCCTGTAGGACAACTTCATTCTTGTTGAAGAAAGTATAAAGAAAGCCCATCTTGAAGGCCCATGTAAAGCTCTCTTAGTATTAGTCCCACATCTTGGGATAAACTTTAGGATCTCCCCTCTCCTCTTATGTATATATATGTACAAATATATATGATGTATTGAAGGATTTTCGATTGAGAAATTAATAAAATTACACTTTATTTTTCTCCTTTTTGATGTTCTTCCACATGGTATCAGAGGTAGAAATTGATCCTTTGGACTATCCTGTTTTCTCATCTGGGCGGTTAGGCTTTGTCTAACCGCAGCTTGCTTTCGTTCCTTGCCTTGAGCGGCTAGACAAATTCTTGCCGCAACTTTAAATTTTCCCTGAAGTGTCAGAACCTCCTCCCCCTCCCCCCCACCACCTTTTTTATACTTGTTTTCTAGGGCCTACTCTGATTGCAAGCCGCTTGCCCTTGTCGCTGCTCCTTGCCGCAGTCTATCAACACAGCTTCTGTCAGAGTTAACTGCTGCCTTCGTGGTTCTGCTTCTAGTCGCTGCTTCAAGGCGTTGCTGCAGATCTCTTCTCTTGCCGTAGCTTGTCTCTTGTCTTCATCTAGCCGTAGATCTCACTCTAGCTGCTACTATTGCTAACTGTCGCAACTCTCCCTTCTAGCCGCAGATCTCTTGCCAGGCGTGGACCTTCTTGACGTAGCTCTACCCGCAGCTTCAACCCGCAGTTCTAACCGCTACTTCTTCCCGCAGCATCTTGCCGCTGCGTCCGCTTAGCCGCTGCGTCTGCCACTGTCTCTTGCCGTTGTTTGTTATCCGCAATCCTAGCCGCATCTTGTGTCCGCTGGAGCTTCTCCTTGCCGCCAGCTCTAACCGCTGCTTTCAGACCTTATTGCCGCAACTTCTTGCTGCAGACTCTGCCGCAGATCTTCTTGCTCGCTTAACCGCAGCATCCAAGTCCCTCCCGCATGCTCCTCTGCCCGCAGAACCTCTCCTGTTGCTCATTACTAGACCGCCACTGATTGCCTAGTGACATCTGCTCTTCTCGTAGCCGCTGATTCCTACCCGCCAGGTCGCCCTTTACTCTTGTCGCTGGGCTTATTCGACTGGTCGCCAGTTTTTTATCTTCCTCTCCAGGCTCTGTCTGCAGCCGGCTTCTTCCGTGGTTGAACCTTCTCCCATGGCCGATCATGCTACTCCGTTTCTTTCGGCTCCACTGTATTCTCATGGAGGTCACATCTCTTCTCGGGGTGATGGTCGACACACTCGTGCTCCTCTTCAGTGTACTTACTGTGGTAGAGATGGTCACTGCAAAACCACTTACTATAGTCTTCACGGTCTACCTCCTGCACTGTCTGTCTCTACTGCCGCCCCTGCTCCACACAACATTTATACTGATATTGATGTCATGCGCACCCAACTCCAGCAATTTCATGAGCTGATTTGTCATTCCTCTGGCTCTGTTGTGTCTATTTTTGATGGAGGTATTTCCTGTCTTGCCCACAATTTCTCCTGAATTGTGGACTCCGGGGCCACACATCATATTACCCTAATAAAACCTTCTCGATAGACTTTGCGCATCCCAAGTTCATTACTGTTGACAATGGGGACACTACTCTAGTCGTTGGATCAGCCGACGTCATCCTTAACCCCTCCCTCACTTTTTGATCGGTTTTTCATGTTCCGGGTTCTCCTTTCAATCTCCTCTCTATTAGTCATCTCACACACGATCTTGATTGTTTTGTGACTTTCTCTTCTTACTCTTGTGTTGTGTAGGATTGACAGACGCAGACTGTCATTGGTAAAGGAAAACTTGTTAATGGGCTTTACATCTTGGACCCCCACCCCTCGATTCTCTCTACTATTAGTTATGTCGAGTGGCATCAGTGTCTTGGGCATGCCCCTCTCCGAATCCTCCAAAAAGATCTTCCAGATTTGCCCCTCACTGACTTCACATGCGGGTCATGTATTTACGACAAATACCATTGTTCTACCTTCTCACCTCATTGTACTCGGAGAGATGCTCCCCTTGTTTTGATTCATTCAGTTATTTGGGGACCCTATAAATCTGCCAGGGTTTCTGGTTATCATTACTTTGTTACCTTCATTGATGATTACTCTCGTATGACATGGTTATATTTTCTTCATGATCGATCTGAACTGCCTCGTGTCTTTCGTGCCCTTATCCTTGAGACTCACAACCAATTTTCTACTATCATTAAAACACTCTGCACCGATAATGCTCGTGAGTACACAAGTCATGAGCTTACCAACTTGTGTATTGAGTTTGACGTCGTCCATCAAACCTCTTGTGTCTATTCTTCTCAACAAAATGGTGTTGCCGAACACAAGAACCGTCACCTTCTCGAGGTCGCACGCACCCTTATGTCTTAAATGAATGTTCCCACCCTATGTTGGAATTTTGCGGTTTCTACAACCTGCCACCTCATTAACCGTCTGCCCTTCTCTATTCTCAATTTTGAAGCTCCCTTTAAACTTCTTTTTCACTCTACATCCCCCTTTGCGGTCACTCCTCATGTTTTGGGCTGTATGTATTATGTTCACAATCTTGACCCGTTTACTGACAAGCTTGCCTCATGTGTCACAAAATATATGTTCGTCGGGTACTCTTACACTCAGAAAGGCTCCGTATGTTATTCTCCCATTGATCGAAAGATTGTTATTTCTGTCGATGTCACCTTTCTTGAGGATAATCCATATCATTCTTAACCTATTGACCCTCCACTATCACTACCATCTTCTTTGTGGCCAGCTGTTCCTGTTACTTTGCCACTTCCACCTTTCCTCCCTACGCCACTCCCACCCCAACTGCCAAAACCTCCTCTGATTCATGTGTACACACGTCGTTCTTCTCATTCTAATGCCCCGAGCTCGTTACCTTCTACTAATTACATTCTGCGCTTTGCTGGTTCGGATACGCCTTCTACAGCTCACCACATCAGTAATTTTGTTTCTTTGCATCGATTATCTACACTTCTTCATACCTTCACGACTTCATTATCTTCGGTTTCCACCCCTAATTCTTTGTAGGGGGCTCTTCAACATCCGTGGTGGAGGGCGACTATGGAAGAAGAAATGGCTGTCCTCTGGACCAATCACACCTGAGATCTTTCCCCTCTCCCTCCTGGCCAGACGTGTGTGGGTTGCAAATGAGTCTTTACCATCAAACATACTCCCGCTCGGACAGTTGAACGGCTAAAGGCTCGCCTTGTCGCCCTTGGTTTTACTCAACAACACATTCTTGACTATGACGAGACCTTCTCCCCTGTTACAAAGCTAAACACTGTCTGTGTCTTGATCTCTCTGGCCGTTCATCGACATTGGCCGCTGCATCAGTTGGACGTTAAAAATGTTTTCCTCAATGATAATCTTGCTGAGTCTGTCTACATACACCAACCTCTCGGCTTTGAGACTACATGAGAGTCATTTGTATGTCACCTCAGGAAATCTCTTTATGGTCTCAAACAGTCGCCTCGGACATGGTTTGACAAGTTCAGTCGGGTTGTTAGTGATGTTGGGTTTACTCGAAGCTCGACCGACTTCTCTCTCTTCACTCGACATAGTCCATCATGCACCGTAATACTTCTGGTTTATGTTGGTGATATCTTAATTCCTAGAGATGATCAAAAGGCATTCATATGATCAATGAACATTTGGCCTCCGTATTCCAGACCGAAGATTTGGGGAATCTCAGATACTTTCTTAGCATCGAGGTAGCCCGTCGACCCGGTGGTCTTGTCCTATCTCAAAGAAATTACTTTCTTAATCTTCTGCATGGCGTTGGCTACTTTGGTTGCAAGCCAGCTGGCACACCCATGGATGTCAACCACAAGTTCTGTGCTTGCTCCTCCGACTCTGATACACTCCTATCAAACCCAAAATACTATCGTCGTCTCATGGGAAAATTGATATATTTGACAGTTACAAGACCTGATATATTGTTTGTTGTTGAGGTTGTTAGTAGGTTTATGCATGCTCCCCGACCTTCTCAACTCCAGGCAGTTGAGTGTATTCTCCGATACCTGAAGTTTGTTCTCGGACAAGGGCTGGTATATAATCCTTCCTCGTCTCTATCTCTCACTGCTTACTCTGATGCTGATTATACTGGATCCATTGATGATCGTCGTTCCACAAGTGGTTTCTGCACATACTTTGGTGGACATCTTGTTACCTGGCGAAGCAAAAAGCAATTTTTCACCGCACGCTCATCTGCAAAAGTTAAGTATCGATCAATGGCCTCTGTCGTCTCTGAACTCACATGGCTAAAAAGCTTTATGAGAGACCTAGGTGTCAAGCTCTCCTCTCCTGCCACCTATGTTGTCAAGGCGCGCGCCTAAGGCGCCGGGCGCAGCCCTCCGCGCCTCAGCACGGCTAAGGCGGACGATGTGCCCCAGGCGCGCGCCTTACAGGCTCCCAGGCGCATCAAAGGCGCGCCTGGGCCTTTCAAGGTGTTTTTTTCAAATAAAATTTTGAGATGGGCAAAAACATGATCTCTGACACACCCGAGACACCCCTAGGCGCACTTGGGCGTCCAATTTGCTGGACTTGGGCGTCCAATTCGCTGGACTTGGGCGCCCAATTCGCTGGACTTGGGCGCCCAATTCGCTGGACTTGGGCGCCCAATTCGCTGGACTTGGGCGCCCAATTCGCTGGACTTGGGCGCCCAATTCGCTGGACTTGGGCGCCCAATTCGCTGGACTTGGGCGCCCAATTCGCTGGACTTGGCGCCCAATTCGCTGGACTTGGCGCCCAATTCGCTGGACTTGGCGCCCAATTCGCTGGACTTGGCGCCCAATTCGCTGCCCAATTCGCTGCCCAATTCGCAGCGAATTGGGCGCCCAATTCGCTGCCCAATTCCAGCGAATTGGGCGCCCAATTCGCTGCCCAATTCCAGCGAATTGGGCTTCCAATTCGCTGCCCAATTCCAGCGAATTGGGCGCCCAATTCGCTCAATTTCCTTTCCCCCCTATTTTTGCGCCTCACGTGCCTCAGGTGCGTGCCTGCCCCTTGCACCTAGGCTCCATGGGCCCTATGCGCGTCGGTGCCCCTTACGCCTTTAACAACATAGCCTGCCACTTTGCACTACGATAGTCAACCTGCCATTCATATTGCCAAAAATCCGATGTTCCATGAACGTACCAAACATAAAGAGGTTGATTGTCACTTTATTCAGAAAAAGGTTCAACTCAGGAAATTGGACTTGAGACATGTTCCAGCTGCCAAACAAGTCGTTGATATTCTTACAAAAGCTCTACTACGATCTTTATATTCTCAGTTCTTGTCCAAGCTTGGCTCCTATGACTTGTATGCTCCAGCTTGCGGGTATTGAAGAAAGTATAATGAAATCCCACCTTGAAGACCCATGTAAAGCTCTCTTAGTATTAGTCCCACATCTTGGGATAGAGTTTAGGCTCTTCCCTCTCCTCCCATATATATGTACAAATTGAAGAATTTTTTATTAAGAAATTAATAAACTTACACTTTATTTTTCTCTTTTTTGATGTTCTTCCAGTATTCTCTACGAGAGACGGTAATACTTTACCCATTTCCCCCCTCATTGCAATCATATTAGAGGAGACTCATGGAGTGGCCCACAACGGGGCCACAAAGGGGTTGACAAGATTCTGCTACGCCTTCGTGCAAAATTTTTTGGAAGGGGATCAGACGGGAAGTTCAGGAGTTCATTGTGCCTTGTTTGGTTTACTTGCAACAAAACAACTATCTCTTTCTGGCCAATCATCTACAACCGCTCCCTGTTTCGACTCAGATATGGGCTTATATCTCTATAGATTTTGTGGAGGGATTATCCCGATTATTGTGGATAGGTTCTTGAAAGGGACGCATTTCGCCCCCTCACCGCAGATGGTGTTGCCGAGTCTTCTTTGATCTGGTCTTCCACCTTAATGGCTTGCCTGAGAGTATTGTTTTCGACCATGACAAGGTCTTCACTAGACATTTCTAGAAGGAGCTATTCTCACTTTGCAACACCAAGTTGGCCTTCTCTCTGTCTTCAAGGATGTTGTTATTGGTCTTAATCATAGTGAGAATTTATACCTTCCTATTGAAGTTAGTTGATAATACATGAGAGAGCAAATTGAGTACTTTTTATGGAGTGCATGTTTGTAAATCCAGGGCCAAGGAAAAGTTCACAACAACCTTCATCATTAAAAAAATGTTGGAATATCAAAAGAAACAAAGAAACATCAACAACACTCGAGCCTTTTTCCCACTAATAGGGTCGGCTATATGGATCCTTTGTCGTCATTGTGTGCTATCTTTAAACATAATCTCACTAATGCCTAAGTACATCTTGTCTTTCCTTATAGTTTCATTCCAGGTCATTATGGTCTACCTCTCCCCTGTTTAACATGCACAGTGACTAAACTCTCGCAATGCCTAACAGGTGCCTGTAATTGTCTCCTTTGTACGTGTACAAACCATCTTAGTCAAGCTTCTCACATCTTCTTTGCAATTGGTGCCACTCCTATCTTATCCCTGATATATTCATTCCTAATTTTATCCAGTCCCGTGTGTCCACACATCTACCTAAGCATTCTCATCTTCGCAACTCTCTTTTTTTGCTAATGTACACAATTCTCTACCCAACACACAAAGTTATAGAGCATCGCTGGTCTAATTGCAGTATGATAAAACTTACCTTTAAGTTTTAATGATATTTTACAATCACATAAGATCCCTGACGCGCCTCTCTACTTCAACTAACCTGCTCGAATTCTATGTATCACATCTTTATCAACACCTACATCTTTTTGAACTATCGATCCAAGAGATTTAAAACCTACATCTTTTTGAACTATCGATCCAAGAGATTTAAAACACTTACTGCGGGAAATATCTTAATCACCCAACTTAGTAACAAAGTCATTCCTCCTTCTTGCACTGATAAATTTAAGCTCTATATACTCAGTTTTTGCCCTGCTCAACCTAAAATCCTTATTTTTTAAAGTGTCTCGCCAAGATTCAAGTTTCACATTTACACCTTCGCGCTTCTCATTGACCAAAATGATATCATCCGCAAACAATAAACACTAAGATATTGCTTATTTGATATGTCCAGTGAGCTCTTCTAAGATAAGGGTAAAGAGATAAGAGCTTAAAGTTGAACTTTGATGTAAGGCAACAATGATATAAAATTCATGGGTTAATCCTCTTGATGTTCTCACCCTTTTCATTGAATTTGTATACATATATTTGATTATGTCAATTTATGATAAATTTACACTTTTCTTTTTTAAGACTCTCCATAAAAATCTCTCTTGAAACCCTATTATCAGTCTTTTTTCTTAGCTCAACCGCATTTTCATTTTTCATCTTCTTTATAACATCATTTATCTCTGATACTTGAATTTTATGATAAAATGTTATGTTCCTATACCACTCCGATTTTCTTAACTTTTTCAAGTTCAGTTCATTGTCTTTTATTTCATTATAGAGTTGATAAAAATATTTTTTTTTCATTGCTCTTTAATAGTCACATCATCCGTCAAAACTGTATGTGTTTCATCATTTATGTTTTTAACTTGACTTAAATCTCTCGTCTTTCTCTCTCTAGCTCGAGCAATTTATATATATCACGTTTTTCATCTTTGGTATCTAGTCCCTTACAAAATTTTTCATAAGTTTGACTTTTTGCTTTACTTACTGCATGTTTAGCTTTTTTTCTCGGCGACTTTATATCTTATCAAGTTTTCATCATTTCTACAAGTGTGGAGTGTTTTATAACTGACCTTCTTTGCCCTCACTTTATCTTGTACTTTCTTTTTCACTACCAAGATTATTTATTTGGGGGCGCATGATCTTTTGATTCTCCAAGTACGTTCTTTCCACTTATTCTTAAATGTCAAGACATAATTTTGCATGAGACACTAGGATCAACATAAGGGTCATCAACTAGTTGTTCCATAATTGTTGTCTTAGAACAACCTGTTTTTCCATATTTCAGTTCCAGCA
The DNA here is from genome assembly GCA_039513925.1 of Platanthera zijinensis. Lineage (NCBI taxonomy): Eukaryota > Viridiplantae > Streptophyta > Magnoliopsida > Asparagales > Orchidaceae > Platanthera > Platanthera zijinensis. Next base: position 61,686,438 of record CM077086.1, read on the forward strand.
ACAAATTTTTAGTAACACTTTTGTCATTATCTTAAATTTAATATATTTAATTTGCACATCCAACTCCACTAACCTATGTTGTGTTGTCAAACTTTCTCCTGGTTTGACTTTGCAATCCTTACAAATTATTTTATCCATTTTGCGGGTCATAAAATAATCAATTTGTGATTTATTTGGACCGTTTTTAATCGTAATTAAATGTTCTTTCTTTTTCATGAAAATCTTATTTGTCACAATTATCTGATGTGCTATGGCAAAGTATAAAATGATTTTTACTTCATTTTTTTTCCATATTCTAATCCTTCATGAACGGCTGTATAATTTATTTTTTCCTTTCCTATATGTCCATTTATGTCTCCTCCTAAGAAATTCTTATCTCTTTGTGAGTTTTCCCTTACTAAATTATCTAAGTCTTCACAAAATTACACTTTAATAGCTTTCTTGATCATACTTGTGGAGCATATGCACTAATCGCACTAATAGTTTCCTTTCCTTTGACCAATTTAAGAGCTAAGATTCTATCACCTTTTCTACTTACCCAATAACTCCATCCCTCCAAATAGTATCTAAAATAATACCTACTCAATTGTTTGTTTTTTTGTGTATCATAATTTAAACCCTGAATTGTCTAAAAAGTTATCTTTCTCACCCACTCATTTAGTCTCTGGCAGACATAAGATATTTATTCTTTTCCTAATCTTCATATCCATTACTTTCATCATTTTTCCCTGTTAGCGTACTTATATTCTTAACTTTCAAACCTAAAGTCGGTCACAAATCATACGATATACTTTCCTAGGATGTCTAATATGTGAGGAATTTTGCCTATTCACACTACACCCAAGTCCTCTTTGAGGTGCAACAGTCTTTGCCAAGACAACGCATTCAAATCATATGACAAGTACTCTTGCATATTTTACACTACACCCAAGTTCTGATGATGTAGAGGTCCTTGCCAAGCGCCGCATTTGGACCATACGACACTTCCTTAGGGGGAACACCCTAGCTTTTGCACAATTTCTCAAATGATCCATATTCTTAAGGGTGACTAAATTTTACGCTATTCTTCTACCTAATACAACGCTTACCATTTTTCATCCCGGCTTGAGACCGACATAAACTGGTTTGAATGTCTACAAAAAAGGGATAAAAAAATAAGAGTGGGAGGAAGTTGAGGACGAAGTACTTTGGTTTTCATTTTCATGAGAAGAAGAAGATCATGAAGAGATGAATATGAATTTATAATCTCGGGAAGAGAGGATGGTGATTGATCAAAGAATATCTATTTATACTTATTTTGAATGCATGTTGGTAATAGTTGTAGTCTGTCACTAATATTTTATTTTTGATACTCTTTAACTTTGTGTGGGGAGATACATGACTCCTTACCTGTCTACTCATTATGCAAATTGTAACTTTAGAACATCTATACTTATAATAAACAAACAGCATAGATGAACAGTACTTGTGTCAGCATGTTGCTCATAATTTGAGATTCCTGAAATTGCCCTCACAGGCAGCGTAGCAGGACAGCAGGCATGGTTTTTTAAATGGGGGCTGGCATCTTTTGAATCCTGCTGGAATTAATTTCATTGTGGCAAAATAGGTTATGCATTTTGTTAGAGAATATTAGGAAAAATGTTGTATTGACCCATTAATATGACCCATATAGTATTTAGTGTTTAGTCTCACATTGTTTGTAAGTTGAGTCTTCCTCTTCTCTCTCCTATATATTTGTATTCATACTTGTACTTTGGAATTCAAGAAGTATATACAAGCTTTGGACCTTTCTCTACATGGTATCAGAGTCAAACGGTCCGACCTGTTTTTCTCTAACCGCCAAGTCCTCCTGTTAACCGTGCGGCTTGTTTTCCTGCTTAACCGCACTGTTTTGCGGCTTCCTTCTTTTCTAACCCCCTCCTTCTCTCCTGTGGATCCACCTCCTCGTTCTCTTCTACGCTCTTTTATAGCCTTCATCTCTCTGGCACGTGGACACCACTCCCGTACGGTTAGATTTTCTTAACCGCCACGGGCTGCTCTCTACCCGCTGCGGCTTCCCCTCTTCTCGCGGTTAGATCTAACCGTCTGGCCTCAAGTTCTACCCGCTGTGACCTGTCTCTGTCCGCTGCGACCATCTTTCTCTTCTTGTCGCACAACCTCTTCTCGGTCTTATCGTTGCGGCCTCTTTCCTTGCCGCGCGGTCTCCTTGTCGCACAAAATCTTATTGCTCTTGTCACAAGGAGTTCTTTCCCGCTGTGACCTATCTCTGGCCTCAAGTTCTCTCCTTGTCGCGCGGTCTCCTTCTTACCGCAAGGAGTTCTTTCTTGCCTTGCCGCTCTTCTCTTGCCGTCTGCCTTGTCGCTTCGCGCTTCTCGGCTCGACTTAGCTGTTCGCACGGACTGCTTCTACCGATCTTGTTGCGGTTTGCTTCTACCCGCACGGTCTGGTGCCTGTTCTCCGTTTTTTTCTTGGTGCGGTTTGCCTCTAACCGCCCGGTCTAGTATCTGTTCGCCGGATTTTTCTCTTGTTGCGGTCTGCCTCTAACCGCACGGTCGAGTGCCTGTTCGCCAGCCTCTGTTTCTTCTGGTCGCTGCCCGCCCAGGATTCTTGTCGTCGTCTTCTAACTGTTGCGGCTTTCTTCTACCCGCAGCGGCTTCATGACGTCCGAAAATTCTAATGCCTCCTCTGTTCTCCCTGATCGTGTTGCGGCTCCAATCCCTGAGCTTCACGATGAACTCCGAATTACTACCATCTCTCTCAGTGGGAAGCACAATTTTGTGGAATGGGCACACTCGGTTCGTCTTGTCCTGCAGACGAAAGGCCTTCTTCATCACCTGACTCGGGTCACTCCGACCGCTCCCATCGATGAGTGGCTTCAAGATGATGGTCGGGTCCAATCTTGGCTACTCAACTCCAGGGACACTGAGCCCTATTGAATGGCTATGTATCATGACACGACAAACGCCATGTGGGAGGAGCTCCATTCCTTTTACTCGGGGCAGAATAGTTTGCAACACCTGTTCGACATTATCTCGGATCTTCAGAACCTTGATCCTGGGGCTCCTGGTGATATGATCTCCTTTGTTGCTAAAGCCATGACCCTGGTCGAGGCCTGGATCCAGCATCAGCCTCCCACTACAGATCTGACCACTCAACGGTCCCAGAAAGAAGCTGTCAGGATTGCGATGATAATGTCCCGGGTTCCCTCTCACGTGCACAGTGTTCAGGCCTAGATTCTTTCATCTACTACCATCCCGTCTTTGTCCGATGTGTGCTCTATGCTTCTGAAGGTCACACCGCCCCAGGATGCTCCTGTTACTCTCTCCCCAGCTCTTCTACAACACTCTACACCTGCTCCACCTGCTCGGGGGTCCTCAGCCCGTGGGGGCCGGTACACGTCTCGGGGACGTGGCCGGTCTGGAAAATCTCAGTTTAAGTGCACCTATTGTGGGCGGGATAACCATCTTAAGGCCACCTGCTATCGCAAACATGGCATGCCTCCCCATCTTGCTGCTCCTGCCATGGCTGATCCTCCCGTTGCTCCTTCCCCGGACTTTGCTGCCTCTGCTCGGGCAGATATTGATGATCTACGCACTCAGCTCCAGCCCCTGCAAGGGGTGATCTCTCGCTTGTCTGGCTCCGTCGCATCTATTTCCAATGAAGTTATATCTTGTCTCTCACAGGGCTCTCACTGGATTGTGGATTCGGGTTCCACACATCATATTACGTCGCAACGACCTCCACACTATTCGGTGACTGCTCACCTCCAATTCATCATTGTGGCAAATGGTGATACCACCCCCGTTTCTGGTGCTGCCGATATACCCTCACACCCACTCTCTCTCTGACTTCTGCTCTTCATGTTCCCGGTTCCCCATTTAACTTCCTCTCCGTTAGCCGCCTCACACAAGACCTTAATTGCTCTATTACTTTCTCACCTTCTACCTTTGTTGTGTAGGATCGGCAAACGCAGAATATCATTAGTAAGAGACGACTGTCAAATGGGCTCTACCTCCTCGATGTCCCTCCTTCTGCTCTCTCCGTTGTCTCCACTACTGATTGACATTGCCGTCCTGGGCATGCTCCCCTCCAGATTCTCAAGAAGCCTCTTTCGGATGTCTCCTTGCATGAATTTTCTTGTGAATCATGTATCTTTGGCAAACATCGTGTTTCTTTTCATCCTACTTGTACTCGGAGTGATACTTCATTATCATTAGTGCATTCTAATATTTAGGGTCCTTATAACACCCCTAGTATGTTTGGCTATCGTTATTTTGTCATTTTTATTGATGATTATTCACGCTTAACCTGGTTATACTCACTTCGAGATCGTGCCGAACTAACCACTATATTTTGCACCTTCCTTATCGAAATACGTACACAGTTCCCCTCTCCTCTAAAGGTTATTCGCACGGATAATGCCAGATAATACACTAGCCGGACATTTGCGAACTTATGCACTGAATTCAGTATTATACATCAAACCTCGTGTGTATATACGCCTCAACAAAATAGTGTGGCATCTTACTCGTTTTTGGAAATTCAGTATAATCGCCATCTTCTTGATGTTACGCGGTCCCTCATGCTTCAAATGCAGGTTCCTACTCGTTTTTGGAACTTCACTGTCTCCGCGACATGTCACCTCATCAATCGTATGCCTTCTCCTATGCTCAACTATGCCACTCCGTTTAGTCTTCTCTTTCCATCCCAATCCCCGTTTACTCTCACGCCTCGTGTATTTGGTTGTACTTGCTATGTTCATAGTCCTGGTTCGATCAAGGATAAGTTTGCTCCTCGGGCCAACAAGTGTATGTTTATCGGGTACTCTCAGACCCAGAATGACTATGCGTGTTATTCTCCGACTAATGACAAAGTCGTTGTCTCGGCCGATGTCACCTTTCAGGTGGCTCAACCATTCTACGACTCATCTTCTGTCATCGCTCGTCTCTCCCCTTCCATTCCTCGTCTGACTATTCCCGTCACGTCTTCTGTACCACCTCTCCTTCCAACCCCCCTCTGGCGCCTGCTCCACCTCTACCACCCAAACCACCTCTTACTCGTGTCTACACTCGTCGTACACCGGTCTCTGGAGATCTACAACAGCCTTCCTTCACCGATGTTATCCCGCGGACTGACGATTCAGCATCAGCATTTTCAGCTTACCCCATGGCTAATTATGTCTCTATGCATCGCCTTGCTCCACCTCTACGCATGTTTTCTCTCTCCCTCTCTTCCATTTCTATTCCTAACTCAGTGCAGGAGGCTCTTCTACATCCAGGGTGGCGCGCTGCCATGGACGAGGAAATGACTGCTCTTTGGTCTAACCAGACTTGGGATTTGGTTCCTCCTCCTCCCGGACATTCGTGTGTCAGTTGCAAGTGGGTGTTTACTATAAAACATGCTCCAGATGGGACAATTGACCGGCTAAAGGCCCGACTTGTGGCAAGAGGATTCACTCAACAACAGGGACTTGATTATGATGAAACATTCTCTCCCGTTGCCAAGTTGAACTCTGTTCGGGTACTGATCTCCTTGGTTGTGCATCGTCACTGACCTCTCCATCAGCTAGATATTAAAAACGCCTTTTTGAATGACGATCTTCAAGAAACGGTCTACATGCATCAACCTCCCGGATTTGAAACGACGAGGGAGTCTCGTGTATGTCATCTTCGGAAATCTATTTATGGTCTCAAACAGTCTCCCAGGGCTTGGTTTGAAAAATTTAGATCGTTCGCGATGTTGGATTCAAGCGAAGCTCGGCTGACTTCTCTCTCTTCACTCGTCATCAATCAACTGGGACTGTCATTCTCCTGGTGTATGTGGATGATATCTTGATTACTGGTGATGACACCACAGGGATGTAGAAAATCAAGCAACACTTAAACTCCATTTTTCTGACAAAAGATCTGGGGGCTCTAAGGTACTTTCTTGGACTTGTGGTTGCGAGACGGCATGATGGTCTTGTTCTGTGACAACAGAAGTATTGCCTTGATCTCCTCCACGATGCTGGCTACTCTGGGTGTAAACCTGTGGAAACTCCGATGGATGTCAACCACAAGTTATGTGCTCATGAGTCTGACTCTGATTCCCTGCTTACGAACCCTGAGTATTATCGGTTCCTTGTGGGAAAATTGATATACCTAACAGTTACAAGACCTGATATTTCGTTTGTTGTTGGAGTAGTCAGCCGATTTATGCACGCTCCTCGGACTTCTCATCTCCAGGCAGTAGAACACATCCTCAGATATTTGAAGACAGCTCCTGGACAAGGATTGGTATATAAGTCATCTTCTTCCCTATCTCTTGTTGCATACTCAGATGCGGACTATGCAGGCTCTCTGGTATATAAGTTATGTGCTCATGAGTCTGACTCTGATTCCCTGCTTACGAACCCTGAGTATTATCGGTTCCTTGTGGGAAAATTGATATACCTAACAGTTACAAGACCTGATATTTCGTTTGTTGTTGGAGTAGTCAGCCGATTTATGCACGCTCCTCGGACTTCTCATCTCCAGGCAGTAGAACGCATCCTCAGATATTTGAAGACAGCTCCTGGACAAGGATTGGTATATAAGTCATCTTCTTCCCTATCTCTTGTTGCATACTCAGATGCGGACTATGCAGGCTCTCTGGATGATCGGCGTTCCATTACAGACTTCTGTACCTACTTTGGGGGGAATCTTATCACTTGGCGTAGAAAGAAGCAGTCTATGGTTTGCTCGTTCGTCTGCTGAAGCTGAGTATCGTGCAATGACAGCTTTTGTATCTGAACTCACCTGGCTTGAGGGTCTACTTCGTGATTTGGGGGTCACTTTATCCTCATCAGCAACCTTGTTTTGCGATAGTCAGGCTGCAATTCACATTGCGAAGAATCATGTGTTTCATGAGCGGACCAAGCACATTGAAGTTGACTATCATTTCGTTCGTGAAATGGTTCAATTAAAGAGGTTAGAGTCTGAGCATGTTCCCGCGTCAGGGCAAGTTGCCGACATTCTCACCAAGAAATTATCACGACAAATGTACCATCAGTTCTTATCCAAGCTTGGTATCTACGACTTGTACGCTTCAGCTTGCGGGGGAGTGTTAGAGAATACTAGGAAAAATGATGTATTGGCCCATTAATATGGTCCATGTAGTATTTAGTGTTTAGTCTCACGTTGTTTGTATAGTTGAGTCTTCCACTTCTCTCTCCTATATATTTGTATTCATACTTGTACTTTGGAATTCAAGAAGTATATATAAGGTTTGGACCTTTCTCTACACATTTAATTCACAATAAATTAAAAAAATTTAAATTTACCCTCCTTTTGAAAATCCTTGTTTTCAAATTAATTCATATTAAAAATCCATTTTTATTGTATTTGAGCAAAGTATATATATACGAGAGGCAGCCGCTCACAGCCTCCCGAGTGCACAATTGTAGTCTTCCGACACGACTGCCCTCGGGGACGCAATCGGAGGGAGTGTTATCTTGCCTTTACACTGTCGCGGCCGGGGAATAGGGGTCCCCTGTGCACTGCCTCTCGTATAAATATATACACATATAAAAATAGGGAATGTATTATTTAATTTAATATAGCATATATATGTATACATATTTTTGACATTTGACAATTTAATATTCAATCCGGCATGTCATTGACTTATGTTATTTACATTCGTATTTGTTCACTTGTATTTGTTCACTGTGTCTTTTTCCTTAAAACTCCCATGTGGAGTTGATTGTAGCTGAAATGACATTATTTTTCTACAGCTAATTGATCTTACTATCCATGGCAAGTTCTTTCTATTTTTGAATACTTTTACTTTTTAATTTTATTTTCCTTCTTTTGTACCTTGAATAATGTTAGTATGGAACAGATGTCTGTGAACAACTATGATTACTTTCTTTCATTGTTTGGATAGTTTCAGTAAGCTCATGGCAATTTAAATAATTAGAGCTAAGATATAATTGTATTTTCATGCGCAAATTTGATAAGATCGAACATTTTTAGTAGTTAAGCCCATTGGTCTACACGTACATTCAAGTAGTTTTGCCTTAAATTTGCAAAGGATGTATAAAGAATTTTCCTTTCTTCAATTGTCAATATTCTTCTTTTAGATTTATTGCTATGTTTTCATGCCTACCGCTCATTTCTCTGTTTTTACAGCCTGATCTAGCTGAGGGAGAGGATGAAGAAATTGATAAAGTTATTTCTGAACTTAAAATTAAGTTCTTTCAACAGGTGCTATACTTTTTCTTGTTTCATTGATTTATGTAATGTTACGGTTATGATAAATTCTTGGGGGGAATCCTACAAGAGAAGGAGCCGACGGTGGTGAGCGAGAAGAAAGGAGGAAGAATAAGAGAGGAACTTAGGGGGCAACCCTAAAATCTTTCATACATCCAAGATAAGCTCACACATAAATCCCTGCCCCTTATATAGATGAGAGAGACCAACTAAACAAGGAAATACCAGATAATTTACTTAATTGATTAATATTAATTAGTATTCATTAATTAATATCAATTAATTAATTCATACAAAGTAATTACAAGAAAATTGATCATGGATCCTTCCATATGCGCGCTCCATAAATTATGACGAGGGGGGTCTACTTGAGTGGTGCTCGCGACCACGGAGGCTTCCATATGCACGCTCCATAAATTTTAACGAGGGGGGTCCATATGAGTGAATGCGCCTGCATAACACTATACCGCCCTTGAAAATCGACCTTGACCTCAAGGTTAAGTTTTAATCTTTTTTTTTGGCCGAACATTGGACGTAAATACCAGTTGGGAGGGGTTGTCTTGAGAAAACGGAGAATGATGTTGCACTGGGTGAGAAAATAAAAGCAAAATGAAAATGAGGGAGGATGCAGTATTGGGTGAGAAAGGGAAGCCAAAGAAAAATAAGAATGGAGGGGGAAAATTGGTGACAGTTAGAGTGTGCATGGGAAAATAGAAAATGATGGGTGCCATACTGCCATAGAGTTATTGAGATGTAGACTAGGGAGGTGGTTTGTGCAGGGAAGACGTGGGAAACAGGTAGGGTGGTGGTATTAAAATAAGTAATTGTTTGGGGAAGCAGTGAGAAAAGGTAGGAGGCTGCTGGAAAAAACAGTCGGAGCATGGTTCAGATAAAGAAATAGGGAGGTGGTGTGGGGCCCACTGTTGGGAAGAAGAAAAAAAAGGTTGACAGGTGCGTGATTCGTGGAGGAAAGAGATAAAAATACACACATTAAAAGCATGTGTTGGTGGGGGTTTGTCTTTTAGTGGGAGAAAAGGACAATATTGGCAGCTGGCGGTGTAGACAATGCGGGGCATCGTTCAGGTGGAGTGCACAAAGCGTGGGAAAGAAGAGCAGTGTTTCCTTGTCGTGAACCGCGCTGCTAGCAGAGAAAAAGCTGGGGAGGGCTCGAGGGATTGTTTCATGCTAGTAAAGAAAAAGCTGCATCGATATGTTGGAAGACCGTGGTTTTGGTGGTCGATGTCGGAATGGGCGACAACAAGAATGGGATGTGCCGGGAGGGGCCTTGCGATGGAATGATGGGGGTGTTGCTGCGATGAAAATAGTTGTTTGATGATGATGCGGGCTTGGAAGGCCGACATAGTTGGACCGGGTGCACAAGTTCCTCCCTCCAGTGGCCGACATGGAGCAGGGAAAACACAGATAAGATGCTTGACGATGGGAGAGGTGCCGACCTAGATACACAAAGCCAATGGTCGGCTAAGCAACGAGGATATGGTCGAATCGTGCGTGTCAGTATCTGAGCCCGGTAGGAAGGTGTTGTTGTAGCTTGGCAGCGACATCACCCAAAGAGGGATTTGCGTCGATGGTAGTGTATCCGTGGGAAGCGCCCGATTGCAGGCTGCGTGAAGATGGCGACACTGGAAGGGGAAGCTGGGGCGGGCTGCTCGATGATGACGATGCTGGAAGGGGATGCAACATCCTCCTTTATACAGTTGGCGTTGGCGAGATGCTTGGCAATGAGGTCACTCATAGCATGGAGCTCACTGCTGATGTTGTGGAGGAGGTCGAGGCCGAGCGCGGGGCTGGTTCCCAACAACCGTAAGGGCGGCGGGCGGAGATCGGCAGGTCGAACCATTGTTACGATTATGATAAATTCTCGGGAGGAATCCGGTAAGAGAAGGAGCCGGCAGTGGTGAGCGAGAAGAAAGGAGGAAGAATAAGAGAGGAACTTAGGGAGCAACCCTAAAATCTTTCATACATCCAAGATAAGATCACACATAAACCCCTCTCCCTTATATAGATGAGGGAGGCCAACTAAACAAGAAAATACAAGATAATTTACGTAATTGATTAATATTAATTAATTAATTAATACAAATTAATTACAAGAAAATTATCATGGTGGCTTCCATATGCGCGCTCCATAAATTATGACGAGGGGGTCCACTTGAGTGAATGTGTCTGCGACCACGGCGGCTTCCATATGCGCGCTCCATAAATTTTGACATGGGTGGTCCAAATGAGTGAATGCTGACTTAAAATGTAATTTGTCTAATGTCACGTAATACTGACTTAAAATGTTTATCAAAATCATCAAAAAAACTAATTTTCCTATGTATTTCTTAAAACAAATCTTATTGTCTTATATACTTTTATGTTTAACAATAAATTCATAATATTATTAAATTTTTTTTTTTGCGAAAATCAATTTTGGTTATAATTTTTTTCTCATTATATCTATTTGATAACCATTAGACATTCGGTTCTTGGTTTCCCAACTCAAAAGGTTGGTTCTTGATTTTTCTAGAATCATACCCGAATCGAGAATTAGTGAGATTATGACTAAAGATAGGGCACAGTGGCGACAAAGGATCCATATAGCCAACCCCACTATAGTGGGATAAAGGCTTTAGTGATGTTGTTGTTATGTAATTTGTCTAATGTAATTTTTTGAAATATCTGCATTTTCACTTTTCATTAAACTTCTTCAGTCCACCTGAAATATGTCTATAGAGATTTTACCACCTGAAATATGTCTATAGGCATTTTAGCGTAGTCCACAATAGCGTATGATGCACATATACATGTTAATACATTTTTCTTCAATGTAGTGTGTATTTTTACTCAATTATTGATGTATTAGCTTCAGTTTCCTGTTAAAACATGGGTGATCAAAAGGCATCTTACATTTGTAATGTGTAAGTTGAACGTGCTAATAGCTAAAGTAATCCCTCTCTAATTATCTAATTCCAACTATTTAGGTTCAGCTCTCTAGTTGTACATGCCTGTCAATAACCACCTAAAGAGAACCTTGCAATTCTTCTTGTTTTGCATTACTCTTCTAAATCTTGTCTAGTTTATTGCTGGCCTTCTATAATTCTAAATTGATGTACTGGCATTTATGTTGCCTTCACTGTAGGCAAAGATGAGAAAAAACCAGCTATATAAATTAGAAAGGTCTCTTGAAGGTGTGAAGGAAGATCAGGAGAGGTATATTATCCATATTTTTTAAATATCATTCACCCGTTCACTGTTAAAAATTTATTTTATCCTGAAATTTGGAATGAAAATTTATTAGTGAAAAATGTGATTGCAGGAACCTTGAGCAGCTTGCTATGCATAAACTTGTTGAGATTGCTTATAAAAAGCTGTTGGTAATCAATCGCACTTTTTTTCCGAAGAGATTACTTATGCTTTATTAAATTTTTAATTTTCTTGATCGATCTAGGTGCTTGTGATGAGCAGACCATCATCTGAATCTTTTGATGTTTGCCGCATAGTAGGGAATTGTAAAAATGATTACGTTAAATATATATGGGTATGTAAGATGATAGATATTTAAAAAATATTATGGCCATGGACAAAGTGAGTTAGGGAAATGATTAATTACCTCAATTGTAGTATGTAAATCACGAGCTATCTAGTCTTTTTACACCTCAAGGCTTAACTTGCATAGATCAAGACTCCTTGATCTTGCATTGGAGGGAGCCTCATATATTTTTAGGCTTTTTAGTGCACAACAACTTGGAACTACAGTTCAATATATGATATGTCACGTATCATATATTTTTAGGCTTTTTAGTGCACAACAACTTGGAACTACAGTTCAATATATGATATGTCACGTATCATATATATATGTATGTGTAATGTTTTTTTAACCTAATAGATTTTTTTTCCATTTCTCTCTACTTGGCATCAAAGCGAACCCGCCGCTCTCGCTTGAGATCGAACAATCCACTTTTCGTCGCTCCCAACCGATCGTCGAAGCTCTGATGCCTCTCTTCCGCTCACGTTCTGCGCTCTTTGAAGCGGCACAATAATGTACCGTCACTCCCAACCTCTTGTCGTGTCTCGTTGCAACAGCGCTGCATAACATCGTCTCGTCGCTCCTTCGCTCGTCACCACCACTCCCTTCTTTGCTCGTCACAACAACTCCCTTCTCCGCTCGTCACAACAGCTTCTCCACCACAATAGCTTCTCCTTCACATCAACCAACTTCCTTTGTCCGCCCAGCGGGCGGACGTGTCTCCGACCATTTTGTCCTCCATGACTGCCGTTAGAGACATCATTGTCGCATCCTATGGTGTTCTTTCCGGCGGAACTATCTAAACGAGGACCGTAGGGTGTGATGTTTCTTCATTCTCCCTTGTTTGATTAATTCCTTCTAGCGGGTGCCTATTCCTTTCCCATGGGCGAGCCTCCCCCCCCCCCCCCCCCCCCGTGCACTCTCCACCACCCGATCTCTTACTATCCATGACATCTGATGATGGCATCAACGCCTTAGGCACCCCTCCTCTTTATATCTTATTGATATTTTCCTTGCTTTTAGTTGTTTGCTTAAGTCTTTTTCTTGTGATGCCTGTGAATTATCAAAACATGTTTGTCAAAGTCTAACTCATGTATTTCTTTCTAGTTTTTCTCACTTCGATGTGATTCAGTTAGATGTTTGGGTTCATTCCCCTATATTATCTTTATCTGGCTATAAATGGTTTACCACTTTTATTGATTATTTTTCTTGTGCTGCATGAGTTTATTTGTTAAAATAGAAGAGTAAAGTGTTTAGTTGTTTTAATACCTTTCATAAAATGATCATGACATAGTTTGATGGTGTTATTTGGGTGTTATGTAGTGATAATGGTGGTGAGTACAATGACTGAGGATTGTTGGTACCTATCTTGTCGATAACGACATTCGTCACCAAACCACATTTGTTCACACCTCCACTCAAATGGCATTGCAGAACGAAAAATTAAACACTTGCTGGAGGTTGCTCGCTTCCTTTTAACCACCATGCCCCTTCCCAAGCCTTACTGGGGTGATACTATTTTGACTATGGCCCATCTCATTAATCGCCTTCTCTCGCTCTCTGCATTACACTATACTTCTATGTATTTCCTCTAAACGCATTGTTCATACTTACTCACATCTCTCCTCGTATCTTTAGGTCAGTCTGTTTTATTCATATCTATACTCATCGTGACAAACTGGTTGGCCGTTCTCTTAAATTTGTTTTTGTGGGGTGCTCTTCCACCACCAAAGGTTATCACTGTTATCTCCCTCCTATACATCACTTTTTCTGTACCATTGCTGCTACCTTTCGGGGGGTCTTACTTTGGTCATCGTTAGGGGGGATGAGTAGTGCTGATGACGAGACCTCTAACTCTCCTCTTTCGATAGTTACTTTTCCTCCTATTATTTTTACTATTGTTCTTCCGACTCTCGTTCCTCCTTTACGATCACTGCCTTTTTTGTTACATACTCTTGAAAGTCCCGTAAAGTTGAACGTGTGTAGTACCCGAATGTTCAACCGCTGCAGGTGTGCTTTTGCTTCAGATTCTGATAACGACCTTCATCTTCCAATTGCTCTTCTCAAAGGTAACACTGGTAGTACTAAACATCATATAGTCAATTACATGTTATATCATTGTCTCTCTTTTGCTCACAAAGCTTTTATCTCATTTTTTTCTTCTTCTCAAGACCTAGCAGAAGGCTATCAAGATTCCTGCATGGAAACATGCTATGGATGAAAAAAATGCATGCCTTGGACAAAACTTTCACATGGAAACTTGCACATCTTCCTTCTAGAAAAAGAACAGATGAGTCACGTTGGATATTTTCAGTTAAGTAGAATCAAGAGGGGATTGTGGAGTGTTATAAAGCTCAGTTAGTGGCTAAGGGTACAGTCAAACTCATGGAATTGACTATCAAGAAATTTTTGGTCATGTTGAAAAAATCGATTTTATTCGGGTGCTCCTTTCATTTGCTGCATGCCTTGGGTGGGATCTACAACAACTAGATGTTAAATGTACCTTCCCGCATGATGAGTTGGAAGAAGTCTATATGACACTTCCTACTGGTTTCTCTAAAAAGGGCCAAGTGGCAAAGTTTGTCACCTAAAGAAATCCTTATATGGGTTGAAACAATTACCTAGAGCTTGGTTTGGATGGTTTCATAGAACTATGTTACAACTATTTTATATTCAAGGACATGCTGATCACACCCTGTTTGTTAAGAGGAGAGGAACTAAAGTGTCGGTGCTCATTGTATATGTAGATGACATATCATTACAAGAAATGATTTGGAGGAAATCACGCACTTGGAAGGGCAATTGTGCCGAGAATTTGAAGTTAAAGATATGGGAAATCTGAAATGTTCCTGCCGATTGAAGTGGCAAGGTCTAGCCAATGGATCTTCATATCTCAGAGAAAGTATTTCCTTGACCTTTTGGATGAAGCTGGTATGCTTGGATGTGCTTCTGTGGATACCCCTATTAAGGAAAATCACAAAATTGAGGATGACACTAAAGGAGATAAAGTTGACTCATCGTGCTACCAGAGATTGGTTTGTGTACTAATATACTTATCTCATACATGTCCTGACATCATGTATGTTGTTGGCATTCTGAATAGATTCATGCATGCTCCCAGGATCTGTCATCAGAATGTTGTTTACTGGGTCTTGAGATACCTCAAGAAGTCTCCAGGATGTGAGATTTTTTTTTCGACAAACCAACCCTTGAAAATTGGGCAGGTAGCCAAGATGATCGGACATCCACTACAAGGTATTGTTTCTTTATGGATGGAAATCTTGTATTTTGGAGGAGCAAGAAACAAAATATTATAGCACGATCTAGTGCTGGGGCGGAATATAGGCCTATGACACAAGGAATGAGGGTTGTGGTTGAAATCTATTCTTCAGGACTTGGGACTCAGCGAGGACAAGTCTATTACTCTCTATTGTGATAACAAAACAACCATTAATATTGCTCACAATCCAGTTCAACATGATCAGACCAAACATGTTGAAGTAGATATACATTTCATTAAAGATCACTTTGACAAGGCCAATATTTGTACACCTTTTGTAAACTCTCAAAATCAACTTGTCGACATCTTCACCTTAAACCCTGAAAACTTTAGCGATAATACACTCAAGTTGGGAATGATTAACATATACTCCTAACTTGTAGGGGAGAGTTGAATATTTCATATGCCACGTATCATATATGTGTAATGTTTTTTTAACCAAATAGAATTGTTTTCCCATTTCTCTCTACTACTACTTGTCTACTATGAAAGATCAGCTGTTCTCAGAGGTCCGTGTACTTGTACTGGGTATGTTTTTGATGCCGTTATGTGCTTAGTACTCGACGGATACAACGTGAGGCACAAAGTTATGTTTAGAGACTTGGAGATGCTAAGTTAACATCTTTGTGACACCAATTGGTTATTTTAGTATGGTGCTTAGCATGTACATTTTCAGAACAGTGTGCTATAGTCCTTCCAAACAGTCATTTGATGTTCATTTTAGAGGAATGATCCTCCTGCATGCGATGGAAGTGCCATCTTCTAGTAAACAGCGGAAGCAGCTATCAACAATGCAATTGGCAAAGGGAATCAATCAAGGTGAGCCAACTTATTTGGCTACTTTGAAGGAGGAGGTGGCATCCAACGAAGCAGAGGAGGTGCCTCTGATCATTGCAAAAGTCTTGGAGGTGAATCAAGACATGATGCCTACGGAGTTGCTGCAAAAATTACCACTTTTAAGGGTGGTGGATCACCAAATGGAGTTGGAACTTGGAGCAAAACCACCATCGATGGGGCCATATAGAATGGCTCTTCCAGAGTAAACAACTCAAGGAGTTGTTGGACTGTACACCCACATCCGTCATATAGAATATAACAGAAGGTTCGACCGGGGCCCCACACCCTATTCCACAGACAGTTTGCGGAGTTACTTATTGAGACCAGTCCAAACACTTATCTTAACTCAGAGTGCATTCTAGCGGAAGTATTTAAAGTATTAGGAACCCAACCATATGAATGTCCACTAAGCAAAAGTAGGAATGATTAACAAAATACCTAAAGTCTTGGCCTTAAGGCCTTACAACTGTTTTCTCAATCATAAGTGTTTTACAGATATCGGCATGCAGGCCAGCCACACATGAAACAGTAAAAACACACTTCGCTTGGCCTTCGAGGGACGACACAGCAAATAGGGCTTCAGCCCGCTACTACCCACTTGGCTCAGCTGCACCTGCACAAAAGCATTCCACCCCAGTGGTGGCAAACAAAGCAACGGTCAGCATTAGCTGACCAAATTATAACGATCACACCCCTCAAACGGGGAGGCGGTGTTCCTTCCCTGCAGCAATTAACATGATCACAATATACGCGGAAGTGCAACTTAAGCACCAACCAACACAGACGATGGCTCGACCGGCCAAACGTCCCGTGCACTCAGGACACATTATCAGTGTACCGAAAACACCCAGGGTCCCACCTTTGCCATCACGACAATCACTGGTGTCAAAACACCCACAGAAGGATCTCCACGATTCCCAACACCGTCCTCAGTCCCAGACTGGACGGACTCACCTGAGCATCACTAGCCTGGCCTAAAGCCACGACTTTCTCCTATGCCAACGACAACTGTCACGTACTTTAGGTCTGTTTAGCCGAATGACATAGTGCGGGCACAGTTCAGCTCTTTCCTGTTGCTCAGATCGCCGTGTCAATTAACGACAACAACGCGGGTCAGCTTCCCCTTTCCCGTAACACCAAACATACATAACCACGTTATGTTCCAAGGCTGACACTCGCGGCCACCAAAGCTGGGCCCTTCAGGCTCTCAGCTCAACACAATGACCCCCAAGTATTCAAGAGACAGACCTCACAAACAATGCTCACTGGGAGCTACCGCCGCGCGGTAGGGGACAAACTATCATTTCTTCCCCAAAATGGGTGTTTTCCTGGAGACCTACTCCAGTACTCTCACTGCAGCAACTTGCACACCTCGTGGCTCCGTAACTTACATGTTTACCACGGAGTCTTCTCCGACATACAAAACAATCATCACCAATCCAGACCAACCTGTCCAGATGGGCTTCACACAGCATGCATATTCCGTACTTCGATTCCAAATTCTAAATGCAAAGTTACGGGGATACAACTGATCAATCCGTCGGTAGACTCGCCTCGACGTGCTCGTGGAGCGTCTACCCTCATATGTCAAAACAGAAGACTTCACATGTCCAAGAAGGAAAATCGTTACCTTTGACGTTCGTTTCGGCGCCATGGAGGAGAAACTAGCCGGATGAAAACGACCGCAACGGGCTCGCCTCCGCGGATCTGAACTCGGCTCGTGATTCAGAGCTCTGACGCTCCAACATTGGCGGAAACTCCTTCCTCTTCCTTGCTCTCCCCTCTCTCTACCTCTTAGAAAGAGAAAGGCTTAGGTTAGAATGAGAAATAATTCCCCATTCACAGACTTAAACCAGAAGAAAACACAACCCACCATCGGATTGCGACGAACGACCCTGATTCAAAACGCTTCTTTGAAAAGAGCGCTACCGCCGCGCGGTAAGAAGGTACCGCCGCGCGGCAAGAAGGTACCGCCGCGTGGTAGCCCCAATCGGTGGCTTCTCCGGCAAGCCCACCATTCAATTTCTCCAATCACACGCCGACACGTGGCCATGCCGTAACTATCGCGCTACCGCCGTGCGGTACCACATTACCGCCGAGCGGTATTTGAAGCGTCGAGTCATTACAACGCTTACGACGAACAATCACTACCGCCACGCGACATCACTACCGTCGCTTGGTATCTCACAGAGAGCCACGCCAAATAATCGGCCACACTACCGCCATCGTTAGTACTACCGTCGGGCGGTAGCTCTTAGAGAGCTATACCTGGTGAAAATTGAGGCGTTACAATTCTCTCATTCTTAAAGAAATTTCTTCCCAAAATTTACTCATACGAGCAACAACAAAGAAGTACAAAACACATAAAAGTTTGTACCTCAACGGAACTGCTCGGAAACTCAAGCATGGTTTGCTCGTGCTCCCATGTGAGCTCCTCACTGCCATAGTTGCCCCACCGGACTTTGACCCTCATATATAACAGTACAAGATAAGTGAAGACATAGTATATGTGTGAATTGGGAAGAGTTGTTAGATGAATGCTAAGACGGTTGGGGGACCAAATGGTTCGAAGAAGAGTGTACTATTGCACTAGAATATGAAATAAGAGATGCAAACTTGCGAGATAATCCTCATTTGGGGGTTCTCTCTAAAGGCTCCTTTCCTAAAATGAGAGTTTACACAATATTGCGCACCTACACTAAAACTCACTCGACATTCCCTCATATAGATATACAACTCGCACAATTAAATGCCCTAGTAATCTATAAGGGTACATTTACACAATCTTACCGACTTTTCACCGTAGTTGCGGAAAGAATGATCGCCGCCGAGTATTTTTATTGCAACCCATGTGTGCCACCTACTTTACATTGTGTATTTGTTAAATGACTTATCTTAGTGAGGTCAGGACCATGGATAACAAGTCCCCTTTCATCAAAAACTGATACATCCTCCGTCATTTCAAACCCTAACAGCGGCCTACATCAGAAACTCTCAAAAATCCATTATGGACCTTGTATTCATCTATTGCTTTATTTTTGACTCAGTTTCTTCCAGGAGTATCATCAATATGGTAGATAATATAATTAATGCATCACTTTTTTATGGATGTGAGTTTTTGTACATTAGTTTGTGCAAGAACTTATGGTGGAAGTTGTGAAATATCTCAAACATTTTGCATAATAACTAGTTTTCCCCTGGTGGCCTATTTAAGGGAATGTTTTATGGACATTTGATATCTTATGGATCAATGAAGGCCTGAGCTTAGGGCTGCCCAAGGGAGTTCTCCTTGGATTTCTCTCACCCCCTTCTCTCCTCCCTCTTCTTCTTCCCCGACACCCTAGAAAATTCCTAGTGGTAGTATTGATCTGATCTTTCCTCTCTGGACGCTACATCGGCTGGTATCCAGCCCCACCTCCGGCATGTTATGTTCGCCGCTTGCAATTTGCCACTCACACCCCATGCAAGAACCACCCATGTTCCGTGTTTTTGTGCTTATTGTTCCTTTTTCCGCTCAGACATCACAGATCTCCCTGTGTCACATGTTCTTCCCAAATCTCGTTGGTCTCTGAGTTCTTGATCTTCGCGTACATCATCCCGCATCGCCTCGTTGCATTGATGATTTTGCAGTGCATCTTTCCTCTATAGTTTGCACGAGTGGAAACCACCTGGCCCACGATTCCCTCGTCACCAGCACTCATAACCACATGCAACTATAATGGGTAGTAGTGCGTGTAGCTTATGCACGCCCAGATTTACACATCTTCGGCAAACACCGCCCCTTTTCTCTGCAACCCCTCTTTTGGTTCCGCCGTTGAGGCCCTCCATACGCAGCATCATCGACACTCACATCGATGCCATTGAGAAAGCCCTAACCCGTCGGTAGACATCCATGAGGAGATCATGGCTTCTATGTCCTATTGACTACCTTTTGAACCACGCTCTCCTTAATCGCTCTCCACCTCCTTCTCCATGTTGGATGTTCTGTCTTCTATTCTCGGCACGCCACTAGATCATTTTTCGGCCACCCCTCCATTATGGAGTCCATTGTCCATGCATTCCGCTCCTTGGAAATATCTTGTTTTATAGGATCTGATTTGATGGGGTGGATCGCTACAGCGGGTCAATTTTTTGACATCCACTGCATCGCTGAGCTGTAAAAAGTGCTTACGGACTCCTCAGAATGGAGGTATTCAGACTTCATTTGGTGTGATGGCTCTTCTTGACCACTTCTGGCTTCACATGGGGAGAACTGAAGAAAACCCTTATCAAGAGGTATTATCACCGTACTCGTGCAACATTGTGGAAAGTCTCTATGGCCTTTGCCATACAGCCACGATCGACAGTTACATCAACTATTTCATCAAGCTTGTCCTCCATGTTTCAGGGCTCCCTCTGGACCACTATTTATGGTTCTTCATCCATGGATTATAGATGCAGATCTTGTGTATGTACCCATTATTGTGAGCATTTCTGATGTCATGTAGGTCGCTTTGGTGGTTGAAGAGGATTTTATCACTTGTACTCTTGGGCACACCCTTAACAACATAGCATGTGGTTATATTTACTAGTTTTCCCCTGCGGGCCTATTTAAGGGAATTATGCATGGGAATTTGATATCTTTTGGATCAATGAAGTACTCCGCCTAGGTTCTGAGCCTTGGCACATGTCCACGGGAGTTCTCCTCGGATTTCTCTCATTCCCTTCTCCTATACTCCTTTGCCCTCTCCAAAACCCGATCAAATCCCTAAGGTCCTGTTCGGCATGCAGTAATTGGCATTCTGAAATTGGCTTTGGCCACAGTAAAGCCAATTCTTGGGTTAGGTGGGACAGAATTTGTCCGGAATTGGATTTCATGCTAAAACCGTCGGCTTTAGGGTTTGTCTAAAATATCGTTGCCCGAATTCTTACTTCCTGACACAGTCATTTGGCGGTTTTGCTTCAGCCCGAGGATCTTCGGCATTCTCACGCGCGTACCTGGTGCCCGAGCTTCTTCCTCCTCACTCGCAAAACGAACGTCGGCGCTTCTTCCCTCTTCTCACGCGCAGATCGAAAACATGATTTGCATCTTGATCCTCTTCTTCCTCCTCCTCTTCTTCTTCTTCCTTTGACTCCTCTTCTTCCTCCGACTCCTATGCCCTTTCTTCCTCTTCCCCGTCTTCCTCTTCTTCTTCTCGTTCACATGTGTAGATCTGGAAATTTTAGATGTTCTTCGCTGAAATTTGAATAAATTAGATATTTATTTTTTGGTGGAATATTGTATCTTGAATTTTAGATATGAATATTAGATTTTGGTGTAGATGTTCTTTTGTTCTTAGGTCTGAATTTTAGATTTGAATTGTAGATCTGTATATTAGATCTTGAATATATGTATATTAGATCTTGAATATATGTATATTAGATCCGAAATTTGTGAACATTAGATCTGAAATTTGTGAACATTAGAGCTATTTTTTATCCATGTTTAGCCTGTACCGATTTCTTTATTGCATTTTTTGTTAGTTGAATGTCGAAATTTTTTGGCATGCACCTTGAAGAGGTTATATAGATCTGTATTTCTGAGTAATTTTTTTTTTCAGATCTATATTTTAGATCTGGATTGAAGTTATTTGCTTGTCTATACCTCTCACAACATATTTGCATTGGAACAGTTTTTATATATCAATTTCAGAAAGCCAATTCCATTGTGCAGCTGAACAGTTTTTATATATCAATTACAATTTTGTTTACTGAATTCTATCCTGCAACCGAACAAAAGAATTGATTTTCTGCACAAAATCAATTCCCGTAGATATTGATTTTCTGACCAAAGTCAATTCCAGGAAGTTAATACCTGCGCGTTGAATGGACCCTAAGCCTCCATTCGTTTGGCAGGAAATGAGATGCAGGAATTGGAATTGACCCAATTCCAGTTCTTGAAGTCAATTTCAATTTTTTTGTTCGACTGAATGCATGAATTCTGTCACTTGTATTGGAATTAGTAAATCCGGTGTTTGACTGGATTTTAAATTTTAGTGGATGGAATTGAAATTTAAAATTTAAAATATTGACAGCTAACTTCTCCAAAGTATTCTCCAGAACGTCACTTCTTATCCCTCATATATAATAGTGCAAGATACAGTTTTACAAAGAAAATGCTTTCATCTCAAATTTTTTTAAACTACAAGAAAGAAAACATACTCCCTGTGCAGCAACATCAAGCTATTTATCCCAATATAATAATCTAGTATTTGATAGCAAATACAAAGTATACTTGGTAGCAATATTGTGGAGAAACCTCAAATTTGTATATACTTTCTCAATAATCAAATACAATGTATGAATACACATTTGTAGGAGGGAGAAAGAGAGAAGAGAAACCATATACATGATGTGGGACTAAAGAGGAGAGAAGAAGAAAACTAAATAAATGGGCTCCAACATGGGCCTCTTTACATGGGTTTTTCCAACACTCCCCCGCAAGCTTGAGCGTACTAGTCATAGGCACTCAGCTTGGACAGGAACTGATTAAATAAGGTACTTGGTAGGGCCTTTGTGAGGATATCAACAACTTGTTCAGTACCCGGAACATGCTTCAATTCTATCTTCTTCATTTGAACTTTCTCCCTGATAAAGTGACAGTCTACTTCAATATGTTTCGTTCTTTTATGGAAGACAGGATTCTTTGTTATGTGTATAGCCGCTTGGTTGTCACATAACAGGATGGCAGGTGAGGGAAGTTTTACTCCTAGATCGGCGAGGAGACTTTCAAGCCATGTGAGCTCAGAGACAACCGATGTCATCGATCGGTATTCTGCTTCAGCTGAGGATCAAGCAACCACAGCTTGTTTCTTACTCCGCCAGGTAATAAGATGACCTCCAAAATAGGTACAGAAACCACTGGTTGACTGCCGATCATCCAAGGAATCAACATAATATGCATCAGAATACACAACCAATGTTGGAGTAGAGGATGAAGTTTTGTATACCAGCCATTGACCCGGAGCTGTTTTAAGATATCTTAGGATGCGTTCAACGACTTTAAGGTGAGATATTCGAGGGGCATGCATAAACCGGCTGACCACCCCAACAACAAAGGATGTATCTGGTCTTGTGACCGTTAGGTAGATCAATTTTCCAACAAGTCGTCGATTGTATTCCAAATTTTGGAGAGGAAGATCTGTATCGGAAGCATGTGCACGCAGCTTATGATTAGTATCCATTAGAGTAGTAGTGGGCTTGCATCTAGAGTAGCCAACATCTTGAAGGAGATCCAGACAGTACTTCCGTTGGGAAAGGACAAGTCCATCCGGACGTCTCGCGATCTCAAGACTAAGGAAGTATCAAAGATGCCCCAGATCTTTTGTTTGAAAGACGGAGCTAAGATGTTGTTTGACCGCTTGGATTTCCTTTAAATCATCTCTAGTGATTAAGATGTCATCAACATATACTAATAGAAGAACCGTTCCTGTTGCCCGATGTCGAGTGAGCAGAGAGAAGTTTGCTGAGCTCCGAGTAAAGCCGACTTCTCGAACTGCCTTACTGAACCTGTCGAACCATGCCCGAGGGGATTGTTTGAGACCATAAATGGACTTCTTAAGATGACAAACTCGGGAATCCACCGTGGTCTCAAACTCAGGAGGTTGCTGCATGTAGACTGTTTCCTGGAGGTCGTCGTTCAGAAACGCATTCTTGATATCCAGTTGATGTAAGGGTCATTGGCGATGCACAATCACAGAGGAGGACACGAACGGTGTTGAGTTTGGATACTGGAGAGAATGTTTCCTCATAATCGAGACCTTGCTGTTGGGTGAAGCCACGAACCACCAGGCGGGCCTTCAAACGGTCAATTGTCACATCAGGAGCATGTTTGATGACAAAGACTCATTTGCACCCAACAGGTGTCTGACCGGTAGGTAGAGGTACCAGATTCCTTGTTTGGTTGGCCCAGAGAGCAGTCATTTTTTCTTCCATGACCGTCTGCCAGCCAGGATATTGGAGAGCCTCCTGCACAGAGTTAGGTATAGAAATCGAGGATAATGAAGTGACAAAAGTTTGAAGTCGTGGGGATAAGCGATGTAAGGATTCATAATTCTCCATGGGATGAGCGGTGGATTCTGGTGTCGGACCAGCAGGTCGCAGAGCATCAAAGGTCGAAGCCGACTGCATTGAGGCAACAGAGCAAGGATGACGACGAGTGTAAACATGTATAAGAGGCGTCTTGGAAAGAGTGGGAGCCTGGTCAGGAATTTTTGGTGGTGGAGTGGTAACGAGAATGACAGGTCGTAGGACGGGTGGTGGTAGAGGTGTTGGATCTGGAGCAGAGAAGAAAGGAAAATCCTCATAAAAGGTAACATTAGCAGAAACAGTCACCTTACGGGTCGCAGGAGAATAACATACGTAGCCTTTCTGAGTTCGAGAATAGACAACGAAGATGTGTTTGGCCGCCCGAGGATCCAACTTGTCCATGGATGAACCAAGAATGTGAACGTAGCAAGTATAATCAAAAATGTGGGGTGTGAGAGAGAATGTCGGAGTAGAGGGAAACAGGAGGCTGAACGGAGTGCCATTGTGGAGTATGAGGGAAGGGAGACGGTTAATCAGATAGCATGTCGTTGAAAGTGCAAAGTTCCAATACGCTTTGGGAACTTGCGTTTGAAGCATGAGAGAGCGAGCAACATAGAGCAGATGCCGATTCTTACGTTCAGTGACCCTGTTTTGTTGGGGGGGTTTAGGCACACGATGTTTGGTGAATGACCCCAAATTCAGAGCAAAAGTTCGCAAATTCGTGGCTAGTGTATTCGCGAGCATTATCGGTGCGAAGAGTTTTGATGTTCGTGGAGAATTGTGTGCGGGTCTCAAGGTGGAATGCCCGAAAGACACGGGGAAGCTCAGAGTGATCACGAAGTAATTATAGCCACGTCATCCGAGAATAATCATCATTAAAAGTTAAAAAATAACGATACTCAGAAATGCTAGTGATTTTGTACAGACTCCAAATATCAGAGTGTACTAAAAAAAAGGAGTAGAGCTCCGAGTACAATGAGATGAAAAAGTTGAATGGGTCTGTTTGCCGAAAATACAAGATTCACACTGAAAAAGAGGAAGAGATACATCTGGTACAGCCTTCTGGAGTACTGGTAAAGGGGCATGCCCAAGACGCCGATGTCAATCGACGAAGGAGACGGAAGAGAGGATAGTTGGAGAGTCATTAAGAAGGTAGAGCCCGTTCTGCAGTCATCCATTACCAATGATATTTCGCGTCTGTCGATCCTGTATCAGAAAAGAAGAAGATGTAAAGGTTATCGAGCAATTTAAATCAACAGTTAGGAGACCAACAGAAAGTATATTATACGGGGAGCCCGAAACATGAAGAGCCGATCGTAGGGATAGAGAAGAAGTGAGAGGAATATCAGCAGAGCCGGAGACTGGAACAGTGTCCCCATTGACCATTGTGATACACTTAGGATGAGGAGAATCTAGGTATTGATGTGGCCGCAGAGAGGTGATGTGGTGAGTGACACCTGAATCCACTATACATCGCGGACTAGTGGAGAGACAAGAGATACCTTCATGTGAGATGGAGGCAACGGAGGCAGGTGGACGACTAAGCAGACCATGAAGTTGTTGGAGCTGAAGCCGGACCTCTTCAAGGTCAGTACGAGTGACAGATGAGTCGTTGACAACAACAGTGGCAAGTGGACGAGGAGGAAGCCCATGCTTGCAGTAGCAAGTGGCCTCAAGGTGGTCGTCCTTACCGCAGAAGGAACACTTACGTCGTGGCCGGCCTCCCCGACCTCTGCCCCGAGAACCAGAATGTCCCCCACGAGCAGAAGGAGGGAGAGGCAGTAGGGGCGCAGAAGTCTGCTGAAGGAGGGCTAGTGACGGAGGTCCAGAACTGTCAGGAGGTGGTGAGACCTTGAGCAACATGGAACACACATCCGATAGTGACGGAGTAGCAGCAGAGGAGAGAATTTGAGCCCGAACGCTCTGAAGATGAGGCGGGACACGAGTCATCATCATGGAAACACCGACGGCTTCTTTTTGAGCACGTTGAGCAGCAAGATCCATCGTTAGAGGTTGATGTTGAATCCAGGCTTCAACCAGTCTTGGCCCGAGCAACAAAGGAGGTGAGGATGTCATACAGGTGTTGGAGATCAGTGATGATGTCATACAGATGTTGGAGACTATCTTTGCCGGAATAGAGAGATGGAGCTCATCCCACATCGCCTTAGCCGTTTCGTGATACATGGTCATGCAATATGGTTTGCCATCAAGGGAGTTGAGGAGCTACGTTTGAACTCGACCATCGTTGCGCAACCAGTCTTCAGTAGGAGCAGCGGGAACAACTTAGGTCAAGTGATGTAGAAAACCTTTGGACTGAAGAACGCGGCGAACAGAGTGCACCCACTCCACAGAGTTCTTCTTCCCAGCTAAAGAAATAGTAGTGATTTGCAATTCATCCCGGAGTTCAGGGGCCAGGGCCGGGCGGTCTACAGGAGAGGAAGCCGCCTGTCCGGTAGAATCAAAAAAGACCCCATGTCCAGGCGGTCAGGAGGCTAGATTGGCGACAAGAAGACTGGCGGTTAGAGAGGAGACTGCGCGTGCAGATCTGGCGATAAGAACAACGAGCAGAAAGAAGTCGCACGGTGAACCACGCGAGAAGACCGCACGGTCTCGGTGACAACACACCAGCGACAAGGAAAAAAGAGGCTGCGACCAAAATGCAGAGCGGTTAGAGAGGAGAAGCCTCCGCAACTAGAGAACAGGAGAAGTCGTGCGGTCTCGGTGACAACACACCTGCGACAAGGAAAACAGAGGCCGCGACCAAAAATGCAGAGCGGTTAGAGAGGAGAAGTCGTCGCGACTAGAGAACATGAGAAGTCGCACGGTCACGGTGACAACACACCAGCGGCAAGGAAGATGCCGCGACCAACATGCGAAGCCCGCAACAGAGAGGAGAAGCCGCAACGATTAGAGAAGTCGCACGGTCATGGTGGCAACACACCAATGGCAAGGAAAGAAGCCGCGACCAAGTTTCGGAGCCCGCAGCGGTTAGAGAAGTCGCAACGAACAGCGAAGTCGCAGCGAGAAGAGAGAGAGAGTACTGCAGCAAGAATGCGGGTAGAAAAAGAGAGCGGCGAGAAGGCGAGGACTTGGCGGAAAGACGAGTAAGCAGGAAGAAACCGCGCGGTTAGATGGGAAAGGGGAAAGGGCCCCACCGGAGAGAGAGTTATAAAAGGGTCAAGAGGAAGATGAAGATGAAGAATGGGAGGTGGAAGCCACGAGAGAGAGAGCTAGAGGAGTGGTTAGAATAGACTTAACCGCACAGGAGGCAGCGGTTAGAGACGGGCTAAACCGCACAGGAAGCCGCGGTTAGAAAAAGGATTAACCGCACAGGAACGGTTAGAAAAATGTTAACCGCTCGGAGGACCGATTTCGCTCTGATACCATGTGGAGAAAACCTCAAACTTGTATATACTTTCTCAATAATCAAATACAATGTATGGATACACATTTATAGGAGGGAGAAAGAGAGAAGAGATCCCTATATACATGATGTGGGACTAAAGAGGAGAGAAGAAGAAAACTAAATAAATGGGCCCCAACATGAGCCTCTTTACATAGGCATTCCAACAAATATGAACATACTGTAGAGAGAGATACGTAGGAGAGAGAAAATCACCCTTAATTGTATTGTTCTCAAAAAACAAGAGTACATTACACGTATATAGAGGGAGAAAGAGGGAGAGCCTTCTATATTTATAATGTGGGACTAAATAGAATATACATGGGCCTATATATGGGTCTCTCTTAACGGGCTTTATTTATTGCATCTTAACACTCCCCCACAAGCTGGAGCGTACAAGTCATACGCACCAAGCTTGGATAAGAACAGATGGTACAAAGTTCGAGAGAGAGCTTTGGTGAAAATATCAGCAACTTGATCGGATTCTGAGACATGTTCCAACACTAACTTCTTTGATTGAACCTTTTCCCGAATGAAGTGACAGTCAACTTCGATATGTTTTGTTCGCTCATGAAATACCGGATTCTTGGCAATATGTATGGTTGCTTGACTATCACAGAACAGGGTAGCGGGAGATGGGAGTTTGAGGCTCATATCACTGAGGAGACCCTCAAGCCAGGTGACCTCAGATACGACCGCTTCCATAACACGGTTCTCAACCTCAGCAGATGAGCGAGCAACAACATACTGTTTCTTGCTACGCCAAGTAATAAGATGTCCACCGAGGTAGGTGCAAAAACCAGTTGTGGAGCGTCTATCATCAATGGAACCTGCGTAGTCAGCATCAGAGTACGCAACAAGAGATAAGGAAGCTGATGGTTTATAAACAAGTCCTTGTCTAGGAGCCTTCTTTAAATATCTGAGAATCCGCTCGACGGCTTGGAGATGAGAGGTCCGAGGAGTATGCATGAATCGACTTACAACTTCAACAACAAATGAGATATCAGGTCGTGTAACTGTGAGATTGATTAGTTTCCCCACCAAGCGTCGATAGTACTCTGGATTGGTAAGAACAAGGTCAGTTCCAGATTCATGTACAGACAGCTTATGATTCACATCCATCAGGGTGTCTGTAGGCTTGCATCCAGAGTAGCCCGCATCTTGTAAAAGATCAATGCAGTACTTCCGTTGAGATAGGACCGGACCATCAGGTCTCCTTGCAACCTCAAGTACAAGAAAGTATCGCAGATTACCCAGATTTTTTGTCTGAAAATGAAGTTCAGATGTTGCTTGATGTTCCGGATCCCGATGGTGTCGTCGCCCGTGATCAGAATATCATCCACATAGATATTAAGAGGAACAGTGTCTGTTGCTCGATGACGAGTGAAAAGAGAGAAATCAACAGAGCTCCGACTGAATCCGATCTCGCGAACCACTTTACTGAACTTATCAAACCAGGCGCGGGGAGATTGTTTGAGTCCATATATAGACTTCTTGAGATGACATACACGAGACTCCCCCATGATCTCAAACCTAGGTGGTTGGTGTATATACACAGTCTCTTGGAGATCGCCATTGAGAAAAGCATTTTTGATGTCCATTTGATGCATGGGTCATTGGCGGTGCACAACAAGGGAGATCAAGACCCGAATATTATTCAATTTTGCGACCGGAGAGAAGGTTTCGTCGTAGTCAATGCCATGTTGTTGAGTGAATCCTATGGCCACAAGACGAGCTTTGATACGGTCAATCGTACCATCAGGAGCATGTTTGAGAGCAAAGACCCATTTGCAGCTAACACAAGACTAGCCAGGAGGGAGAGGAACAAGGTTCCAAGTCTGGTTAGCCCAGAGAGCTGTCATCTCTTCATCCATGGCCGCACGCCAGCCCGGATGTTGGAGAGCGTCCTGCAAAGAGTTAGGAAGAGAAATAACGGAGAGAGAGAGGGAAAAATTGAGAAGAGGCAGAGAGAGACGATGGAGGGATACATAGTTTCCCATGGGATGAGCCGTAGAGGGTAGTGCTCGATCGTCAAGGCGCGGGAGACCATCAGTAGAAGAGGGCTGCTGTCGGGCAGCTATCCAGGATGAGCGTCGAGCATAGACACGGAGAGGTGGAGGAGGGAGAGGGGGTGATGCTGGCACTGGAAGAGGGGAAGATATGGGAGGCAGGGACGTGACGGGGACAGCCGAACGAGGAATAGTGGAAGGTGATGGTAGAGCGGAGGGGGTGGAGTAAAAACCCTGATCTTCACTAAAGGTGACATCAGCGGAAACGAGCACCCTTTTGTCCGTAGGAGAGTAGCATACATACCCTTTTTGAGTACGAGAGTAGCCAACAAACTTACATTTTATGGCCCGAGGGGGAAGCTTGTCAATTGGTGGTCCAAGAGTGTGAACATAGCAGGTACAACCAAATATACGGGGTGTGAGAGAGAATAAAGACTTGGAAGGAAATAGGAGACCGAACAGAGAAGCAAAGTTAAACACGGAAGAAGGCATGCGATTAATGAGATAACAGGTAGTAGAGACAGCAAAGTTCCAATATTCGGTGGCTACTTTGCATTTGAAGCATGATTGACCGAGTGACATCAAGAAGATGTTGATTCTTCTGTTTGGCCACACCGTTTTGTTTGGGGGTATACACACACGAGATTTGATTTGATGAATAATCCCAAACTCGGTGCATAAATTAGAGAACGTGCGACTAGTATATTCGCGAGCATTATCAGTGCGAATCATTTTTAATGTAGTAGAAAATTGTGTATGTATTTCAGCAATAAATGCACGAAATACAGAGGTAATTTCAGTACGTTCACGAAGTAGATAAAGCTATATGAGGCGCGAATAGTCATCAATAAAGGTTACAAAATACCGATAATTAAAAACACTGGGAACTTTATAGGGACCTCAGATATCAGAATGAACTAAAGAGAACAGAGTACTACTCCGATTACATGCGAGGGAAAAAGAAACACGATATTGCTTGTCAAAAATACATGACTCACAAGAAATGTCCTGTAACGAGACATCAGGAATGACCTTCTTGAGAATCAGAAGAGGAGCATGGCCATGACGACGATGCCAATCGACGGAGGGAACGACAGAGAGTGTAGTAGGAAGAACATCCAGGAGATAAAGCTCGTTTGACAGCCGTCCTCTACCAATGATAGTCCGTGTTCGACGATCCTGCATGACAAAATAAGAAGGAGAAAAGATTAGACAACAATCAAGGTCGGGAGCAAGCCTACTAATAGACAGTAGGTTGAAGGGGGATCCCGGATACGAAGGACCAGGGTTAAAGAAAGAGTAGGAGTAAGTTGTAGGTCCGCAGCTCCAGACACCGGAGTAGTGTCGCCATTTGCCACAGTGATAAACTTGGGATACTCAGAGTGCATATACTGAGGGGGTTTCTGAGAGGTAATGTGGTGGGTGGCTTAAGAGTCCAAGATCCATTGAGAGCTGTAGGAGAGACAGGAGATACCTTCGGTGGAGAAAGAAGCAACCGAGCCAAAGGAGCGGTTAACCACGCCTTGGAGCTGCAGAAGTTGTAGGCGAAGATCGTTGATATCCTTCTGAGTGGACGAAGGGGACTCGATTGGAGAGGAACCTGGAGGAGCAGCGCAGTAGTAATAGCAGTAAGATGAGGAGGCAGCCTATGCTTGTGATAACAGGTAGTTTCAAGGTGACCATCACGACCACGGTAGGCACACTTAAGAGTAGAGCGCCCAGCACATCCCCAACCATGAGACGTGAAGCGGCCTCCCCGAGTCGAAGAGCCACGGGCAGGAGGAGCATGAGTAGATAGTAAGGGCTGCTGAAGCAGAGACAGAGAGAAATTGGCTGAAGCCTCGGAAGGTGGTGTAACTTTGAGCAACATGGAGAAAACATCAGACAGGGAGGGTGTAGTGGAAGAGGAGAAAATCTGGGCCCGGACACTGTGAAGATGACTGGGGACACGGGCCATCATCATATCGATCCCAACAACCTCCTTTTGTGCCTGTTGGGTAGCAAGGTCTGCAGAGGGAGGTTGGTGTTGTATCCAGGCCTCTACCGGGGTCTTGGCCTTTGCAACAAAGGAAGTTAAGTCTCCCGTAGCGACAGGATCTAATGATTGAAGAGCGAAGATAATGTCAAATAGGTGTTGTAAGTTGTCCTTGCCAAAGTATAGGGTGTGCAATTCGTCCCACATTTCCTTAGCCGTTTCATAATATATTGTCATGCGGTAAGGCTCTGTGTCCATAGAGTTAAGCATCCAAGATTGGACCCGGACGTCATCGCAAAATTAGTCATCAGTAGGGTCGGCAGGTTTGGCCCGAGTAAGGTGAGAGAGCAGACCCTTCGTCTGCAGAACACGATGGACCGAATGAACCCATTCGACAAAGTTGGCCTTTCCACTAAGAGATATAGTGTTGATGCGAAGTTCATCACGAACCTCGGTAGGCAGGGCGGCAGCACGGGCGAGCAGAGAAGGAGTAGCCACCGCTGGTTCTCTCGAGCCCAAGGTGGCTAGCGGACAGAAGTCGGGCTGCTAGCGGACAAGCACTGGGCGGACAGGCAGAGGAAACCGCAGCAGGTAAGAGAGGCGGACTCGAGTAGGAGCTCGCGAGGTTGAGGGATGGCGGACTGGAGCAACAAAGCGCAGCGGACTGGAGCAGGAGCGCGCAGCGGACTGGAGCAGGAGCGCACATCGGTCTGAAGTAGGAGCCCGCAGCGGTCTGGAGCAGAAGCTCGCAAGGGAGACGAGTAAGACGCTGCCAGGAGCAGTCCGTGGCGGGCTGTACCAGGAGGTCGCGAGCGAGAAGAGAGCGAGCTCAGCAGCGCGCGGCGGACAGGAGCAGGAGATCGCAGCGGACTGAAGCAGGAGATCGCGAGGGAGAAGAGTGAGCGAGCTACGAGCAAGGGAAGACTGTCTGCGCCGTCCTGAAGCAGACAACAACGAGCAGGCAGGGAACAGGTGGACCCCACGGGGCAGAGAGGCGAGGCTATAAGTAGCCCTAAAAGGAGGAAGGTGGAACCACGGAGGGGAGAGAGGCGGATAGACAATGGTAGTCCGCAGGAGGCCGCGGGAGTTCGGCGGTCAGAGAGAAGAGGCGGGTAGAAACCGGAGTCCGCTGGAAGCACATGGAAGGAAGAATCCCTCTGATACCATGTAGAGAGATACGTAGGAGAGAGAAAATCACCCTTAATTGTATTATTCTCAAAAAACAAAGGTACATACACTTATATAGAGGGAGAAAGAGGGAGAGCCTTCTATATTTACAATGTGGGAGTAAATAGAATATACATGGGCCTATATATGGGCCTCTCCTAACGGGCTTTATTTATTGCATCTTAACACATACATCTATACTCCAATTAAGTCCAGCAAAAACACACAGAACTTGAATTAAATCTCATAATATAGATAAAGTAATCATATATATTCACTCGAGCAGCCTTGACTACATCCTCAAAATAGAACTCTGGCCTTCCACCCTTGCTTGGGTCTAATCCTGGCAAGATTTCACATGAGAATAAAATGACAACAAGATATCGAACAAGAACTTAGCAAGTGCAGATCAGAGGTTCAGGGAGATTTCCTATTAAGAAAACTAAAATAAAAATAAACCATGATATACTTAAATGAAAACTGTGGGTGGAACGAACCTTAATCATACCTGCATTTGATATCATGGAACACTAAAATAAAAATAAATTAATTTCATGTATATGGGTGGAGATTTCACATGAAAATCGAAGAAGGAAACAACATCACCTTAATGGAAGGGATCTTTCGCCGGAGGAGTCGGGGTTCGTGCGAGCAGGGGAGTGGGAGACGTCTTGCCGTTGCCGGAGAGGAATACCAGAAAACCTCACCTTACAGCCACCAGAGGAGAAGAAGGGATCCTGCATCACCGGAGAAGAATGTCTTGAGGAAGGAGGAGAGATCTCGTCATAGAATGGAGAGACGCACGGCTTGTCGTCGATCGCACGAGCGGAGAAATCAGGCTTGTAGGCAGGGTCTCGGTGGAACTGTTGGGTTTTACTATACGATACATCACATGTGCGCAGCGGAATAGGGAACAAGAAAACCCAAATAAATACGGATTTTGCGATGAACATTGATCAAGAAGTAACATTGTTGTTAATAAAATTATACCTTTGCGGGATTGAGTCACTACTCAACCAAGGTGCTCCGAAGAAGTCCGACGAACACTGGCGTCAGGAGTTCCAAGCGTAGAATTGTGTCCACGCCTCTGCGGATGTCCACACGAGCACGGAGAACCCTTACACTCTTGTCACATAAGATTTAGGTTGGAAGAAGGTATGCCCTCAACGTCTCCACGGTTTGCTAGAAACCGTTAAAGGAGAGGCGGCAACGACAAAGATGAAACCTTGAGGAAACACTTTCCGGCGATAGGGATGGGTGGTCGGCGACGCGGTGCAGCGGCAGCGATTCTATCGATGCGGAACAGTTCCGTCGGGAGAAGTCGACGTCGCTCTCTTCAAATCTCGAACGATTAGGTCAAGAAAAAAACTCTTACTTCGGTTTACTGTTTATGTTATATATATACTGATAACCGAAACATCTGATACCCGCAGACCACGCCGAACCGGGACTTACAGGATCAAACCGGAGGTAACAACATTCGTCGAGTTTACACTTATATATCTGACGAATCAAGGACTCATTCGTCGAGTTAACTATAGTATACTCGACGAATTAGGATAGACCAATTCGTCCAAATCATCAAGTCGAAACGAATTCAAGTCCAATTCATCGAAATACCAAGACGATACTCGACGAATCCAAGACCAATTCGTCAAAATGTCAAGACGATACTCGACGAATTTAGCCTTATTCGTCGAAACTCCAAGAGTATACTCGACGAATTTCCTTGAGACTTTCGATAACTTACCTGATGACTCATATTCACAATATAGGTCCCAGGAATGAAAAACCTTTAGATCCAGAACGTCATAGGCTTGGTCTTTCACTCATATCACATATAAGAAAGACCAACACAAACATTTCCAACTTCTCAAATGCTCTTATGTGTGACCCCATGGGCTCACATTGCGTTGACAATGAGACTACCTGTTTGACTACTTCCAGATCACCATGGTAACACCAACAATCTCTCACTTGATCTTAAAAGTTTCACAAACAATGAGCATCATCTAATCATGCATCATTGCTCCCCGAACAAATAAGAGTTTAAAACTCAATAGCCATTGTGACCAATGTATCATTGTTATCATGTCCATTTGCCCCTTACATCCGGATAGAACTAGAGGTACAGATCGCGTCACCCTCATAATCGTTCAATCCAAGTTTCTTGATCCAGAATGGACTTCCAGAAATTGGTGAGTTCAATATCACATATTGACTCAACCAAACATGACCATACATTTCTTAGTCTCATTCCATCAAATGGCCGATGGATATAACTTCTGTCATATATGAGGACAAATCTCATTTCTGTCCACACGCAAATACCCAAATGGTTCGTAAGGTACACAATAATCACCTTTATCATCAACCTTTCTCAAGGAAGACTTTGGATGACATCAAAGTACGTTCTTTCTCACTTGATGAATGCTTGTGACTTCAGGTTAAAGAACCACAAACATTATTGTCACCTGAGACATATTTGTGAACACGTTCATAATAATCCACAAAGTATTCTCATGGTGGGTCTGTCATTAACAACTTGTTCATAACAAGTACACATGTGATTACTTGATATCACAATATCATGACTTGTGAGAACCGGTCATCAGTCAACGCACACGTTAGTCTTGATGTGTCATCATCGCCCTTAGCTTCTAAGATGATACGCCGACCAGGGACCATTTAAGAATATGAAGCTTCTAAGAATATATGCCCTCACATTCAAGTCATCAACTTGACTCCTATGAAAGCAAACATTCAAATGTCATTTATTACGTTAAATTAGTCTATCATAATAGAAATAAATTTGCACAATAAAAGAACTTGTCATTAATATTAAATGAAATGTATAGTACTCTAATCATCAAATGAATAATTACAACCGACAAACATACAATCCACAAGACTCTCACTAGGGATGATCATTAAGGTATCGTATACTCATAGATCTAGTATGACCATCATGTTTTTTGTGCGCTAGAGGCTTTGTCAGTGGGTCAACTATATTTTCTTCAGTCGACACTTCTGCAAATGTTCACATCTCCTCGATCGACAATCTCACGAATAAGATGGAACCGCCAAAGTATGTGCTTGGAGCGCTGATGAGATTTAGTTTCCGAAGCAAGTGCAATTGCACCTTTATTGTCACATTTAGAGAACTACGCGATCAACAATGCTAGGAACTACATCTAGCTCGCTGATGAATTTCCTAATCCACACAGCCTCCTTTACCGCATTCGCAGCGACGATATACTCGACCTCAGTTGTAGAATCAACAACTGCCTCCTGTTTGGAACTCTTCCAGCTAGGCGTGTACAAAAAGACCGGTCCCAACGGGACCGGTTGGGACCGGCCCGGTAAGGACTGGCTCGGGACCGGTCCCGGTTAGGACCGGTCCCAGGGGCCTAACAAGGCCCCCTTTTTTTCCCTGGAACCGGTCCAAGACCGGTCCCAGAAAAAGACCGGTCCTAGGCAAAGACCGGTCCAAGACCGGTTTAAGACCGGTCTTGGACCGGTCCAGCCCAAGACCGGTCCCAGGACCGGCCGGGCCAGGCTGCCGGCGGCCCAGCAGCCAGCGCTGCCAGGATTATTACCTGGCAGCTTTGCTGCCAGGTAATAATTGCCTAGGCAGCATAGCTGCCTAGGCAATTATTACCTGGCATTTGCTGCCAGGTAATAATCCTGGCAGCAGGGGAGGCTCCCAGCCTCCCCCAACGGCTCTAATTAGACCGTTTTTATTATTTTTTTATTATTATTTTTTTAGTTTTTTTAGTAATAATTTTTTATTAATAAATAAAAAAAAAACTATAAAATCCCCCCTCCCCTCTCATTTTCTCCTCTTCAATTTTCCCTCTCTCTCTCACACACTCTCTCTCTCTCAATTTCTCACACACTCTCTCTTTAATGGATTCCTCTTCATCGATGTCGGCGTCCTCCTCGTCTGTCGCTCATGAGATAATAGAGCACAGACACAAAGCTCCAGTATGGGAGCACTTTGAAAAAGTTCGGATCGGCAGCGAATTCAAGGCGAAGTGCAGACATTGCGCGAAGCTAATGGCTCT
This sequence comes from Platanthera zijinensis, assembly GCA_039513925.1. Classification (NCBI taxonomy): domain Eukaryota; kingdom Viridiplantae; phylum Streptophyta; class Magnoliopsida; order Asparagales; family Orchidaceae; genus Platanthera; species Platanthera zijinensis. Next base: position 61,722,985 of record CM077086.1, read on the forward strand.
CGGCAGCAACTCAACGCTCTCCCGACACATTCTTTCATGTGTCTCTAAACGAGCCCCGGAGTCAAGTCAGGCGCAAATTTCGGCTAGCGGACAAATTTGGACGTATGATCAAGCTCGACAACGAGAGTGGCAAATGAAGAATGTCATCAGATGCGCGTACTATCATTCAACCACTACGACAACGAAGAAATGACGGAGTATATACACGAAGCGCTTCAACCTAAATATCATCAGGTAAGTAGAACTACACTTAGGCGTGATGCTTTACACGCATATTTACAGTCTAAACAATATTTAATAAATTATTTTGAAACTTTTGAAGGTCGAGTGAGTTTAACGAGTGACGTTTGGAGTAGTAGTATAGCAAATGGTATTTCTTATATTTGTATTACTTGTCATTGGATCGATCCCGATTCTTGGGAGTTAAATAAACGTATTATTTGTTTTGAGGGTTTTGAATTTCCGCACACCGGTAGAGCTATTTATCAAACCATTATAAAATATATTAGAGAATTTAAAATTAAAGATAAAATAATGAGTATTTCATTCGATAACGCTACTAATAATACGGTTGCTATTAAATATTTACAAGAAGATTTGAATCCAATATTAAACAGAATATTTTTTCATACTCGATGCGTGTGTCACGTTTTTAATTTAATTGTACAAGATAGTTTAGAATTTATGAATAACTATGTTTCAAAAATCAGAACGATGTTAAGAATTATTTATAGTTATAAAAAAAAAACAAGATTTTAAAAAATTCGTAACTTCACAAGGTAAGAAATTTTTAAGTCCTCAATTTGATATGCCTGTAAGATGGAACTCTACTTATAAAATGTTAAAAAGAGCCGTTTTACAAAAATCATTACTAATGGAATTTTATAATAGTATTGAAACACATGATTTACACGCGTCCGATTGGGTCGTGATTGAAGATTATATAAATTTACTAGAAATTTTTTATCGAGCAACAACGATTTTATCTGCAGTTTATTATCCGACTAGTTCATTAGTTATCGAAAATTTTGTATTAATTACAAAAACTTTTAAAAATTATAAAAAAAATGATCGATGGTGTTCATTAATAACAATAATGGAAGAAAAATTTTTAAAATATTATAAAGAAATGTCTCCCATGTTTTCTTGCGCAGCCGCTTTAAATCCTTTAATGGGTGTAGAAGGAGTAGAAAATCTAATAGAAGAAATTAATAGTAATTTAAATTTGAGCGAAACATATAATTTTTTTGATAATATTAGCATTTCAAAATTTAATTCCGATTTTACAAATTTTTATAATTATTATGACCAGTTATATGGATCGAGACCTAGAGAAGAATCCGCCCAACCTAAAACAAAAGATATTTTGAAAAATAAAATTTTAGAATTAGCATCTAGGAAAAAACAACGAACCTCGAGCACTTTAAATGAATTAGGTTTATATAGTAAAACACAATTTCAAGAATTTATGAGCACCCACGAAATAGAAAATTTTGATATTTTAAATTGGTGGAAAAATAAAATTAATATGTATCCTATTATGGCCTTAATGGCCCGAGATTTACTAACTATCCAAGCTAGTACGGTAGCTTCGGAGTCTGCGTTTTCTTTGAGTGGCAGGATTTTGAACGAGCGAAGGAGCCGTTTGAGCGAAGAGTCTTTGGAGATTTGCATTTGCTACAAGGACCATTTGGATGCCATGAGGAGGAGACATCACGTCGCATCAATCGAAGATAGCGATTCCGACGTTGAAGAAGAACTGAACAATCTTAATTTGGCCGACCAAAATTAAAACTCGGAACGAAAATTTGAAATTTAAAATTTCAAATGTTGTATTTTTTTGTTATTTTATAAGTTGTACTTTGTAACCTGTATTTTGTAGCTTGTAATTTTAAACTTTTTTGTAATCTTGATTTGTAATTTTTGGGTATTATTTTGGAATTTTGTAATTTTTTAAGATGATAATACAATTATTTTTTTCATTTAAGAATTTGTACTATTTCAATTTTTTTCATTTAAATATTTTTTGTAAATAAATTAAAATAATTAAAAAAAATAAAACAATTATGCTGGCCCGGGACCGGACCGGTCCAGGACCGGTTTGGGACCGGTATTCCGGTCCCGGCAGTCCCCCTTTTTAGGGGGAAGACCGGTCCCGGACCGGGACCGGTTTTGCCATGGACCGGTCCGGGATCGGACCGGAAAAAACCGGTCCTTGCAGGGACCGGTTTTTATCTGGACTGGGGGTCTTTTTGTGCACGGCTACTTCCAGCTAACAACTCCTCCATTTTGGCAAAACACAAATCCTGACTGAGACTTTGAGTCGTGTCTATCAGTTTGGAAGCTAATATCCGTGTAACCCTTTACAACGAGCTCTTCCTCTCCGCCTAACACCAAGAACATATCTTTAGTCCTCAAGTACTTTAGGATATTCTTGACAGCTATCCAGTGACTATCACCAGGATCAGACTGATACCTGCTAGTCTTGCTCAAGACATAAGAGATATCGGGTCGAGTACATATCATTGTATACATAATTGATCTAATTGCCGAAGCATATGGAATCAACTTCATGCGATCTTTATCTTCACAAGATTTAGGACATTGGTCCTTAGAGAGACTCACACCATGAGACATGGGTAAGAATCCTTTCTTGGACTCAAACATGTTGAATCGTTTCAACACCTTATCAATATATGTACTTTGAGTCAAACTCAGCAACCTCTTCGATCTACATCTATAGATCTTAATACCAAGTATGTAAGTCGCTTCGCCCAAGTCTTTTATAGAAAACAGTTCCATAAGTTGTTCTTAACAACTTGTAGGGTCAGTTTGTCATTCCCGATCAATCGTATGTCATCTACATATAATATCAGGAAGATAACAATGCTCTCACTAATCCTCTTGTAAACACACGGTTTATCCCCGTTCTTGATAAAAAAACTCTTTGATTTTTTCATCAAAACGAAGATTCAAACTTTGAGAAGTTTGTTTCTATTCATAAATAGATTTCTGCAATTTGCATATTTTAGTAGCTTAACCTAGAGATACAAAACCCTCGGATTGTGTCATATGCACTTCCTCAAGGAGGTTTTCATTTAGGAAAGTCGTTTTGACATCAATCTGCCAGAATCTCGTAGTCATAATATGCAGCAATAACAATCAGAATTCTAATGGACTTAACCATAGCAACAAGGGGAAAATGTCTCATCATAGTCAACACCATGAATTTGCCTGAAACCTTTAGCCACCAGTCGCCCTTTAAATGTATGTAAATTCTTATCCATGTCAGTCTTCTTCTTGAAGACCCACTTGCACCCTATGGGTCGTCCCCCTTTCAGGTAGTTCCACCAAGGTCCAAACTTAGTTTGCATACCTGGAGTTCATTTCAGATTTCATGGCCTCAAGCCACTTCTTCGGAGTCCGGTGCACACATAGCCTCTTGGTAGGTTGCAGACTCATCATCATAATCCATAAGCAACACATTATCTATTTGAGACATGAGGAATCTGTATCTCTCAGGCTCAAACCTTGATCTACCAGATCTACGTAGGACTTGTGTTTCTTGAGCAGGTTCACTAGCTACAACATTTTGTAGTCCTTGCTCAGGTTCCAATTCCGGTTCATTCACTGTTTGTGGTTCCTGAACTTTTTCAAGTTCTACCTTTATAGTCATTTTGAAATAAGAACTCTTTCTCCAAAAAGACATCAGTTCTCGCGACAAACACTTTGTCCTCAAACGGTAGGTAAAAGTAGTACCATTTTAGTTTTCTTTGGATACCCCACAAGATAACATTTACCTGACTTTGGTTCCAGCTTGTCAGACATCTGACGTCGCACGTATGTCTCACAATCCCAAATCTTAATGAAAGACATACTAGGACGCTTCCCAGTCCATATCTCATATGGTGTCTTCAGAACCGTTTTCGTTGGAGCACGATTTAGTATAAAAGCAGCAGTCTCTAAAGCAAATTCCCAAAAGGAAACAAGCAAATCTGCATGACTCATCATCGACCGTACCATATCTAACAGAGTATGATTCCTTCGCTCATACACATCATTATGTTGTGGCGTTCTGGGTGGATTGAGCTGTGATACAATATCATACTCTTTTAGATGATCACGAAACTCATGACTTAGGTATTCGCCACCTCGATCAGATCAGAGTGCTTTAACCCTCTTACCCAGCTGGTTCTTTACTTCATTCTTAAACTATTTGAACTTTTCAAAGGTTTCAGATTTGCACTTTTTAACATACACATATCTGTATCTATTGAAATCATCAGTAAATTTCACAAAGTAGAAGTACCCACCTCTAGCCATAGAACTCATGGGTCCGCATACATCACTATGCATTATACCCATGAGATCATCTTGCCTAATAAACATTATTCGCATCTCTCAAATGAGTCCAGTAGTCTAACTTTTTGGAGCTTGGATATGCGTTTCTCATTTATATGGCCCAAACGCCAATGTCAAAGGTACATAGGATTTGAGTCATTCGTTTTTAGTCTTTTAGTATTTTTTTATATTATAGATCGGATGGTGTAAGTTCAAAACATACAAACCATTAACATTTGAGCTACAACATAACAAACATCATTCTTAAATATAGAACAACAATTGTTCTTAATAATAAAAGAAAATTCAATCATGTCCAAACATGAAATAGAAATGATGTTTCTAGTTATCGCAGGAATATAATAACAATTATCCAGTTTCAATACAAGCTCACTGGGCATAGAGAAATGGTAAACTCCTACGGCGACAACAATAACTCTTGCTCCATTGCCAGCACACAGGTCCATCTCTCCTTTACTCAACATTCTTCTCCTTCCCAGTTCCTGCATATTTATACAATTGTGAGTACCGCATCCGGTATATAATACTCTGAAAGAGCAGAAAGGTTTATCTCTATAACATAAATACTTGAAGCCTTCCCTTCATTTTCTGCAGACCCTCAGTGCTTCCTCCTCCAATGAAGCTTTGCCACAGTGGTGGCATTTCCCTTCCTTCATTAAGCCTTTCTTCTTCAGTGCTGAAGACTTGGGCTCAAGAGATGACTTAGATCCAACCTTAGTCTTCTTGAAGCCCTTTACCTTGCCCTTGCCTTTATGCACCATCATCATGGGCCTAACAAGCTTGACCTTCTTCATGTTGATCTCGACAGTTCTTAACATGTCTAGGAGCTCGGGCAGTGTTTTGTTAATTTCATTCATATTATAATTCAAGACAAACTGCTCGTAACTGTCCGGCAATGATTGTAGAATCAGGTCTGTAGCCAACTCTTGGCACAGAGGAAAGCTCAGTCTTTCAAGGTTCTCTATATACCCAATCATCTTGAGTCTGTGAGTCCCTACTAGGTCTCGAGCTCGCATCTTACACTGAAACAACGCCTTGGTGACGTCAAACCTCTCTTGCTGAGCTTGCCCTTGAAATATTTTCTTAAGGTGCTCGTCAATTTCCTTACAACTCATGTTCTCATGTTGCTTCTGAAATCAGAGTTCATGGTGGCGAGCATGAGGCGTTCGATATTCAAGGAGTCGTCTTGATACTTCTTATAAGCATCTTTATCAGCTCGGGACACATTCCCGATTGCCTCTTCAGGGGAATCCTCTTCTAAAACATAGAGCTTACGCTCTTGCCTGAGAATAATTCTCAGGTTTCTGTACCAATTCCAGATAATTTGTCTCACTCAATTTCTTCTTCTCAAGGATGGCTTTGATGGACAGGGTGGAATGAGATCCACTTGCTTTCTGCAAAGAAAAACTCAGTACTACATTTCAAAATACATTTTTATTTCAATTAGGACTTTAATTAAAATTACTCACTATTTTAATCAAACTGATAACTCTCAATATCAATTTGGAGAGTTTCTGCGAGCTACTCTCTTAGTGGACAGGATCTTTATTTCACCAACACCATAAGTCAACTTTGGCTTTTCTCTCACAATGTAGTTATTTAGGTATGCAACGCTTACCGATTGCATCATCATGCAACTCTTGTATGGTTAGTGAACAACTCTTTATTCGCATCCATCATATGGTGCATGTCAACCCTATGCCTCTGGGCACTCAACTTTTGAGGTCACCCAGTTAAGTTTGACTCAATATCGACAGTGGGATATCACAATTATCCACTCGCACCCTTACCAAGATAGATTAATGCACCTTACTTTGGCAAACTCACACTTCATTGATCGATGCAGGAAGAGTGTCATCCATCGAAAAACATCCGACTACTTAATATTGAATAAGTGATTTTAAGATAATTGATTAACACTTAATCATGGTTAACAATTAATCAATGTGCACATTCACTAAAATTCTAACAACACTCACAATCCAAATACATCTCAGATGTGCACAAAGAAAAATCATCAATACTTGACAAACTGGGATAAATCTGAACTTCTAGAACCCTTCTAAATTTTTAGATTTACATGCATTGGACATGAGCAACACCAACTCCACTTGCACAGTGGACAAGCTCGTCTCTTTATGTGAGATTCAAAATCTAACACACTTGGTTTCATAAACCAATAAGAGGGACGGTTACTGTTAAGGAGAAACAAAGATATCACAATGAAATCACATGCGTTCCTAACGGGGTTCCAAGGGGCTGCTCCCCTGGCGGGGTCTTAGGGGCAGAGCCCTAACGGGTCCAAGGGGCAGCGCCCCGACCAATTTTTGAAAATCTACCACTGATTTCTCACAAAATTTCATCAACATTTAATGATTCAGGAATTGATTTGGGCATTTAGAACACTTCTAAATTTTCAGATCTACACGCATTAAATTTAGCAACTTCTGAAACAATGATCATCGCTCAACCTGCCTCTTGATACTACTGTTGGGATTTACTATACGACACATCACATGTGCGCAGCGGAATAGAAAACAAAAAAACCCAAAAAAATACGGATTTTGCGATGAACATTGATCGAGAAGTAACATTATTGTTAATAAAATTATATCTTTGCGGGATTGAGTCACTACTCAACCAAGGTGCTCCGAAAAAGTCCGACGAACACTAGCGGCTTGAGTTCCAAGCGTAGAATTGTGTCCACGCCTCTACAGATGTTTACACGGGCACGGAGAACCCTTAGACTCTTGTCACACAAGATCTAGGTTGGAAGAAGGTATGCCCTCAACGTCTCCACGGTTTGCTAGAACCGTTTAAAGGAGAGGCGACAATGTAAAAGATGAAGCCCGAGGAAACACTTTCCTTCGACGGGATGAGTGGTCGGCGGCGCGGTGCAGCGGCAACGATTCTTATCGATGCGAAATAGTTCCGTCGGGAGAAGTCGACGCCGCTCTCTTCAATCTCGAACGATTAGGTCAAGAAAAATAACTCTTACTTCAGTTTATTGTTTATATCATATATATACTGATAACTGAAACATCTAATACTCGCAAACCACGCCAAACCAGGACTTAAAGGATCAAACCGGAGGTAACAACATTCGTCGAGTTTACACGTATATATCCGACGAATCAATGACTCATTCGTCGAGTTAACTAGAGTATACTCGACGAATTAGGATAGACCAATTCATCCAAATCATCAAGCCGAAACACGACAAATCCAAGTTGAATTCGTCGAAATACCAAGACGATACTCGACAAATTCAAGACCAATTCGTCGAAATGTCAAGACGATACTCGACGAATTTAGCCTTATTTGTTCGAAACTCCAAGAGTATACTCGACGAATTTTCTTGAGACTTCCGATAACTTACCTGATGACTCATGTTCACAATATAGGTCCCGGACTGAAAAACTTTCACATCCAGAACGTCATAGGCTTGGTCCTTCATTCATATCACTTATGAGCAAGGCCAACACAAATCTTTCCAACTTCTTCAATGCTCTTATATGCGACCTCATAGACTCACATTGCGTTGGCAGTGAGACTACCTGTTTGACTACTTC